>OZ014521.1:306817177-307459457 GCA_963966055.1 Lathyrus aphaca
GAGAAGTGAAGGCAAATCCACTTCTCAAACAACTTACCACCTGAAAAGTTAGCAAAAGAAATGAAATGCAATGCAAAATGTGATGCAATGTGATGATGCAAACCAAAACCAGAAGCATGAGTATGATGTTAATGATGCTAATAGATGATGCAAACATGAAGCAAGGCATTAGAATGATCATACAAACATATGGATGCAAGAGAAGCATGCTTTGAACCATGAATGTTCATGAAAAGTTATGGAATGCAAAAGACATGTAACATGGCAAATGAAAGATGCAATGATCAAACATGATTCTAATATGTCCTAAGATGTGTTATGAATCAAATTGATGCACAAAATGTCATGTCAAGTCATGGTATGCAAGCAAATGGAAGATGGATGCAAAGGAAGGCATGAATTAGGGTTATATGCAACATACAAAGAAAAAATCCAAAACCAGAATCAAATGACATGATAAAAATTTGAAAGTGCAATCAAAGGAACCTTAGACCTATACAAACTCACTGCCCAAAGGAGGGGATCCAACTCTTAACCTAGTGAGAGTTATGAATTTCCTAAGATTGCTAGGGTTTTAAGGTACCTTGACAAGAAAAATGCAAAACAAAATGAAAATGCAAGATCAATTCATGCCAATTTAATCCTATAAACTACATGCTATACAAGATGCAATGCAAAAAGAATCATGATCCAACTCTCAAAGGTTAGACAGAAATGAATTTTTGAAGTTTGAGACAAAATAATGCCTTGAAATGAAATTAATTCCAAAGAAAATTATCAAAAGGCATCAAGAACAAAAACGAAATTTGGTTTGAGAGTTGGACAATGTTTCTAAATGTTTTTAAAGGTTACATGAATTTTTTTGTGATTTTTAAATACCTAAAAGTATTTTTAATTAATTAATTTTCATTAACAAATTAAAAATAAACTTTTAAATGATTTAAAAATAATTTTCAATGCAAAAAAATAAAAATAAAAATATTTTTGTGTTTTGAAAAAATAATGAAAACCTTGACAAAAATTTTCATAATTTTTAAACATTTTTTGCTATTTTTTAAAATTCATGCAAATTAAATAGAAACAAATGAATTAAAAATTAAATAAATGAGAAAAAAGGGGAAAGTCAACTAATCCCAAGGCTGCGATTCAAAGCTGGGTTGGAGGGAATTGACCCCGCGCGCATCTGGACGGCTAAAATTCAAACTACACTAATTATGATTAAAGCCCTAATTTGAACCCTAATGACTTTCAGATGACCGGAACAGTGTTCCGGTCATCTTCTCCGACGGCTCTCTCACTCAATCTCTCTCAAAACGCCATAAAAACTCACCAAACTCTCCAGAATCAATCCTTAGCTCATTCTAAACAAGATTCAGCCAGCAAAAATCATTTATTTCACATGAACAACAAGATTCGAAGCAAAACGGAAAATTATTCAGAAATTTCAGAAGCTCATGAAATGCTTATTTCTCAACTATTTTCAAAACTAAACACATCATGGCAATCAGTGAAGCATGTAGAATCATTCTATAACATAAAATGAGAGTTCTGGAAAAATAAATGCCATGGCTACCTGAGCTTGAGCTTTCGAATCAGGGACTTTCTGGCCAGTTCTTTGCTTCAAATCCACTCCAATGAACCTCCTAAGAAGCTTGCAATGCTTGGTTGGAGTTTAAATGGCCTCTGGAGAGAGTTTGCAGAATCTCAGTTCATGAAAGGTGAAAATCGTGTTTTTGATTGTGGAGTTTTTAGGGCAAAATGGGGGGTGGGAAATGATCAGTGAGGTTTATGGAGTTGAATGGTGGAAAAAGTTTGAAGGTTTGATGGCTGAATCAAAGGATTCGAAGGCTTTTGCAAAAAAGAGGATTTTTGAGTATGCTGTGTTCTTGGAGTTTCAGGCTTGTGTTTTTTTTTATGAAAATGGATCCTTGGAGTGTGTTTGTAAGGTCTGGATTGGGCAGAGAGTTGTTGTGTCACAATGGGATTGGCATGGCTCAAGTTGCAAAAAGTCAAGAAAGTTGTACTTGGAGGTATGGGCAAGTGGCAGGCTGAGATAGGGGCATGGCTATGTGCAGCAAGGATCAAGGGGTGTCATGAAATCAGATTTTGTGAGCTGGCTCAAGTGGATGAAGAGTTATGGATCATTTTGCAAATTTGTGAACTTTTGGTCCTTTTGGAATTTCTTGATCCACAAGCCATGAAAATGAGTGAACTTTTGATGCAATCTGATTTTTAGGCCTTGGTTTATGTTTGTGTGAAGTTTAGAAGTCCATTTGAAAGCTCAATTTGCCTTGGCAAGGGATTTTGCAACTTTGCCTCTTTGGTGGAAAACTTGAAATTATGTGATTTTTCCCAACTTTGACAAGCCATAACTTTTGATCCAAAATGAATTAGAATGAGTTCTTGTACTTTTTGAAAAGGGAATGATCCATTCTACAACTTTCATGACCAAAGTTTTACCATTTGAAGCATTTTTGAATCAAAAAGCAAGGGTTGAAAAAGTTTCCCAAAATGGCAAGTTTCCATTACAAGTCATTTTCCCAAAAAGTCAACTTTGCAAATGGCTTGGAATTCTTAAATTTTGTGAACTTCTAACATCTTCTATGATCAAATAAAGATCATACACCATCAAAATGATGAAGAACACCCTTTGGTTGGGTCATTGGGGGCCTCAGATGCCCTGATTTTGCACTGACTTGTTCAAAAAGTCAACTCTTGATCAGATGCCTTCCCCATGGAATTTCTTCATGAAAATTGATATGAATGATCCCTATACCATATAGAGACCAATAGAAACAAGAATGACCAAAAAAATTGGAGTTATGGCCTTTGAAACCAAAACCCTAATTCTAGGTCATCTGTGCAGTTAAACCTGGCTCTGCTTCCATGCCAATCTCAGTTCTTGTGATTTTTTGACATTCTTGACTTTGAGGGGATATAATATGATGCTTGAACATACATGTACCCCTTTGAAGTGATTGATGACCTTTGGAGTGGCTCAAGTGGCTCTTGGATTGCTCAAATCACAAACCCTAGATGTAGATGACTTTGAAACAATGTAGTGAATCAAAAATGGGGTATGAGATGCTATTGTTGAATTTATGCATATTAAAAGATCACAAGCCATGGTGTGAGTGGGTGAGGGAAAATTTGGGGTGTTTACAGCATACAAAATGCATATGTGTGATCATACAAAGATGGGATGCAAAGGAAGCATGCTTTGAAGTTTAAAAACACATGAAAGTTTATGAAATGAAATGAATGCTAATCATGGCAAGTGAATGAATAAATGATCAAACAAGGTTCTAACATGTCCTAAGATGTCTAAGATGACATATGAATGCATGGAATGTCATGGAAAGTTCATGTATTGATGCATATGCAAGGTGAATGCAAATGAACATGAGAAATTAGGGTTACATGGATATGTGAGATGCAAATGGATAAAACAGAAGCAAGCGACATGATAAAAATTTGAAATTAAGCTTAAACAAACCCTAATCCCATATTAGGTCACACCCCAAAGAAGAAGGTCAGAAGCCTAACCAATCAAAAGTTTTGATTTTCCTAAGTTTTCTAGGGTTTTTGGGTTGTTTAAAGAGAAAAATGCAAATCAAATTGAAAATGCAAGATAATTTCATGAGGAAAAATAACTATAAACTACATGCAATATGTAACACAATGCAAAAAGAATCAACTTCAAACTCTTCTTAGTTAGGCAGAAATGATTTTTTTAAAGTTAGGGTTTAAAAATATGATTTTTATGACCCTTAATTCAAAGAAAATAGGCAAACTATGATCAAACCTAAAAATAAATTTGTGTGAAGAGTTTGAAAATGTTTCTAAATGCATTGAGATGATTCATGATTTTTTTGGTGATTTTTAGAAACATAAATGTATTTTTAATTAATTAAAATGCTTTAATTAATTAAAAATAACATTTAAATAATTTAAAAATACTTTTTAAATGCAAAAAATAAAATAAAAATCATTTCTGGAATGAGAAAAATATTTAAAGTCAGAATGCAAAAGAAAATATTTTTGTGATGCTTTGTGGTATTTTAAATAAATTATGCAGGAAAATGCAATAAAAATGAAATAAAAAAATGATTTAAATGGATGGTATGCTGATCTAAGGGCTCAGATTCAAATCCAAGGGGAAAAGCTTGACTGCGCGCGTGAAACAAGGGCCCAGATCACTCCTGACTAATTAATCCTATTTAAATTAATTAATCATATTTAGGGTTTAATGACCTAATCCTGGCCGTTCACACGCTAACCCTAATCTTAATCTAAAGGCCAAGATTTAAACTGGGGATTTAAACAAGATTAGCCCTAATTAATCTCATGTGACCGGAGCTAAGCTCCGGTCATCTTCTCCGGCCACACCTTCATGCCATCTCACTCAATATGCCACCAAAATGCATCAAACTCTCCAGAAATGATCAATGAACAACAACAAACAAGAATCAAGGCACAAAATTCATTTATATTACATCAACAACAAGAATCGAAGCAATCAAGTTTTACGGGCAAAATTTCAAAGAGTCAATACATGGCCATTTCTCAATCATTTTCAAAACAAATCATATCAGTGTGATCAGGGGAGCACAAGGAATCATTTAGAAACTTAAAATAAGAGTTCTGGAAAAAAAGTTCATCATAGCTACCTGAGTTGAAGCTTTGTGTTCTTGAGCTTTCTGACCCTTTCTTTTGTGCAAACCAACTCCTTTGATCCCTTTGAGTCTACTGTGATGCTTGGAATGAGTTTATTTGGCCTCCTTTGTGAGCTTCAGTTCTGAGATTGCAGAAACCGTGTTTGAGTTTGGGGGTGTTTTAGGCTATGGTGATGGGTGGGAAATGACCCTTAGGTCATGTGGAGATGATTGGTGGAAAAATTTGTGATTTTTGTTGGCTGTGTTATGAAATTCGATTAAGGGAAGGTTTCTTGAGGTTTTTGTGATTCTGAGTGTGTGTGTGTGGATTCAGGCCTCAATGTTGTGTTCTTTTGAGAACTTAGGGTTCATATAATGTATGTTGATTGGCCAGAGAGTTGTTGTGGCACAGGCTGATTGGTATGGTGGTTTTTGCAAAAAGTCAAGATTTGTGTACTTGAGGTATGGGCACGGGTCAGAGGAGATTTTATGGGGTGTCTGGCCTCAGTTGGGTTCAAGGATGGCCATGGGTTTGGTTTTGATGTGCTGGAAGGCTTGAATGAAGAGTTATCACATGTTTTGCAAAATTCCCTCTTTGAAGTTTCTTGGATCATAAGTCATGAAAACTCTAGTGTCACACCCCAAATTTTACCCCTAACTGCTCGCATCATACATTCATCGCATTTAGCAGGGAAATTCCAGATTTATTTTCTGTTGCTTTCTTCTCATTTTCAAGTTATTTATAATTTTAATTCTTAATTTTTTTTCACTTATAAGCTTCCATTTTAATTTAATTTCTATTTCTCATTTATAACTTTTTAATTCATTTTTGTATTTTTAATTTTAATTTCTATTTTCGTTTCTATTTTCAAGTTCCTATTTTAAAATTTTATTTCAATTTCTACCTCTAATTTTTAGTTCATTTTCAAATTTTTTCTAAAACTTATTTGTTATTTCTATTCATTTTCAAGTTCTCATTTCTAAATTAATTTTTTATTTCATTTTCAAGTTTTTATTTTTGAATTTATTTTCTATTTTTCAATTTTTAATTTTATTTCATTTTCAAGATTTTATTTCTAAATTTAATGTCAATTTCTATTTGTAATTTTCAATTCATGTTCAAGTTTCTATTTTCATTCCAAGTCCTATTTCAAATTTCATTTTCAATCTCAATCATTCATAGTTTTAAAGTTCTTTTCTAAAATTCAAGTTTATAAGCTCAAGTGTTAATTCCAAATTTTCAACCCAAGTTCCATTTCCAATTATATTTCCATTCTTAATTCAAATTTTATTTTCAATTGCAAGTTCTAATTTCAAATGTCCAATTCAATTTATTTCCCATCTCCTTTCTAATTTTTTTATCCCAATTTTCCATTTCAATTCATATTCACGTATTTATTTTCTAAACTCTAAATTTATTTCTTAAGTTCTAAGTCAATTTTAATTCCAAGTTTAATTATTAATTTCTAAGTTATTTTCAATTTTAAGTATAATTCCTAATTTTTTTTAGTTCACTTCCTATTCAAGTTCATTTTTAATTTCTAATCCAAAGTTCCCATTTCAAATATTAAGCTTCAATTTCAAATTATAATCATAGTTTAAATATCCAACTTTATTCCAAATAATTGTTTATGTTACAACCACAAAAAAAATGTACAACAAAGCCACCCAAAGCACAAAATCCAGCCTGCTCCACAGCCACCCACAGCAGGTCTGCAGCACAAAATTCTGCTCCACTATTGCTGCAACATCCAGACTTTGTCTCCTTTCCTCCAACCCTTCACCTACAAGTTATCAGTACACAATTTCAAATCAAAAAAACCATGAAAGGTCCTATATAATAGGCACTGTTACATTAGAGAACATCCAAAAAAAAACAGCCACCAAAAATATATAAAACAGCCACCAAAAACACATAAAACAGCCCCCATATTCTCACAACCAGAACAGCCACAAAAAACCAGAAAACTTCATAACAACAAAACTACAACCAAAAATTCAATAAACCATAGACCCACACCAGCAGTAGCAAGGAGAAGAAGGAGGCTTGCTTACAGATTCTTCACCCCGATAACTTTCGGGTCGGTATTGTTCTCTTTTCCTTCACCTTTTTTTCAGCATTTTTGTTCATAGCTAGTTTTCCTTTTTAGTTTCATTTCAAGTTCAAATCTGCATATACAAAACAAAAGTCATAAAAAACTTCAAAAAATCCAAAACTTCATCACTATAACCAGCCACAATTTCACAAAAAATTACAACAAAAAACAGTAGTCAACAACTTCAAACAACAAAACCAGGAACCAGCAAGAGATAAACTAAAACTTCATACCACCAAACCAAAATACCAAAACTGAATTCTGAAAGTAAACACAGCAAGGATGAGAAACTCACCGAGAAAATCAAAACAGAGCCAATCCCATTCACAGCCCCCTTTCAATTTTCATTCTAACTTTCCTCAAATCCCAGCAATGTTGTCTCTCTCTCATCACCTCAACCACATCATCAACAATCACCAAAACGCTCACAAACTTAAAAGAGTTGCTGCAAGATCAGAACCAACAACATCAATAAGAACAGAGCTACCACAAAAATCAGCAACCTGTCTTGGTCCCACCTTCAAACTGAAACCAATGTTACAACCTTCAACAGCCGCCACTCTCCCCTCAAACCCACAACCAGACTTCCCTCATCGGTTTTCCTCACAAAACAGCAGCACAACAAAAAACCGGACGCCATCAAACAAGAAAAATTTTCTTTGCCGAACCATTCAAAGACTTAAAAAACCACTCTCAACCTTCAACCCTCTTCATCAAAATCTTCACAAAATCTGAGAAACCAGCAACAAAAAAAACCAGAATAAAACCAGTAACAAAGAAGACACCCTGCAAAAAATCTCTTTAGGACCATCAAGCCAAACCCCTTCAACTTCGGTCCTTCATCTCCCTTCCGCATCACAACAACACCATAAACCATTCTTCGACAAACACACCTTGCTTCCGCTTACGTTTCGCCACAACCTTCACTGTTTTTCACCCTTCTTCTGCAACTACCGAAACCATAGCCACAACTCAGAACACACTCATAAAAAAAAACAGTTGAAAAAAATCCATTGTTCTTCAGATACCAAAAACCAGAAAAATCTCACCATCACCTTTTCATTCCAAAATGCAAACCCTCCTTCACCGAAACTGAATCATCGAAACCTACATAGCAAAATCTTCGCAAACCTTCTCCAACAACACAGCCAACACCCTGTACAAAAATCAAAAAATAGATGAAGAAGTTGAAACAAGAGTGAGCAGTTTTTATAAACAAAAATAAGCCTTGAAACTGAACCGCTGAGAAGCGAACTAGAACGAGAAAACCAGAACGAATTTGAAAACCAACCCTCGCCTGAACCAAATCTGAAGCCACCACCGTGAATCCGCGACCCAACCCAGACCTTTCTTCCTCAACCGAGCTTACCCTCCACTGTCAACACATAAACAACCCTTCAATCACTGCAACAATACTTACAAATACAGAAATAGAAGAAGATTTGAAGTGAGATAAAACAAAACCGAATAAAAGGATGAAGCTCACCATAGAGACAAGCCACCGCCGTGATTATAGATTCGAGAACTCTCGTCCAGCAGCCATCCAAAATCACGAAAATCTAAACCCACCTTCATCATTCTCCTCTAACAGTTGCATCGTCACAAACCGTGACCACCTTCCTGCTCAAACACGAACCAAATCCACCGAAACCTCCACCAACTTCATTCCGCAAAACGCACACAGCCTTCACCAAACCTGAAAATAATTCTGCACAAACCATGACCCCTTCTTCTTCAACCAACTAAAACCCATCAAACCAAACCCCCCAACCCCTCAAATCGGAACCTTCCGAAAAACCCTTTCACAGCCGCAAACCCACAAACCACCATCACCGAAGCATAAACCCGAACAACAACCTCACCATCCGCCGTTGTCGCCACTCAAACCCTTACTCCACAATCGAATCGCACCACACCACCGGCCATCATCGCGAACTCAACCTTATCACCACCACCGAAAATCAACGGTCAAACGCGAATAAGAGGTCCGAGAGACAGAGGCAATTGAGAGAGACTTGGCATTGAGAGTGAGAGCCTGTGAGAGAGATTCGAGAGACAGAGAAATTCGCGGTGAGGGAGTGAGGCGGACGAAGGGATTTCGTCCCTATTTTCGTGCGAACGACACCGTTTGGCTAGGGTCTTCTGTTCTCCCCTTTTACAACTGAAGCGGGTCGTGGGTTGGACCCGACCCGTTTGGAGTACCCAGCACCCATGGGCCTGCTTCCTGCATCCTCTGTTATTATTACCCAGCCCATTTAGTTTTTTCTTCTTTTTATTTTATGAAAAAAATCTAAAAAAACATTTTCTTGATTCAATTAATTCTTTATTCTTTAATTTAATTTTTGTTAAGTATCTAGTTAATTTATTTTCTTTTATTATTTTCTCATTTAAATGTATATATAAATAAGTAAATAAAATTTTTAATTTCAAAATTTTCTATTATTATTATATTTAGTTAATAAATTTATGTACATACAAAATAAATAAAATATAAACACTTTAATTTTATTTTTCCTTTCTATTCTATTTTATTATTATCTTTAGTTAATAAATTCATATACATATAAAATAAATATAAAAAACATTTTAATTCCAAAATTCTATTTTCTATTTTATTTTTATTATTATATTTAGTTAAATATTTATATACATAAAAATAATAATACAAATATTTTTCGAATTCAATTTCTTCTTTTCTATCTTATTTTTAGTACATACTTAATTAGTCATTTATTTATAAAAATCCAAAAATTTGTTTAATTCTTCTTCGTTTAAGATAGAGTTTGTTTAACTTAGTTTTAGATCCCTTAGTGAGAGTTTTAATTTAATCGTCCGATGTCTCGGTTGTGTGCATACTATGTTTATATTTATTTTATTTTGCATCATGACCATATACCTGTTAAGATAAAATTGAAAGCGCACTTTAATTTTCAAGATAATAAATCCTTGGTCCAACGCCAAGTTGAGTTTACATACACCTCACTCACACACGTAAGTCGGTCGTTTTACGATCGCCATCTGCACGGTCTTTACACTTCACAGCTTTTCAACTTAAGCAAATTGATGCACTACGCTTGTCTTCCACCCCCGCATTCTCGATCCATATATCGAGTCATAGCCCGGTTACCAAGCCTTTTATCTTTGCATTTTCCATTTACTTTATCCAATTTATTTTTGCAAGTAGCAACCTATGCCTTAGACTTAGGAGCTTGCACCCTCATTTAGTTACTTTATTTTTTCGCATATAAATCCAAAAGGGAAAGAACTCCTGCAGTTGACTCAATGTCATAGGAAGTTTAGCCATCCCTAGTTACCTTTTTGACCTTAGCCATTAGGACTTTTTTATTTTAGAACTTTTTGTGACTTTCCTAAAGTCACGTGAGTGTTTGCCATAACACTTACCTTCCCCCGCGAACCTTGAGCGTAACCAAGTGTTCGTTAATCCTTAGGAGAACTACGAGTGCTCTGATTCTACACCCGATACGTAGGCATCGATGCGATGTTGTGCGAGCACCATTAGAAATAAAAACCTTAGGTTCCCATAATTTTAACAAGCAATAAATAACAAAAATACAAATATTAACAAGAGGTTCCCGTAGGATACCGCGGATGCTTAGGATGCTAACACCTTCCCTAGGTATAATCAACCCCCGAACCTAGTTTCTCCTCATTTAGGGTTTTTACGATCTTTTTCCCTTTTCCCTTTGGATTAAATTAAAGTCGGTGGTGAACATTTAATAATTGTGATTCAAGCTCACTTAATAGCTTGGTATCCGATTCTCACCGCAACAGAAATGGCGACTTCACTGGGGACTCTATTTTTGAGGGTTAAGCCCACCTTGTATATTTGTATATTTGTTGTTGTATTGCTTGTTATTATTTTGGATTTTTGTTGGGTGTTCCATGTGTGGTGAGATAAGTCCTAACCCGGACTTGAGTGCAAAATAATATAGGACGGTGGTATATTCAAGAAGGCTTGTAGGGAGTTGAGTCCCGACCAAGTTGACTTGAGACACCACCACTCAGCGGAGGCCTCCTCGGATGTAGTTTTGTTGATCGAGTTCAGTCGTGAAAGCATTACTATATTCGACCTGAGAGCCATTAATGCTGAGGACCGTAGAACATTTACCCCCACTTGGCCTTTTTAGGGATGTAGTGCGATGACTATGAGGAAGCAAATCCAAAATAGTTGATACGCGATACTACACTCGGATGAGACTCTCTTGAGAATATTATTGATTACCAAGTTGAGTTGCGAAGTCGGTAATATCCGAAAGATGGGACAATGATTCTGGGAACTTTTAGAACCCGTTGTACAGGTACAAATAAACTCATAGTACATACCTTTTTGGGGAGGGTTGAACCTTTGACCTCATGCAAGCTTTGAACCTAAGCCTTGTTTGTGCTTGTGTATTCATTGCATTCACGCATCATAAAGCATCATTTTTACCAATTTATTCAAGGAACTCAGAAACTCTATCTTTGCAAATATCGTAGGTATCATCATGGACTTTGGAAGAAGAAAGACTGTCAAGTACACATTCAAAACTCCCAAACTCGAAGACCTAAGGAAATTAAGAGATTTGGTTTTGGATCAAGAAGCCTTCATGGAGAAGCATAGGAGACTTTTAGCCTTACTTAAGACTGAGTGGGATGGAAGGTTGCTCTCTGTGATGCTCCAGTTTTATGATCCTCTCTACCATTGTTTTACGTTCCCTGATTACCAATTGGCGCCTACTTTGGAAGAGTATTCATTTCTGGTGGGATCACGTGTTAAGGATGAGTTTCCATTCCCTGTTCTAGAGAAGGACCCTGAAGAAGCGGAGATTGCAAAGGCGACATATTTGAGTGTTCCTGAGGTCAAGGCAAATATGACCTATAAAGGAAAGATTTTTGGATTCCCTACAAAGTTTTTGGTAGAAAAGGCCAAGAATTTTGCTAGTGTGAAGGATATGAAAGCTTTTGAGGCGACCTTTATTCTGCTAATATATGGAGTGTTACTTTTCCCAAACTTTGAAGACTTTGTAGACCTGAACGCCATCAAAATCTTTCTGAAGAAGAACCCGGTCCCTACTTTGCTCGGAGACACTTACCATTCCATCCATCTGAGGAATCTCCATAAGGGAGGGATGATTACTTGTTGTGCATCATTGCTGTACGAGTGGTTTATTTCGCACTTGCCTAAGTCAGCTTCATTTTGGAATCTTAAGGATGGTTTGTGGTGGTCACAAAGGATCATGTCTCTTACCCACTCTGACATTAGTTGGTACAATCGTGTTTATGATGGAGCCTTGATTATTGATAGCTGTGGTGATTTTGCTAATGTACCTCTTCTTGGCACTAAGGGAGGAATCAGCTATAATCCGATTTTGGCTCGCCGCCAACTCGGGTATCCGTTGAAGGACAAACCTAAGAGTGTTGAAGTGGAAGGAATTTTCTTTAAGGATGACGAAGAACCAGAGCTCAAGAAACAGATTATGCAAGCTTGGAAGTACATCCATAGGAAGGGGAGGAGTAGCTTGGGAAAGCCGAATTGTGTTTCTATGGAACCCTATCTCCAATGGGTACGAGATAGGGCAATCAGTCTGAAGATGCCTTACCCTCGCCAGGATCCTATGACCTTCAAGAAACCCATTCTAATCTTTATGGACGATGCAGAGAAGTTGAAGATTGATTTGGAGAAAGAGCTTCGAGAGAAGAACGCATGGAAGAATCGACATCAAATCATCAGTAGTGAGAATGAAGAACTTAGAAGACAGTTGAAGATGAAGGAAGAAGAAGAGCTCTCCAGAAAGAAAAGGAAAGCGCAAGAGGATTTATTTTCCTCCAGCACTCAAGGGGACACTTCTTGGAAGTCGATCGTGGATCAACTTATGCTTGAAAGGGCTCAGATGAAGGCACAAATCGAGAAGCTCAACTTGAGGCTTTTAGGAGAATCTCCTTAGGACTTTGTCTTTGTTTTTATTAAACTTTGTTTGGGATTTTTGAAGATGTACTCAAGACTTTGTATCACTTTTTGAATTTAATGAAATCATATCCTTTTGATTATTATGTTTTCCTTGGTATTTGCAAATTTTTTCTTAAGTTCCTTGAATAAAATTTAATTTTCGCATGGCACTCATACATTTGGCATTTCATTTGCATTTTTTCATATAAAACTCATTCCCGTCATCTGCTCTCCAGCTTTCACACTGAGGCTCTCACGCAAATACTACACTCGAGCTCAAGCTAGAAAGAGGATGGCTGAAAGAGACATAGAGATGGACAGAGTTAACGAGGAGCTTACTGATATTCGTGGAAATATGGGTCAGATGATGGAAATGTTGTAGGTCATTCGAGCGAAGATGGATACCCAACAGACTGTAGTGTCAGAAATTGTCACTGCAACGACTGAGCCTCCGTCATCAGTCACTACCGCTGTGACCTGGCCTCCTTTTGGGATTCCTCATGGATTCGTCCCTCCTCCTCAAGGTTTCGCTTCTCAAAGTTTTATTCCTTCTTCTTAAGGACTGGCTACTCATGGATTCGTCCCTCCTTCTCAAGGTTTTGCTTCTCAAAGTTTCATTCCTTCTTCCCAAGGACTGGCTACTCATGGATTCGTCCCTCCTTCTCAAGGTTTTGCTTCTCAAAGTTTCATTCCCTTTTCTCAAGGACTGGCTACTCATGGATTCTTCCCTCCGTCCCAAGGCTTAGCCTCTCAAAGTTTCGCACCTCCTTCTCAGGGTATGGCATTTCCTTCCCAAGGTTTTGTGCCTCCTCCTCAAGGATTTGCTGCTCAACAGACTATTCCGGTGACTAATGAAGAGAACCATGCAGTTGCTAATTTTACACCAGACATTGTGCACACCCGTGCCCAACCATACTTTAATGACCATCAGGTGTATGACGCGCCAAATATGTCTGAAAATGGAGATGAGAAGCATGAGAAGATGCAAGAGAATTTTGATACCCTTGAAAAAAGGTTAAGAGCGATTGAAGGTGACCAGATCTTTGGGGCCGCTTCTAGAGAGATGTGTCTGGTGTCTGGATTGGTAATACCTCCAAAGTTCAAGATACCCACTTTTGATATGTATGAGGGCGCAACTTGTCCTAAGAACCATCTCTTGATGTACTATCGAAGAATGGTTGCGCAGGTGGACAATGATAAATTAATGATCCACTGCTTCCAGGACAGTCTGAAGGGAATCTCCTCCAAATGGTATCTAACGCTAGACCAGTCGAAGATTCGCAGTTTCCAAGACTTGGCAGATGCTTTCATCCAGCAATATAAATACAATATGGACCTTGCTCCCGATAGGAGGCAACTGTTGAGTATGTCACAAAAAGATTCTGAATCATTTAAAGAATATGCTCAGAGGTGGAGAGGGACCGCTTCTCAGGTAGAGCCCCCATTGACTGAAAAAGAATTAGCTGACTGGTTTGTTGACACTGTGCGACCAGAATTCTATGAGAGAATGGTGGGGAGCATAACTGCTAGTTTTTCTGATCTAGTGGCTGTGGGAATCAAAGTTGAACTTGGACTAAAGAGTGGAAAGATGAGTGGTGCATCTGGCAGTTCCAACACTGGTAGTGGAAGTAACGTCAAGAAATTTACCAGTAATTTCCACAAGAAGAAAGAGGGTGAGACGAACGCAATAATGGCAAGTCAAAGAAGAAATCCGCTTTGGCAGAGACCTCCACCTATGGCTCAACAACAGTTTGCTCATCCACCATAGTATGCCCAACATCCTTATGTAGCGGCGGTTCAACCGTCATTTAATCCACAAGTCCCGATGTATCGGCCAACTCAAGCAGTACCGATGTATCAGCAAGCGGCTCCAGTGATTCCAGCTTATCAGCCAATGCTCAACAATCCAGGCTATCAACAAGCGCCCAATGCTTCAGCCTACCAGCAGAGGACTCCAGCTCCTCATCCGAATCCCAACTTTCAGAATAGAAGACCAGGAGGAAGGCCTCCTAATCCTCGAATCCCTATGACTTATACTGAATTATATCCTTCACTGCTGAAGAAAGGTTTGGTTACTCCAAGGCCTTTGGGTCCTCCACCAAATCCGCTCCCACCAAATTACAACTCAAATGCCCACTGTTTATTCCATGAAGGTGCCCCAGGGCACGATTTGGAGGGTTGTTATGCTTTGAAGTACATCGTGAAAGATTTGATGGAGAAAAACATTCTGTCATTTGGGAATACTGGTCCGAATGTCAAAGATAATCCTTTACCCAAGCATGGGTCCATAAACGCCATTGTTGACGAGTCTGACGAAGGTTTGATTTTCAACGCCACAGAGATCAAGACCCCGCTTAGAGACTTCCATGCGAAGTTAGTAGAAGTGGGTATGTTGAAGAACTGTCATAAGAATTGTGAAGCTTGTGCGAATAACCCAAAGGGATGTGATTTGGTCTTAAAAGATGTTCAAGATTTGATTGATGAAGGTGTCTTACAAGTGAGCGGTCATATGATGAGGAATGAAGTGGCAGTGATTGAACCCATTTTCAACTTGCCCGAATCTGATTCTACCTTGGTGCCAGTGTTCAACTTGCCTGAGTCCTCAAGGGTTCAACCCATCTTTAATATACCAGGGCCTGTGATACCCATTTTCAATATACCTGAGCCAAGGTTTGAACAAAGGAGTAACCCTTTCCTTTATGAAAACACTAAAGCAGTTCCATGGAAGTATGATATAGGGAAAGTTCATCAGAAAATTGATAAAGATAGCCAGAAAGAGAGTTCAAAAGTGGCAAGTGCTGACATAGCGGGTGCAGGTCGTTTAACTCGCAGTGGTCGTGTTTATACTCAGCAAGCCAATACGGCTCCGCCTAAAGAAGTCATTCCAGCTATTGCCAACCAGGATAAAGGGGTAGTCTTGGGAGAAGAGGATTCAGAATTTCTCAGAATCATTAAGAAAAGTGATTATAAGGTTATTGATCAGCTACATCAAACGCCTTCCAAAATATCTATCCTATCACTTCTTATGCATTCACCGGCCCATCGGAGTGCTCTCCAGAAATTACTAGCCCAAGCTCATGTTACACATGATATAACTGTGAATCAGTTTGATGGAGTCATTGCCAATATCACTGCCTGTAACAATCTCAGCTTCAGTATGGAGGATCTTCCAAAGGAGGGATTGGACCATAACCGTGCTCTCCACATATCTGTAAAATGTCAAGAGGATACTTTAGCAAGAGTTCTTGTGGATACAGGATCTTCATTGAATGTTTTGCCGAAAAGAACGCTTGCCAAGTTATCTTATCAAGGGGCAGAGATGAGGCCCAGTGCACTGATTGTGAAAGCTTTTGATGGGTCAAGGAGGACCGTTATTGGAGAAGTAGACCTACCAATCTTGATTGGGCCACAGGTCTTCAAAATCACTTTCCAGGTTATGGACATCAATCCTAATTACAGTTGTTTGCTGGGAAGACCTTGGATCCATGCCGCTGGGGCAGTCACTTCTACCTTACACCAGAAGATGAAGTTTGTGGTCGATAATAAGCTGGTAACCGTGTCTGGGGAAGAAGATCTCATGGTTAGAAACCTTTCATCATTTAGCTATATTGAGGCTGATGAAGATGCTTTGGAAACTTCTTTCCAAGCTCTTGAGATAGCCAATGCTGTCCTTTTGGAAGTTGAGGAACCAAAAGGGAAGGGTATCCCATCTTTTGCGTCGCTGAAGAGTACCATTTCCACCATTGAAGAAAGAAGCTATGAAGGTTGGGGTGATGTCATTGAAGTCAAACAGAAGCTAGATCGTTGCGGGTTGGGTTACAAACCAACTCATGTGAAGGAAAGAGCGTCAACCTCCGTTAAAGGACGTCCAAAGACCATTCAAGAGGTGTTTTCCAGTGCTGGTTATCAGGTCAATGCAATTGATGGAGTTTCTGAAGATGAAGATGTGAATCATTTGGTGTATCAGTGTGAAGAAGCCTTGGACAATTGGGAGGCAGTCGAGATCCCAGAGTTTTTTCCATTGTCAAAGTAATTTATTGTTTTTAAATGTTTTCAAAGTTCCCTAGCTCTGCCCAAGGCTATGGGAGTATTTTGTAGGGCCCCTTCTCATTTTCAAAGTTATTATCAATGAAGGCATTTTGTTAAACTCTTATTTTGATCATTTATTGTTTTTCTCTATCTCTCTCTTTTCACTTTTTCAAAGAAAATGGCAATCTTTCAAAATCAATAAAAAGCTTTTTCTCTTGCATTTCTCTATTTTCCACTTTTAATAAAAGCAAATCATTCTCATATGCAGAATAAACGAAAACCCTGTTGAATCCAATGACTCTACATTCTCTCCTAACTTTGATTCGCCCATCTACCAAGCGGAAGATGAAAGTGAGGAAGATTGTGACATTCCCGAAGAACTGGCAAGATTAGTTGAGTATGAGCACACAGAGCTCCAGCCACATAAGGAGCAGGTAGAGACCATCAATCTTGGCACTGATGAAGACAAGAAGGAAGTCAAGATTGGTACAACACTTGGGGCAGATGTCAGAGAAAGATTGGTCAAGCTTCTCAAAGAATATGCGGATGTGTTTGCATGGTCGTACCAAGATATGCCTGGTTTAGACACAGACATAGTGGTCCACAAGTTACCTCTTCGACCAGATTGTCCTCCTGTAAAGCAAAAGCTTCGAAGAACAAGACCAGACATGGCTCTGAAGATTCGAGAAGAGGTCAAAAGGCAGTTTGATGCAGGATTCCTTGCAGTTGCAAAGTACCCTGAGTGGGTAGCTAATATTGTGCCAGTCCCTAAAAAGGATGGCAAAGTCAGAATGTGTGTGGACTATAGGGATTTGAACAAAGCCAGTCTGAAGGACGATTTCCCTCTTCCGCATATTGATACTTTGGTTGACAACACTGTTAAATTTGCTGTTTTCTCCTTCATGGATGGGTTTTCAGGATACAACCAGATCAAGATGGATCCTGACGATATGGAAAATACCACTTTCATTACACCATGGGGCACTTATTGTTATAAAGTTATGCCATTTGGTCTCAGAAATGCAGGAGACACTTATCAGAGGGCAATGGTCACCCTTTTCCACGATATGATGCATAAAGAGATAGAAGTCTACGTAGATGATATGATTGCCAAATCACAGAGTGAGGAGGATCACTTGAATCATCTCCTGAAGTTATTTGAGCGCCTCAGAAAGTTCCAACTGCGCCTGAATCCAGCTAAATGTACCTTTGGTGTGCGATCAGGAAAGTTACTTGGTTTTATCGTTAGTCAACAAGGTATTGAAGTAGATCCGGACAAGGTCAGAGCAATTCAAGATATGCCAGCTCCCAAAACAGAAAAGCAAGTCAGAGGCTTCCTTGGAAGATTGAACTACATCTCCAGATTTATCTCCAACATGACTGCTACTTGTGAGCCTCTATTCAAGTTACTCCGGAAGAATCAAGCAATTGAGTGGAGTCCTGATTGTCAACTGGCTTTTGAGAAGATTAAGGTTTATCTGCAGGAACCCCCTATCTTGATCCCACCTACTCCGGGGAAGCCTCTTTTCATGTATCTGACTGTGCTCGAGGGATCTATGGGTTGCGTATTAGGCCAACAAGACGAAACTGGTCGTAAGGAGCATGCCATTTATTACTTAAGCAAGAAGTTCACGGATTGCGAAAGCAGATATTCACTCTTAGAGAAGACTTGTTGTGCTTTGGCATGGGCTGCTAGACGCCTCAGGCAGTACATGATTTGTCACACTACTTTATTGATCTCGAAAATGGATCCAATAAAGTACATCTTTGAGAAGCCTGCTTTGACCGGAAGGCTCGCCCGTTGGCATATGTTGTTATCCGAATATGATATCCAGTATGTAACCCAGAAGTCTATTAAAGGAAATGTTTTATCTGAATACCTTGCTGATCATCCTGTCGAAGATTATGAACCTTTGAAATTCGATTTCCCGGACGAGGACATCATGTTGATAAAGGACTGTGAAGTTCCAGGTCCAGATGAAGGTCCCGAGCCAGGGTCTCGTTGGAAGATGATGTTTGATGGTTCTTCTAACTACATGGGGCATGGTGTGGGGGTTGTCTTGATGAACCCCGATGGCGGTTATACTCCCTTCACGGCTAGATTGTGTTTTGAATGTACAAACAACATTGCTGAGTACGAAGCATGTGTTTTAGGTATCGAAGCTGCAATCGACACCAGAATCAAGATTCTTGATGTATATGGAGACTCAGCTTTGGTAATATACCAAGTCAAAGGTGAATGGGAGACCCGTGATGAGAAGTTGATCCCATACCGTGCCCACATTGTGGAATTGATCAAATACTTTGATGAAGTCACTTTCCATCATGTTCCAAGGGCAGAAAATCAAATTGCAGATGCTTTGGCTATGTTGGCATCTATGTTTCAAGTCAGATTTCTTAATGAAGCTCCACTCATTACAATCGAGCAAAGAACTACACCAACCTACTGTCTACTGGTCGAAGAAGAAACTGATGAGAAACCGTGGTTCTATGACATCAAGAATTACTTGCAAAATCAGGAGTACCCAGCGGATGCAACAACTCTAGACAAGAAGACTTTAAGAAGATTGGCGTCCAAGTTTTTCCTCAGCAACAATGTGCTTTACAAGAGAAATCATGATATGGTTCTGCTCAGATGTGTGGACAAGCGCGAAGCAGACTTATTGATCAGGGAAATCCATGAAGGATCATTTGGAACACATGCCAATGGACATGCCATGTCCAGGAAGATTTTGAGAGCTGGATACTTCTGGTTGACCATGGAATCAGATTGTTTCAAGTATGCCAGGAAGTGTCATAAATGCCAGATTTATGCCGACAAGGTGCACGTACCTCCAACACTTTTGAATGTTCTGTCATCGCCTTGGCCTTTCTCAATGTGGGGCATTGACATGATAGGGGCAATTGAGCCTAAAGCTTCCAATGGTCATCGGTTTATCTTGGTCGCAATCGATTACTTCACCAAATGGGTAGAAGCAGCTTCCTACGCCAATGTGACAAAGCAAGTGGTTGCCCGTTTCATCAAGAACCAAATTATCTGCCGCTATGGGATCCCAAGCCGAATCATCACAGATAATGGTACCAATTTGAACAACAAAACAATGAAAGAGTTGTGTGAGACATTCAAGATTGAACATCATAACTCTTCTCCATATCGTCCGAAGATGAATAGAGCTGTTGAAGCTGCAAACAAGAACATCAAAAAGATTCTGCAGAAGATGGTAAAAACTTACAAAGATTGGCATGAGATGTTACCATATGCTTTACACGGATACAGAACATCAGTTCGCACTTCAACAGGGGAAACCCCTTTCTCTCTGGTGTATGGGATGGATGCAGTTCTCCCTATTGAAGTAGAGATACCATCTTTGAGAATCTTGATGGAAACCAAACTGGAGGAAGCTGACTGGGTCCAGAACAGGTTTGACCAACTGAACCTCATTGATGAGAAGAGAATGACCGCCATGTGCCATGGCCAGTTGTACCAGAAGTGCATCAAGAGAGCATTTGACAAGAAAGTCCGTATCCGAGAATTCAAAGAAGGAGATCTTGTACTCAAGAAAATCTTGCCAGTCCACAAAGACATGCGTGGAAAATGGAGTCCTAACTATGAAGGCCCATATGTTGTGAAGGTGGCATTCTCCGGAGGTTCCTTAATCCTTACAACTATGGATGGTGAACAGCTGAAGCACCCAGTGAATTCTGATGCAGTCAAAAAATATTATGCCTAAATAAAACCCGATAGGTCGAAAACCAGAAATGGCGACCTATGCGAAAAATGGGTATCCCGGTGGATCAAAACCTATGAAGGAGATCCAGGCAAAAGTTAGGGATAAAAATGAAAAAAGAGCTCGCTAAGTTGAAAACCCGAAAGGGCGGCTTAGGCAAAAAAGAGCGTCCCGGTGGATTGAAAACCCGAAAGGGCGGTCCAGGCAAAAGTTAGGGACAAAGGCATTTGACTGTATCAGATGGTGTTTACCATTACTGAAGAATCATACTGGAAGACCAATCCAATTGCTTTTGTCAGAAGCAAGGTGTCGGGCAGTCTTAGTTATTAGGGATTGTAGTGGTCGTTGGATTCAATGTAGACCTTTCCCCATTGCCATTTTCAAATTGTAATTTCCCATGGAGTTTTTTGCCATTAGCAAGCTACCATTCTTGAATAAAATACAAACTTTGCCTATGAATTTTGTTGTTCAGCTTCTTATTTTCTTTTGTTATGCAAAATGCCATCACTTGATTACAATTTAACTCTGAAAATGACAAGTTTTTTTAAGGAAATGTTTTTTGAAAACATACTGAAAAACTTTCAAGTTTCTTTGACTTTGGAAAAATTGGAAAAAATCTTTTGCTTCCCCAAGAAGTCCTGGTTTGCAACAACACTTTTATACTATTATTACAGAAATCCCCATAGAAGTTCAAAACTGATAACACTCTTGAATGGATCCTTGGACCAAGCATGATTTCCAAGTTCGAAGACATCTCCCCAGTGTTTTTCATATTGCTCATCTAAGTATTGGTGTTGAGAGCCTACTCCCTATTTTGAGTCTTGTCAACTCTTTGTCTCTTTAGAGTCAATATTTGCATATCATGATCATTCGCATCATGCTCAATCATGCGCATTTGACATTAGCATTTGTCTGTCCCCAGTTGTCGTCTGTCTAACTCCAAGTCCAGATATCATTAGTGTTCAATTTGAGAATTCATTGTTGTTGGTACCCGAAGTTTGGTTTACCAATGTTTTTGTCCCCAGTAATTGCTGGTGTCCCCCGTGAAATTCTAATTGAGGTTGGTATTGGTCTTCATGACCACCAATATCTCCTTGAAGTCCAATTGTCATTGGCAAAAATCTTTTAAGCAGGTCCTGAAACCTTTTGCTTAAAATCCAAGTCCATTTGATTTTGGCACGTACTTGTACTTTTCTCCTGATGGTTCCTGAAGGAATTTCTAGAAGTTGGATGTTTTATCTTATTTGAAAACTCCAACATATTTTGTTGTTACTTTTTTCGTGTTAGCCGGTCGCCTAGAGCCGTTGATCTATCTTTGGGTGATTTGCATTTTATCCCCAATGTTAGTTGGTCGCATAGAGCCACTACTAAATCACTGTGATTTCCTTCCTTATCCTCGGTGTTGGCAGTTACATTTGAACCTGCTAATTTACCATTTTGAATACTTTGACTACTTTGTCTTTATCATTCTTAGTGTCAACCGGTTTTTCTAACCTGTTGCGCGTTCACTTTGAGTGTATCTTGGCTTCTATTCTTAGTGTCAATAGGTTTCGAACCTATTGCGCTTCCACTTTGAATATTTTTGTTGTTATTCATGGTGTCAGTTGGTCGCATCGAGCCGCTGCGCATTCACTTTGAATGCTGTGTCGTTTCTATTCTTAGTGTCAGTTGGTCGCATCGAGCCACTGCGCATTCACTTTGAATGCTGTGTCGTTTCTATTCTTAGTGTCAGTTGGTCGCATCGAGCCACTACGTATTCACTTTGAATATTATGATTATGTTTTCCAGTGACAGTTGGTCGCATAGAGCCACTGCACATTCTCTTTGAATGTTTAGTTTGTTGTATTCTTGGTGTCAGTTGGTCGCATCGAGCCGCTGCGCATTCACTTTCAATATTATGTTTATCATTTCCAGTGACAGTTGGTCGCATAGAGCCACTGCACATTCTCTTCAAATATTTTGTTGGTATTATTCTTAGTGTCAGTTGGTCGCATCGAGCCGCTGCGCATTCACTTCGAATATTACGTTTATCGTTTCCAGTGACGGTTGGTCGCATAGAGCCACTGCACATTCTCTTTGAATGTTTAGTTTGTTGTATTCTTGGTGTCAGTTGGTCGCATCGAGCCGCTGCGCATTCACTTTCAATATTATGTTTATCATTTCCAGTGACAGTTGGTCGCATAGAGCCACTGCACATTCTCTTCGAATATTTTGTTGGTATTATTCTTAGTGTCAGTTGGTCGCATCGAGCTGCTGCGCATTCACTTCGAATATTACGTTTATCGTTTCCAGTGACGGTTGGTCGCATAGAGCCACTGCACATTCTCTTTGAATGTTTAGTTTGTTGTATTCTTGGTGTCATTTGGTCGCATCGAGCCGCTGCGCATTCACTTTGAATATTATGTTTATCATTTCCAGTGACAGTTGGTCGCATAGAGCCACTGCACATTCTCTTCGAATATTTTGTTGGTATTATTCTTAGTGTCAGTTGGTCGCATCGAGCCGCTCCGCATTCACTTTGAATATTACGTTTATCGTTTCCAGTGACGGTTGGTCGCATAGAGCCGCTGCACATTCTCTTTGGATGTTTAGTTTGTTGTATTCTTAGTGTCAGTTGGTCGCATCGAGCCGCTGCGCATTCACTTTGAATATGTTGTTGCTTTTTTTTATTTCTCAAAGCCAATTGGTCGCATAAAGCCATTGGTCTACCACTTCGATTTATTTCCTTATCTTATTTGTATTCTTAGTGTCAGTTGGTCGCATCGAGCCGCTGCGCATTCACTTTGAATATGTTGTTGCTTCTTATTTCTCAAAGTCAGTTGGTCGCATCGAGCCACTGTGCAGTCACTTTGAATTTTACTTTGTTTTGTCTGTGTTTGTTGATCCAAAGCTTTGGATTTCCTTTTGTTCCCGTCTTTTGTTGTTCTTAGTGTCAACAGTTACACTTGAACCTGTTGATTTGTCACTTTGAATACTTCCCGTTTTCGCTTCTTTATCCCCAGTGTATGTCATCCTCAGTGAGTCTTTGCTTGTGGTCGTCGATTTATCTCATTCTAATCATTCATACCATAATCATCATTCATTGCATAGTTGTTACCGAGTTAGATAATTTGTAGTCCAGCATAACATTGCATTTAGGGGCAAAATTTCTGGTTATTTCTATATTTAAATACCTTTCACCCTGATCGCCTGAGTGTCCTTCGTCATTCACGCCATCTGGTAAAGTTATTTAAATAGGGGCAACTGTCACACCCCAAATTTTACCCCTAACTGCTCGCATCATACATTCATCGCATTTAGCAGGGAAATTCCAGATTTATTTTCTGTTGCTTTCTTCTCATTTTCAAGTTATTTATAATTTTAATTCTTAATTTCTTTTCACTTATAAGCTTCCATTTTAATTTAATTTCTATTTCTCATTTATAACTTTTTAATTCATTTTTGTATTTTTAATTTTAATTTCTATTTTCGTTTCTATTTTCAAGTTCCTATTTTAAAATTTTATTTCAATTTCTACCTCTAATTTTTAGTTCATTTTCAAATTTTTTCTAAAACTTATTTGTTATTTCTATTCATTTTCAAGTTCTCATTTCTAAATTAATTTTTTATTTCATTTTCAAGTTTTTATTTTTGAATTTATTTTCTATTTTTCAATTTTTAATTTTATTTCATTTTCAAGATTTTATTTCTAAATTTAATATCAATTTCTATTTGTAATTTTCAATTCATGTTCAAGTTTCTATTTTCATTCCAAGTCCTATTTCAAATTTCATTTTCAATCTCAATCATTCATAGTTTTAAAGTTCTTTTCTAAAATTCAAGTTTATAAGCTCAAGTGTTAATTCCAAATTTTCAACCCAAGTTCCATTTCCAATTATATTTCCATTCTTAAGTCAAATTTTATTTTCAATTGCAAGTTCTAATTTCAAATGTCCAATTCAATTTATTTCCCATCTCCTTTCTAATTTTTTTATCCCAATTTTCCATTTCAATTCATATTCACGTATTTATTTTCTAAACTCTAAATTTATTTCTTAAGTTCTAAGTCAATTTTAATTACAAGTTTAATTATTAATTTCTAAGTTATTTTCAATTTTAAGTATAATTCCTAATTTTTTTTAGTTCACTTCCTATTCAAGTTCATTTTTAATTTCTAATCCAAAGTTCCCATTTCAAATATTAAGCTTCAATTTCAAATTATAATCATAGTTTAAATATCCAACTTTATTCCAAATAATTGTTTATGTTACAACCACAAAAAAAATGTACAACAAAGCCACCCAAAGCACAAAATCCAGCCTGCTCCACAGCCACCCACAGCAGGTCTGCAGCACAAAATTCTGCTCCACTATTGCTGCAACATCCAGACTTTGTCTCCTTTCCTCCAACCCTTCACCTACAAGTTATCAGTACACAATTTCAAATCAAAAAAACCATGAAAGGTCCTATATAATAGGCACTGTTACATTAGAGAACATAAAAAAAAAAAACAGCCACCAAAAATATATAAAACAGCCACCAAAAACACATAAAACAGCCACCAAAAACACATAAAACAACCCCCATATTCTCACAACCAGAACAGCCACAAAAAACCAGTAAACTTCATAACAACAAAACTACAACCAAAAATTCAATAAACCATAGACCCACACCAGCAGTAGCAAGGAGAAGAAGGAGGCTTGCTTACAGATTCTTCACCCCGATAACTTTCGGGTCGGTATTGTTCTCTTTTCCTTCACCTTTTTTTCAGCATTTTTGTTCATAGCTAGTTTTCCTTTTTAGTTTCATTTCAAGTTCAAATCTGCATATACAAAACAAAAGTCATAAAAAACTTCAAAAAATCCAAAACTTCATCACTATAACCAGCCACAATTTCACAAAAAATTACAACCAAAAACAGTAGTCAACAACTTCAAACAACAAAACCAGGAACCAGCAAGAGATAAACTAAAACTTCATACCACCAAACCAAAATACCAAAACTGAATTCTGAAAGTAAACACAGCAAGGATGAGAAACTCACCGAGAAAATCAAAACAGAGCCAATCCCATTCGCAGCCCCCTTTCAATTTCCGTTCTAACTTTCCTCAAATCCCAGCAATGTTGTCTCTCTCTCATCACCTCAACCACATCATCAACAATCACCAAAACGCTCACAAACTTAAAAGAGCTGCTGCAAGATCAGAACCAACAACATCAATAAGAACAGAGCTACCACAAAAATCAGCAACCTGTCTTGGTCCCACCTTCAAACTGAAACCAGCGTTACAACCTTCAACAGCCGCCACTCTCGCCTCAAACCCACAACCAGACTTCCCTCATCGGTTTTCCTCACAAAACAGCAGCACAACCAAAAACCGGACGCCATCAAACAAGAAAAATTTTCTTTGCCGAACCATTCAAAGACTTAAAAAACCACTCTCAACCTTCAACCCTCTTCATCAAAATCTTCACAAAATCTGAGAAACCAGCAACAAAAAAAACCAAAATAAAACCAGTAACAAAGAAGACACCCTGCAAAAAATCTCTTTAGGACCATCAAGCCAAACCCCTTCAACTTCAGTCCTTCATCTCCCTTCCGCATCATAACAACACCATAAACCATTCTTCGACAAACACACCTTGCTTCCGCTTACGTTTCGCCACAACCTTCACTGTTTTTCACCCTTCTTCTGCAACTACCGAAACCATAGCCACAACTCAGAACACACTCATAAAAAAAAAACAGTTGAAAAAAATTCATTGTTCTTCAGATACCAAAAACCAGAAAAATCTCACCATCACCTTTTCATTCCAAAATGCAAACCCTCCTTCACCGAAACTGAATCATCGAAACCTACACAGCAAAATCTTCGCAAACCTTCTCCAACAACACAGCCAACACCCTGTACAAAAATCAAAAAATAGATGAAGAAGTTGAAACAAGAGTGAGCAGTTTTTATAAACAAAAATAAGACTTGAAACTGAACCGCTGGGAAGCGAACTAGAACGAGAAAACCAGAACGAATTTGAAAACTAACCCTCGCCTGAACCAAATCTAAAGCCACCACCGTGAATCCGCGACCCAACCCAGACCTTTCTTCCTCAACCGAGCTTACCCTCCACTGTCAACACATAAACAACCCTTCAATCACTGCAACAATACTTACAAACACAGAAATAGAAGAAGATTTGAAGTGAGATAAAACAAAACCGAATAAAAGGCTGAAGCTCACCATAGAGACAAGCCACCACCGTGATTATAGATTCGAGAACTCTCGTCCAGCAGCCATCCAAAATCACGAAAATCTAAACCCACCTTCATCATTCTCCTCTAACAGTTGCATCGTCACAAACCGTGACCACCTTCCTGCTCAAACACGAACCAAATCCACCGAAACCTCCACCAACTTCATTCCGCAAAACGCACACAACCTTCACCAAACCTGAAAATAATTCTGCACAAACCATGACCCCTTCTTCTTCAACCAACTAAAACCCATCAGACCAAACCCCCCAACCCCTCAAATTGGAACCTTCCGAAAAACCCTTTCACAGCCGCAAACCCACAAACCACCATCACTGAAGCATAAACCCGAACAACAACCTCACCATCCGCCGTAGTCGCCACTCAAACCCTTACTCTACAATCGAATCGCACCACACCACCGGCCATCATCGCGAACTCAACCTTATCACCACCACCGAAAATCAACGGTCAAACGCGAATAAGAGGTCCGAGAGACAGAGGCAATTGAGAGAGACTTGGCATTGAGAGTGAGAGCATGTGAGAGAGATTCGAGAGACAGAGAAATTCGCGGTGAGGGAGTGAGGCGGACGAAGGGATTTCGTCCCTATTTTCGTGCGAACGGCACCGTTTGGCTAGGGTCTTCTGTTCTCCCCTTTTACAACTGAAGCGGGTCGTGGGTTGGACCCGACCCGTTTGGAGTACCCAGCACCCATGGGCCTGCTTCCTGCACCCTCTGTTATTATTACCCAGCCCATTTAGTTTTTTCTTCTTTTTATTTTATGAAAAAAATCTAAAAAATTATTTTCTTGATTCAATTAATTCTTTATTCTTTAATTTAATTTTTGTTAAGTATCTAGTTAATTTATTTTCTTTTATTATTTTCTCATTTAAATGTATATATAAATAAGTAAATAAAATTTTTAATTTCAAAATTTTCTATTATTATTATATTTAGTTAATAAATTTATGTACATACAAAATAAATAAAATATAAACACTTTAATTTTTTTTTCCTTTCTATTCTATTTTATTATTATCTTTAGTTAATAAATTCATATACATATAAAATAAATATAAAAAACATTTTAATTCCAAAATTCTCTTTTCTATTTTATTTTTATTATTATATTTAGTTAAATATTTATATACATAAAAATAATAATACAAATATTTTTCGAATTCAATTTCTTCTTTTCTATCTTATTTTTAGTACATACTTAATTAGTCATTTATTTATAAAAATCCAAAAATTTGTTTAATTCTTCTTCGTTTAAGATAGAGTTTGTTTAACTTAGTTTTAGATCCCTTAGTGAGAGTTTTAATTTAATCGTCCGATGTCTCGGTTGTGTGCATACTATGTTTATATTTATTTTATTTTGCATCATGACCATATACCTGTTAAGATAAAATTGAAAGCGCACTTTAATTTTCAAGATAATAAATCCTTGGTCCAACGCCAAGTTGAGTTTACATACACCTCACTCACACACGTAAGTCGGTCGTTTTACGATCGCCATCTGCACGGTCTTTACACTTCACAGCTTTTCAACTTAAGCAAATTGATGCACTACGCTTATCTTCCACCCCCGCATTCTCGATCCATATATCGAGTCATAGCCCGGTTACCAAGCCTTTTATCTTTGCATTTTCCATTTACTTTATCCAATTTATTTTTGCAAGTAGCAACCTATGCCTTAGACTTAGGAGCTTGCACCCTCATTTAGTTACTTTATTTTTTCGCATATAAATCCAAAAGGGAAAGAACTCCTACAGTTGACTCAATGTCATAGGAAGTTTAGCCATCCCTAGTTACCTTTTTGACCTTAGCCATTAGGACTTTTTTATTTTAGAACTTTTTGTGACTTTCCTAAAGTCACGTGAGTGTTTGCCATAACACTTACCTTCCCCCGCGAACCTTGAGCGTAACCAAGTGTTCGTTAATCCTTAGGAGAACTACGAGTGCTCTGATTCTACACCCGATACGTAGGCATCGATGCGATGTTGTGCGAGCACCATTAGAAATAAAAACCTTAGGTTCCCATAATTTTAACAAGCAATAAATAACAAAAATACAAATATTAACAAGAGGTTCCCGTAGGATACCGCGGATGCTTAGGATGCTAACACCTTCCCTGGGTATAATCAACCCCCGAACCTAGTTTCTCCTCATTTAGGGTTTTTACGATCTTTTACCCTTTTCCCTTTGGATTAAATTAAAGTCGGTGGTGAACATTTAATAATTGTGATTCAAGCTCACTTAATAGCTTGGTATCCGATTCTCACCGCAACACCTAGGTTCAATGCACAATTCTGATCTTTTGAGGTTTGTTTGACATATTGTGAAGTTTTTGTGCACATTAGAAGTCATTAGAATGTTTGAACATGCCAAATTGCAAAATCCCTCTTTGACATGAAACTTGAAATTATAGGATTTTTGCCAACTTTGAAAGGCCATAACTTGAGTTCTATGATGAATCAAGACATGTTCTTATACCTTTTAAAAAGGGAAAGACCCAATCTACAACTTTCATGACCAAGAATTTTTCATTTGAAGCATTTTTGGTTAAGAAAGAGGAGGTTGAAAAACTTTCCCAAAATGGAAGGTTTGCATTTCAAGTCATTTCCATTTTAGGCAAGTTTGCAATTGGCTCAAAATTCTTCAATCTTGTGAACTTGAAACCTCTTATAAGATAAAATAAATATCATATAAATTCAATTTGATGAAAATACCTCTTTGGTTCCATTGTTGGGGGCCTCAGATGCCTTGATTTTGCCTTAACTTGCTCAGGAAGTTACCTAGTGAACAGATGACTTCCACAATGAATTTTTTCATCAAACTTGGTACACATGATCCTTATAACATATTAAGAACATTATAAACAAGAATGGCCCAAAAATTTGGAGTTAAGGCATCTAAAACCAAAACCCTAATTTTGGTCATCTGTGTAGTGAAACCCTAGCTCTGCTTCCATGCCTTTGCCAGCTCTTGTGATTTCTTGACTTCCATGAACCTTGAGGAGCATAATATGATGATAAAAAACACATGGACCCTCTTGTAAAGCTTATAGGCCTTTGGGATGGCTCAGATAGAATCTTGGATTGCTCAGATCACAAACCCTAGATGCAGATGAACTTGAACTATGCAGATGAAAAAAATATGCAATATGAGGTGGTATGCTTATGCTTATGCAAAAAATGAAAGATCACAAGCCATGGTGTGATAGAGAGTGAGGGCAAATTTGGGGTGTTTACAATGGTTGCACGTCCAATAGGGAAATCATACCTCTTCCTCCAATTATTCTGACATGAGACGTCTGGAGGAAAGAGTAAATATGGGGACTAAAGTTGCCAAATAAGGTTGCTCGGAAAGACCTGATGATCTTCTGCCTACGTATCTCGATTGACCCATGACCAATGAAGAATCATAGCGACTTAGTTCCCCATACTAGGGAAGAAAATGCATTGAAGAAAGACAAACACACAATTGCCATTACTGAGAGTATTCGAATACTTCTAGCTTTATTGCTTTTGCGGATACCCTTGCAAACCTGGGTGATTAATTCAAAGATTTCATCTTAAAACGGACCATCTGGTATAACAACCCTAGCACCTTAATTTGCAAAGTTCACTCTGGCTCCACCGTGATTAGGCATTGGGTTTCGAATTACATTTGGGTGAGGGGGAAAATTGATTGCCTTGGAGTCAATTAGGTCTTGCACCTTATTCTGAAAAGCCCAACACTTCTCAATACTATGCCCCTGTGCGCCCAGATGGAATTCGCACCTGGAGTTTGCATCAAAATTTGGTGGTATATTATCAAGAGAAGGAGCCCTTTGTAGAAGCATACTTCAAGCTCATTGTTTTTGATGACGTCAACATTATCCAAGCTCATTCCAGATTGCAAAAAGTCGAGATGACAACAAACGATCAAGATCATGGCTATGCATCATCAATGGAATGCTTCCGATCGTATCAAGCTTTTGTGCAACACTTTCAAGACTTGTCTCAAGGCTTAGGTATATAAATATTTACTTCTTAATATGATATACAAGTGTTCAATATATTCATCATAATTTTTAATGCATGTGCATATTTTTAGAAAAGAATTGGAACTGGTTTTAACACTTTAAACAGAAATATTTTTCTGTATTTTAACAATGTTAACCGGTTAACCATATGGGTTAACCGGTTAACGGTAGCAATTTTTCAAATCTGTGGTAATTTTTCTGGGCGTTAACCGATTCACCTATTTGGTTAATCGGTTAACACTGTAGAAATTTTGAAAAATTGTTTCTCTTCAAATTCAAATGTTTATTAAGTGTTATACCTTTTCATGATTTTATTTCATAAGTTTTTTTTATACCTTTTCAAATAATTTCTTTTTAAATTCTCATACCTTTTTGAATAGGTGTTTCAACTACTATAAATTCTAAAAATTTCAAATTCATAAACACCTCCTAGATTTTTCAAATATTATCATACAATCAAAATCACTAAATTCAAATACTTTTCATTTTTCAAAAGTGTTCATAAGTTCATCATTTTCATATTATCTTGAACACTTGTATTGAATCTTAAGTAGTGAATTCTTGATTATAGGAGAAGATCAATTTTTATTGATACCATTCATTGTACTCTCACTAAAACAATATTATAGAAAGTGTCTTTCTATTTGTGACTTGTGTTCCAAGGATTGTTTGGACATTAGGGTAAGTGTGGCAAGAGGATTGTTCTTGCACACTTGTTTGTATAGTTTGCTAGAAAGTAGGCCTCACCATTGAAGGTGTGATAGGTTGTACTGTTCTAAAGATACTAGTGGAAATATCTTTCATTTGGAAAGGGGACTGGATGTACCTTCGGATTGTGAAGGGAAACAGGATAAACCTCCGTGTCTTCTTTACTTTTCTGCTTTACAATTTTTGTTCTTTAAACCGTAAAAAGCAAAATCCATCCATCGAAGAAAAAGAATCGAAAAATTTGATAACATCTAATTCACCCCCCTCTTAGGCGCATTATGATCTTACAATTGGCATCAGAGCAGGTTTAGGTAACCTGTTCCTACAAGATCCTATGGCTTCCACAAACTCGAATCCTGTTTTCAAAGATGGTGGAAGTAGCAACAAGCCTCCGCTCTTCTCCGGCGAATACTTCAATTTCTGGAAAATCAGAATGAGGGCACATCTTGAAGCCCAAGGAGAAGGCATATGGGAAGCAATCGAAGAAGGTCCGCATAATCCTGTTAATGTGATCAACGACGTTGGAACCGCAAAATTGAATAATATGTATGATGAAGATGATAAAAAGAAGATCCTAAATGAGAAGAAGGCAATCAACATACTTCAAAGCGCTCTTAGTATGGACGAATTTTTTCGTGTATCACAATGCAAATCGGCGAAAGAGATTTGGGATACTTTGGTAGAAACACGTGAAGGAACAACAAAAGTTAAAAGATCAAGGCTTAACACGTTGAGTCAAGAATATGAAATGTTCCGCATGCATCCCGGAGAATCTATTGTGGCTTTACAAAAAATATTTGTTCATCTAACCAACCACTTGATTGCACTCGGAAAGACCTTCACCAACGACGATCTCAACTTGAAAGTTCTAAGGTCTTTGACAAGGGAATGGTAACCGAAGGTGACCGCGATTTCGGAGAAGAAGAGTCTCTCAATAATGACGTCCGCATCTCTATTCGGCAAACTTCAAGAGCACGAATTGGAACTTGGAAGGCTAGAGAAGCACGGAAGTCAAGAGAAAAAGTCCAAAGGAATTGCTTTGAAGATTGACACGAAGGATGACAAAGATGACGAGATCTCCGAAGATGAGAACTTCATGCTTATTGTTAAGAAGCTTGGTAATTTTTTTAAGAAAAATAATAATTCTTCTTTTCCTAAAAAGAATAAACATTTCAGGAAGAAGGATACATCCACATCGAATCAAGAAGTTACATGCTATGAATGTGGAAAGCAAGGTCACATACAACCGGATTGTCCAAGACTTGCGAAGAAAGGAGGATTCAAAGGCAAGAAGGACTTCAAAAATAAAAAGGCTTATGTCGCGTGGGATGACAATGAAGTTAGTTCCTCATCGGAATCGGAAAGCGATGAATGTGCAAATATGGCGTTAATGGCGTCACATCACTCCGATGAAGAAAATGACGAGGTTAGTAGAAACTTTTCAATTTATGAAAATGATGCACAAGAAGTCATAGATGAACTTCTAAAAGAATGCAAGACTTTGTACAAAAATATTTCATCCCAAACGAAAAAAATATTATCTTTAGAAGAACAAAATGCATCTTTTGAAAAGTACATTGAAAATGAAAAACAAAAGATAATGGATGAAAAACAAAGCCTTGCATGTAAAAATTGTGAGTCATTGTCTTTTCAAATTGTTCAACTCAAAAGAGTTTTAGAAAGATATGAAAAAGGTCAAATTGGCTTGGAGGAAATTCTTAGGCACCAAAGATATCCAAATGATAAAAGTGGCTTAGGATATTCTAAGTTTTCCAAACCAAGCACAAGTGAAACCGTTTTCGTAAAGGCTAGTGAACAAATTGTTAAAGAAAAGACTAACAATTATAAAACTATGCATCAAAGTCATAAAAAGAAAAGGATCATTAAGAAACAAAAATATGTTCCTAGATTTAAAAGTCAATTTTAACCTACTTGTTTTTATTGTGGAATCAAAGGCCATACACCTAATGCTTGCTATGTGCGCAACATTGGTGTTGCTAAAGGGCATTATGTGTGGTTTGAAAAGGGTACTAACTATCAAGGACCCAAAGAAATTTGGGTACCTAACAATACTTGACTTTGTTTTGTAGGTATGCTTGAAAACAACTTCTACACAATGGTATCTCGATAGCGGTTGTTCAAAGCATATGACGGGCGGTATCAACAAATTTTCAAGTCTAACACTTAAGGCCAAAGGATACGTTACTTACGGTGATGATAATAAAGGAATAATTCTTGGAGTTGGAACCATTGGTGCATCTCCTCATACAATCATCGAAGACGTCCTTTATGTGGAAGGCCTTAAACACAACCTTTTTAGCATAAGTCAATTGTGTGACAAAGGGTTCCGAATCAACTTCACAAAGGAGGAATGCTTGATAGAACACGAAGTCACTCATGAACTCTTGCTAAAAGGTAAACGATTTAATAACATTTTTATGATTTATTTTGATGACTCTCTCTTGAAGGTGAAGTGCTTAATGGCAAACAACAACGAGGCATGGCTTTGGCATAAGAGGATTGCTCACATTCACATGGAGCATTTGAACAAATTATTAAAGCATGATCTAGTTGTTGGTCTTCCGAAGATGAAGTTTATCAAGGATAAGCTTTGTGACGCATGTCAAAAGGGGAAGCAAACCAAAACATCTTTCAAGACGAAGAAAGTGATATCTACTTCAAGACCACTACAATTGTTACATATGGATCTTTTCGGTCCATCAAGAACAAAAAGCTTCGGAGGTAACGTTTTTGCCTTAGTTATTATTAATGATTTCTCTAGATACACCTGGACTTTGTTTTTAGTGCAGAAAAGTGATGCCTTTAAAGCATTCAAGAAGTATGCCAAGCAAATTCAAAATGAGAAGTATCTCTCAATTGTTTCCATAAGAAGCGACCATGGTGGCGAATTTCAAAATTCATCATTTGAAGATTTTTGTGAAGAACATGGAATCTCTCACAATTTCTCCGCACCAAGGACTCCTCAACAAAATGGTGTCGTAGAAAGGAAGAATAGGGCATTAGTGGAACTTGCAAGGACAATGCTTAGCGACTCAAATCTCCCTAAATACTTTTGGGCGGATGCGGTTAGCACGGCTTGCTTTGTAAGTAACCGTGTCAATATTCGACCTATTCTCAAGAAGACCCCATATGAGTTGTTCAAGGGAAGGAAACCCAACATATCTTTCTTCCACATTTTCAGATGCAAATGCTTCGTTCTCAACAACGGCAAGGACAACCTTAGTAAGTTTGATGAGAAATCCGATGAAGGTATATTTCTTGGCTATTCTCTATCAAGTAAAGTTTTTAGAATTTTCAATAAACGAACTCTTACTATTGAAGAATCTATACATGTTTCGTTTGATGAGACTAACCCCTCGAAAGAGGATAATATTATTGTGGATGATGATGATGATGTAGTAGATCTATCACAACAACAAAAGGAGATATCAAAAGAACAAGCAATATCACAAGAAGATGACTCACCAACCATTGAAGAACATCAATATCTTCCAAAATAATGGAGAACTCATAGAGATCACCCGATAGATAAAGTGATTGGTGATATTAGCCAAGGCGTTGCAACTCGACTCAATCTCAAGGATGCTTTCCTCAACATGGCGTTCGTGTCTCAAATTGAACCAACAAAAATCGATGAAGCCTTAGGCGACGATCAATGGATAATAGCTATGCAAGAAGAACTCAACCAATTCGAAAGGAACCAAGTTTGGACTCTTGTACCAAGACCAGACAACAAACATATCATAGGCACAAGATGGGTGTTCAAGAACAAACTTGACGAGAATGGGATCATAGTTCGTAACAAAGCAAGATTGGTCGCACAAGGCTACAACCAAGAAGAAGGAATCGACTTTGATGAAACATTCGCTCCGGTAGCAAGGTTAGAAGCAATTAGATTATTACTTGCTTACGCTTGTTCTATGAATTTTCAGTTGTACTAGATGGATGTCAAAAGCACTTTCCTAAACGGTTACATCAATGAAGAAGTCTACGTCAAACAACCTCCGGGTTTTGAAGACTTCAAGAATCCCTCTCATGTCTACAAGTTGAAGAAGGCTCTTATTGGCTTAAAGCAAGCACCAAGGGCTTGGTATGATCGCCTTAGCAACTTCCTATGTGAGAAAGGTTTTACGAAAGGAAAGGTTGACAAGACTTTGTTCATCAAGAATCTTAAGGGAAACACCTTACTTGTTCAAGTCTATGTCGATGACATCATCTTCGGTTCAACGAACAAAGATCTTTGCGAAGAATTCTCTCTTATGATGCAAGGCGAATTCGAGATGTCCATGATGGGAAAGATGAACTACTTCCTTGGTTTACAAATCAAGCAAACAAAGGATGGCATCTTCATCAACCAATCCAAGTATTGCAAGGAATTATTGAAAAGATTTGATATGGACAATTGCAAAGAAATGTCTACTCCAATGGGATCCGGAACATATGTTGATCAATATCTTTCCGGAACTACAATAGATATTACAAAGTATCGAGGTATGATCGGTTCACTTTTATATTTGACGGCAAGCCGTTCTGACATTATGTTTAGTGTTTTTTTGTGTGCCCGCTTTCAAGCTAATCCGAAGGAATCACATCTCACTGCCGTAAAGAGGATCATGAAGTATCTCAAAGGAACGACGCACGTTGGATTATGGTATCCTAAAGGTAGTACTTGTTCTTTAATTGGTTATTTTTACGCTGATTATGCAGGATGTAAGACCGATAGAAAAAGTACAAGTGGTACTTGTCACATTCTCGGGAATGCACCAGTGTCGTGGGCATGTAAGAAGCAAGCATGTGTTGCACTTAGCACGGCCAAAGCGGAGTACATCACAGCAGGAAGTTGTTGTGCTCAAATCTTGTGGCTTAAACAACAACTTCTCGATTTCGGTATAGATCTCGGTTGTATCCCTCTCCGGTGTGACAACACAAGTGCCATCAATATCACGAAAATACCCGGTCATGCATTCAAGAACAAAGCACATTGATATCCGGCACCACTTCCTTCGAGATCATGTTCTAAATGGATATGTCGATGTTACATTCATGGATGCACACAATCAACTCGCCGATATATTCACTAAACCGTTGGCTAAAGAGCAAATTTACAAGATTCGACGAGAACTTGGTATTCTCAATGAAGGTGACATCTAACCTTTAATTTAAAATTTCTTATTGTATGTTTTTATTGCATTTTATGTATGTTTGTTCACTTTTTAGTCATAAAATGCTAGCACTCCTATTTCGCCGTTTTTCGTTTTTCTCACTTTCGTATACCCGAAAATAATCGGTTTCAAAAACTTCTTTGATCGAAAGTTGCGTTTTGATGAGTGCTAACACTTTATGAATTTTTTTTTGAAAAAATGATTATTTTTGGTCTAAAACATGCTGCTGGATTTTTCAAAAAATTCATTTTTTTTTAACCGTTAACCGGTTAACCTATTACGTTAACCGGTTAACACATCCAAAACTTGGATTTCCAGCGCAAGTTTCAGACTCTGTTTTCTTTTATTTTTTTTGTTTTCTTTGTTTTACTATGTTTTAATATATTCTACAAGTACATGTATTGCATGTTTGGTTCATTCACTTCCACATGTTTTAAACTCTTCAACTCTTTGACTACCATAAACACTATTTATCATCCTCTTCCAACTTCCAACCTTCAACAACTTAAACCCCCATTAAAACCCACTATATCTTCATCTTTATAACACTCTTCAAACTAAATTCAACTCAGCAAATCTCAAATCTGAAAATATCATCTCCTCCATAAACCCTAACTCCATCATTGTTCATGGCACCCCAAAGGAAAGGAAAGAAACTGGCTTCTGTGTCAGAAGAAGCTCCAGCTGTAGAAACAATGGAATCTACCAAGAAGAGGAGGTTGGATTTCAAAGTCATAGTCAGACCACTGCTTAAGGGTAAATATGTTCTTCTGAAATCCTTCAAACCTCCAACCTTTAAATTTCCTGCATTGCTATAATTTCAAGGGATGCTTGATTTTGTTGCTGACAACGGGAGAGTTTACCTGAATTTGGTCCAATCCTTTATGCATAACTTTTCTCTCAACATGGATAGGCATGGTAGACATAAGTTGCATACTCTTGTTAGAAATTGTGAAATTAAGGAGGATTTAGGTGCTTTGGCTGCATCCTTGAACATTCCATTTTCCGGCGTGTTTCTCCGCAAAGGCGTGAATCACATTGATGATATTTGGTCCGGCTACAACAAAATGGAGTATTATTACTCAATCTGCCGTTTTCTGAAGGATGTTGTGACATCGGGACAGCGCACTTCAAGAACTCTATGTTATGCGAAGAATTTGACCGTCGATGATCGGTTGTTACACTATATCATTTGCTATGTGCTGCTGCCCAAGGATTCAAACCACTCTCAAATCAATGACTTGGAGATGCAAGTGCTGTTTGCTATCAAGAAAAGGGTAAAGATTAATTGGATGCTCACTATGATGTATCACTTGAAGCAACAACTCTCTTTAAAGACAAGACTTCCGTATGCTAGGCTCATTTCTCGGATTATTGAGCAAACCGACTTGGTTATTGGTAGGGAACCTTTTATCGCCATGAAGGCTACGGCGAATGAAATAAATGAGATTACAATTGTGAAGAATACCAGAATTGTGTTACGCAACGATGGTTCTTATGAATATGCCGATGGTTCCTCCGCTCCATCCTTTCCTATTCCCGAAGGTGGCATAACCAATGACTTCCTTTACACCACCATCATGACACATCACCGAGAAGCTCAACAAAACCACCGTGAAACCCAACACACTCTCAAAAGTCTTCAAAAATTGATTATCGGTTCTCACAACCAAACCGAAGAGGAAGATGAAAGTGAAGCCGGTAGTGAAGATGGTGAAGATGGTGAAGATGAAAGTGATGATATGTCGGAAGAGGAATGAACATGCATGTCTTGTTGCTTTTGTTGTTTATTTAGTTTTAAAAATTCTGTTATAAGTCCTAAGTTTGTTAGGCAATTTTGATTTCGTTTCGGTTATGTTTTCGTACTCTTATCCGTTTTTAATCCAATTATGTTTTTGTTATATTTGTTTTCGTGTATACTTTCATACTAAGTTGCATCATGCTTAATTTTATGCTGTATTTTTCATGTTTATGCTTGATCCTCTCTTCCTTTTTGCTAATGCCAAAGGGGGAGAAGAGCTTTGGTTTCTAATATCTCTCTGTGCAGAATTTTGCCTCTGTTTAGATAGGGGGAGTTGCTGGACATAGGGGGAGAAGCAAGCCTAGAACATCATTGATCGATCAAAGCTTGTACGCAAAATTCGCTCGGTTGTCATCATCAAAAAGGGAGAGAATGTAGAAGCATACTTCAAGCTCATTGTTTTTGATGACGTCAACATTATCCAAGCTCATTCCTGATTGCAAAAAGTCGAGATGACAACAAACGATCAAGATCATGGCTATGCATCATCAATGGAATGCTTCCGATCATATGAAGCTTTTGTGCAACACTTTCAAGACTTGTCTCAAGGCTTAGGTATATCAATATTTACTTCTTAATATTGTATACAAGTGTTCAATATATTCATCATAATTTTTAATGCATGTGCATATTTTTAGAAAAGAATTGGAACTGGTTTTAACACTTTAAACAGAAATATTTTTCTGTATTTTAATAGTGTTAACCGTTTAACCATATAGGTTAACCGGTTAACGGTAGCAATTTTTCAAATCTGTGGTAACGTTTCTGGGCGTTAACCGATTAACCTATTTGGTTAACCGGTTAACACTGTAGAAATTTTGAAAGACTGTTTCTCTTCAAATTCAAATGTTTATTAAGTGTTATACCTTTTCATGATTTTATTTCATAAGTTTTTTTTATACCTTTTCAAAGAATTTCTGTTTAAATTCTCATACCTTTTTGAATAGGTGTTTCAACTCCTATAAATTCTAAAAATTTCAAATTCATAAACACCTCCTAGATTTTTCAAATATTATCATACAATCAAAATCACTAAATTCAAATACTTTTCATTTTTCAAAAGTGTTCATAAGTTCATCATTTTCATATTATCTTGAACACTTGTATTAAATCTTAAGTAGTGAATTCTTGATTATAGGAGAAGATCAATTTTTATTGATACCATTCATTGTACTCCCACTCAAACAATATTATAGAAAGTGTCTTTCTATTTGTGACTTGTGTTCCAAGGATTGTTTGGACATAAGGGTAAGTGTGGCAAGAGGATTGTTCTTGCACACTTGTTTGTATAGTTTTCTAGAAAGTAGGCCTTACCATTGAAGGTGTGATAGGTTGTACTGTTCTAAAGAAACTAGTGGAAATCTCTTTCATGTTGAAAGGGGACTGGATGTACCTTCGGATTGTGAAGGGAACCAGGATAAACCTCCGTGTCTTCTTTACTTTTCTGCTTTACAATTTTTGTTCTTTAAACCGTAAAAAGCAAAATCCATCCATCGAAGAAAAAGAATCGAAAAATTTGATAATACCTAATTCACCCCCCCCCCCCTTCTTAGGCGCATTATGATCTACACCCTTATGGTACAGAGTTTGACCATGTTCAATTTAAGCAACTCTAGAAGCAATATAGCATACGAGAATGGGATATGGTCAATTTTACAGTGCCTCGCCAATGTTCTTTGCTGAAATGGTCTTTGTACTTGTTGTTGTTGACCCTGAGGTTGTAGTTGAACCTGTGGCATAAGAATAGTCACTGCAGCTGTTTGGTAGTATCCTTGAGAACGATCTCTACCTCAGTCCCTATACACAACATTGGTCTCTCCTTCTCTTCTTCTTTGGCCGTTGCCAAAAGGTTTTCTTACACCAGAAGAACTAGCACTTGCATCCTGGATTTTTCCAAATTTCAGAAAGTTTTCTATCCTTTCTCCAACAATGATGATATCAGAAAAAACCGATGGACGGACAAACGGCCAGATGGTCCAAGAACGCACCTTGCAAGGTACCCATAAACATGTCTGCCATTTCTCGGTCCAACAATGGGGGTTGAACTTGTGCACCCAGCTCACGCCAACTCTGGGCATACTCCTTAAAACCTTCTTTAGATCCTTGAGACAAGTTCTGCAACTGGGTGCGGTTTGGAGCCATATCAATATTATATTGATACTGCTTGAGGAAAGCTTCAACTTAGTCTTTCCAGCTTCGAATAGAGACCCTACTTAGCTTCATGTACCAACTCAACGAAGCTCCAGATAAACTATCTTGGAAGAAATGCATCCAGAGTTTGTCATCATCAGTGTGAGCCGAGATTCTTCCAAAATATGCATGAATGTGAGTTCTAGGACACGTGCTGCCATTTTACTTATCGAATTGTGGCACCTTGAACTTAGTGTCGCTCCCGACAAATGAAAATGGATCAGATGAAGGTACAGACGCGAACGGTCGGCGAGAGGGACAACGAGAACACACAGCCGTGAACTCACTGGAGATGAATAGAGTCGCCAGCTAGGCATTTTTATCCCGAAGGAAAGGTAATGCTGCATAGACCTAGAAAAAGAATGGATAAGACGGTTGCGAACCAGAGAGACTGAGAAAGGGGGTTGGTTACAACCTGGGAAGGTATTAGCACCCAGATTGTCCGTCGTACTCGACGGGATCCACGCTTAAAAGATTTGTGTTTTAAAGGGGTAGTGTCAGTGCAATCTGTGTATAAAGCTGGAAAAGAATGTACAGGTGTCAGTGTAAAAGAAGTGTAAAGTGTAACATACAGTGTCAGTGTAGGAACAGGAATGAAGTGCTCAGGAGTATGAGGCTTAGAAGAATGAAGCTGGAAAGAGGGGGAATATACAGAGACTTTTGTTCGATAACTGTTAAGTTATGCCTACGTATCCTCTCGTGCAATGAGGAAGTCAGAACACCGTAGTTCGACCCAAAGAGACTGAAAGGTGAATTGACTTGTGAACTGCTTACTTGTCAATGCTCAAGTGTATGACCTATCTGGCTCAGGTGCAAACTGTCTTGCATTAGACGGAAGAAGCAAGTTCTCGCTTATGAGTGAAGATAATGAGAAAAGAATCCCGAAGGAGACGATTATTGTTTGTTTTTGAGTTCTCAGTTTTTTATTGCTTTTGGATGTTTGTCATAAGTTAATGAGCTTAAGCCTAAACCAATGGATTAGTAAACTCATCACATCTTCCCTCTGATTAGGGGTAATGAGAATACCTTAAGTGTGAAGTCAGATCCTCACACTTAATCACCTTTGGTGTAGGATTAAGATCATTAACCTACTTGTGATTATTTAGATGTTTTTGGTGTTTTTGTTTAGTGTTGAGTAATGAGGTTAAGCCATAATCAGGGATTAAACAGACTCATTACACCATCCTAATAGAAGGATAATAGATGAGAATGTTTAAGCTGAGGAATGCTCCTCAACTTAATCCATGATTAGGGATTAAACTCATGACAAAACAAGCCTTTGATTAAGTGGATTTTATTTAATGGTGAGATGAAGAAGTGAATTTTATGATTTGTAAGACAACTTGAGGGGGACTTGTCCATTAACACTAGGGTTAGTCCTTCTTAACCAGTTAAGGAAGAATTAGAACCCTAATGCAAGGCCCAAGTTACAAGTGATGTCTTGATGATTATTAGATGGATTGATTAAAAGATTTAAACACATTAAGGGTTTAACACTTAGGATTAAAGTTATACACTCCATCCTAAGAGAAGGATGCAGGCACAAACTTAATCACAAAGCCTTAAAGCCTTTAGGGTTTAGTCCCTGATTGTGAGATGAGAAGAGAGGACTCAAAGAGACACAAAGGTAAAACTAAGTGGGGAGACTAATCAAAACCCTAATCATTGTCATGCTTGGTTGTTCCTAAGGTTTGTGAGGTTTAACAAGAAAGACCTTCAATGGAACCACCAGGAAGCAGATGAAAGGATCAAGAGAAGCAAAGTGACTTGCTTCATTCAAGAAGTCAAGTCACTTGAAGAAAGAAAGTAAGAAGAACAAGGATGAGCAAGCTCAATCTCAAACACAAACAAAAATGCAGCAATGGATGCAAGAGAGATGAAAAGAAAAGTTATGAGAAGTGAAGGCAAATTCACTTCTCAAGTTCACTTACCACCTGAAATGTCAGAAAGAAATGCAATGCAATGCTAAATGGGATGAAATGGTATGATGCTAAACAAAACCAGAAGCATGTTGATGATGATAATGATGCTATGGAGTGCTACAAGCATGAGGCAAGACATGGAGATGTTCATACAAGTTCATGGATGCAAATGGTGCAAGTTTAGAAGCATGGATACACATGAAAAGTCATGAAACATACATGGCATACAACATGGCAAATGCAAGATGCAATGATCACACATGCTTTCTACATGTCTTATGATGTCAAATGAATCAAATGGATGCTTGAAATGTCATGGCAAGTCATGTTATGCAAGAGAATGCAAGAAAGATGCAAATGGAAGCCCAAATTAGGGTTTATGGATCAAACAACAAACAAAAACCAAAAACAGAAGCAAACCCTAAGATAAAAAAAATGGAAAATGCCACCCAAAGAAACCCTAAACCTATACTAAACCAAGGTCCAAAGGGGAGGTCTCAACTCTCAACCAATCTCAAGTTATGATTTTTCTAAGTTATTAGGGTTTTTAGGGCTCCTAAACAAAAGAAATGCCAAACAAATTGAAAATGCAAGATCAAATCATGGCCATTTTATCCTAGAAACTACATGCTAAACACAAAACAAAGCAAAAAGAATCAATGTCCAACTCTTCTTACATAGGCAGAAATGATTTTTTGAACTTATGATCAAAATAATGCACAAAAAATGATTTAATTCAATGAAAAATTCTCAAAATGCATCAAGATCAAAAAAGAAATTTGGTTTGAAGGTTGGACAATGTTTCTAAATGTCTTAGAACATTTCATGAATTTTTGGGTGATTTTTAAACACCTCAAAGTATTTTTAATAAATTAATTCTCATTAATCAATTAAAAATAATCTTTTAAATATTTAAAAATACTTTTTTAATGATAAAAATAAAAATAAAAATATTTTTGTGTCATAAAAATTAATAAAACTTAAGAGAAAAAGTTTCATAATTTTTAGACATTTTTAACTATTTTAAATAAATTGGAGAAAAGAAATGAAATAAAATGAAATAAAAACTGAATTAAATGAAAAGTATGCTAATCCAATGGCCAGGGTTTAAACTTGACACGCGGGAATTGACTGGCGCGCGTTTGAATGGCTGAGATTCACTCTGGGGAATTCAAAATTAATCACAATTAATTAATTCAAATAATCAGGATTAGGGTTTAATGAGAGATCTGAGCCATTGGTTCACGCGGGAGTCAACGAAAGTCAGCCAGATCAAGGGTCCAAATTCAAACTTGCATTAATTACGCTGGTTAACCCTAATCATTTTCAGGTGGCCGGAGAAGACCTCCGGTCGTCTTCTCCGGTGGGAACCCCACCTGAAAACTTCTAAAACCCCCAAAACGCAACTAAAATGAAATCTAAACAAACAGAAATCCTTCCCACACTTCACTGAACCAAAACCCCAAGCTAAAACTCATTTATGTTCCCTCAATCACATGAATCGAAACAAAACATTTTTAGGGCACGCAAGTTTCAGAGAGCAATTAAACTCTCATTTCAACACCATTTCAAAAACCAAAAGCACCAGGATACTCAGTGAAGCATAGGGAATAAGTTTATAACATGAAAAACGATTTCTGGAAAAATAATTTTGGAGCTACCTGAGATTCGAAGCTTTCACTCTGATGACTTTCTGGCCTCTCCTCTTGATGAAAACCCCTCCACTTAACCCTCTGGTGATGCTTGAATGCTCAAGTGGAATTTATGTTGGCTGAATGAAGAGTTTGAGCAGCTTCTGCTCAAGCTCAGTTGAAAATGGCAATGGAGTTTCAGGCTGTTTCTGGCAATGGTGAAGGGTTGTTTGTGGTCCAGATGGTGTGTGGAGAAGGTCTGTGGAGTTGGTTTTGATGTTTGTGTGCTGTGGAGAGAGTTTCGAATGAAACTGCAAGTTGAGGTGAGAAATGGCAATGGGGTGTTCTTGACCAAAACAGGCCTGGCTCTTGGTGGTTTGAGGTCTATGAAGTATGGTGAGTTGAAGTGTGGAAATAGTTTGGATGTTTGTGTGCTGGGCAGGGAGTTTCGAAGCAAAATGCAGCTGGGGTGTGTTTTGTGAATGTGATGTTATCAAGTGTTTCAGCCTGGCCTCTTCATATCTTTGGCTTGCCAAGGGATATAGTATTTTAATCCTATAGGTCAGATGATGTGACCTGGCCTATAGTGATTGGTAAGTTTGCTTTTGCAAAAAGTCAAATTTTGTGTAAGGAAAGTATGGCTCATGATCTAGGCTAGTACAAGATATGGTTCTGGTGCAGCATGGTGTGTGTGTGATGTTGGGAAGGTCCAGCAGCCAATGCATCAAGTGGAGAGAAGCACAATGATGTTTTTGCAAGTTGGCACACTTTTGAAACTTCATGAAAAAGTCTAGTTACACAAACCATAACCATGTGAAACCTTGGTCCAATTCTGATTTTTAGGACCTATTGAATGTTTGCATACTGGTTTGAAATGACTTAGAAGTTGCAATTGGCTTTGGTTCATGATTTTGCAAAATTCTCATTTGAAGCATGCCTTGAAAATCAATGATTTTAGCCAACTTTGCCACACCATAACTTTTGATCCAAGAAGAGTTTGATCATGTTCTTGTACTTTTTGAAAAGGGAAAAATGTGATCTACAACTTTCATGACCAAAGTTTTTCCATTTGAAGCATTTTTGGATCAAGAATCAAGGCTTGAAAAATGGCCTAAAATGAAGCATTCTTGAAAAGTCAACTATGCCCAAAAAGTCAACATTTGCAAAAACCCTAAATTCTTGATTTTTGTGAACTTCAACCTTCTTCCATGATCAAATAAAGATCATATACACTCAAAATGATGAAGATCACCCATTGGTTGGGTCATTGGGGGCCTCAGATGCCCTGATTTTACACTGACTTGTCTGAAAAGTCAACTCTTGATCAGATGACTTCCCCATGGAATTTCTTCATGAAACTTGATATGCATACTCCCTATACCATATAGAGACCAATGGAAACAAGAATGACCAAAAAATTTGGGGTTATGGCCTCTGAAACCAAAACCCTAATTTTAGGTCAACTGTGCAGTCAAACCTGGCTCTGCATCCACTCAAACCCTAGTTCTTGTGATTCTTTTGAAATCTTGACTTTGAGAGGATGTAATATGATAGATGAACACACATGGATCCCTTTGAAGTGGTTGGTGGCCTTTGGAGTGGCTCAAGAAGCTCTTGGATTGCTCAGATCACAAACCCTAGATGCAGATGACTTAGAAACTATGCAGTGAATCAAAAATGAAACATGAGATGATATGATTGAGCTTATGCATATGAGAAAGATCACAAGCCATGGTGAAATGGGTGAGGGCAAATTTGGGGTGTTTACAGCTGCCCCTATTCAAACATGAGTTAGCTGTGCAGGTTGTAAGCGACGGCTTAACAGGCAAACAAGATAACTTGTGGTTGAATACCAAAGACAGTCCAAAATTTGCACTCACAGAATGAAGAAGAAAAGGGATATAGATTGTAAAAGAAAATAAAGTATATTGTAAAGTGTGGGCGACGGAGGACGACCATCGAGCAGAGGACGACTGCTGGGTGAATAGCGATGACGGGGATGGCCGACATGCTGGGGATAAAAGGTAAAGCCAAGACGGGGACGGCCGACTAGCTGGGAAAAATGAAATTATGATGGGGACGGCCATCAGGATAAAGCTGTAAAATTTTCTGGGAGTCAATGAAACATGACGGGGATGGCCATCAAGTTCATAAAGCAAGGTAACCGACGATGGGGACGGCCATCGGGCTAAAAGAAAAGGAAAAAGGACCACGACGGGGACGGCCATCGGGTTAAAGAATAAATGAAATAAACAGACGATGGGTACGGCCATCAAAGGTGAAGGACGATCACTTAGCAGGGTACGGCTGCTCTGTTGGGGAATAAAGGAAGTACGATGGGGACGGCCATCAAAGGTGGAGGACGACCACCTGGCAGGGTACGGCTGCCGAAAATATCAACGATGGGGACGGCCATCGGATAGGAAAGGTCAACGATGGGGACGGCCATCGGACGAGCATGATGGAGGACGACCATCAAGAAGTGGAGGACGACCACTCAGCAGGGTACGGCTGCTCTCAAGGTTTATCATAACACAGGACGAATGTCAGACAACCGAAATCGACAATGGGGACGGCCATTGGATAGGGTGATGAAGGACGATCATCAAAAGGTGGAGGACGACCACCTAGCAGGGGACGGCTGCTAAATATCGACGATGGGGACGGCCATCGGATGAGCATGATGGAGGACGACCATCAAGAAGTGGAGGACGACCACTCAGCAGGGTACGGCTGCTCTCGGGTTTATCATGACACAGGACGAGTGTCAGATAAAAAGGAAAATTTGTTGGTGATCTACTGGGGATATAGTGAACACGGACGAGCGTTCACAACCAAGAAAGGAAAGTACAAGTGTTTAGATGTTGTGTATAGATTAAAGATGCGGACGAGCATCCTTAAGACTACGATACAGACGAGTATCAGGTAGAAACAAACTGACACATGTTCAGAGATGATGATACGGGCGAGTATCAACTGGTTAACAAGGAACACGAACGAGTGTTGAATCTGATGATTCTTCTGGGGGAATAGTAGACACGGACGAGCATCTATATTCAAGAAGACACAAGTGTTTGACACGGTGTATGGATTAAAGATGCGGACGAGCATCCTTAAGATTATGATGCGGACGAGTATCGTGTAGAAACAAACACTAGACGCAATGTTCTGAGATGATGGTACGGACGAGTACCAACTGGTTAACAAAGAACAAGACTACTATTGAATCTGGGGATATGAGTGATGGTATATACAAGACACGGACGAGTATCTGTATAAGTACGAGTTAGCATGCGTATATATAGATGAGTGTTTATCTGCTGGGGAGGGCGACACGGACGAGTATCAAAAGGAGAAAAATATAATATATACGGGTTGTAAAAGTGTAAGCGACTGCGCTGGGGATATGACACGGACGGGTGTCAAGAGAGTATATATACGAGTATAGGTGAGTGCAAAGATGATGTCTTTGGCTTTCTGCTGGTGATGTGACACGGACGGGTGCCAGGAAGTATCTGTAATACGGGTGATCTTGTTTGTAAAGAGTGTTCAGGCGACTTTACTGGGGGGTGCTGATACGGAAGGGTATCAAAAGGAAATATACTGGTGTTTGTGATTTGTGAGGCAACTGCTTCTGCTGGTAACTCTGGTGGGGATTTCTGTACAATGATGATGAACGGTTAATATTCACAAGTGTCAATTCAGAACAATGGCTCATGATTATGCTATGCGTTTGGTTTTTTGCCGTAATGCTCCGCATTAGACGGAATGCTACGCTCTGAGGGGAAAATATGATGCAAATGCCATGATTATGCAAAGATACCAAACTGGGATTCGGATCCCGTTGCTGCGAAGATCTTTGGCTGATCTGTTTGAAATGGACCTCCCGGCTGGGGAGGAGATCATTGGTAGATCTAATAAGATGATATTTGCTTGGGGATATAGGTCACCGATTGACATATCCTTTGAAATGAGAGACCCAGCTGGGGTTTGTAGAAGCTTTCTTCACTCTGTTGTGATCTTCTATGCGCTGCTCTTCTGGATAGAGGCTGGAGCTCTGTGGGGAGATGATTCCCTGACTCCTGTATTTTACTGAGGAAGAATGACTGGTAATACAGCTGGGGAATGTTGTTGGTGACTCAGCTGGGGAGAGCAACAAGAGGCAACTCAGCCGGGGATAGAGCATTTCGGATGCTGAGATCTTTTATCAGCTTGTTGAGATGTAGCTTGCATGCCCCAAGTTGCGCTCTGGATACCTGCAATCCTGCAAAGATAAGGAAACGCACAAATGGTCCCGAGGTATCCTTTACTGGATTCCGTCATAGGAGTTAAGCATTCTCAAGAGTAAGTATATTCCCTGCAAGCATGTGTTTTATTATTATTATTTTTGGGAGAAAAAAAATCTGTACTTATGCAATTGGTTTTTTAGAGACACCAGACATCCTTTGCAAACGAAATATGTACAAGACGAAACATGACTGAAAAATCTGATTTTATTAATTCTTGTGCCCTGAATTGGCAAGATACAGTCAAGGAAACAAATCTCCTAAAATAAGGAGATTGTTATAAATTGAGAAACAATATGCTGGCGGTGTTGACGACGCTTTAAGGAGCTTCCTCTTCTGCTATGACTCGTATGACAATGACGTTCTTCTCGTCTTGCTTTCTGAAGGAGGCTGATTCTGATTGAAGCTTGGTCCTTTTGATGCTTTCCAAGTTGCAAGTGATACAGACGAATTCAGAATGCAGTTGTTCGCTTGTTCCCTTATTTTGCATGGATCGCCCTTTCGGGTTTTCAATCCATCGGGATACCCATTTTTGCCTGAGTTGTCCAATGCGGCTTTTCAAATCAGCGGGTGTACATTTTTATTTATTTTCCCTTATTTTTGCCCGAGTCTTTTATTCTGTTTTTGACTCGCCGGGATGCCCTATTTTTGCCTGGACTTACATTCTGTTTTTATGTCCAGCGGGTCATTTTTTTATGCGAAGTATTTTTTAACTGCATCTGAATTCACGGGGGACGGGAAATCTTCACCATCCATGGTGCTGAGCATCAGTGCTCCACCAGAGAAAACTTTCTTTACCACGAATGGTCCTTCATAGTTTGGAGTCCATTTGCCCCTGTGGTCTGTATGAGGAGGGAGGATTCTTTTCAGCACAAGATCTCCTACTTGGTACTCTCGGTGCCTGACTTTCTGATCGAAGGCTTTCTTCATTCTTTTCTGATACAACTGCCCATGACAGATTGCAGCCAACCTTTTCTCTTCGATCAGACTCAGTTGCTCGTATCGGGCCCTGACCCATTCTGCTTCACTCAGTTTAACATCCATTAGTACCCGTAGAGAGGGTAGTTCAACTTCAACAGGTAGGAATGCCTCCATACCATACACAAGTTGATACGGTGTTGCCCCAGTGGATGTTCTCATTGACGTGCGGTACCCATGCAAGGCAAACGGTAGCATCTCATGTCAGTCTTTATAGGTGACTACCATCTTCTGCACAATCTTCTTGATATTCTTGTTTGCCGCCTCAACAGCGCCATTCATTTTTGGCCTGTAAGGAGAAGATTTGTGATGTTGAATCTTGAAGTCCCGGCATAGCTCTGCCATCATTTTGTTGTTTAGATTGGAACCATTATCAGTAATGATCCGCTCGGGAACTCCATATCGACAGATGATATCTCTCTTCAGAAATCTGGCTACCACTTGTCTTGTGACGTTGGCATAGGATGCTGCTTCAACCCACTTGGTGAAATAGTCAATGGCGACCAGGATGAATCTGTGGCCATTTGAAGAAGTTGGCTCAATCTTGCCGATCATATCAATGCCCCACATGGCAAAGGGCCATGGTGAAGACATGATGTTCAAAGGATTGGGAGGCACATGCACTTTATCTGCGTAGATCTGGCATTTGTGGCATTTTCTGGCATAAGCACAACAGTCTGCATCCATTGTGATCCAGTAATAACCTGACCTTAGCAACTTCTTAGCCATGGCATGCCCTCCTGCATGGGTACCAAAAGATCCTTCGTGCACTTCATGCATTAACAACTCTGCTTCTGACTTATCAACACATCTGAGGAGTACCATATCAAAGTTCCTTTTGTATAAAGACCCATCAGTGTTCAGAAAGAAACTACCAGCAAGCCTTCTCAAAGTCTTCTTATCATTGGAAGATGCCCCAGGTGGGTATGTCTGATCCTCCAAGAAGCACTTAATGTCATGGAACCAAGGCTTATCATCTTTAACAATATCTGCTGCGAACACATATGCCGGTCTATCAAGTCTGGACACTGAAATCTGAGGTACAAAGTTGGCAGTCTGGACTTTGATCATGGACGAAATGGTAGCCAGAGCATCTGCAAACTGATTCTCGTCCCGAGGGATATACTCAAGCTTGACTGTCGTGAAGAAAGTCAGTAACCTCCTTGTATAATCCCTGTAAGGTATCAGATGATCCTGGTGGGTGTACCATTTGCCGTTGGTTTGATTGACTACCAAAGCTGAATCTCCGAATACGGTCAATGTCTTGATCCTGAGGTCAATTGCTTCCTCAAGACCCATAATGCAAGCTTCGTATTCAGCTTCGTTGTTAGTGCAGTTGAAAGTGAGTTTTGCCGAGAACGGCATGTGAACTCCTTTAGGTGTAATGAGTACTGCACCAACACCACGACCATTCATGTTAACAGCCCCATCAAACATCATAGTCCATTCTTCTTCCGGGTCAGGCCCTTCAGTGTGAACAGGCTCTTCATGATCTTTTGCTTTTATGAACATGATGTCTTCATCAGGGAAGTCAAATCTCATAGGCTGGTAATCATCAATGGGTTTCTCAACAAGATATTCAGACAATACACTGCCCTTGATGGCTTTCTGAGATGTGTATTGGATGTCATATTCTGTGAGAATCATTTGCCATCTTGCAACCCGTCCGGTAAGTGCTGGCTTCTCGAAAATGTACTTGACTGGGTCCATCTTGGATATCAATAAAGTAGTGTGGGTCAACATATATTGTCTCAGTCGGCGAGCAGCCCACGCTAAAGCACATCAAGTTTTCTCGAGCAGTGAATAACGTTGTTCACAGTCGGTAAACTTTTTGCTTAGGTAGTATATTGCATACTCTTTTCGACCGGACTCGTCATGCTGGCCCAACACACACCCCATCGACTCTTCTAATACTGTCAAGTACATTATCAGAGGTCTTCCTTCAACTGGAGGCATAAGGATTGGAGGCTCTTGTAAGTATTCCTTGATCCTGTCAAAAGCCTTCTGGCAGTCTTCGTTCCACCTGACCGTCTGTTCTTTTCTCAACAGCTTGAACAAAGGTTCACAGGTTGCTGTAAGGTGGGAGATGAACCTTGAAATGTAGTTCAATCGACCTAAGAAACCTCGAACTTCTTTCTCAGTCTTCGGTGCAGGCATCTCTTGGATGGCTTTGACTTTATCAGGGTCAACTTCAATCCCTTTCTCGCTTACAATAAATCCCAGCAGCTTACCGGATCGCACCCCGAATGTGCACTTGTTGGGGTTCAACTTTAGTTGGTACTTCCTCAGACGCTTGAACAATTTGAGCAGATTTACCAGATGGTCTTCTTCAGTGAGGGACTTGGCAATCATATCATCCACATAGCATTCTATTTCTTTATGAATCATATCGTGGAATAATGTTACCATAGCCCGTTGATATGTTGCACCAGCATTCTTGAGCCCAAATGGCATTACCTTGTAACAGAACGTGCCCCAGGGTGTGATGAATGTTGTCTTCTCCATGTCTTCAGGTGACATCTTAATCTGATTGTACCCTGAAAATCCGTCCATGAAGGAGAATACCGAGAACTGAGCCGTATTATCAACCAGTACATCAATGTGAGGTAGAGGGAAATCATCTTTCGGGCTGGCTCTGTTCAGATCCCGGTAATCAACACACATTCTTACTTTGCCGTCCTTTTTAGGCACAGGTACTATATTGGCCACCCACGGCGGATAGCTAGTCACGGCAAGGAACCCGGCGTCCCATTGCTTTTGTACCTCTTCTTTGATCTTCATAGCCATGTCTGGACGAGTACGGCGTAGTTTCTGTTTAACTGGTGGGCATTCTTCTCTCAGAGGCAGCTTGTGCACAACAATATCGGTATCCAACCCTGGCATATCTTGGTAAGACCAAGCAAACACGTCCACATATTCTCGAAGCAGATCAATCAGTTGTCTCTTCACTGAGTCTTGCAGGCAGGCCCCGATTTTAACCTCTTTCACGTCTTCATCTGTACCAAGATTGATCACTTCAACCTCCTCCTGGTGAGGAGTAATAACCTTTTCCTCTTGTCTCAACAATCTGGCTAGCTCTTCAGGAAGCTCATATTCTTCTTCAACCCCTTCATCAGCTTGATTGATTGGATTGTCAAAGTCATACGAAGTCACAGCCGTGTTGTTGTCGGTGCAGTCTGGAAGGCACTCTCTGCAAGGGTTCAGTTTGTTCATTTTAGTGATCTGATTTTAATCTTGCTTTAGAAAAGTGAAATAAAAGTTGTCATTTTGAAAACACTGCCATTTATTTTTTGTACAAAAAGAAAAATAGAAAAACAGTGAACGGAAAAGAAAAAGACTCGTTTGCAAAAAGATGTCTGATATTTCATTAATTGATCTTATTTGCACAAAAAGTACAGATGGCCCGATTACAAAATGAGTCTTGTCATCTTGGGCAAGATGCAAGACTTTGATGCATGCTTATAAAAATACAGGAAATAATAATTACTCTGCATGAGTAACTCTTATAATTTCCTGGGAAGACCAGTTCGAGACACTGCTCCCCGGGATCTTTGGACGAATCCAGCTTTCCAGGTTGCGTTCCTCTTCCAGCTCGTCTTCCAGACAGTTGATAGCATCAGGGGTAAGCATCCCCCCACTCACAAAATTGGGCTCTTTCGCAACCGCTGCTTGATCTTGTTGAGTTGGTTTGTAACCCAACCCAAATCTGTCTTCTTTCTTCTCTACCGATAGCAATTTGCCCCAGCCTTGGGCAGTTCCTTCCTCAACAACCTTCCGGGCTTGTTGGTAAGATGACATGGAGATTCCAGATACAGCAGATGCTTCATTCACATTCAAGGCTTCAAATCCTTGGCTCATTGTTTCATGGATCTCCCCATCCATTTCAATATACTTATAAGTAGCCAGATGGCTAACAAATATATCCTCCTCCCCACAGATTGTAACAACTTGGCCTTCCCACTCAAATTTTAACTTTTGGTGAAGGGTAGACGTTATTGCGCCGGCAGCGTGGATCCAGGGTCTACCCAACAAACAGCTGTAGGCGGGCTGAATGTCCATCACATAAAAGATAGTTTTAAAGGTCTGTGGGCCAATTGTCACAGGTAGCTCAATCTCTCCCAGAACCGATCTCTTAGAACCATCAAAGGCTCTTACTACCAGGTTGCTGGGTCTCAACGCCAATCCATCATATTCTAACTTCACCAGAGCCTTCTTTGGTAAGACATTAAGGGACGACCCCGTGTCTACCAGTACATGAGAAAGGACTGCTCCTTTGCATTCCATGGTGATGTGCAAGGCTTTGTTGTGGTTGCGGCCATCCGCTGTCAGGTCAGTATTGGTGAACCCTAGCCCATTGCTAGCAGTAACATTTCCAACCACGGTCTCCAACTGGTTGACAGTGATCTCTTCAGGCACGTAAGCTGCGTGCAAGACTTTGAGTAGTGCATTCCGATGGGCTTCGGAACACATCAGCAGTGAGAGGATGGAGATCTTGGATGGCGTCTGGTGAAGTTGATCCACAATTTTGTAATCACTCTTTTTGATGATTCTCATAAACTCATCAACTTCTTGATCGAACGGCGTCTTCAAAGCTTCTTTAACAGCTTGATCTTCCTGCACCGGGCTCTTTCCCTTTGCCTTGGCAGCAGCTTCTGCTTCGGCAGTAGGTCTTTGAATTGGTGGAGCAAAGAGACGTCCGCTTCGAGTGAAGCCTCCGCCTCCCCCCACATTATCTACTTGTGGTGCAGGTGTTGATGTTTCAAGAGTGATTCTTTTTCCTTCGCAGTACACGTCTGAGCCATAGTGCCAAGGGATGGCCCTATTGCTTTCATATGGTACTGGTCCAGGCACCGTGACAGTGACTGGACTGATTGCTGCTGCTGAAGGGACTGTAATTGTTTGTGGATCATAAAAGATTGTAACTGGTGCTCTGGTGGGAGCAGCACCTTCTGAATGGTAGGCAGAGTTGTTCTCAGGATCATAAAATATTGTGACAGTAGAGACATCTTCATGATTTGTTGCTGGAGTTGTAGGAGACAATGGCGGAAGGATGGATGTTGTTGTTGCAGGAGTTTCAAAATGGAGTGGTGCTGGAGTTGTAGAAGGAAAAATTGTTGATATCTGATTAGTTGAGATAATAGATGAAGTATTTGTTGATGAAGCCGAAGAATTGTCAGGAACAATAGTTGCTGCAGTTGTAGGAGGTTCTGAAACCGTTGCTGATGATATTGCTGGATTTGTTGGAAATGATGTGGTGATCTGAAGCTGGCCACTCTGAATTAGGCCATCTATGCCATTCCTCAAATTATCGCACCCATTTACTGAGATATTGCAGTAAGCACAACCCAACTCACACCCCGGGAACATTTGACATTCCAAGAGCTGAGCCTTGATTTCTACCAACGGTGTCCTGATCTGTCCCACACTGGTTATTAAATAAGACGGCTTGTCTTCTTCAATAGCGTTAATTCTAGGACCACCGTGGTTCGGCATGGGGTTCTTATTGACATTGGGTGGTGGTGCGAAATTCAGAGCCTTGGAGTCTACCAGGTCTTGCACCTTCATATGCAGAGCCCTGCATTTTTCCGTACTGTGGCCAGGTGCGTTTGAATGAAAAGCACACCTAGCGTTGGAGTCATAGTTCCTGGGTAGACTGTTGGGATCTGGAGGTGCCAGCGTCCTTAGCTCAACTAGGTTGAGTTTCAGGAGTTGTGGCAGCAGGGTAGCATATGGCATAGGGATCGGATCAATCACCCTATTAGCTTGAGATGACCTCTGTTGGAATGGCCTTTGTTGATTATTGTTGTTGGTGTTGCTGTTGTGGTAATTTCTCAGAGGATACTGATTCTGTTGATGGTACTGAGGTTGTGGCTGATAGTTTTGTTGTGGAGGTTGATAAACTGGCTGAGGATGAACTGGAGCAGGAATGGTGACTGCTGCCACTGACCTGTGAACATATTGGGGCCTGCCCCTGTTGGTGTGGATGGCGTTGGTCTCGCCAGTTCTTCTCGGGCCTGCAAAAGGCTTTCTTGTACTACTGGACGAGCTGGCACCATTGTCTGAAATCTTACCCATTTTTAACAGACTCTCAATTCTTTCCCCAACTATGACAACATCTGCAAAGCTAGTGGAACAGAAAGCGGCCAGCCTGTCAATATATGTCCCCTGAAGGGTGTTCATGAACATATCTGCCATTTCCCGTTCAGACATAGGTGGCTGAACAGAAGCAGCCAATTGCCTCCATCTCTGGGCATATTCTCGGAAACTTTCCCTTGACGACTGTGACATTCCCATTAGGAGAGTCCTGTTGGGTGCCATATCTAAGTTGTACTGATACTGTCTGATGAAGGCCTCTGCCAGGTCCTTCCAGCATCTGATAGTTGCCCTTGTCAAGTGAGAGTACCATTCTCTTGACGCTCCAGTTAAACTATCCTCGAAATAGAACATCCAGAGCTTCTCATCCATTGTATAGGCCTTCAGCCTTCCCAGAAATGACTGTAAATGAGTCCGGGGGCATGAAGTCCCGTTGTATTTTTCAAAACAAGGAGGCTTAAACTTATGGGGGATCCTGACCCCGTCTACCAAGCCCATGTCCATGACATCGAAACCCAGAGAATTTTGAGATTCTAAGGACCTCAATTTCTCAGCTATCTCATCCAACCTTCTATCATAAGCTTCTTCCCCAACACCCATTACTGTAAACTGATCCTCTTGGGGGTCTTCTTGAAGTACCCTGGCTGCAGTGGCAGTCCCTTGAACATTTGCAGGGATGTTAACCTCAGGATGGAGGTGTGGTCCAAATACAGGGGGATTTACATGAGGTTGGACCCTTTCATTGTTGCTGGTCCCGGCAGTCCCTATATGTGGATCTTCTTGGTTCTGCCTTTCCACCATGGCCCTCAATCTTTCCTGGCTCTGAGCCATGTTGTTCATCACTTCCATAAACTGAGTCATTTGATTCCTCATCTCTAGCCTTTCATTTGCCATTTGATTTCTGACCTCAGTAAGGTCCTGCTGCATCTGATCCATTTGAATGCCCGGAAGGTTGCTACGGGTCGGATAACGGTGCGGACGGTTGAGGGGAAAAACTCGGCGCCGAGCAATAGTTCCTGAACATCACAACAGAGTTAGTGGCAAGAAAACAAAAACCTACAAAACAAACAAAAGTGTTAGCATGCAATGCAGTTATGCTTATTTGTTCTCAAGGTATCCGGTTTGGCCTCCAGTTTTGACCCTTCCAGACCCTTGAAGATGTTGTCGATGTTGCTTCTGAAGTAAACTTGGATGGAACAAACTAACACAAATATATTACAGAAGGTGAAATAATACAACTTGTTCATTTTACAACACAAGCCCCCTAAGGGGTCAAAATACACCACAAAAAAGTAAAAGTACATGGAATAGAAACAACAACAAGCAAATGGTCAAACACCCAGGCCAAACTCATCCTCACGAACTTCCTTGAGAAGTGCTTCGGTCACAGGATCAGCCGGACGCTCCGCAAGACTCCGGATAAGGAGGTTCCGGGTTGCAATAGCTGCTGCTAGCTTCTTGTGCTGAGTTTGGTCCTTGGACCTCTTCACCCCTGCTTTGATCTTCAATTCTGATATCTCCCTCTGGGCTGCTGCCAGGGCTTCTTGCTGTTCTTTTGCACTAGCCTCCAGTTGCTCCATCTTGTCTTGAACTCTCTTGTCCTCCAGGGTACGAGCCTCGGTGATCCTGACCCACCGGGCTTGACTCTCCTTCAAGTACAAGTCTGTCCTTGCTCTTTGGAACTGGGCTTCTTTGCAAGCATTCTTCAGAATTTGTTCACCAGCCTTAGACTTTTTGATATAATCCCCAGACTTTTCAATCTTAGTCAGATGCTCCACTCTCAATTTCTCCAACCTCTCAATCTCCCTCGTACCTTCACTCCTCTCCCGGAGGGTCTTCTGCAAAGCTTGGGTTAGCTTCTCATTTCTTTCCTTCAGGCTCTCAAACTCCTCCAAACTGATAGTGGCAGGGGGTGGTGCTGAAGATGACTCAGGCATGTCTTCTATGGTAAAGGGCATCCCAGAGAAATGGGCCCTGGCACGGGACCATTCATAATATTGTGCTGATGCCACATTGTTGCACTTCCCCAGAATGGTGACTCCCTTGGTTTGAACATGATCACAGGCCCAGGCAGCCTGCCTAACAACAGCCAAATTAATCTTGTTCTCACAGTAGAGAGTCTCAACCAAGTCCTGTGCCCTAGGAGTGTGGACCAGTGCATAGCCCAGTTGCCTTCTGAACAGCAGAGGATTGTAATTGATACTACCCTTAACTCCTATTAGTGGCACATTGGGAAAATGCCCACAGCTGGTGATGATATCCCTGCCCTTGGTGCTTTGAGTGCACCATCTGATATCTGCTGAAGTTAAAACAGTGAGTCTCTTAGCCCAGTTGCTTTGCTGATGAGGGTTTAAAAATGCATCTGTCCTGGGTAGATGCCTGAGAAGCCAAGTATGGAACAATGGAGCACAACACCTCACTAACCTTCCCCTCTGCTTTTCATTCCTCTGATGCACTGAATAGTAAAGATCCCCCAATAAAGTTGGCACTGGGTTCTTCAGGATGAAAAGATGGATTGCATTCTTGCTAATGAATCGAGGCTCATCTGCAAACAATATAATTCCATATATGCTCAAGGCCAGTAAAGCACAAACAGCTTTCCAATCTCCTAGAGAAGCTTTCAGGGTAGCTTGAGAGATCAAAAAGTCCAGATGGAAACCAGGGATCCCAGCTTTAGAAGTCATATGCTGCTCAATCAGGACAGGTTCCAGATGCAAAGCCTTTGCTACTTCTCCATTAGCAGGAAAGACCATCTCAGGGTTGAAAGGGATTCCACCTCTGATAGGTATACCAACTAATGAGGAGTACTCTTCCAATAAGGGGCCCAACTGAAAGTCTTGAAACGTAAAACATCTCAGTGGAGGATCATAAAACTGAATGCAGGTGTGGATCAGGCTTCTTTGTGATGGGTCCAGATCCATAACCATGTCAAGTATATCTCCATAACTTTCCCTGAACAATGGTATGTGATCTGGAGTGATCAGGGTCTGAATCCTCCTGATGTCTGATAACTCTGGCTGGAAGAAGTGATAGGTGATGTTGCTCTTTTTAGGAGCCATGATGCTGAGACTGAATAGAGACAGGTGCTGATGATAATACTGAAGAGGTGGGCCACTGACTGGCTGGTGCAGGTGATAACTGAAGCAGATAGCTGATGAAGATAGGTCAGTACTGAAGATGGGGTCAAAACCAAAACCAAATGAAGATGGACACCCTGAAACACAAATAAGCAAATGTCAATATGATGCAATGATTATGTATGCAAATGAAATGCAAGGGTTTGTGACTGAGCTGGATCTGATCAAAATGCTCTGATATAGGTCCAAGTGTGTTCAAGAATTCCAGTTGGAGGTCTATAAATCCAGTAACCAAGGTGGGGGACTCAAATAAAGAGCCACATGTCCAGGGTTTTAGAATCACAAGAACTGTCCAACATGGAGTACTCAAAGTAACAGGGTATTCTGATGTCAAGGTACCTGCAAACCTGTAAACAGCCCAACCCCCTCACAGGTGGTGTTCTAGAACAAGGATCCTCAGACTTGGATCAGTTATGAGAAGTGTAAACACTTCCCACCCGGAGGTACAGTGTTTACAATAACCATAACAATTCCTCCTCTAATTCACCTCAGTTTCTGAAGGTCAATACTAAAGGTCATCCAGACTTAGCAGGCTTCCCAGATAGCCCTAGCATTGCAGGAAATCTGCAACACAGAGTTCTCAAGAAGAAACCCATATCTGAACCGTGTTTCATATTCCCGCACCAGACCGAAATGGAATGGGAAAGAATATGATTCACTCTAGCCTAGGTGTCACTCAGGTCCCAGGTATAGGACCTTAACTCTCAATAGAACCCCACCCACCAAGGGAAAACCAGATCCAGCCAGCAGTACAGTACAACAATATGATAATATGCAAAGCTATAAAGAAAACAGTAAACAACTGTACATAAAGCAAAAACAAATATACATATACAAACACAAATAAACACATAACACCCCAGTAAACACAAATAAATCAAGCGCTAGGAGGAACCCACAAAAAGAACCAGAAGCCCTGGTTGCAATATAAAGGTCCCCAGCAGAGTCGCCAAGCTGTCGCTCCCGACAAATGAAAATGGATCAGATGAAGGTACAGACGCGAACGGTCGGCGAGAGGGACAACGAGAACACACAGCCGTGAACTCACTGGAGATGAATAGAGTCGCCAGCTAGGCATTTTTATCCCGAAGGAAAGGTAATGCTGCATAGACCTAGAAAAAGAATGGATAAGACGGTTGCGAACCAGAGAGACTGAGAAAGGGGGTTGGTTACAACCTGGGAAGGTATTAGCACCCAGATTGTCCGTCGTACTCGACGGGATCCACGCTTAAAAGATTTGTGTTTTAAAGGGGTAGTGTCAGTGCAATCTGTGTATAAAGCTGGAAAAGAATGTACAGGTGTCAGTGTAAAAGAAGTGTAAAGTGTAACATACAGTGTCAGTGTAGGAACAGGAATGAAGTGCTCAGGAGTATGAGGCTTAGAAGAATGAAGCTGGAAAGAGGGGGAATATACAGAGACTTTTGTTCGATAACTGTTAAGTTATGCCTACGTATCCTCTCGTGCAATGAGGAAGTCAGAACACCGTAGTTCGACCCAAAGAGACTGAAAGGTGAATTGACTTGTGAACTGCTTACTTGTCAATGCTCAAGTGTATGACCTGTCTGGCTCAGGTGCAAACTGTCTTGCATTAGACGGAAGAAGCAAGTTCTCGCTTATGAGTGAAGATAATGAGAAAAGAATCCCGAAGGAGACGATTATTGTTTGTTTTCGAGTTCTCAGTTTTTTATTGCTTTTGGATGTTTGTCATAAGTTAATGAGCTTAAGCCTAAACCAATGGATTAGTAAACTCATCACATCTTCCCTATGATTAGGGGTAATGAGAATACCTTAAGTGTGAAGTCAGATCCTCACACTTAATCACCTTTGGTGTAGGATTAAGATCATTAACCTACTTGTGATTATTTAGATGTTTTTGGTGTTTTTGTTTAGTGTTGAGTAATGAGGTTAAGCCATAATCAGGGATTAAACAGACTCATTACACCATCCTAATAGAAGGATAATAGATGAGAATGTTTAAGCTGAGGAATGCTCCTCAACTTAATCCATGATTAGGGATTAAACTCATGACAAAACAAGCCTTTGATTAAGTGGATTTTATTTAATGGTGAGATGAAGAAGTGAATTTTATGATTTGTAAGACAACTTGAGGGGGACTTGTCCATTAACACTAGGGTTAGTCCTTCTTAACCAGTTAAGGAAGAATTAGAACCCTAATGCAAGGCCCAAGTTACAAGTGATGTCTTGATGATTATTAGATGGATTGATTAAAAGATTTAAACACATTAAGGGTTTAACACTTAGGATTAAAGTTATACACTCCATCCTAAGAGAAGGATGCAGGCACAAACTTAATCACAAAGCCTTAAAGCCTTTAGGGTTTAGTCCCTGATTGTGAGATGAGAAGAGAGGACTCAAAGAGACACAAAGGTAAAACTAAGTGGGGAGACTAATCAAAACCCTAATCATTGTCATGCTTGGTTGTTCCTAAGGTTTGTGAGGTTTAACAAGAAAGACCTTCAATGGAACCACCAGGAAGCAGATGAAAGGATCAAGAGAAGCAAAGTGACTTGCTTCATTCAAGAAGTCAAGTCACTTGAAGAAAGAAAGTAAGAAGAACAAGGATGAGCAAGCTCAATCTCAAACACAAACAAAAATGCAGCAATGGATGCAAGAGAGATGAAAAGAAAAGTTATGAGAAGTGAAGGCAAATTCACTTCTCAAGTTCACTTACCACCTGAAATGTCAGAAAGAAATGCAATGCAATGCTAAATGGGATGAAATGGTATGATGCTAAACAAAAACAGAAGCATGTTGATGATGATAATGATTCTATGGAGTGCTACAAGCATGAGGCAAGACATGGAGATGTTCATACAAGTTCATGGATGCAAATGGTGCAAGTTTAGAAGCATGGATACACATGAAAAGTCATGAAACATACATGGCATACAACATGGCAAATGCAAGATGCAATGATCACACATGCTTTCTACATGTCTTATGATGTCAAATGAATCAAATGGATGCTTGAAATGTCATGGCAAGTCATGTTATGCAAGAGAATGCAAGAAAGATGCAAATGGAAGCCCAAATTAGGGTTTATGGATCAAACAACAAACAAAAACCAAAAACAGAAGCAAACCCTAAGATAAAAAAAATGTAAAATGCCACCCAAAGAAACCCTAAACCTATACTAAACCAAGGTCCAAAGGGGAGGTCTCAACTCTCAACCAATCTCAAGTTATGATTTTTCTAAGTTATTAGGGTTTTTAGGGCTCCTAAACAAAAGAAATGCCAAACAAATTGAAAATGCAAGATCAAATCATGGCCATTTTATCCTAGAAACTACATGCTAAACACAAAACAAAGCAAAAAGAATCAATGTCCAACTCTTCTTACATAGGCAGAAATGATTTTTTGAACTTATGATCAAAATAATGCACAAAAAATGATTTAATTCAATGAAAAATTCTCAAAATGCATCAAGATCAAAAAAGAAATTTGGTTTGAAGGTTGGACAATGTTTCTAAATGTCTTAGAACATTTCATGAATTTTTGGGTGATTTTTAAACACCTCAAAGTATTTTTAATAAATTAATTCTCATTAATCAATTAAAAATAATCTTTTAAATATTTAAAAATACTTTTTTAATGATAAAAATAAAAATAAAAATATTTTTGTGTTATAAAAATTAATAAAACTTAAGAGAAAAAGTTTCATAATTTTTAGACATTTTTAACTATTTTAAATAAATTGGAGAAAAGAAATGAAATAAAATGAAATAAAAACTGAATTAAATGAAAAGTATGCTAATCCAATGGCCAGGGTTTAAACTTGACACACGGGAATTGACTGGCGCGCGTTTGAATGGCTGAGATTCACTCTGGGGAATTCAAAATTAATCACAATTAATTAATTCAAATAATCAGGATTAGGGTTTAATGAGAGATCTGAGCCATTGGTTCACGCGGGAGTCAACGAAAGTCAGCCAGATCAAGGGTCCAAATTCAAACTTGCATTAATTACGCTGGTTAACCTTAATCATTTTCAGGTGGCCGGAGAAGACCTCCGGTCGTCTTCTCCGGTGGGAACCCCACCTGAAAACTTCTAAAACCCCCAAAACGCAACTAAAATGAAATCTAAACAAACAGAAATCCTTCCCACACTTCACTGAACCAAAACCCCAAGCTAAAACTCATTTATGTTCCCTCAATCACATGAATCGAAACAAAACATTTTTAGGGCACGCAAGTTTCAGAGAGCAATTAAACTCTCATTTCAACACCATTTCAAAAACCAAAAGCACCAGGATACTCAGTGAAGCATAGGGAATAAGTTTATAACATGAAAAACGATTTCTGGAAAAATAATTTTGGAGCTACCTGAGATTCGAAGCTTTCACTCTGATGACTTTCTGGCCTCTCCTCTTGATGAAAACCCCTCCACTTAACCCTCTGGTGATGCTTGAATGCTCAAGTGGAATTTATGTTGGCTGAATGAAGAGTTTGAGCAGCTTCTGCTCAAGCTCAGTTGAAAATGGCAATGGAGTTTCAGGCTGTTTCTGGCAATGGTGAAGGGTTGTTTGTGGTCCAGATGATGTGTGGAGAAGGTCTGTGGAGTTGGTTTTGATGTTTGTGTGCTGTGGAGAGAGTTTCGAATGAAACTGCAAGTTGAGGTGAGAAATGGCAATGGGGTGTTCTTGACCACAACAGGCCTGGCTCTTGGTGGTTTGAGGTCTATGAAGTATGGTGAGTTGAAGTGTGGAAATAGTTTGGATGTTTGTGTGTTGGGCAGGGAGTTTCAAAGCAAAATGCAGCTGGGGTGTGTTTTGTGAATGTGATGTTATCAAGTGTTTCAGCCTGGCCTCTTCATATCTTTGGCTTGCCAAGGGATATAGTATTTTAATCCTATAGGTCAGATGATGTGACCTGGCCTATAGTGATTGGTAAGTTTGCTTTTGCAAAAAGTCAAATTTTGTGTAAGGAAAGTATGGCTCATGATCTAGGCTAGTACAAGATATGGTTCTGGTGCAGCATGGTGTGTGTGTGATGTTGGGAAGGTCCAGCAGCCAATGCATCAAGTGGAGAGAAGCACAATGATGTTTTTGCAAGTTGGCACACTTTTGAAACTTCATGAAAAAGTCTAGTTACACAAACCATAACCATGTGAAACCTTGGTCCAATTCTGATTTTTAGGACCTATTGAATGTTTGCATACTGGTTTGAAATGACTTAGAAGTTGCAATTGGCTTTGGTTCATGATTTTGCAAAATTCTCATTTGAAGCATGCCTTGAAAATCAATGATTTTAGCCAACTTTGCCACACCATAACTTTTGATCCAAGAAGATTTTGATCATGTTCTTGTACTTTTTGAAAAGGGAAAAATGTGATCTACAACTTTCATGACCAAAGTTTTTCCATTTGAAGCATTTTTGGATCAAGAATCAAGGCTTGAAAAATGGCCTAAAATGAAGCATTCTTGAAAAGTCAACTATGCCCAAAAAGTCAACATTTGCAAAAACCCTAAATTCTTGATTTTTGTGAACTTCAACCTTCTTCCATGATCAAATAAAGATCATATACACTCAAAATGATGAAGATCACCCATTGGTTGGGTCATTGGGGGCCTCAGATGCCCTGATTTTACACTGACTTGTCTGAAAAGTCAACTCTTGATCAGATGACTTCCCCATGGAATTTCTTCATGAAACTTGATATGCATACTCCCTATACCATATAGAGACCAATGGAAACAAGAATGACCAAAAAATTTGGGGTTATGGCCTCTGAAACCAAAACCCTAATTTTAGGTCAACTGTGCAGTCAAACCTGGCTCTGCATCCACTCAAACCCTAGTTCTTGTGATTCTTTTGAAATCTTGACTTTGAGAGGATGTAATATGATAGATGAACACACATGGATCCCTTTGAAGTGGTTGGTGGCCTTTGGAGTGGCTCAAGAAGCTCTTGGATTGCTCAGATCACAAACCCTAGATGCAGATGACTTAGAAACTATGCAGTGAATCAAAAATGAAACATGAGATGATATGATTGAGCTTATGCATATGAGAAAGATCACAAGCCATGGTGAAATGGGTGAGGGCAAATTTGGGGTGTTTACACTTAGGAGGGATTATGACTCCTGGAACTAACCCCAAATTGGTTACATCAATGCCCAAGGAATTCTGACATTCCATAGCCTTAATCTTCTCTGCCACCTCTTCATACCTTTGATCATTAATCTCGTTCATATTACCCATATCAACATCCAGTAGAGTGAACTGGTCCTCTTGTGTATCCTCCAAAACCACATTACGGGCTGCAATCCCATTTAGATTTGGCTCTTCGTTACGGGAAGCATTCGGATCCATATTCCCAACAGGTGGCCTATTATTAGCATTTACCCGGGGTTGCTCAACCATCTATTTGAGGTGCTCCTAGTTTTGGGCCATACCGATCATCAGTTCCATGAACTGATCCATCCTCTGTCGGAGCTCAGTGAGATCATTCTGCATTTGCTCAGCCATTCTTACTCGGTTTGTGCGAGTTGGATATCGGTGAATGCGTTGACCAGCTATACTGTTGAATAAGTTAAGAAATCCGGATAACCTGTTAAAATGAAAATATGAAATGCATGCAATGAATGCGTATGACATGTCCATACATTTTTAGGAAATGAGGATGTAACATGCAACCCTGTAAATGATTAAGCATGTGTTAGGAATGCAAGCATGCAAATGATGTCATGTAATGCACTGGCACACGATCAATGGTCTGATGTTGGTGTTGAGAAGATAACCACGTGTCAGTGAAGAGTCATAATAACAATATCTATGTACAAAAACCCATAATTAGGAACCAAAGAACCAACAGAACTTGACCATATCACAAATAAACATTGGAAAAGCGGGTATGTTGAAAGTTTAAGGTTCCTGCACACCTGTAAACCCCTCCCAATCTCACGGGTGTGCTACCTCGGGTCAACATCATAGACTCTCAAAGCAGAATAGCAATAATACGTTCATCATTTCCTAGAAATGGTGTAGTAACCATATCAGGGAATCAGTTTAGCATTATGTACTACCCAGGGAGGTCTCAACTGAGTCCAGGAAAAATAAGCATCTCTCATAAGTTCCTAGCTTCAAGCACTGAATCGAGAAACAATAGTACATTCAGCCCTTGGGATACAGTATTATCGTCATACGAACAATTTGCTTTAACCGTGTTCCTATGAGAGAAGCAAACCATCCTATGCGAGTTCCCAATAGGCCCTCGGATGCGAGTGGGTTTGCCAACAAATGTGGTCTGCCACTGTAATCACTGGAGAGGGTTGTTTCCACTAAGGTCCTCAATGATCGGTCCCCAAATGCACATAACTATCAAGGTCCTATCTCGAAGTGGAGGAAATCCCCACACAAGATATTTCCAAGACGGTCGTAGTCTGGGTGTGGAACACACTGCCACTCATCATGATACCATGCGAGTACAATGTCTGTCAACAATAAGTCCTAGGGTGCACTCGAGCCCCGGTTACGAGCTCATCTTACAGTAAACCCATCCCACCAAAGAAAACCATCATAGTACAGACAGTCCAGTATATATATGATGCATGGAAAATAAAATACTGAAAGCGGTAAATAAAGTTGTAAATAAAAGCAGTAGAGCTAAACTAAAGCACACAACAACAAACAACTAAACACCCAAGGAAAAAAAACAGACAAGCGCTAGGATTGACTCTCAAAGGGGAAATCAGAGATTCTGGGTTTGATCCCCAACAGAGTCGCCAGCTGTCGCTCCCAGGATTTTCATCCTAGTACAAACGCGAACGTGGTGCGGGAAAGGTAGAGTCACCAGCCATGCATTTTTATCCTGAATGAATGGGAAATGTAATGCTGCACAAACCGAAGAGAAAAGGAAATGACAAGGTCCTGCGAACCAAAGATCTGGGTTCGGGAGTAGATTACGACCTGGGAAGGTATTAGCACCCCAGGCCTTCCTTCGTACCCGACGGGATCCACGCTCGTTAGTCTGTATCAAAGGGTGAGAAGAAAACTACTGAACAAAAGAACTGCTTATTGGAACTAGAATGAGAAAGGGAACTGGAAAAGAAATCGAAGAGGAAAAATGTAGGGAAAATAAAGAGTCTGCTCGAACGGCCCATACCCCGGTGCCTACATACCTCATAGGGAAAATGAGGATCAGAGTCGACGTAGTTCTCCTAACTTAGGAGGGAACTTTGTTTGTGTTTTTTAGGATGACGTTGCCATAGTTCTAACTCAGGTGTTGCAGGCTCGCTGAATCGAGTGTGTTACCGTGTTATTGGAGAACTGTTGAGACAATTCATAATCTTCCGCAAAGAATGGGAGATGAGAAGAGAAGACGTGGTGTCTTTGTTTATTGTCATTTAGAAGAAGTGTTTTGATTTTGGTGTTTATCGTATGTACCACACTTTCAATATTAAATGTTTTTTATTTTTCTTTAAAGATGAGAAGTGAGACTCAAGTTGTAAAAGGAAAACTCTAAGGGAGATAAACTTACCCTAAGTAATTATATCATGGAGATCCTATGGTTAATGAGGTTTTCTAATCCTAATGAAGAAGAAGAGGAAAGGAAGAGGAAACTAGAAAGCACTTACTTCTCCAAAGAAGCTTAGTTGTTTCTAAATAGAGGAATAAAGAAGTTGTACAAACAAAGCACAAAGTGCTAAGACAAACATACTTTTAAAGTATAAAGTGATAAAGGAAAAATTGTATGTGGCTTACCTCAACCCCCCTACAAAACAAAGGTTAGATACACAATGCATATTGAAAGCATAACCAAATACAAAATCTAAACAAGTCATAAAAAAACTAGCAAATTAAATCCCTAAGGTCACCACCTAGAAGGCAACAACACTCTATAAAACCTCACAAAGATTCACAATTAAACCCCTCCAAATGGTTATGCAAAGTCAAGTTAGGGTTTCAAAGAATTAGGCTCAAGTAAGAGGTTCAAAAGGATACCTAAAGTGACCTAAAAATTATGGAAAATTTTTTTTCAACACTTCACAATGTCCTCTAAATAAAGCAAAAAGAATGGACTGAAGAATAGGATTGGATTAAGAGAAATAAAATGGACAAGACAAAGTGTTAATATGGAAATCCAATGAAAAATAAATCAAATGAAAAATAAAAATAAAAATGAAAAATCAAAGAAATCAGAAAATAAAAAATCACAAAAATTATGGAATGAGTTAATATGTTTGTGTAATTTTTCTAGAATTTTATCAAGAGTTTTAGCATTTTTTATGGATTAAAAGTAAATATATGTAAAAAAGGAATAAAAAACAAGGAGAAGAAGGAGGGGTGTGAACTATTAATTATGAAGCTAAAACATAGGAATGGGCTTGGAGAGGGGGTGCTGAAAGCGTTTGGATTATGCCCAAAATGCATAGAGAGCCTGGTAGTCCATGCTATGTGTATCGGTCAACACTCTTGACTTAGAGGCTCAACCGCAATTGTTGGATTTTGCAGCTGAGGATGAAGATTATGATGGAGGTCTTTTATTTGAGGGAGTATGGTTGTTATCATGGGGTAATACGCGTGGAAGAAGAATCTGGTGGTCCTACCGGACGGTGACACTTGTCACCACCGGAATGGACCATCAACCCAACCTTATCCTTCAATTTGAATTGGACGGTGGGATGTTAATAAGGTTTTATGATTTTTAATTGATTTTAACGGTGCCATAAAAACTTTTTATGAATTTTATTTTCCTTGTTCATAAATTAAAAAGTTCAGACCTCTTCGAAACCTAAATCACAGAAATCGCAACCTGGAAGGCACCTACCACGCAAGAACAACGTAAGAAAATACTACCTTGTGATTTCTCCGACGAAGAAGACGAAGATTGATGAATGAGGATGAAGACACTTTTGTTTCAGTTTGGAGATTGAAGCTTAAAGAGAGAATTCCGGTTGTTGATAGATGATGATGAAGATCTTAGGATGATGTCAATTGGTTGAAGGTTATGGAGATGATGATGAAGTTACTTAGGTACGAACATCTCCGAGTCTTCGTAGCGATCTTGTTTTTCTTCTTCAGGTTTGCACCATGTGAATCCCTGAACTATTTTTGAGTTGTGTGTAGGATTTGCAGGCTTTTTCTTGAAGTTGAGTGCTAAGCGATATCATTGACGGATAAAGATTGGTGATGCTCTTTTCTGTTGCAGGTTGTTGAGTTTGCAGATTGATGAAGATTATCGTTGAAGGTGATGTGATTCGGATTTCTAAAGTTCTGCTTTTTTTGAAGATGAAGAAATTTTTTAGAAGACTGAAGGTGAAAGATTAATTGTGATGAAGATCTATTTTGAGAAGAATGTGGTTGTGGTGATGGAGTGTTGCAGAGAGATTGAGGAAGATGGTGAAGGGTCTGGTGAAAAAATGAGGGAGAGGATGAAGATCAACAACCATCTGGTTCTTATAGATCAATGGTAAGGGTAATCTCGAGATTTACTAGCAAAAATCAGTTAGATTCGGTTGAGATTTCTTTTAGGGATTTTGTAACTGTTTTTGTATTGACTTTTCTTCTCTTTTCTTCTCTTGAAATTTTCTGGTATAATTTGTTTCTTAAACCTTCTATGTGAATTCAATATTAGTTGGAGTTTTTTTTTTGTTTATCTGAATTTTATCAACATAACCACCTTGAGTAGAAGTAGTTTCCCTTCGAGCTTGACCCGTGTTCCTTGCATTATTTTGGTTTTTGTACTAAGTTGTTCTATTATTCGTGGTGCAACATCAGCTCGAGTAACACCTCCAACCGCATCGATGTCAGCTAGATCATCCCAGTTAGGAGTGGGTATCCCTCCACATGAGCTCAAACCTGCCGTCCTAATTTCCGCTGATAACTTCTCTGATCATATGTAGCAGCTAGTTCATGGATACTTCCGGTAAGTTGTGAATATGAAACTGGCTTTTTCTTTTGCTTTTGTGGCATGATGCTGGTTCTAAAATGTTATTATCTTTCTGTTATCAAGAAACTGCTGTGAATTCTTGGCTTTTGTATAGATAATCATTTTTTCAAGTTTTGTGAGAGTTCTTGTAATGGATTATAATTTCAACTCTTCTGAACTCAACATTGCAGCTTGCAATTTTCTATGTAATTTGGATCAAAGCTTGTAATTCTCTAACTCATGATGTCAGGCTTTGCAATCTTGTACGAAATTTGTATTGAATTTTCCTTATAGCCTTGAATCCTCATAAGTTAAAACTGAATACCATTTTGTTATCATCTTTTTTTTGGACTTTTTGTTGTCTCTTAGTTTGTGCAGAAACACTAGTTTCAGAAATACTAGATGGACTAGAGAGCAGATATGCAAGTAGTTTTTTTTGTAAAGCCAGTCGTGTTACGGTTTCCGCAGCATGTCATCTTGGCCTTGTCATGAGAGCACATTGGAAGGGAGGCTCATGTGAGGTCATGTGTGTTATTGATGACAATGTGTGGGAACTATTGACTCAACAACAACTTGTTTCCTCCTTTTTTTATTCCTATTTTTAGTTTGGTTATAGTTTGGATTATTTTAAATGATAGAAGGGTTTTTGGAATTAAACAAATATTAAGTTGAAAATTTAAAATGATTGATGACTGGCCTCGGAAACCAATATGGGTAACATGGACATATAGAAAATGGACTTGGTTTTGCAATACATGGTTGAATAATGAAAAAGGTTTATGGTTTAGAAAAGATGAGGGCTTGGCTTTTATAGAGAAATGGATTCTAAAAAGAAATGGAATTACAATGAGATAATGAAGTTGAATGAGAGAAAGAAACAAAATATGGATCATGATTTATGATTAAAAATGAAACTATACAAATGGATATGGTTTAGAAAGAAACGTAAAGAAAAACGGGAACGAAAAGAATTGGTTTAATTGATAGTTTGACAAAATGGTTAGAAATGGATATAGAGCTTGATATTTTTGTGAAATGGACCAATTACCACCAACATGCACATAGCCACGAAAACTCGATTCTTCAATTCACTCAAATCAAAATCAATCTTGCATCGTTTCCACTGAAACCACTTAATTAGAGGGAATACCATTGCCACTGAGAAAATCACAAGTGAAACAACGATCATTTGGATAAATCATTCTCTGAGCGTCTGATCACTTTAAATTCATCTAAAACAAACATGAGCCATTGCTTGATAACCAGATAACTTTCAACCCCGACAACCTGAATTTTGGATACACATTATCTAAGGAATAAACCATCGGCACATGTAACTTATAGTTGAAGTGTTTCCCTGATAGTTTGACTAGGATTAGACCAAACTTCCATCTGGATCGAAATATAACTGAACCACGACATCTGAAGTGATCACTTCCATGCTTTATGTTATGCTTTATTTTTCTATGCAATGATATGTATGTGTCGCTCCCGACAAATGAAAATGGATCAAATGAAGGTACAGACGCGAACGGTCGGCGAAGGGAACAGTGAGAACACACAGCCGTGAACTCACTGGAGATGAATAGAGTCGCCAGCTAGGCATTTTTATCCCAGAGGAAAGGCAATGCTGCATAGGCCTGGAAAAAGATGGATAAGACGGTTGCGAACCAGAGAGACTGAGAAAGGGGGTTGGTTACAACCTGGGAAGGTATTAGCACCCAGATTGTCCGCCGTACTCGACGGGATCCACGCTTGAAAGATTTGTGTTTTAAAGGGGTAGTGTCAGTGCAATCTGTGTGTAAAAGAGCTGGAAAAGGATGTACAGGTGTCAGTGCAAAAGAAGTGTAAAGTGTATAAATGTACAGTGTCAGTGTGGCAACTGGAATGAAATGCTCAAGATCATGAGGCTCAAAGAATAATGCTGGAAGGAGGGGGAATGTACAGAGACTTTTGTTCGATAACTGTTAAGTTATGCCTACGTATCCTCTCGTGCAATGAGGAAGTCAGAACACCGTAGTTCGACCCAAAGAGACTGAAAGATGAATTGACTTGTGAACTGCTTACTTGCCTATGCTCAAGTGTATGATCTGTCTGGCACAGATGCAAACTGTCTTGCATTAGACGGAAGGAGCAAGTTCTCGGTTGTGAGTGAAGATGATGAGAAAAGAATCCCGAAGGAGACGATTATTGTTTGTTCTTGTGTTTTCAGTCTTTTATTTCTTTTGGAGTTTGTCATAAGATAATGAGCTTAAACCTAAATCAATGGATTTGGTAAACTCATCACATCATCCCTCTGATTAGGGGTAATGAGAATTACCTTAAGTGTGAAGTCAGATTCTCACACTTAATCACCTTTGATGTAGGGTTAAGATCATTAACCTACTTGTGATTAATTAGATGTTTTTGTGATTTTGTTTAGTGTTAAGTAATGAGGTTAAGCCATAATCAGGGATTTAACAGGCTCATTACACTATCCTAAAAGAAGGATAATAGATGAGGGTGTTTAAGCTGAGGAAGGATCCTCAACTTAATCCATGATTAGGGATTAAACCCATGACAGAACAAACCTTTGATTAAGTGGATTTTATTAATGATATGATGATGAAGTGTTTTTTATGATTTGTAAGACAACTTGAGGGGGACTTGTCCATTAACTTTAGGGTTAGTCCTTCTTAACCAATTAAGGAAGAATTAGAACCCTAATGCAAGGCCCAAGTTACAAGTGTAATGTCTTGATGATTATTAGATGGATTAATTAAGAGAGTTCAACACCTTAAGGGTCCAAGACTTAGGATTAAAGTTATACACTCCATCCTAAAAGAAGGATGCAGGCATGATCTTAATCACAAAGTCTTAAAGCCTTTAGGGTTTAGTCCCTGATTATGAGGTGAGAAAAGAGGACTCAAAGAGAGACACAAAAGTAAAACTATGGGAGGAACTAATCAAAACCCTAATTCATTGTCATGCTTGGATGATCCTAAGGTTTGTGAGGTTTTCAAGAACAATCTTCAGAAGAACCACCAGGAAGCAGATGAACAGGATCAAGAGAAGCAAAGTGACTTGCTTCAATCAAGAAGTCAAGTCACTTGAAGAAAGAAAGTGGGAGGAAGAAGAATGAGCAAGCTCAATCTCAAACACAAATAGAAATGCAGCAATGGATGCAAGAGAGATGAAAAGAGAAGTTATGAGAAGTGAAGGCAAATTCACTTCTCAAGCTTACTTACCACCTGAAATGTTAGAAAGAAATGCAATGCAATGCAAGATGAGATGAAATGGTATGATGCTAAGCAAAACCAGAAGCATGTTGATGATGACTATGATGTTATGAGATGCTACAAGCATGAGGCAAGACAATGGAGATGTTCATACAAGATCATGAATGCAAATGATGCAAGCTAAGGAGCATGAACAAACATGAAATGTTATGGAACATACAAGACAAATGACATGGCAAATATGCAATGCAATGATCAATGATGCTTTCTACATGTCTTAAGATGTCAAATGAATCATAAGAATGCACAAAGTGAAATGACAAGTCAAGTTATGCAAGGAAATGCAAGAGGGATGCAAATGAAAGCCCAAATTAGGGTTCATGGATCAAACATCACACATAAACCAAAAAACAGAAGCAAACCTTAACATAAAAAATGGAAAATGGTACCCAAAGAAAACCTAGACCTATAATGAATCACTGCCCAAAGGGGAACTCTCAACTCTCAACCAAACTCAAGTTATGATTTTTACAAGTTATTAGGGTTTTTTAGGGTTTGTAACAAAAGAAATGCCAATCAATTAGAAAATGCAAGATCAAATCATGGCCTTTTTATCCTTGAAAGTTCATGCTAAATGGAAAACAATGCAAGAAGAATCAATGTCTCAACCTTCACCAATAGGCAGAAATGAATTTTCAAACTTATGAACAAAATAATGCATCAAAAATGATTTAATTCAATGAAAAATTCTTAAAATGCATCAAGATCAAAAAAGAAATTTGGTTTGAAGGTTGGACAATGTTTCTAAATGTCTTGGAACATTTCATGAATTTTTTTGTAATTTTTAAATACCTAAAAGTATTTTTAATTAATTAATTCTCATTAATCAATTAAAAATAATCTTTTAAATATTTAAAAATACTTTTTTAATGATAAAAATAAAATAAAAATATTTTTTTTGTGTCATAAAAATTAATAAAACCTTAAAGAAAAAGTTTCATAATTTTTATGATTTTTTAACTATTTTAAATAAATTGTACAAATTAAATGCAAGAAAAATGAATTAATATTAAATAAAATGAAAAGTAAACAGATTGGATGGCCAGGATTATGTCTGGGTTTAAAAAGGTTGACTGGCGCGCAATCCTGTGGCCAGGATTCAAACTGAATTAATCTTGATTTATTAATTTAATTAAACCTAATTAAAACTAATGAACTGATCTGAACCACTCAAACACGCGCGCGAAACCTGATCCAATGGCCCACGTTTGAACCTTGCCCTAATTAAATGCAATTAACCCTAATCACTCTCAGGCTGCCGGAGAAGACTTCCGGTCGTCTTCTCCGGCCAGCCCTCACCTGAGAAACACCTAACTTCCTCAAAACGTAATAAAAATGAAAACTAAAGCCAGGGAAATGTTCCTCTCACTCTCACGAACCAAAACCCTAACCTAAAACAAATTTATATTACCTAAATCATCTGAATCGAAGAAACTAAGTTCTAGGGTTCGTGAGCTTCAAACTCAAATTAAATGCTTAAAACAAAACCATTTCAAAAACTAAAGGTACCAGAATGATCAGTGCATCATGAAGAACAAGTTTGTAACACAAAAAGAGATTTCTGGAAAAATTATTTTTGAGTTACCTGAGATTTGCAGCTCTTGATTTAGGAACTTTCAGGCCACTTCCTTTGATGCAAGCTGCTCCACTTGATCCCCCAAAGGTGCTTGAATGCTCAAATGGAGTTTAGATTTGCTGGATAATGAGATTCGAATGCTTCAGCTTCAGTTCAGTCAAAAATGGCAGATGAAATTCTGGCACTTTTAGGTCATGGTGATGGGGTGTTTGAGGTCCAGAGGATGTGTAGAGATGATCTGTGGTGTTGGTTTGTGTGTTTATGAGCTAGGGTGAGAGATTCGATAGAATCTGCAGCTTGAGGTGAATGATGGCAATGGAGTTTTCAGGCTTGTTTCAGGCTTATGCTTGGGGTGTTTCTTGTTTATGAGGTGTGGTGAGTTGAGTGATGATGAGAGTTTAAGTGTTTGAAGACTGTGGAGAGTGATTCGAAAGAACTTGCAATGAGGTGAGTTTTTGTGTAAGTTGTGAATGTGTGTGCTTCAGCCTTGGTTCTCATGTGTTATGGCCAGCAAACTGATTCAATAAACAAATGCAAGTGGCTGATGGATGTGACCTGGCCTGCAGAGATAGGTGTGGCCACTTTTGCTCAAAGTCCACTTTTGTGTAAGATAGGGCATGGCTCAAGTTTAGGCAAGTACAAGTTGGGTTCTGGTGCAGCATGGTGAGTGTGAGAGGCTGGCTTGACCCAAGGCTCAATGCAGCAAGTTGGTGAAAAGCTCATGAGTGTTTTGCAACTTGGTTAGCTTTATGGATTTTCATGATAAAAATGTCTTGTTACATGAACTAAGCACATGTGAACCTTGGTCAAATTCTGATTTTTGTGACTTAGAGAATGTTTACATAATGGTTTGACATGAATTAGAGGCTGCATAATGCATTTGTTCAAGACTTAGCAAAATTTCCATTTAGTGCATAACTTGAAAAACAATGATTTTTTGCAACTTTGCATGGCCATAACTTTTGATCCAAGAAGAATTTGGTCATGTTCTTGTACTTTTTGAAAAGGGAAAGATGAGATCTACAACTTTCATGACCAAAGTTTTTCCATTTGAAGCCTTTTTGGATCATGAATCAAGGCTTGAAAATTGACCTAGAATGATGCATTCTTGAAAAGTCAACTATGCCCAAAAAGTCAACATTTGCAAAAAACCCTAAATTCTTGATTTTTATGAACTTCAAACTTCTTCCATGATCAAATAAAGATCATATACACTCAAAATGATGAAGATCAACCATTGGTTGGGTCATTGGGGGCCTCAGATGCCCTGATTTTGCACTGACTTGTCTGAAAAGTCAACTCTTGATCAGATGACTTCCCCATGGAATTTCTTCATGAAAATTGATATGCATACTCCCTATACCATATAGAGACCAATGGAAACAAGAATGACCAAAAAAATTGGAGTTATGGCCTCTGAAACCAAAACCCTAATTTTCAGTCAACTGTGCAGTTAAACCTGGCTCTGCATCCACTCAAACCCTAGTTTTTGTGATTCCTCTGCATTTTTGACTTTGAGGAGATGGAATATGATGTAAGAACACACATGGACCCATCTGAGATGATTGGTGGCCTTTGGAGTGGCTCAAGAAGCTCTTAGATTGCTCAGATCACAAACCCTAGGTGCAGATGCCTTAGAGACTATCCAGTGAATCATAAATGAAATGTGAGATGATGTGATTGTGTTTATGCATATGAGATGATCACAAGTCATGTGTGAATGGGTGAGGGCAAATTTGGGGTGTTTACAGCTGCCCCTATTCAAGCATGAGTTAGCTGTGCAGGTTGTAAGCGGCGGCTTAACAGGCAAACAAGATAACTTGTGGTTGAATACCAAAGACAGTCCAAAATTTGCACTCACAGAAATGAAGAAGAAAAGGGATATAGATTGAAAAAGCAAATAAAGTATATTGTAAAGTGTAAGCGACGGAGGACGACCGTCGAGCAGAGGACGACTGCTGGGTAAATAGCAATGCCGGGGACGGCCGACACGCTGGGGAAGGTGCGGAAAATAAAGCAATGACGGGGACGGCCGACATGCTGGGGATAAAAAGGTAAAGATAAGACGGGGACGGCCGACTAGCTGGGGAAAATAGAATATTATGATGGGGACGGCCATCAAGATAAAGCTATAGCATTCTCTGGGAATCAAATGAAACATGACGGGGACGGCCATCAAGTTCATAAGGTAGGTAAAATAACCAACGATGGGGACGGCCATCGGGCTAAAAGGAAAAGGGACCACGACGGGGACGGCCATCGGGTTAAAGAATAAATGAAATAAACAGATGATGGGGTACGGCCATCAAAGGTGAGGGACGATCACCGAGCAGGGGACGGCTGCTCTGTTGGGAATAAAAAGTAAATATGATGGGGACGGCCATCAAAGGTGGAGGACGACCACCTGGCAGGGTACGGCTGCCGAAGATATCGACGATGGGGACGGCCATCGGATAGAAAAGGTCAACGATGGGGACGGCCATCGGACGAGCATGATGGAGGACGACCATCAAGAAGTGGAGGACGACCACTCAGCAGGGGACGGCTGCTCTCAAAGTTTATCATAACACAGGATGAGTGTTAGACAACTAAAATCAACAATGGGGACGGCCATTGGATAAAGTGATGAAGGACGATCATCAAAAGGTGGAGGACGACCACCTAGCAGGGGACGGCTGCTAAAATCAACGATGGGGACGGCCATCAGATGAGCATGATGGAGGACGACCATCAAGAAGTGGAGGACGACCACTTAGCAGGGGACGGCTGCTCTCAAAGTTTATCATAACACAGGACGAGTGTTAGATAAAAAGGAAATTTGACTGCGATCTACTGGGGATATAGTAAATACGGACGAGCGTTTACATCCAAGAAACAAAAGGTATAAGTGTTTGGTATTGTGTATAGATTAAAGATGCGGACGAGCATCCTTAAGACTATGATACGGACGAGTATCATGTAGAAACAAACTGACACGTGCTCAGAGCTGATGATACGGACGAGTATCAACTGGTTAACAAGGAACACGGACGAGTGTTGCATCTGAAAGTATCCTTCTGGGGAATAGTAGACACAGACGAGCATCTATATTCACGAAGACATAAGTGTTTGACACGGTGTATGGATTAAAGATGCGGACGAGCATCCTTAAGACTATGATACGGACGAGTATCATGTAGAAACAAACATTAGACGCAATGTTCTGAGATGATGGTACGGACGAGTACCAACTGGTTAACAAAGAACAAGGACTACTGTCGAATCTGCGGGGATATACATGGTGTATATAAGATACGGACGAGTATCTGAGTAGGTGTACCAATGAGTAGTGAGTATATAATGTATAGGTGAGTGTTTATCTGCTGGGGATATGACACGGACGGGTGTCGGGAAAGTGTATATACAAGTATAGGCGACCACGCTGGGGATATGACACGGACGGGTGTCAAGAAAGTGTATAGGTATATGTAAGTGCAAAGAGGGTGTCTTTGGCTTTCTGCTGGTGACATGACACGGACGAGTGTCAGGATGTATCTGCAATACTGGTGATCTTGGTTTGTAAAGTGTATTCAGGCAACCTGCTGGGAAATGATGATACGGACGGGTATCAAAAAGGAGATATGCACTGGTGTTTGTGATACGGGGCAACTGCTTTTGCTGGGACTCTGATGGGGATGTATTCTGTATGCCGACAGATTGTCAATATTTACAAGTGTTCAAATCACAACATGACTTATGATTATGCTATGCATTTGATTTTTTGCCGTAATGCTCCGTATTAGACGGAATGCTACGCTCTGGGGGTGGATATGATGCGAATGCTATGATTATGCAAAGAGGCGCCGATCCGGGATTCGGATCCCGTTGCTGCAAAGATCTCTGATCGATCTGCTTGAAGTGAACATCCCAGCTGGGGATGAGATCATTGATAGATCTGTAGTTGTATCTGCTTGGGGATATACGTCATCGATTGACATATTCTTATAATACGGGACCCAGCTGGGGTTTGTAGAAGCTTTCTCTCTCTCTGTTGTGACTTCTTCGTGCGCTGCTCTTCTGAATAGAGGCCTGAAGCTCTGTGGGGAGATGATTCCTCGATTCTCGCATCCTGCTGAGGAATAATGGTTGGTATTACAGCTGGGAGATGCTGTTGGTAATTCAGCTGGGGCGAGCAATGGGAAGCAACTCGACTGGGGATAGAGCATTTCGGATGCCGATATCTTTTGTAGATTTGCCAGCTTGCTGAGACGTAACTTGTATGCCCCAAGTTGTGTTCTGGATACCTGCAATCCTGCAAAGATAAAGAAACGCACAAATGGTCCCGAGGTATCTTTTACTGAAATTCCGTCATAGGAAATAAGTACTTTCGAGAGTAAGTATATTCCCTGCAAGCATGTGTTTTATTTTTAGAGAGAGGCATCTGTACTTATGCAATTGTGTTTTTAGAGACATCAGACAACTCTTTGCAAAACATAAATGTAAAAAACGAGACATGACTGAAAATCTGATTATATTAATTCGTGTGCCCTGAATTGGCAAGATACAGTCAGAGAAACATATCTCCTGAAATGAGGAGATTGTTACAAATTGAGAAACAAAGTGCTGGCGGTGCTGGCGATGCTTTCAAGGAGCTTCCTCTTCTGCTATGACTCGTATGACAATGACGTTCTTCTCGTCTTGCTTTCTGGAGAGAGTTGATTCTGATTGAAGCTTGATCCTTTGAAGCTTACCAAGTTGTAGGTGATACAGACGAATTCAGAATGCAGTTGTTCGCTTATTCCCTTATTTTGCATGGATCGCCCTTTCGGGTTTTCAATCCATCGGGATACCCATTTTTGCCTGAGCTGTCCAATGCGGCTTTTCAACTCAGCGGGTGTACATTTTTTATTCATTTTCCCTTACTTTTGCCCGAGTCTTTTATTCTGTTTTTTGACTCGCCGGGATGCCCTATTTTTGCCTGGACTTACATTCTGTTTTTATGTCCAGCGGGCCGTTTTATGCGAAGTATTTTTTAACTGCATCTGAATTCACAGGGGACGGGAAATCTTCACCATCCATGGTGCTGAGCATCAGTGCTCCACCAGAGAAAACTTTCTTCACAACAAATGGTCCTTCGTAATTGGGAGTCCACTTGCCCCTGTGGTCTGTATGAGGAGGGAGGATTCTCTTCAACACAAGATCTCCCACCCGGTACTCTCGGTGCCTGACTTTCTGATCGAAGGCTCTCTTCATTCTTTTCTGATATAGCTGCCCGTGACAGATTGCAGCCAATCTTTTCTCTTCGATCAGACTTAGTTGTTCGTATCGGGCCCGAACCCATTCTGCTTCGTTTAGCTTAACATCCATCAGTACCCGTAGGGAGGGTAGTTCAACTTCAACAGGTAGGACTGCTTCCATACCATACACAAGTTGATACGGTGTTGCCCCAGTGGATGTCCTGATTGATGTGCGGTACCCATGCAAGGCAAACGGTAGCATTTCATGCCAATCTTTGTAAGTGACTACCATCTTCTGCACAATCTTCTTGATATTCTTATTTGCTGCCTCAACAGCGCCGTTCATCTTTGGCCTGTAAGGAGAAGAATTGTGATGTTGGATCTTGAAGTCCCGGCACAGCTCTGCCATCATTTTGTTGTTTAAGTTGGAACCATTATCAGTAATGATTCGCTCGGGAACTCCATATCGACAGATGATATCTCTCTTCAGAAATCTGGCTACCACTTGTCTTGTGACATTTGCATATGAGGCTGCTTCAACCCACTTGGTGAAATAGTCAATGGCGACCAGGATGAATCTGTGGCCGTTTGAAGCAGTTGGCTCAATCTTGCCAATCATATCAATGCCCCACATAGCAAAGGGCCATGGTGAAGACATTATGTTCAGGGGATTGGGAGGCACATGCACCTTGTCTGCATAAATCTGGCATTTATGGCATTTTCTGGCGTAAGCACAACAGTCTGCATCCATTGTGATCCAGTAATAGCCTGATCTTAACAACTTCTTAGCCATGGCATGTCCTCCAGCATGGGTACCAAACGATCCTTCGTGCACTTCATGCATCAACAAACCTGCTTCCGTTTTGTCAACACATCTGAGGAGTACCATATCAAAGTTCCTTTTGTATAAAGATCCATCAGTGTTCAGAAAGAAACTACCAGCAAGCCTTCTCAAAGTCTTCTTATCATTGGAAGATGCCCCAGGTGGGTATGTCTGATCCTCCAAGAAGCATTTAATGTCATGAAACCAAGGCTTATCATCTTTGACACCTTCCGCCGCAAATACATATGCTGGTCTATCAAGTCTCGACACTGAAATCTGAGGCACAAAGTTAGCAGCTTGAACTTTGATCATGGATGAAATGGTGGCAAGAGCATCTGCAAATTGATTCTCGTCCCGAGGGATATACTCGAGCTTGACTGTTGTGAAGAACGTCAATAACCTTCTTGTATAATCCCTGTAAGGTATCAGATGATCTTGGTGGGTGTACCATTTTCCGTTGGTCTGATTGACTACCAAAGCTGAATCTCCGAATACGGTCAATGTCTTGATCCTGAGGTCAATGGCTTCCTCAAGACCCATAATGCAAGCTTCGTATTCAGCTTCGTTGTTAGTGCAGTTGAAAGTGAGCTTTGCCGAGAAAGGCATGTGAACCCCTTTAGGTGTAATGAGTACTGCACCAACACCACGGCCATTCATGTTGACAGCCCCATCAAACATCATAGTCCATTCTTCTTCTGGGTCAGGCCCTTCAGTGTGAATAGGCTCTTCATGATCTTTTGCTTTAATGAACATGATGTCTTCATCGGGGAAGTCGAACCTCATAGGCTGGTAGTCATCAATGGGTTGCTCAGCAAGATATTCAGATAGTACACTGCCCTTGATGGCTTTCTGAGATGTGTACTGTATGTCGTATTCTGTGAGAATCATCTGCCATCTTGCAACCCGTCCGGTAAGAGCTGGCTTCTCGAAAATGTACTTAACTGGATCCATTTTTGAGATCAATAGAGTAGTATGGGTCAACATATACTGTCTCAGTCGGCGAGCAGCCCACGCTAAAGCACAGCAAGTTTTCTCGAGCAGTGAATAACGCTGTTCACAGTCGGTAAACTTTTTGCTTAGGTAGTATATCGCATACTCTTTTCGACCAGACTCGTCATGCTGACCTAGTACACACCCCATCGATTCTTCTAATACTGTCAAGTACATAATCAGAGGTCTTCCTTCAACTGGAGGCATAAGGATTGGAGGTTCTTGCAAATACTCCTTGATCTTGTCAAAAGCTTTCTGGCAGTCTTCGTTCCACCTGACCGTTTGCTCCTTTCTTAACAGCTTGAATAAGGGTTCACAAGTTGCTGTAAGGTGAGATATGAACCGTGAAATGTAGTTCAATCGACCTAAGAACCCTCGAACTTCTTTCTCAGTTTTCGGTGCAGGCATTTCTTGAATAGCTTTGACTTTATCAGGGTCAACTTCAATCCCTTTCTCACTTACAATAAAGCCCAGCAGCTTACCGGATCGCACCCCGAATGTGCATTTGTTGGGGTTCAACCTTAGTTGGTATTTCCTCAGACGCTTGAATAACTTGAGCAGATTCACCAGGTGATCTTCCTCTGTAAGGGACTTGGCGATCATATCATCCACATAACATTCGATTTCCTTATGGATCATGTCATGAAACAATGTTACCATAGCCCGTTGATACGTTGCACCAGCATTCTTCAGTCCGAATGGCATCACTTTATAACAGAACGTGCCCCAAGGTGTGATGAATGTTGTCTTCTCCATGTCTTCAGGTGACATCTTGATCTGATTGTATCCCGAAAATCCATCCATGAAGGAGAATACCGAGAACTGAGCCGTGTTATCCACCAATACATCAATGTGAGGTAATGGGAAGTCATCTTTCGGGCTAGCTCTGTTCAGATCTCGGTAATCAACACACATTCTTACTTTGCCATCCTTCTTAGGCACAGGTACTATGTTAGCAACCCACGGCGGATAGCTAGTTACGGCAAGGAACCCGGCGTCCCATTGCTTTTGTACCTCTTCCTTGATTTTCATAGCCATGTCTGGGCGAGTTCGGCGCAACTTCTGTTTGACTGGTGGGCATTCTTCCCTCAAAGGCAGCTTATGCACAACAATATCGGTATCCAACCCTGGCATATCTTGGTAGGACCAAGCAAACACATCAACATACTCTTGAAGCAGATCTATCAGCTGTCTCTTCACTGAGTCTTGCAGGCAGGCCCCGATTTTGACTTCTTTCACGTCTGCCTCCGTACCAAGATTAATCACTTCAATCTCCTCCCGATGAGGAGTAATAACTTTTTCCTCCTGTCTCAGCAACCTGGCTAGCTCTTCAGGAAGCTCATATTCTTCATCAACCCCTTCATCAGCTTGATTGATCGGATTGTCAAAGTCATACGATGTCATAGCTGTGCTGTTGTCGGTGCTGTCATGAAGGCATTCTCTGCAAGGGTTTAATTGGTTCATTTTAGTGATCTGATTTTAGTCTTATTTAGAAAAGTGAAATGAAGTTGTCATTTTGAAAACACCGCCATTTATTTTTTGTACAAAAAGAAAAATGGAAAAACAGTGAACAAAAGAAAAAAAGACTCGTTTGCAAAAAGATTGTCTGATATTTCAATAATTTAATCTTGTTTGCACAAAAGTACATATGGCCCTGATTACAAAATGAGTCTTGTCATCTTGGGCAAGATGCAAGACTTTGATGCATGCTTATAAAAATACAGGAAATAATAATTACTCTGCTCGAGTAACACTTATAATTCCCTGGGAAGACCAGTTCGAGACACTGCTCCCCGGGATCTTCGGACGAATCCAATTCTCCAGGTTGCGCTCCTCTCCCAGCTCGTCTTCCAGACAGTTGATAGCATCAGGGGTAAGCATTCCCCCACTGACAAAACCAGGCTCTGCAGCAGCCTTTGCTTGATGTTGAGTTGGTTTGTAACCCAACCCAAACTTGTCCTTCTTCTCCTCCACAGCTAAGACCTTGCCCCAGCCTAGGGCAGTTCCTTCCTCAACAACCTTCCGGGCTTGTTGGTAAGATGACATTGGAGTACCAGATATAGCAGATGCTTCATTCACATTCAAAGCTTCAAACCCCTGGCTCATTGTTTCATGGATCTCTCCATCCATTTCAATGTACTTGTAGGTCGCCAGGTGGCTGACAAAAATGTCCTCTTCTCCACAGATTGTGACAACTTGGCCTTCCCACTCAAATTTTAACTTTTGGTGAAGGGTAGACGTTATTGCGCCAGCGGCGTGAATCCAGGGTCTACCCAACAAACAGCTGTAGGCGGGCTGAATGTCCATCACATAAAAGATAGTTTTAAAGGTCTGTGGGCCAATTGTCACAGGCAGCTCAATCTCTCCCAGAACCGATCTCTTAGAACCATCAAAGGCTCTTACCACCAGGTTGCTGGGTCTCAATGCCAAACCATCATATTCAAGCTTCACCAGAGCCTTCTTTGGCAGGACATTCAGGGAAGAACCTGTGTCCACCAGCACATGAGAAAGGACAGCTCCTTTGCATTCCATGGTTATGTGCAAGGCTTTGTTGTGATTGCGGCCATCCACTGTCAGGTCAGAATTGGTAAACCCTAGCCCATTGCTAGCAGTAACATTACCAACCACGGTTTCCAATTGGTTGACAGTAATCTCCTCGGGCACGTAAGCTGCGTGCAGGACTTTAAGTAGTGCATTCCGATGGGCTTCGGAGCACATAAGCAGTGAGAGGATGGAGATTTTGGATGGAGTTTGGTGAAGCTGATCCACAATTTTGTAATCACTCTTTTTGATGATTCTCATAAACTCATCAACTTCCTGATCAAATGGAGTCTTCAGGGCTTCTTTGGCAGCTGGATCTTCCTGCACCGGGCCTTTCCCTTTTGCCTTGGCAGCAGCTTCTGCTTCGGCAGTAGGTTTTTGAACTTGTGAGGTGAAGAGACGTCCGCTTCGAGTGAAGCCTCCGCCTCCCCCCACATTATCAACTTGTGGTGCAGGTGATGATGTTTCCAGAGTGATTCTTTTCCCTTCACAGTACAAGTCAGAGCCATAGTGCCAAGGGATGGCCCTATTGCTTTCATATGGTACAGGTCCAGGTACCGTGACGGTGACTGGACTGATTGCTGCTGCTGAGGGGACTGTTATTGTCTGTGGATCATAAAAGATTGTAACTGGTGCTCTAGTGGGAGCAGCACCTTCTGAATGATAAGCGGAATTGTTTTCTGGATCGTAGAATATGGTAATAGTGGAGACATCTTCGTGATTGTTTGCTGGTGTTGTAGAAGGTTCTATTGGAAGAACTGTTGTTGTTGTTGATGGGGAGTCGAAGTGGACTGAAGCTGAAGTTGTAGCAGGAGAAACTGTTGAAAACTGATCATTGGGTAGAACAGATGAAGTACTTGCTGATGTTGCTGATGAATTGTTGGGAACAATTGTTGCTGTATTTGTAGGAGGATCTGAAACCATTGCTGATGAAGTCGTCGGGTTTGCCGGGAATGATGTAGTGATCTGCAGTAAGCCACTCTGAATAAGGCTGTCAATGCCATTCCTCAAGTCTTCACACCCATTCCAAGAAATATTGCAGTATGGGCACCCTAGTTCACACCCCGGAAATATATTGCTTTCACGGAGTTGAGCCTTGATTTCCACCAATGGTGTCCTGATCTGATCCACACTGGTTATCAAATAAGACGGTTGGTCTTCTTCGATAGCATTAATTCGGGGACCACCATGGTGTGGCATTGGGTTTTTGTTGACGTTGGGCGGAGGTGCAAAGTTCAAAGCCTTGGAGTCTACTAAGTCTTGTACCTTCATATGCAGTGCCCTGCATTTTTCTGTACTGTGACCAGGCGCGTTTGAGTGAAAAGCACACCTAGCATTAGAGTCATAGTTTCTTGGTAGACTGTTTGGATCCGGAGGTGCCAACGTTCTTAGCTCAACCAGGTTGAGTTTCAGAAGCTGTGGCAGCAAAGCAGCATACGGCATTGGAATCGGGTCGATCACTCGATTAGCTTGAGAGGGCCTTTGTTGGAATGGCCTCTGTTGATTGTTGTTGTTGGAGTTGTTGTTGTTGTAGTTCCTTGGAGGATATTGGTTCTGCTGATACGGAGGTTGTTGTTGGAAGTTTTGTTGAGGAGGTTGATAGACTGGCAGAGGATGTGCTGGAGCAGGGATAGTGACTGCTGCTATGGACCTTTGAACATATTGGGGCCTACCCCTGTTGGTATGAATGGCATTGGTCTCGCCAGCTCTTCTAGGGCCTGCAAAAGGCTTCCTTGTACTGCTGGACGAACTGGCGCCATTATCGGAAATTTTACCCATTTTTAACAGGCTTTCAATTCTCTCCCCAGCTATAACAACATCTGCGAAGCTAGTGGACGAGAAAGCAGCCAACCTGTCAATATACGTTCCCTGGAGAGTGTTCATAAACATGTCTGCCATTTCTCTCTCAGACATTGGTGGTTGAACAGCAGCAGCCAATTGCCTCCATCTCTGGGCATATTCTCGGAAACTTTCCCTTGACGACTGTGACATTCCCATTAGGAGAGTCCTGTTGGGTGCCATGTCTAAGTTGTATTGATACTGTCGGATGAAGGCCTCTGCCAGGTCCTTCCAGCATCTTACAGTTGCCCTTGTCAAGTGGGAATACCATTCCCTTGATGCTCCAGTCAAACTGTCTTCGAAGTAAAACATCCAGAGCTTCTCATCCATTGTATAGGCCTTCAGCCTTCCCAGAAACGATTGCAAATGAGTCCGGGGGCATGAAGTCCCATTATATCTTTCGAAACAAGGAGGCTTGAACTTATGAGGGATCCTGACCCCCTCTACTAAACCCATGTCCATGACATCGAACCCCAAAGAATTTTGGGATTCCAAAGACCTCAACTTCTCAGCCAACTCATCCAATCTCCTATCATAGGTTTCCTCTCCAGCACCCATGACTGTAAACTGATCCTCCTGAGGATCCTCTTGAAGTACTCTGGCTGCAGTGGCTGTTCCTTGAACGTTTGCAGGAATATGAATCTCAGGATGTAGGTGTGGACCAAATATAGGGGGGTTAACATGTGGTTGCACCCTTTCATTGTTACTGGTGCCAGCAGTTCCCACATGGGGGTCATCTTGAGTTCTCCCCTCTACCAGAACTCTAAGCCTCTCCTGGCTTTGAGCTAAATTATTCATCACTTCCATGAACTGAGTTATTTGGGTTCTCATCTCCACCCTTTCATTAGCCATCTGGGTTCTGGCCTCATTGAGGTCTTGCTGCAACTGGTCCATCTGGATGCCCGGAAGGTTGTTTCTTGTAGGGTACCTGTGTGGCCTGTTGAGAGGGAATAGCCTGCGGCGAGCAATAATTCCTGAATGTCACAACAGAGGTTAGAAACAATAAAACAAAACCTACAAAACAAACAAAAGGGTTAGTATGCAATGCAGTATGCTTATTTGCTATCAAGGTATCCGGCTTGGTCTTCAGTTTTGACCCGTCCAGACCCTTGAAGATGATGCTGTTGAAGTTGCTTTTGAAGTGAACCCAGATGGAAACAAACACAAATATATTACAAAGGTAAAATAATACAAATTGTTCATTTTTTACAACACTAGCCCTCTAAGGGGTCAAAAATACATCACCAAAAAGCAAAAGTACATGGAAAAGGAACAACAACAAGCAAATAATCAGACTCCAAGGCCAAACTCATCCTCGCGAACTTCCTTAAGAAGTGCTTCGGTCACAGGATCAGCCGGATGCTCCGTAAGATTCCTGATGAGAAGGTTTCTTGTTGCAACAGCTGTAGTCAACTTCTTGTTCTGGCTTTGGTCTTTGGATTTCTTCACTCCAGCTTTGATTTTTAACTCTGAAATTTCCTTCTGGGCTGCTGCCAGGGCTTTTTCCATCTGCTCCATCTTATCTTGAACTCTCTTGTCTTCTAGAGTACGGGCTTCAGTGATCCGGACCCACCTGGCCTGACTCTCTTTCAAGTACAAGTCTGTCCTTGCTCTTTGGAACTGGGCTTCTTTACAAGCATTTTTCAGAATCTGCTCACCAGCTTTAGACTTGTTGATATAGTCTCCAGACTTCTCAATCCTAGTCAAGTGTTCCAATCTCAGCTTCTCCAATCTTTCAATCTCCCTTACACCTTCACTCCTCTCCCTGAGGGTCTTCTGCAGGGCTTGGGATAGCTTCTCATTTCTTTCTTTCAAGCCTTCAAACTCTTCCAAACTGACAGTAGCAGGGGGTGGTGCTGATGATGACTCAGGCATGTCTTTGATGGTGAAGGGCAATCCTGAGATTTGGGCCCTAGCATAGGACCACTCATGATATTGGGCTGATGCCACATTATTGCACTTCCCCAGAATGGTGATTCCCTTGGTTTGAACATGATCCCAGGCCCAGGCAGCCTGCCTAACAACAGTCAAACTGATCTTGTTCTCACAGTAGAGGGTCTCAACCAGGTCTTGTTCCCTAGGAGCATGGACCAGTGCATAGCCTAACTGCCTCTTGAACAGCAGAGGGTTGTAATTGATACTTCCCTTAACTCCTACCAAAGGCACATTGGGAAAGTGTCCACAGCTTGTGATAATATCTCTGCCCTTGGTGCCTTGGGTGCACCATCTGATGTCTGCTGAAGTGAGAGTAGTGAGCCTCTTAGCCCAGTTGCTTTGCTGATGAGGATTTAGGAATGCATCTGTCCTGGGCAGATGCCTGAGAAGCCAAGCATGGAATAGTGGAGCACAACACCTCACTAACTTACCCCTCTGCTTCTCATTCCTCTGATGCACTGAGTAGTAGAGATCTCCTAACAAGGTTGGCACTGGGTTCTTCAGGATGAACAAGTGAATTGCATTCTTGCTGATGAATCGAGGCTCATCTGCAAACAACACAATTCCGTATACACTCAAGGCCAACAATGCACAAACAGCTTTCCAATCCCCCAGGGAGGCCTTCAAACTAGCTTGAGAAATCAGGAAGTCCAGATGAAAACCAGGGATCCCAGCTTTAGATGTCATATGCTGTTCTATCAGAGCAGGCTCCAGGTGTAAAGCTTTTGCTATCTCTCCATTGCTGGGATAGACCATTTTAGGATTGAAAGGAATTTCTCTCTTGATAGGCAAGCCAACCAATGCCGAGTATTCTTCTAAAAGAGGTCCCAACTGAAAGTCTTGAAAGGTGAAACACCTCAATGGGGGGTCATAGAACTGGATGCAGGTATGGATCAGGCTCCTCTGAGATGGGTCCATGTCTATAACCAAGTCAAGTATATCCCCATAATGCTCCCTGAACAGAGGTATGTGATCTGGGGTCATCAGGGTTTGGACCCTCCTGATGTCTGACAAGTCTGGTTGGAAGAAATGATAGGTGATATTGCTTTTCTTTGGAGCCATGATGCTGAAGACTGGGTAGAGTGCTGATGACAATGCTGAAGTAGAGAAAACCACTGACTGGCTGGTGCTGAAACAGACAGCTAAACTGAAGCAGATGCTGGTGAAGATGGGTCAAAGCTGCAGATGGGGTCAAAACCAAAACCTGATGAAAATGGATACCCTGAAAAACAAATAAACACATGTTAATATGATGCAATGAGGATGTATGCAAATGATATGCAAAGGGTTTGTGACTGAGCTGGATCTGATTAACTGCCTTGGTCTAGATCCATGTGTGTTCAAGAATTCCAGATGGAGGTCTATAAATCCGGTAACCAGGGTAGGGGACTCAAATAAAGAGCCACATGTCCAGGGTTTTAGAATCACAAGAACTATCCAACATGGAGCATTCTTAACAAAGTCAAAGTAACAGGGTATTCTGAGGTCAAGGTACCTGCAAACCTGTAAACAGCCCAACCCCCTCACAGGTAGTGATCTAGAACAAGGATCCTCAGACTTGGATCAGTTATGAGAAGTGTAAACACTTCTAACCCGGAGGTACAGTGTTCACAATAACCATAACAATTCCTCCTCTAATTCACCTCAGTTTCTGAAGGTCAAACTAAAAGGTCATCCAGACTTAGCAGGCTTCCCAGATCCCCCTAGCATTGCAGGAAATCCGCAACACAGAGTTCTCAAGAAGAAACCCATATCTGAACCGTGTTTCATATTCCCGCACCAGACCGAAATGGAATGGGAAAGAATATGATTCACTCTATCCTAGGTGTCACTCAGGTCCCAGGTGTAGGACCTTAACTCTCAATGAAATACCCACCCACCAAAAAACAAGGAAACCAGATCCAGCCAGCAACAGTGACAGTATGATATATACAAATGCAATAAAGAAAGCGGTAAATAAAGCTGTACAGAAAGCAATAAATAAAGCAAATATACAAACACAAATAACACATAACACCCCAATAAACACAAATCAATCAAGCGCTAGGAGGAACCCACAAAAAGAACCAGAAGCCCTGGTTGCAGTATAAGGGTCCCCAGCAGAGTCGCCAAGCTGTCGCTCCCGACAAATGAAAATGGATCAAATGAAGGTACAGACGCGAACGGTCGGCGAAGGGAACAGTGAGAACACACAGCCGTGAACTCACTGGAGATGAATAGAGTCGCCAGCTAGGCATTTTTATCCCAGAGGAAAGGCAATGCTGCATAGGCCTGGAAAAAGATGGATAAGACGGTTGCGAACCAGAGAGACTGAGAAAGGGGGTTGGTTACAACCTGGGAAGGTATTAGCACCCAGATTGTCCGCCGTACTCGACGGGATCCACGCTTGAAAGATTTGTGTTTTAAAGGGGTAGTGTCAGTGCAATCTGTGTGTAAAAGAGCTGGAAAAGGATGTACAGGTGTCAGTGCAAAAGAAGTGTAAAGTGTATAAATGTACAGTGTCAGTGTGGCAACTGGAATGAAATGCTCAAGATCATGAGGCTCAAAGAATAATGCTGGAAGGAGGGGGAATGTACAGAGACTTTTGTTCGATAACTGTTAAGTTATGCCTACGTATCCTCTCGTGCAATGAGGAAGTCAGAACACCGTAGTTCGACCCAAAGAGACTGAAAGATGAATTGACTTGTGAACTGCTTACTTGCCTATGCTCAAGTGTATGATCTGTCTGGCACAGATGCAAACTGTCTTGCATTAGACGGAAGGAGCAAGTTCTCGGTTGTGAGTGAAGATGATGAGAAAAGAATCCCGAAGGAGACGATTATTGTTTGTTCTTGTGTTTTCAGTCTTTTATTTCTTTTGGAGTTTGTCATAAGATAATGAGCTTAAACCTAAATCAATGGATTTGGTAAACTCATCACATCATCCCTCTGATTAGGGGTAATGAGAATTACCTTAAGTGTGAAGTCAGATTCTCACACTTAATCACCTTTGATGTAGGGTTAAGATCATTAACCTACTTGTGATTAATTAGATGTTTTTGTGATTTTGTTTAGTGTTAAGTAATGAGGTTAAGCCATAATCAGGGATTTAACAGGCTCATTACACTATCCTAAAAGAAGGATAATAGATGAGGGTGTTTAAGCTGAGGAAGGATCCTCAACTTAATCCATGATTAGGGATTAAACCCATGACAGAACAAACCTTTGATTAAGTGGATTTTATTAATGATATGATGATGAAGTGTTTTTTATGATTTGTAAGACAACTTGAGGGGGACTTGTCCATTAACTTTAGGGTTAGTCCTTCTTAACCAATTAAGGAAGAATTAGAACCCTAATGCAAGGCCCAAGTTACAAGTGTAATGTCTTGATGATTATTAGATGGATTAATTAAGAGAGTTCAACACCTTAAGGGTCCAAGACTTAGGATTAAAGTTATACACTCCATCCTAAAAGAAGGATGCAGGCATGATCTTAATCACAAAGTCTTAAAGCCTTTAGGGTTTAGTCCCTGATTATGAGGTGAGAAAAGAGGACTCAAAGAGAGACACAAAAGTAAAACTATGGGAGGAACTAATCAAAACCCTAATTCATTGTCATGCTTGGATGATCCTAAGGTTTGTGAGGTTTTCAAGAACAATCTTCAGAAGAACCACCAGGAAGCAGATGAACAGGATCAAGAGAAGCAAAGTGACTTGCTTCAATCAAGAAGTCAAGTCACTTGAAGAAAGAAAGTGGGAGGAAGAAGAATGAGCAAGCTCAATCTCAAACACAAATAGAAATGCAGCAATGGATGCAAGAGAGATGAAAAGAGAAGTTATGAGAAGTGAAGGCAAGACAATGGAGATGTTGATGATGACTATGATGTTATGAGATGCTACAAGCATGAGGCAAGACAATGGAGATGTTCATACAAGATCATGAATGCAAATGATGCAAGCTAAGGAGCATGAACAAACATGAAATGTTATGGAACATACAAGACAAATGACATGGCAAATATGCAATGCAATGATCAATGATGCTTTCTACATGTCTTAAGATGTCAAATGAATCATAAGAATGCACAAAGTGAAATGACAAGTCAAGTTATGCAAGGAAATGCAAGAGGGATGCAAATGAAAGCCCAAATTAGGGTTCATGGATCAAACATCACACATAAACCAAAAAACAGAAGCAAACCTTAACATAAAAAATGGAAAATGGTACCCAAAGAAAACCTAGACCTATAATGAATCACTGCCCAAAGGGGAACTCTCAACTCTCAACCAAACTCAAGTTATGATTTTTACAAGTTATTAGGGTTTTTTAGGGTTTGTAACAAAAGAAATGCCAATCAATTAGAAAATGCAAGATCAAATCATGGCCTTTTTATCCTTGAAAGTTCATGCTAAATGGAAAACAATGCAAGAAGAATCAATGTCTCAACCTTCACCAATAGGCAGAAATGAATTTTCAAACTTATGAACAAAATAATGCATCAAAAATGATTTAATTCAATGAAAAATTCTTAAAATGCATCAAGATCAAAAAAGAAATTTGGTTTGAAGGTTGGACAATGTTTCTAAATGTCTTGGAACATTTCATGAATTTTTTTGTAATTTTTAAATACCTAAAAGTATTTTTAATTAATTAATTCTCATTAATCAATTAAAAATAATCTTTTAAATATTTAAAAATACTTTTTTAATGATAAAAATAAAATAAAAATATTTTTTTTGTGTCATAAAAATTAATAAAACCTTAAAGAAAAAGTTTCATAATTTTTATGATTTTTTAACTATTTTAAATAAATTGTACAAATTAAATGCAAGAAAAATGAATTAATATTAAATAAAATGAAAAGTAAACAGATTGGATGGCCAGGATTATGTCTGGGTTTAAAAAGGTTGACTGGCGCGCAATCCTGTGGCCAGGATTCAAACTGAATTAATCTTGATTTATTAATTTAATTAAACCTAATTAAAACTAATGAACTGATCTGAACCACTCAAACACGCGCGCGAAACCTGATCCAATGGCCCACGTTTGAACCTTGCCCTAATTAAATGCAATTAACCCTAATCACTCTCAGGCTGCCGGAGAAGACTTCCGGTCGTCTTCTCCGGCCAGCCCTCACCTGAGAAACACCTAACTTCCTCAAAACGTAATAAAAATGAAAACTAAAGCCAGGGAAATGTTCCTCTCACTCTCACGAACCAAAACCCTAACCTAAAACAAATTTATATTACCTAAATCATCTGAATCGAAGAAACTAAGTTCTAGGGTTCGTGAGCTTCAAACTCAAATTAAATGCTTAAAACAAAACCATTTCAAAAACTAAAGGTACCAGAATGATCAGTGCATCATGAAGAACAAGTTTGTAACACAAAAAGAGATTTCTGGAAAAATTATTTTTGAGTTACCTGAGATTTGCAGCTCTTGATTTAGGAACTTTCAGGCCACTTCCTTTGATGCAAGCTGCTCCACTTGATCCCCCAAAGGTGCTTGAATGCTCAAATGGAGTTTAGATTTGCTGGATAATGAGATTCGAATGCTTCAGCTTCAGTTCAGTCAAAAATGGCAGATGAAATTCTGGCACTTTTAGGTCATGGTGATGGGGTGTTTGAGGTCCAGAGGATGTGTAGAGATGATCTGTGGTGTTGGTTTGTGTGTTTATGAGCTAGGGTGAGAGATTCGATAGAATCTGCAGCTTGAGGTGAATGATGGCAATGGAGTTTTCAGGCTTGTTTCAGGCTTATGCTTGGGGTGTTTCTTGTTTATGAGGTGTGGTGAGTTGAGTGATGATGAGAGTTTAAGTGTTTGAAGACTGTGGAGAGTGATTCGAAAGAACTTGCAATGAGGTGAGTTTTTGTGTAAGTTGTGAATGTGTGTGCTTCAGCCTTGGTTCTCATGTGTTATGGCCAGCAAACTGATTCAATAAACAAATGCAAGTGGCTGATGGATGTGACCTGGCCTGCAGAGATAGGTGTGGCCACTTTTGCTCAAAGTCCACTTTTGTGTAAGATAGGGCATGGCTCAAGTTTAGGCAAGTACAAGTTGGGTTCTGGTGCAGCATGGTGAGTGTGAGAGGCTGGCTTGACCCAAGGCTCAATGCAGCAAGTTGGTGAAAAGCTCATGAGTGTTTTGCAACTTGGTTAGCTTTATGGATTTTCATGATAAAAATGTCTTGTTACATGAACTAAGCACATGTGAACCTTGGTCAAATTCTGATTTTTGTGACTTAGAGAATGTTTACATAATGGTTTGACATGAATTAGAGGCTGCATAATGCATTTGTTCAAGACTTAGCAAAATTTCCATTTAGTGCATAACTTGAAAAACAATGATTTTTTGCAACTTTGCATGGCCATAACTTTTGATCCAAGAAGAATTTGGTCATGTTCTTGTACTTTTTGAAAAGGGAAAGATGAGATCTACAACTTTCATGACCAAAGTTTTTCCATTTGAAGCCTTTTTGGATCATGAATCAAGGCTTGAAAATTGACCTAGAATGATGCATTCTTGAAAAGTCAACTATGCCCAAAAAGTCAACATTTGCAAAAAACCCTAAATTCTTGATTTTTATGAACTTCAAACTTCTTCCATGATCAAATAAAGATCATATACACTCAAAATGATGAAGATCAACCATTGGTTGGGTCATTGGGGGCCTCAGATGCCCTGATTTTGCACTGACTTGTCTGAAAAGTCAACTCTTGATCAGATGACTTCCCCATGGAATTTCTTCATGAAAATTGATATGCATACTCCCTATACCATATAGAGACCAATGGAAACAAGAATGACCAAAAAAATTGGAGTTATGGCCTCTGAAACCAAAACCCTAATTTTCAGTCAACTGTGCAGTTAAACCTGGCTCTGCATCCACTCAAACCCTAGTTTTTGTGATTCCTCTGCATTTTTGACTTTGAGGAGATGGAATATGATGTAAGAACACACATGGACCCATCTGAGATGATTGGTGGCCTTTGGAGTGGCTCAAGAAGCTCTTAGATTGCTCAGATCACAAACCCTAGGTGCAGATGCCTTAGAGACTATCCAGTGAATCATAAATGAAATGTGAGATGATGTGATTGTGTTTATGCATATGAGATGATCACAAGTCATGTGTGAATGGGTGAGGGCAAATTTGGGGTGTTTACAGTATGCAATATGATAGGTTAAATGATATGAAAATGAGAGGGAAAATTTTGGGGTGTTACACATTGCCAAGTGCATTAGAAGCTCCATCAAAAACCATAGTCCATCGGGATCCATGTTTAGGTCCTTCATACGGTCCAGGTTCTTTAGTCACAAGCATGATATCGTCATCTGGGAACTCAAAATTCATAGACTGATATTCATCCACCGCTTGATGAGCCAAATGATCTGCTACTACACTCCCTTTTACTACTTTCCGTGTAGTGTACTGGATGTCATATTCTGTCAAAATCATTTTTCATCTTTCTATTCGTCCGGAGAGAGCAGGTTTTTCAAATATATATTTGATAGGTTCCATCTTGGATATCTACAAAGTGGTATGAGTCAACATATATTATCTTAGCAGTGAGTATCTTGTTTCACAGTCAATAAACTTTTTGCTAAGGTAGTATATTGCTTGCTCTTTTCGACCAGACTGTCATGTTGCCCCAATACACACCCCATTGAATTGTCTAGCACTGTTAGGTAAAAAATCAAGGGTCTTCCTTCAACTGGTGGCATCAGAATCAGAGGTTTTTGGAGATACTTCTTGATCTCATCAAAAGCTATCTGACATTCGTCGTTCCATTTCATTACCTGATATTTCTTCAGCAATTTGAAGATTGGCTCACAAGTAGTGGTTAAGTGGAAATTAAATCTTGCAATGTAGTTCAGACGTCCCAAGAAACCTTTGACTTCCTTCTCGGTATGGGGAACGGGCATATCTTGTATAGCTTTTACCTTCGCAGGGTCAACTTCAATACCTTTACCATTGACAACGAAACCCAAAAGTTTACCAGATCTGACCCCAAAGGTACATTTGTTTGGATTCAATCTCAGCTTGTATTTCTTTAACCTCTCAAACAGCTTGTGCAGATGGTCAAGATGTTTTTCTTCAATCTGGGACCTGGATATCATGTCATCAACATATACCTCTATCTCGTGATGGATCATATCATGGAACAAAGCTACCACAACATGCTGATATGTTGCCCTAGTGTTCTTCAAACCAAATGGCATTACTTTGTAACAAAAGGTGCCCCACTGTGTGACAAACGTAGTCTTCTCTATGTCTTCAATCGCCATCTTAATCTGATTATAACCAGAGAAACCATCCATGAAAGAGAATACCTTGTGCTGAGCAGTGTTGTCTACCAGAACATCAATATGCGGAAGCGAAAAATCATCTTTGGGGCTGGCCTTGTTCAAGTCTCTGTAATCCACACACACGCGTACTTTTCCATCCTTCTTAGGTACCGGTACCACATTTGCAACCCATTGAGGATAAGAAGTAACATCTAGGAACCCTGCCTCAAATTGTTTCATCACTTCAGCTTTGATCTTTTTTGGCATTTTGGGATGCATACGACAAACTTTCGCTTTATTGGGAGACAACCTTCCTTCATTAGTAGACGCTGAACCACGATATCAGTAACAGGTCCTGGCATATCTTCATAAGACCAATCAAAGATCTCCATGTAATCATGTAGCATCTGAATTAACATGTTTTTAACATTGTCTTCTAATTCAGCACCTATCTTGATTTCTTTCTTATCTTCCTCAGTACCCAGAATCACAACTTTGATCGGTTCTTCATGCGGCTGTATAACTTTCTCTTCTTGTTGTAGAAACCTAGCAAGTTCTACGGGCACTTCACAATCTTCCTCATTTCCATCCTCGACTTGATAGATTGGATTTTTGAAGTCATAATTGGCAACATCATAAATGTTATCAATGGAATCCAAAGTGGATGAGGATCCGCAGTTTAGTGATGTGGGTGTGTGTAAGAACACATAGCAAAAAAATAAATAGAAAGATAAAAAAAGCGTAAAATTTGAATGCAAAACATCCATTGATTTATTGAATGAAAATATGCGATGAAATGACAATCCTTAACAGATAGACCTTTGTGCCCCGGGCAAGGAAAAAGGATTAAAAGTTTAATTGTTCAAATTACAAGACTAAAATAAGAAAAAACAAAAAATAGCATTTACTCCTGACTAAAGGAGATATGAATAATGTCTTCAGTTTTCCAATTGTTGAGCCTACTGCCAATGGTAGGAAAGATCCAACTATCTAGGTTGCAGTTTTCATCAGTGTTTTCTGTAACACCCCATTTTTAATATTTAACCGTCGAGTAATTTTGTTGTTATGTTGGCCTTAGTTAAGGCGTGTGTCTTAATATTGTTGGTGTTTTATCCTAGTGGGACGGGTATAATCGAGTGCGATTAGTAATAGAGAGAGTGCAAATAGTAATAATACTATTTACTTATTATTATTATTATTTTATAAAAACCAGTAATTGAAATAATAGAATTAAAATAATAATAATTAGTATTAACTGGATTAAGGGGCGGTTTAGTAAAAGGTTAGTAAATGGTTAATATTGAATTAGTCAAAACAGAAAAATCAATAAAAGATTAATCGTAAAATGTTTTGGTGAGAAGAACAAAGAGGCTAGGGATGAAGAACGCATCTAGGGCACCCAAATCATCCAAATTCGCAGGATTTTTGCACTGAAATTCGAGGTAAGGGGGAGAACGAATTTAATTTCAGGTGATTTAACATGATGGGTAGTTTGGGGGTATCCTTCCCTCTTAGGTTTTCTTGTTATTTATGATGAATATGACGAATTTGTGATTGTTTGATGATTGTGTGAATCTGTGAAAACATTGTTGTTTATCTGATGATTTATGTTATCATGTTGTTGTTGTTGTTCTGGATCATGGGATGTTTATGAATATTGTTGTTGCTGATGGATATGATGAACTGTAGATCTAGAACGAAAATGTAAATGGAATATAGTAACATAGGAAATATAGATGAAAATTGGAGAGTAAAAATGGTGTAGAAGTGATTTTAGGACAGGCACGAATCATGGAATCAAGTGGAATGAGGTATAGATCTGAAATTATGCAGAAAACCCAGAAAACACACTTATTCTGCCCATACGCGTATGGACTGGGCTGATACGCGTATGAAGGGATGGAGACTAGACCAATACGCATATGAGGGCATTAATACGTGTATTGGGGGCGTATGGAACATGCCAATACACGTATGGCCAGGCCAGTACGCGTATGGCCAACACGTGGTGCAAAACCGCACCGTTTTGCAATTTCTCTCCCGATTTCGCGTGCGTAGCCGATTCTTTTGGTGTGAGGTATTGAGATGAATCTTAAAACATATATAATTAAGATTGAATCTTGAGGATGAATATATGTTGGAAATTAGGTGAATTAATTTAGTCGTAAAATCGAGTAAATCACGTGAAGTAATTATTGGTGATTATTGATGGAAATTTTGTTGTGGTTGATCGGATGGATCGTGTAGATGTATAATATGGTGAATTATACATGATGTATTATTTTACATTGACATGCATACATTTGTTGTTATTGTTGGGATGATCGGCCGGATGGGCGAATACGATCATCTGTACTCCATTATGGAGAGTGTTGGGATAATCAATGTCAGATGGGTGTATGTGATTATCCGTGTTCGATTGAATGAACAAAACTTGGTACCACATGTATTGTGTCGTGTTGAGTCACATTGCATATGTTGTTGATTATTGTTGCATAATTATTGTTGTACTTGTTGTGGTGGATTATTGTTGAGTGATGATGTGAATATTGTTGTTTGCGTGAGAAATTACCATGTATATGTTATATGCACCGTTTATATTTTAATTTGTTTCTCACCCCTTTGTTGTTGTTGTTGTTGCTGTTGTTGCGTTTGTGCTTCTTTGGAAGTACAGATAATCCAGGTACTTAGAGTGCATGGAGTCGTGTTGTTGTGTTTGAGTCTTAGGATGCTCTGATACGTAACACGGGATGGGGAATTTTCTGTTGTTATTTTATTTCCGTTACGTATTTGATTTTATGGAATTAAACATATTGAGGATATTTTGTTGAAACTGGCTTATTGCCTCGGTTGTTTTAAATAATTAGTTTTCCGTTGTTTCTAATGAAAGAACATTTTGTTGGTTATTATTGTTGAAAATGTGGCATTCCACTTTAAACTCTGATTTTTGATGTAAAAACATTATTTTATTTATAATGGGAATGTGAGGTGTTACAATTGGTATCAGAGCATGTCGGTCCAACCGGCCAGATGTTGTGTCGAGCCAGTCCTTAGGATAGGAGTTGTTGTTGTGTTCTAACCTGTAGTGGTTGTGTTTGTTGTGATAGTATGGCAGGAAGGAATGATGTTGCACTTGCTGCTGCTATGCAAGCCATGGCACAAGTTGTTGAGAACATTACTCCAGCTGCGGGGAATGTTGAGTTTCGTGATTTGGATCAGTTCAGAAGTAACAAGCCGCGTACGTATGAAGGGGATATATTGGATCTAGAGGGTGCACAGAAATGGCTGAAGGCAATTGAGAAGATCTTCAGGACCATGGGGTGCACTGATGATCAGAAGGTGAGGTTTGGTACTAACATGCTTAAGGGTGAAGCTGAAGTCTGGTGAGACAACAGTCACCAACGGTTGGAAGTTGCAGGCACTGCTATTACTTGGGCTGTGTTTCGCGGTGAGTTTCTGGAGAAATATTTTCTGGAAGATGTTCGCAGTGCTAAAGAGGTTGAGTTCCTGGAACTTAAGCAGGGTACTATGACTGTGGCTGAGTATGTTACGAAATTTGAAGAGCTGGTACAATATTGTACTCATCATAACACTGAAGAGGCCATGACTTCGAAGTGTTTAAAATTTGAGAATGGATTGCGTCTTGAGATCAAACAGGGCATTGCTTATCAGAAGATCAGGAGTTATCCAGAGCTGGTGAGTAGGAGTAAAAAATATGATAATGATAACAGGGCTCGTATTGCTCACTATAAGGCGGTGAATGATAAGAAGGGTAAGCAGGGGTTTGGGGGTACTCCTTATAGTGATCCGGCTGATAAAGGTAAACAGAAAGTTGTTGTGGACAAAAAGCCAAGTAGGGGAGGGGCGAATCCCAATCCTGTGAAGTGTTTCAGATGTGGAAGCACAGGTCATCGTTATAATACTTATCATAATGAAGTCAAGAAGTGCTTCAAGTGTGGAAGGATAAGTCATGTGTTAGCCAATTGTAGGGCGACTATGCCTACTTGTTTCAATTGTGGTGAACAGGGTCATATCAGTACAACTTGTCAGAAACCGAAGAAGACCCAAGGAACCATCAGTAAAGTGTTTGCATTATTAGGAGCCCAGTCCACTAATGAGGAGCTTTCTATTAAATGTACTTGTCTTATTAATAATACTCCTTTGGTTGCTATTATTGATACGGGTGCAACCCACTCGTTTATTTCTGTTGATTGTGTGAAGAGATTAAGAATTGATCCTTCTACTCTAGAATGGAGAATGACTATTGAAGCTCCATCTATTGGTTATGTGATGACATCGTTAGTGTGTCTGAAGTGTCCGATCAGTATTTTTGATAGGGATTTCTATATGGATTTAATTTGTTTACCGCTTGGTAGTATGGATGTTATTCATGGTATGAACTAATTAGAATTCAACTGAGTCTATATTGACTGATATAGGAAGAAGTTGTTGTTTCTTACTCCGGAAGAGGAAGCGTTGGCTAATTTGTTATCTACAAAAGAGCTGAGGACCTTATTAGAAGACGAGGCGATGATGTTTGCATTATTCGCGTCGTTGTCTGTTGAAAGTAAAGTATCGATTATGGAGTTGCCAGTTGTGAATGAGTTTCCAGAAGTATTTCCTGAGGATATTACAGAATTACCTCCGACGAGAGAAGTTGATTTTACTATAGATCTTATTCCTGGTACGAGGCCTATTTCTATGGCGTCGTACAGAATGTCTGCATCAAAGTTAGCTGAGTTGAAGACTCGAATTAGTGAATTGCTTGATAAGAAGTTTATTAGACCAAGTGTGTTGTCGTGGGGAGCTCCAGTGTTATTGGTGAAGAAGAAAGATGGTAGTATGCGTCTATGCATCGATTACCGTTAGTTGAATAAGGTGACTATTAAGAATAAGTATCCGCTTCCAAGGATTGATGATTTAATGGATCAGCTAGTTGGTGCTCGTGTTTTCAGTAATATCGATCTGAGGTCAGGTTACCACCAAATTCGAGTGAAAGAAGGTGATATTCAGAAGACCGCGTTTAGAACTCGATATGGACATTATGAATATCTTGTGATGCCATTTTGAGTGTCTAATGTGCCAGGTGTATTTATGGAGTATATGAATCATATTTTCCATTATTATTTGGATCAATTTATTGTAGTATTTATTGATAATATACTTATTTATTCTAAAAGTGAAGACGATCATAAGGAACATTTGAGAGTTGCTTTGCAGGTGCTGAAAGATAACAAGTTGTTTGCTAAGTTATCGAAGTGTGAATTCTGGATGGATAATGTAAGTTTCTTAGGTCATGTTATTTCTGGCGATGGTATATCGGTGGATCCATCTAAGGTGAACGTTGTGTTGCAATGGGAACCTCTGAAGACTGTAACAGAGATTCGAAGTTTTCTTGGTTTAGCCGGTTAATATAGAAGATTTATTCAGGGATTTTCTAATTTGGCGTTACCGTTGACTCAGTTGACTAGGAAGAGTCAAGTGTTTATTTGGGATGCATCTTGTGAGGAAAGTTTTGAGGAATTAAAGAAGAAATTGACTACGACACCAGTGTTGATTTTACCAAGTCCTGGTGAACCTTTTGTTGTTTATTGTGATGCGTCCAAGATGGGACTAGGTGGAATATTAATGCAAGATGATAAGGTAGTAGCTTATGCCTCTCGGCAATTGAGAGTGCACGAAAGGAATTATACTACTCATGATCTTGAGATAGCTGCAGTGGTTTTTGTGTTGAAAATTTGGAGGCACTATTTGTACAGGTCAAGATTTGAAGTGTTCAGTGACCATAAAAGTTTGAAGTATTTGTTTGATCAGAAAGAGATAAATATGAGGCAAAGAAGATGGTTAGAATTTCCAAAGGATTATGATTTTAATTTGAGTTATCATCCAGGTAAGGCTAATGTTGTAGCAGATGCTTTGAGTCGCAATCATATGTCGGCGTTGATGGTGAAGGAATTGGAATTAATTGAAAAATTTAGAGCTTTGAGCATGGTTTGCGAGACGACACTTGAGAGTGTTAGACTTGGAATGTTGAAAGTGAATAATGACTTCTTAGATATTATTAAAGAGAATCAGAGAATTGATGTGAAGTTAGTTGACTTGATGCCTTCGGGAGACAATGATCCTGAAAGTGATTTCCAGGTGGATAATGCTAGTGCATTGAGGTTCCGAGGTAGAATTTATGTGACAGATAATGTTGATTTAAAGAGAGAAAATTTAGAAAAAATCCATCGTAGTAGCTTGAGTATTCATCCAGGAGCTAAAAAGATGTATCAGGACTTAAAGAAGTTATTTTGGTGGTTTGGTATGAAGAAAGATATTGCACAATTTGTGTATCCTTGTTCGGTGTGTCAGAAATCAAAGGTGGAGCATCAGAAACCTTCGGGATTGATGCAACTGTTAGAAAATCCAAAATGGAAGTGGGATAGTATTGCAATGGATTTTATTACTAGTTTGCTGAATACGGCAAGAGGATTTGAGGCTATTTAGGTGGTTGTGGATAGACTTACAAAATCTGCACATTTTATTCCTATTAATATGAGTTTTCCATTGACGAAGTTGGATGAGATTTACATCAGGATAATTGTGAAACTACATGGTTTCCATCAAGTATAGTGTCGGATAGAGATCCAAGATTTACGTCTGAATTTTGGAAACGTTTGCAAGAGGCTTTGGGTTCAAAGTTGAAATTGAGTTCGACTTATCATTTGTAGACAGATGGTCAGTCAGAAAGGACTATTCAGACTTTGGAAGATTTGTTGAGAACGTGTGTGTTGGAAGAAGATGGTGCGTGGGATACTCATTTTCCATTTATTGAGTTCACGTACAATAATAGTTACCATTCTAGTATTGGAATGGCACCGTTTGAAGCTTTGTATGGTAGAAGGTGTAGAACGCCTTTATGTTGGTACGAAACTGGTGAAAAGGTGGTGCTTGGACCTGAAATTGTACAGCAAACAACTGAAGCAATTAAGATGATCCGAGAAAAGATGAAAGCCTCTAAGAGTAGACAAAAAAGTTATCATGATAATTGGAGGAAAGAATTAGAATTTGCTGAAGGTGATCATGTATTTCTGAGGGTCAATCCCATGATAGGTGTTGGTCGTGCCTTGAAATCAAAGAAGTTGGATACTAAGTTTATTGGACCATATCAGATTTTACAGAGAGTTGGTACCGTTGCTTACAGGGTGGCGTTGCCTCCAGAGCTTTCGAATTTTCATGATGTGTTTCATGTGTCGCAACTTCGGAAGTATGTGTCTGACCCATCTCATGTTATTCAGAGGGATGAGGTGCAGGTTAGAGAGAACCTTATTGTGGAAGCGATGCCGATAAGAATTGAGGATCGCAAGATGAAGCAACTCAGAGGTAAAGAGATTCCTCTGGTGAGAGTAGCTTGGGGTGGAGCTTCTGGTGGGAGTGTAACCTAGGAGCTAGAAAGCAGGATGCGAGAGTCGTATCCGGAACTTTTCTTATCAGGTACATTTTCGAGGACGAAAATATTCTAAGTGGGGGAGAGTTGTAACACCCCTTTTTTAATATTTACTCGTCGGGTAATTTTGTTGTTATGTTGGCCTTAGTTAAGACGTGTGTCTTAATATTGTTGGTGTTGTGTCCTAGTGGGACGAGTATAATCGAGTGTGATTAGTAATAGAGAGGGTGCAAATAGTAATAAGACTATTTACTTATTGTTATTATTATTATTATTATTATTATTATTATTTTATAAAAACCAGTAATTGAAATAATAGAATTAAAATAATAATAATTAGTATTAACTGGATTAAGGGGCGGTTTAGTAAAAGGTTAGTAAAGGGTTAATGTTGAATTAGTCAAAACAGAAAAATCAGTAAAAGATTAATCGTAAAAAGTTTTGGTGAGAAGAACAAAGAGGCTAGGGAGGAAGAACGCATATAGGGAATCCAATTCATCCAAATTCGCAGGATTTTTGCATTGAAATTCGAGGTAAGGGAGGAGAACAAATTTAATTTCAGGTGATTTAACATGTTGGATAGTTTGGGGTATCCTTCCCTCTTAGGTTTTCTTGTTATTTATGATGAATATGACGAATCTGTGATTGTCTGATGATTGTGTGAATCTGTGAAAACATTGTTGTTTATCTGATGATTTATGTTATCATGTTGTTGTTGTTCTGGATCATGAGAGGTTTATGAATATTGTTGTTGCTGATGGATAGGATGAACTGTAGATCTAGAACGAAAATGTAATCGGAATATAGTAACATAGGAAAGATAGATGAAAATTGGAGAGTAAAACTGGTGTAGAAACAATTTTAGGACAGGTATGAATCATGGAATCGAGTGGAATGAGGTATAGATCTGAAATTATGAAGAAACCCTAGAAAACACACTTATTCTACCCATACGCGTATGGACTAGGCTGATACGCATATGGAGGGTTAGGGATTATACCAATACGCGTATGAGGGCATTGATACGCGTATTGAGGGGTGTATGGGGAGTATGAGGGGCGTATGGCACATGCCAATACGTGTATGGTCAGGCCTTTGCACGTATGGCCAGCGTGTGGTGCAAAACCGCGCAGTTTTGCAATTTCTCTCTTGATTTCGCGTGCGTAGCCGATTCTTTTGGTGTGAGGTATTGATATGAATCTTAAAACATATATAATTGAGATTTAATCTTGAGGATGAATAAATTCTGGAAATTAGGTGAATTAATTTAGTCGTAAACTCGAGTAAATCGCGTGAAGTAATTATTTGCGATTATTGATGGAAATTTTGTTGTATTTGATCGGATGGACCGTGTAGATGTATAATATGGTGAATTATACATGATGTATGCTTTTACATTGAAATGCATATATTTGTCGTTATTGTTGGGATGATCGACCGGATGGGTGAATACGATCATCTGTACTCCATTATGGAGGGTGTTGGGATAATCATTGCCGGATGGGTGTATGTGATTATCCGTGTTTGATTAAATGAACAAAACCTGGTACCACATGCATTGTGTCATGTTGAGTCACATTGCATATGTTGTTGATTGCTATTGCATAATTATTGTTGTACTTGTTGTGGTGGATTATTGTTGAGTGATGATGTGATTATTCTTGTTTGCGTGAGAAATTACCTTGTATATGTTATATGCACCGTTTATATTTGAATTTGTTTCTCATCCGTTTGTTGTTGTTGTTGTTGCGTCTGTGCTTCTTTGGAAGTACATATAATCTAGGTACTTAGAGTGCATGGAGTCGTGTTACCGTGTTCGAGTCTTAGGATGCTCTGATACGTAACATGGGATGCGGAATTTTCTGTTGTTATTTTATTTCCGTTACGTATCTGATTTTATGGAGTTAAACATATTGATGATATTTTGTTGAAACTGGCTTATTGCCTTGGTTGTTTTAAACGATTAGTTTTCCGCTGTTTCTAATGAAAGAACATTTTGTTGGTTATTATTGTTGAAAACGTGGCATTCCACTTTAAACTCTGATTTTTGATGTAAAAACATTATTTTATTTATAATGGGAATGTGGGGTGTTACATTTTCCACAACATTGACTTGATCCTTCTGAACTCCTTTGTTGGTGATACGAATAGCACGAGCACGACAAACAGACTTCTGAGCCTCTGAAGTGAAACCCAGACCAAATTTTTCATACTTGTAAGGAATGTCAGGAAGATGACCATAAATAGTACAACCACATTCTTCAACCACAACTTTGGCATCTTTCAGAGATGCCATTGTAGGATATGCTCTAGTAACCTTAGGAACAATAGGAACTAGTTTAGCAGTAGGAACAGTCGGAGGAGCCACTTCGAATGTTTGACAAGGAGTCTCGACGAATTCGCCATCCATATCAACATACTTGAAAGTACTTATATGACTGACCATGTACTCTTCTTCACCATAGAAAGTGACAATCTTGCTATTCACAAGATATTTCAGCTTCTAGTGTAAGGTAGAGGTTACAACACCTTCCCCATGTATCCAAGGGCACCTAAGCAAGCAGGAGTTTGCAGGACGAATGTCCATCACATAGAAAGTAGAGTCAAATACTTGAGAACCTAATTTGATCATAAGATCAATTTATCCATACATCGTTCTTTTTGAACCATCAAAGGCTCTCACCACCATGTTACTAGGTCTTGGCACAACATTTTCATAGTTGAGCTCGTCAAGAACGGCCTTCGATAACATATTTTTTAATGAGGAACCATTATCCACCAACACATGAGATAGAGTAATGCCCCTACACTCAATAGAGACGTGCAGAGCTTTGTTATGGTTTCTTCCAACGGGAGTTAGATCAGCATCAGAAAAGCCTAAGCCATTATCAGTCATCAATTTAGCAAAACAATTTTCAAATTGGTCCACAGAGATTTCGTGCAGTACGTGCGCAAATTTCAATAATTTCACCAAAGTTTTAGCATGGGCCTCAGAACATAACAACAAAGATAACATAGAGATCTTGGAGGGAGTGTGTCCCAAATGTTTGACAATATTGTAATCACTCTAGCGGATGATCTTTAGTACTTCTTCCATTTTCTTAGAGAGATCTTCAGTAGCCGGTGTCTCAATCTGAACAGGCTCAATCACTGGTCCTTTGTCTCGAGCTTGAGTACCTGGCTCGGAGGTAGAAATACGAATTGGAGTAGCAATAGTCTTTGAAGTGTCTTCTGGAGAGAAAATCCTTCCACTTCAAGTAACTTTACTAGTCCCAACGATATTGTCGACCGGGATCAATATCTTCAAAATGTACATCAGTTAAAGGATCTTTCTTGACACCATGGACATAAACATCAGTGCCATAATTCCAGGGGATGGCCTTGTCAGAAGAATATGGGATCGGACCGGGAGTAGTAATAATCAAGGGAGCCACTTTTGGCTTAACAGTAATCTTCATAGGACCCTTAGAGGTGATCCTTACAGGGGTTTTAGAAGTAATCTTTATGGGATTTTTAGTAACCATAGACACGTCCTCAAGCTTTAGACCTTGGGACAAAATTTCACATAAACTCTCCATATAAGGACTCTTCTCAAACAATATAGTACGGTTGTCCATCAAATATTGAATACCTTCTTTCAGCTTCCAGCAACCATTGGATTTAGATGCACAGTAATAACAGTTTTCATTGTAGCCCAGAAATAAATCGGCTTGCAACAACTTCTTTTTAAAAATTGACAAAGGAGTGGTCAAGTCATCCATAGTAGAAACATAAGGACCATCATTAATAGAATTAACAGTCTTATCATGATTGGGCATAGGAGCGGTAATCACATTAGGAGTCTCAGGAGAATCAAACTAAATTTTCCCAGCATCAATCATATCCTAAATTTTATTCTTCAATGCCCAACAATTATTAGTATCATGTCCGGGACAGTTGGAGTGATATGCACACCTTGCATTGGGGTTATAGCGAGGAGAGGAAGTATTGGGATTCTGAGGAGGGTCCTTCAAGGTAATCAGCTCCCCTTTCAGCATGTGTTGCAGCGCCTGGGCCAATGACATATTAATTTTTGAAAATTTTCTCCTAGGTGTGTCCTGCTTACGCTGATTATTCTGTTGTTGATTTTATTGCGCAGGTACATGATTAGAGATCAGAACTTCTCCCACAGATTGGTTACGGTTGTTCTTATTACGACCTTGTACACAACATTGGATTCCTTTTTTCCACTAGGTGGCTTCTTGGTGGTACTTGAAGAGGTAGCCACTTGTATTTTACCACTTCATATTCCACTTTCAACATGTTCTCCAGTCATTATCATCTCGGTGAAACCGGATGACGAGCTTCCAATTAGGTGACTATAGAAAGGACCAGTCAGCGTACTCATGAACATGTCAACCAATTTTGTGTCAGTTAAAGGAGGTTGAACCTTGCTTGCAAGATCTCTCCATTTTTTAGCATACTCTTTAAAACTATCATTAGAGCCCATGGACATGCTTTGGAGTTGTATATGAGTTGGTGTTAAATCAGAGTTATATTGATATTGTTTGTAGAAGGCTTCAGCAAGATCATTCCAGGTACGAATATTAGTACTCTCAAGTTGGTAGTACCATTCTAGTTGAGCTCCAGAAAAAAATTCTTGGAAGAAATGTATCCACAACTTTCTATCAGCAGTATGTGGCTAGATCATTCGGACATAGGACCTCAAATGCAGCTTCGGACACGAAACACCATCATATACCAAAAAAGTAGGAACTTTTAATCCAAGAGGAATGAAAACTCCAGAAATCAGACTCAAATCTTCGAAATCTAAACCAAGTATTTTCTACAACTCCATGGCATTCAAATGGTCCTCCAGCAACTTGTATTTCTCATCATCGGCCGAATCATAGTAATAATTCTCCACTTAATCAGAATTCCCAATAGTACCACGCTGTTTGTCTTCTTCTTTCATAGAATCTCGGTAATCATCATCTCCATGAATTTCGACCTCATCGTCCGTCTTGATTTGACCTTTGAATCTCCTACCCATGTTAATAAATTCGACTGATTTTCTTGTTTTCTCTTATTCTTGGTTAGGAGTGCTTTCAGTTCTTCTTGTCCCTTGGACAAGTTCAGGATCATCTCTTGGAATTGGGTGTTCTGGGTCTGGAGATCTTTGACAGTCTGTTTGAGAGCCATTTCAACTGAAATAAACAGCGAGAAGATAATAAATTTGTCATGGAAACCTGTTATGCAATGGTATGGCATGTAAATGCATATGCAATGTTTTCAAGGACCTCGTGGGATTTAAATTTGTTAAATAAAAATAGCAACAAAACTTTTATTAGTAAGTTCAAAATATAACTGCCCCTTGGGCTTACAATTAAGGAAAGACAAGAAAAAGGTTACAAGGAAATAAATTGTAAAACATTTGAGACTTAAGACTCAAGTCTCCCATGGATGTTTCCTCTTCGTGTTGAGATATGTATTGAGGTTCCGCTCTTCGGGAAGTCGCCTTATCAGCTCCAACACTTTCTCTTTGCTAGCATAGAACTGAGCCTCAAAGGTATCCTTTTCCTCCTTTAGTTGGATCCAATATTTATATAGCTCTTCCAAGTTAGTAGGCATGTCTAGATGAAGAATGGTATAAGGAACATCTCCTTCAACAATAGGCTCAACGATCACTGGTAGGATAACAAGATATGGCATCATAAGAGATTGAGCACGAGACCGCACCCATATGAGGTAAGGCTCCATAAGGATGGATCATTTTGGTTCCAAAGTATTGCTATTAATCTTATTCACCATGCCCCAAGCATGTATAAACCTTTGACAGTAACCTTGAGGATCGTTGTCATAATCGAACATAATACCTTGAAAAATCATATCATGAGGACCATCACTTCGAGCATAACCAAATTGACATAGTGCTAAAGAAGGATTATAAGTAATGCCTCCCCTTATTCCAAGGAGTGACACATTAGGGAACTCCCCACAGCGGTCAATGATAGTGATGTTTTCCATGGATCGGTAACACCAATGGATATCTGAATGAGAGAGTGACATTATCCTTCTATACTACCTCAAACCTTGTTCATTCTTCATCACAGATCGAGGAAGGTGTGAAATAAACCACCTTGATAGTAGAGGTATGCAACACATCAAAGTCCATCGTGCCTTCGTAGTACGAGTGTGAAGATAGTACAAAATATCTCCAAGCAAAGTAGGCACATGATTATGAGTCAGAAATATTTTAATTGCGTGCACATCTATGAATTGGTCCGGATTAGGGAACAACACCAAACCATAAATCAATAGGGCCAAGATCTCCTCAAAAGTGTATTAACCCATAGCATCTAAAAACAACTGAGCTTTCTCTATCAAGATTTAGCAAGAAGACCCTTAACTCTGCTTCTTGTTTCTAATACGATATGTGACTTCTTCATATGCAAAGCAGCTGCAATAACTTCAGGTTTAGGCTCCTTCTCTAGACCGATGAAAGGTTTTTTATCAAGAATAGGCATACCAAGTAGTTTAGAGAATTCTCCCATCGTGGGAACCAACTGATAATCGGGAAATGTGAAACAATGATGTTTAGGGTCAAAGAACTGGAATAAAACACTCATCATGTCTTCATTAAACCCGGAGGTAATCAAACCAAGCAGACAACCATGTCTTTCAGTGAATTGAGAGTTCTCAGGAACTTTTGAGACTAATTCCTTAAGCTTGGAAGATATCCTTACAAAAGGTATTCAGATACTGTTTCTGTGAGCGGAAGCCATAACCTGCAACAAAGAACAAAGATAAACCCCTTGGTCCTTGAAATGGCTTGTGAAAATGCTATGTTATGATGTCATGATGTTATGATGTTATGTTCATGTTTAAAGCAAGAAAATGGCAAACACAAACAAGTCAAACAAGAGCCTTAGGTTTAAGAGCTTGCATGAAGTGCATAGGTAAGTACCGTTCCCACTGAAGTTTAGTTGGTTCAATATTTCCTAGCAATAGTAATCGGGTTCTAAGGAATCTCAGTATCACTAATTCTTCTCAAAGGCTTTATTTCAGTGTGGCAACTATTTAACCAACCAAAACATCCCAAGATTAGAATCTCAATGAGTGTAGAATCAAGTATCAACCAACTTTAGACTTCACTAGAGCCGATTATCTCACTACTTTCTACTGGCCAAGATGGTTCAATTAAGGTTCTAAAAGGAAGTTAGTGTAAATGACACCACATGGTAGCCTGATATTATCTTTAACTGACTTGAAGAACATTAGTAACAACCAAAATGTCACACTAATTGTAGCTATCATATCAACCATAGCGGTATACGTCGTACAGTTTCCTTGGTCCATTGCCACTTACCTAAGGTACACTAGATCCGGGTATAGAATATTTCACACAAGTATCTCCCAAGACAAATACCCTTTAAAAGTAAAGCATACAATTTAAACAAGTTAATGCAAGTAGTAAAGTGATCTAACTCTAAGGTAACCCCTCTTTTTAAGAGATAAACTCTTCCAAGCAGAGTCACCAGTTCTGTATACAAAGTGTTTACTTGTTTGAAAGTATTTTGAAAAAGAGGATGGGGAGTAAAAAGTATTTGTTTTGAAAGTTGTGAGAAAGCATTTAAGAGTTACTTACCCTAAGTTGTAAGGTCTTTCTTTTCATTTTCATTTCCTTAGGGATATAATTGTCATCACTATTAGTTAGTAAGTAGTCTTATCCTTGGATTTGGAGGGACAAGCGTAGGGTTATCATTATGGTCATAGAAGGAAACATGTAGAGATACCTTAATAATTTGAAGGGACTATCATCATTTCTGTAGGGACAAGATCATTTATTCGAAGGAAACTTTGAAGGAAATGAGGGACTATGATCTTTTATTCGAAAGGCAAACTGTGATGATTTATTTCTGTAGGCAACAAGTTAAGGTATCCCTACGTTCGAGGGACTTGACCATTTATTGTAAGTCAACAAAGAGAGGTTACCCTAGAGGTGAGAGTGTGCAAGTATGTTCGGTTCAATTATCTTAATCTTGAAAATTAGGGTTATCTAACTTTTGATTTTAGTCTTGCCATACAATCCTATTAAGCATGCATCTAACAACTTATATTATGAGGAAAATAAACCCTAATTACTATTACAAGGCTTTGGGACAGATATATAATAGTAAAAACCCTTGTAGAAAATATAAAGTGCGGAAAATAAACCTAACTATTACAAGGCTTTTGGAGTTACATTATTTTTTAGAAAGAAAGAAAAAATCAAGTGAGAAAAATAAATCTAACTATTACAAGTTTCGTGCAACCTATACAATTATCCTAAGAATTAAAAAAAACAAAGGAAATAAAATCGGGGAGGAGATAAAAGTATCGGGTATTTGTTTCATGAAATCAATCAATTGACTTTTCTTTATAAAAAAAAGATAAATGTATTAATTTTAAAGATATTTAAATTAAGAAAAATAAATTTAATTTAATAAAGAAAATACTTTTAATATTTATAAAGAAAATTTATTGAATTTTCTATTTTTCTATTGGTTAAAAAAAGTTAATTGAATTAAACAATTAATTTAATATAAATAAAAGAAAAGAAAAGAAATTAGGAAAAATAATTAAAAAGAAATAAGAAAAAGGTCCAAAAAATAAGGGGGAACGCTGGCAATCGAACCCAGGTCCCTTGGTTCACCAGCGCGCGCCCTTACCACCAGGCTATGTTGCTTCTGCAATCAAGGAATGGAAAATGATTACTATATAATAAAACAAAATTTAAAACATTTTCAAACGCAAAAACACGCGCCCAGGCCTTCATCTTCTTCATTGACCGACCAGACTTTTACCTACATATGGTTTTCGTCACTAAAGCCTATAGGTACGGTTTTGTCCGTCACTATAGTACCTGCAAATTTACAAACATCAAAATATGCGTTATCAATGCAATCCAAGAGTATAGGTCAACTGGAAATTGTCCTATGAATCCATTTGTACATTTAATTTGGCCTGAAATCATCTCTAGCTAGGGTTCCCTAAAATCACAACTGTGAACCCTAACAATGGTGGTTTGCGATTCCTGCATCTAAAATCAAATTAGATTTTCCAGAAAGCTTGGAAATATCATAATAAATAAGAATATGCAGTCAAATTGAGTTTTATCATGCATGTATGAATGAAATCGATTTTAAAAAAATGATGCATAACCATGTGACGGTTATGGTGTTTTACGGGTTCTCGAATGATGGTAATGATTGGGACACCTTCAGGGGAACCCCAGGAATGTGTTTGGACCTTCAAATCACCTTGAAATGGGCCTGCAACCTTGAAACCGAAACTCACTTGTTCTTGAGTTTTTTTTTGAAGTTTTAGGGTTCTTTTTTATCAAAATTTTCATCCTCTTGACATCTGAAATTGTTATGTACTTATAAAATAATGAATTAGGTCAACTTGTGGGCTTGGATTCACATCTTTTTGGGATGATAGGATTTGATTGAATTTGTCATTGAAAACTTTCTATTTTAGTCATTATTGTGCTATCATGACTTTCCCTCTTGTTGTGCATGAATTTGGGATCACATATCATGTAAATAACTTCAATAGCTGATCCTAAAATAGACCTAATATCAAATCTTTTGATTTTTCAATATTTATTTTGATTAAAATTGAATTTAAATGAATTAAATCCAATAAAATATGAAATAAATAAAGAAAAGCAAAAGATATGACTTAGGGGTCGTGGATCATCTTATGATTAAGTTTGGATTGTGAAAATATAGGCCCATTTGGCAAAAACTCAAGTTTTGGTCATTGTTTGCCTTATACACCTCCTCAATTTTTCTCAACTTTAACAATGCACAACTCTGTCAATTATTATCCCATGAATGTTCTCTTGGACGTTTTAGAAAGCTTAAAGTGTCCTTTAATCACTCCTTTTGGTCCCATGTAAATTTAATCTGCCATGTTCAAGTTATGAGCTTTTGAAAAAGTTGACTTTATGTTGACTTTTTAGAGGACCTATAATTTCTTGGCCCATATCTCTCAAATGAAGCATTTATGGCCTTGGCTTGTGAGACACAAAGTTGTAAGGAATTGAATTTCCTTCAACATGTGCTTTGTATGGGAAATTTCTGATGAAGCATGTGAAAGTTAGGTCAGGTCAAAGTTCATATGACTTTCTCCTTAAGAAACCTTAATTTAGCAACTTTTGCCTTGTGATGAATTTGAGGTTTTATTGATGAATCATGATAAACCCTTGACCAAATGATGAATCTTACTTCATAATCATGATTTTGACCCAAAATCTTGAAGTTTGATTGTATGTTGACCACTGTTGACTTTTTACCCAAGTTAACTGTTTATTGATTATCTGAGCATCTGATTGGCCAAACTTGTAGAGCAAGTTTTGAAACTTGACATGAGGATCATTTGAAGTATATGGGATACCATGAAGTCCACTTGAGGCTTTGGAAGTCCAATTTACTTTGAGAAACACAAAACCCTAATGTGAGATCCATTGTTTAGGAGGGGGTTTTGTCTTATGAAACCTTGAGTCCCTTTGAGCAATTGAGAATCTTATGACCATTAGGAGACCTCTTGAGACATATTTTCTTGAAGATATTAGGGCAAATTTTGGGGTACAGCAGCAGGTACTCCTCAGCAAAATGGTCTATCTGAGAGATTCAATCGAACAATCCTAGAAAGGGTTACATGCATGTTGGTTAGTGCTGGATTGAAGAAGGTGTTTTGGGCTAAGGATGTTTCGATAGAAACATATCTAATAAACATATGTCCTTCGACTGTGTTAGATATGAAGACACATAAAGAAGTTTGGTCGGGATATCCACCAGATCTCGACAAATTGAGAGTATTTGGCTGTGTAGCCTGTACTCACATTAGGCAAGACAAGGTCGAACCCAGATCTCTAAAATGCATGTTCATGGGATACCCTAAAGGAGTCAAAGCTTATAGGTTACAATGCTTGGAGACAAGTCACATGAGGTGTATATCCAGTCGAGATATAGTTTCCAATGAAGCTAAGATGGCTTTCAAGAAAACTGACGATCTTGTCGAAGAGCTGGAACTGGGAGAAATTCCTGTTGGGGTGGAGCATAGTGCTGCTGAATTGCATGACCTAGATGAAGTCTAAGAAGAAGAAGAAACTGTTGTCAAAGATTAGGAGACTAATAATTGTGAGACATTGCATGGGTTTTGAATGTGTCAAAAACTTGGCATGATTGAAAGTGTGCTTGGTTCACAAGCAAAAATGAAGAAATATCATTTTTGTGAAAATAAACTGAATGAGCCAACTCAAACTCCACCATGAGCTGACCCATTCAGTGTGTTTTGTGCCCAAAACACGCGGGTCCCAATAGGCTGCTTGAGGCCAAATTTTGGCCGTCTCATTGGGTATGTATGAGTCGACTCAAAGCCCCTCATGAGCCGACTCATTAAATTTTTTTTCTCCCAAATATGTGCGGGTCTCAACAGGATGCCTTCCCCCACTTTTGGCCGACTCACCCAGAATTTTGAGCCGGCTCATTTGCTGATTTGAGTAGGCTCATTCCTGTAACTGTCATGTTTTTTATTGAATCTTGCTTTATATTTTTCTTCCATAAACTAACCAATATAAATAGTTGCTTGCATTTCTTTTGTGAGGTTACAAGAAAAGTGAAAGATATACACACTTATCTCTTCATCTTCTTCTTCCTTGCATCCATCAACAATCACACACAATAATCTTTGTTGATTAAGGTGCTAGCTTCGAAGATAACGTTCAACCGTGAATTAGAGTTTCAGATTGGGTCTAGAGAGTGTGGGTTTTTATTGGAAAAATCTGAAGGGTTTTCTCCTCCAAGATCATAGAAGGTTTGGGGGTTTTTGCACACAATCATCGTTCGTATATTCAGCCGAGTGAGGTAGATTGAAGATCAAGTGGATTGTTCTTTCATATCACGGTAGACAGAGGATTGCGGAGATCTTTGTGGGTTCACAAGTGTTGAAGAAACTTAGTCGTGCTCAAAGTTTGGAGGATCATATTTCCTTGCAAGAAGGGAGCAATTAATCAGAGGCTTTCTTGACACGCGTGGAGGTCTTGATTCAACTTTGAATCAAGGGACAAGAAGAAGATTTGACAGCACATTCAACACGGATTAGTTTGTTGGTTCATCTATTTTCTTCTTGTAAAACAATTGCAATTTTAATAAAATTGCCCAATTCGATTGTGAATTGGGGGCAGAGTACTTCGAGCGAGGACGACGAAGGAACTGCCTAAACAAATTCCTTGTGTTCTTTACTATTCTCGGCTTTTACTTTTGCACACTTTGATTTTGTGTGTTCTAAAAATTCTGGTGTATCTAAGTAGTGCACTCAAGGTGTTTGACAAATTGTCACACTCAAAAGTGATAACTACTTTGTGAAAAATTATGCATTACTTGATACAACAAAATTACACTTAGTGTACTGCACACCAAGTGTTTGTCAAAAAGTCAAACCACACAAAATTAATTAGATTGTGCTTATTTTCTTACTCTATATCATTGTTAAGAGTAGTTTATCATTTGTGGTGTTATCAAGTGAATCTTTTGTGTAGTATTAATTCATCTTGTCAATATTCTATTCCCATTTGGTTAAAGCGTATATCCGATCTCCGATGACTTCAATTTTAATTAGACGATTTTCCGGGAAACTTCCGCAATACATTTTCAATTAATTTTTGAAAAGTAAATTTTGAAAAAGGGATTTATTCAACCCCCTTCTAGATCCGCGCTATCGTCTAACAAGTGGTATCAAGAGCACCGGTTCATCTAGTGCTTCACATACAACTTATTGGAAAATGGACAACGATCCAACGGGGGTGTACAATAGAGCTCCAATTTTTACCGGAGAAAACTATAGTCATTGGAAGGATTGTATGTGCATTCATATCAACTTTGTTGATAGAAAAATTTGGAAAGTTATTCAAGATGACCCTTTTCAAATAACTATGGAAGGTCCGGATAACGTCCAAATTGAAAAACCGGAAGCACAATGGGACGCGAATGATGAAAAGAAATATAGCTCTGATAGGAAAGCTTGAAATATGCTTATAGCTTCTTTGGGAGCGGATGAATATTTTCGAGTCTCTCATCATACTACGGCTAAGGCCATGTGGGAAGCATTACAAGTTGTCCATGAGGGAACCAATGATGTAAAGCTTGCACGAATTAATACTCTACAACAAGAGTTTGATCGATTTCAAATGATCCAAGGGAAAACCATTGGTGAAATGGGAAAAATAATTCTCACTTGACTAATTGCTTAAACGCCCTTGGTAAAACTACTCCTAACGATGTTGCCACTAACAAAATCTTAAGATGTCTTACTAGAGAATGGTTGCCAAAAGTTACAGAATCAAAGAAGCCAATGAAGTATGGACCTTGGATTTGAATACACTTATTGGAAAGCTACAAGAGCGTGAACAAGAGCTCTTAAATTTACATGAGCATGAAGATAACGAAAAAAAAGAAAAGAACGAGAAGAATAAATATCATGAGAAGAAGAAGAAGAGGTCTATTTCTTTGAAGGCTTCTTCCTCAAAATCATCCACCAATAAAGATAGTGAGAGTGATTCAAGTGATGATGACGACGAATCAAGTGAAGATATGTGTTTGTTTATTAGAAGATACAATCGGTATCTTAGAAAGAATTAAATATCTCATTCGGACAAGCGTCTCATCAACTATCGAAGGAAATCTAACCCTTCCAAGCAAGAATTTATTAAAAGTATGAAAGGTAAATGATCATGCTACAATTGTGGAAAATTGGGTCACTACAAACCGGATTGTCCAATTCTAAAGAAAGACAAAGCTAAAGATAATCATCAAAGGAAAGGTAACAAAACTAGAAGAGCATATATTACATGGGAAAGTGATAATGAATCTTCTAGCAAAGCAAGCTTAAGTGATGAGGAAGAGAAAGTAAATCTTTGCCTCATGGCTCATAAGAAAGGCAAGAAAGAGGTAAAACATGCTAAATATGATAATGCTGAAAAATTGTCTTATAATGATCTACTTAGTACTTTTAGAGTTCTCCATCAAGAGGCTAAGGAAGCTTTTAAGCGCATTGCATCCGACAAACAAATTTTTACATATTTAGAGAAAAAGGTATCAGATAATCAAAATACGATGAAATCTCTTAAGAAATTGATGGTAGAACCTATGAAAGAAGACAAGCGAGAATGGCATAACTTTCATAGTTGCGAAATGTGTTGTATTTGGAAAAAAGAAGTTAAAACTCTTCAAGCCAACTTAGACAAGTTATCGCAACCTAAGATAACCTTTACTATTGATCGTTCAAACTTTAGAGAATCAATGAACAAGACACATGTAGGTGGAGTGTCTTGAGGCTACAGAGAAACGTTGGTTTCTAGATAGTGGGTGCTCAAGACACATGACGGGTGACATTTCCTTATTCTATGACTTTGTGGCTAAGAAGAAGGGATTTATTACCTATGGTGATAACAACAAGAGAGCTATACTCGGCAAAGGTAGTATAGGTAATCCCCCTTCTACATTTATCTCTAATTTCCTTTTAGTAGAAGGTCTTAAGCATAATCTTATTAGCATTAGTCAATTGTGTGACAAAGGATATAAAGTCTCATTCTCTAAAGAAGGTTGCATGATTGAACATAATGAAAATAAAGAGGATATGTTTAAAGGATTGAGGGTTAACAATATATACATGCTTGATTTGAATTTGATGACCATGAGTGATCCTCAATGTCTAATCTACAAAAGTGAAGACTATTAGCTTTGGCATAGACGTTTAGCACATATCAACTTTGACTTGCTAAATAAGATTGTTTCTAAAAAGTTAGTAGTTGGGTTGTGTAACACGGTGGGAGAACTGACTTTTAGTCATGTTACGGATAGCAAGAGTCGTCACCGACTTTTATTTTATCCATAAGGAAGGGACATAAAAGAACAGGAAAGACTGTTTTTAAAAGACTTGGGTTCGGGGGGTAGGTTATATAAAGGGAAGGTGTTAGCACCCTTTATATCCATGGTTATCCATGGGCTCTTAGTTACTTAGCTCACTTATTCGTTTGAAAAAGGAAAGTGTAGTGTGTGATTAGAAAATTTCATAAGTACTTTGTAATGATCCTCGTATGGATGTATACAAAGCCTTGTTTGAAAATATTTGAAAATAGTGAGGTGTGGAAAGTATTTTCTTTTGAAGTGTGAGCAAGTAACTATGAGGTACCTACCCTAGACTAAGTCATTCATGTTCTTATATGTCCTTTCAAGGGTAAGATTATCCCTATTATTAAGGAATAGGTAGTCATTACCTTGGATTTTATTAAGGGACGGGCGTAGGGTCATCGTACAGTCAACGAAGGCAACTGTAGGGTGTCTTTAGCAATTGGGAGGGACTATCATCTTTTAAACTGAAGGGACAAGATCATTCTAGGCAACACCGTAGGCAACATCGTAGGGACTTGATCTTTTAACCGAGGGGAGGGACAAGATGGTTTTTAATTATAGGGTTTTGCTTAAGACACCCCACTTTCGAGGGACTTGACCGTTTAAAAGGTAACTTTAAGAGGGATATCCTAGGAAGTGCAGACAGCGATCATAGATCGACTTACGTGTGTGAGCGTTTATTTTCAAATATTTTTTCTTTTTTATTAAATTTTCTAAGTCCGATTAATTTCAATTAAATGTTCACTCCCTATTTACTAACCAAGCAATTGAATAAATTAAATTTAATGCGGAAATATAAAACATACACTATTACATGGCTTTGGGGAGTTACATGATAATATGAGCGGAAAATAAATTACAATAAATATAACCTATACATTTTTCTAATAATTTTAAAATAAAGCAAAGTGAAGTATAATAATTAAATAAAAGTACAATTAATTAAAAAAAATTATATTAGGTTTTAATTAAGAAAATAAGGTTGATTTTAGAAAAATAAGATTAGAGATAAATATTAGGGTTTTCAAATAATTTTTTTTAAAAAATAAGACCTAATTACTAATTATTGTTAATTTACAAATTAATTAAATAACATAAAAAAATATTTTACATTAAAGGAAAATAAAATTATGATTATTTTGAGAAATATTTCTAAGAATTTCAATTAATAGTTAAATCTTAATTAATTTACAAAAGATAATCAAATTATTAAAAAAAATTAATTTTTTTTATTTACATGGAAATAATGTTATTCATAAAAATGATTGGTTTTTGAAAAAAGGATTAAAATTATTATTGGTTATTATGTTTTTTAAGAAGATAAATAAAGAAATCAATAATATAATAAAACAAAACAAAAAAAACAAAAGCATAAAAAAGAATGGGGGAGGCCTGGATTTGAACCCAGGACCTCCCCATTACCAGGCGTGTGTATGACCAATTGTGTTGCGCATGCAATCTGGAGATCCAATGGCCAAATCTAATTATATATTGAACCTGTAAAATAGAACAAAGTTAAAAAAATAATTAAGGACCTGGGAATCGAACTAAGATTTGGTACTTCCCATAGCGTATCCTCCCACCATCTGAGCTAGATGCACGCTTTGTAATTTGTATGAAATTGTCAAATATGTCACTGATTTCGTGTGAAATTGTCTCCATCATGCATCCCCAATTTGAAACCTTATGAACCCTAATTATGGCTCTACCCTCATTCGGCCATGAAACTTCCAATTGAATGCCCAGAAACAATCCTTGTAATGTCACAAACATAAATCATTAGCCAAATATAGTTTATAATTCATGAATATGGGAAAACGAAAAAATTAAAATCATAAGAGAATGAGAATTCGGTTTGTGCATATGAGAGCAATTTCGATGATGTAAAGGATTGGTATAGCATCAAGGAGCTTCAAGGATCATGTTTAAACCTTTAAAACACTTTGAGATGACCTGCAAGTAAGAAACCGAAATAGAATTTTTCTTGGGAAAGTTTGAGTTTGAACAATGCCTTGCCTCTCTGAATTTCGTCCCCTTTGTGTATGTTTAGGTTGAAGTATATGTGGTGAGTGAAATTAGGTTAACTTTTGGGCCTCTTGTTCATGAATTTGGATAGCTTGATAATGAAGAAATCTCACTTCCAATTTTGTCAATAAATCAAATATTGTTTTACCAATCAAGCCTTGCACGAATTTGGACTAACTTCAATAAGTTTAAATGCAATATATTTGCTTCTAGAACAAATATTTGAACTAAATATTGACTTTTTATATTTTATTTTTATTTAAATTGAATTTTAACAAATAAAATCAAAATAAATAAAAAATAAATTATAAAAATCAGATGGATTGATTATTGGGTCGTGCAAGGTCTTAACTTTGAGATTGGGTTGTAATTTGATGGGGCCATTTGAAAAAATTTGAAGTTTAGACCTTATTTGCTTCATACACCCCTTGAAATTTTCTCAAATTTGACAAGGCACAACTCCCTCAATTTTAAGGCTATAATAGTGATCTTGTACTTTTTAGAAATCTTAGAGAGTCCTCTAACAAACCTCTTTGGTCTTAAGTCCATATCTTTTACCATTTTCAAATTATACTCTTTGGAAAGAGTTGAATTTTTGTTGACTTTTGAAATGACCTATAATATCTTAGCTCATACCTTCCAAATGAAGCACTTTTAGGCTTGGCTTGTGAGACAAAAAGTTGTAGAGAATTCAATTTCCTTCAAAATGAGCTTTGGATGGGAAATGTTTGATGAAGTATGTGAAAGTTATGGCTGGTCAAAGTTTAGTTGACTTTTCCTATGAAAACCATTGAAAACTCCTGATTCTTGATGATCTGAAATTTCCTTGATCAATCATGATCAACCCTTGATAAAATGATAAATTTTACCTTATAATCTTGATGTTGGCAAAAAAATCTTGAAGTTAGACTTTAATTTGACCACAGTTGACCTCAGTTTGACTTTTTAACCAACTTGACTAATTTTTGAATATCTGATCATCTGACTGGTCAAACTTATTGGGAAAGCTCTGAAACTTGACATGGGTATTCTTGAAGGAATGTGGGATGTTATGAATTTTGGAAGTCCATTTAGCTTGGATAAACAAAACCCTAGTTCTGGATCAATTGTTCATGAGAAGGCTTTGTCTGATGAAACCTTCAATCCATTTGACCAATTATGAACTTTGTGAACCTTGTGAACCTTGAGAGAAATCTTGGGACACATTTCTTTGATTGTGGGAGGGAATATTTTGGGGCATAACAGCTTCCCCTGTTTAATTTTCTGAAACCTGAGGAGTTAGATTGGTATGCACGTCATTCGTGACTAAAAGGTTGAAGGGGATTGAACAGAAAAGCCCAAACATTTGCACTCGTCGGTGCGTAGAATGATACTGTTGGTTGGTTGTATTGCTTGAATGGGCTTAAAGATGTCATTCGGAGAAAAGTTTGTATTGCTTGAATGGGCTTAAAGATTCCATTCGGAGAAAAGTTCTTCAAATATACTTCTTGGAGAATAAAGTAGTCCAAAGTATGATGATATAGCATTTGGGAAGATAAAACAATCCAAGGCGTGATAATATAGATTTCGGGAGGATAAAGCAGCCCGAGGTGAGATGATATAGCTTTTGGGAAGACAAAACAACCCAAGGTAAGATGATATAGCTTTTGGGAAGATAAAATAACCCAAGGTATTGTGATATAGCTTTTGGGAAAATACAACAACCCAAGGTATGATGATATAGATTTTGGGAAGATAAAACAACCCAAGGTATGATTATATAGCTTTTGGGAAGATAAAACAACCCAATTTATGATGATGTAGCTTTTGGGAAGATAAAACAACCCAAGGTATGATGATATAGTTTTTGGGAAGATAAAACAACCCCAAGGTTTGATGATATAGCTTTTGGGAAGATAAAACAACCCAAGGTTTGATGATATAGATTTTGGGAAGATAAAACAACCCAAGGTTTGATGATATAGCTTTTGGGAAGATAAAACAACCCAAGGTGAGATGATATAGCTTTTGGGAAGACAAAACAACCCAAGGTGAGATGTTGATGACGTTTGTCTGCTGGAGAATTAACCTAAAAAACAAGATTAGTTCTATGCAAATATCATGAGGTATATAACACTTTGCAAGATGATATCTCATGAGAATGTTGTATACGTATGATATGATATGATGATGTATGAATTATGTAGTTGAAGCGCGTTAGTAGCTTTGTAGAACAACTGCTGGCTGGGGAAAATAAATCTCGATTCGTTGTTGAGGAATATGAAGACTTCGATCTCGTCTTGGTTTGGAATATCGTACTTGGAATCTCCCGTTTTTGTTTGTCGTACTTCTTATTGGAGGATTAAGTTCCTGAATATCCTGACTGAGGATAAAAGAGATGGACATTGCTCCGGGATACTTATCTGGTCAAGTATCAATTCTTTGAAGGATATGAAATTGCTTGAAGACTTCATAGAGTTGGAAGTATAAGATACTATTTGAGGTATTCCATAAGAATATCCGTAAAGATTACTCTGTGGGGATTAACCTGCGAAGATTCGTTGAATTCCTATCTCCGATCGTCCTTGGTAAATATTATTATTGTATTTTATTCATTTTTGGTAAACATAAATCATATTCAAAAACATATACATTTAAACATAATCAACGAACGTTTCTCGCTTTAGTAAAAAAGGGAAAAGTAAACCTGAAATCGGGAAACATTTCCTTCATGAATAAAGAGGGAAAAGTAAACCTGAACTTGAAAATAGAATCATATCAAATTTAAAAGTGTATAACCAATTGGATTTAGATCTTCTGAGGTTTTTGACTTCCCTGAGTAATTTCCTAGAAATTCTCATGACTGGATCTGAAGACATGATATTGACACCATCTTATATTGTGGGCATAAACAATCCATTTCTATAATGGTTTTCCGAGAGGAATATGTTTCCAGACTGCGGTGGATCGCGTATGTTCTGGTCAATGGTTAAAGGAGCTTTCAACTGCATTTGATCTAATTAGATTTGAAAAGTGAGCGTTGCCCATAATTGAGGATGACTTGTTCCAAAATGGCAGTGTTTGAAAAAGCTACCTCAAGAGAAACAAACAAAATGCCCCACAATAATATGCCCCTGGTGTAACACCCCAAAAATTTGCCCTCATATTTATTTCTTCGACTGGTTCATGTCCCGTGTTCATTTGTTTTGGGCCTTAACATTTGCAAACATGTATTTCATTGAGCTCTGAAGATGGGAGATCGAAGCACATTCTTGTGATTTTCTTGTTCCTATTTAGAAGATTTATTTCGATATATTACTCTTAAGCAAAATTTGACCTCTTACAAGATCCTCCATATTGTCGCTCCCGGGATTTTCATCCTGGTACAAACGCGAAAGTGGCGCGGAAAAGGTAGAGTCGCCAGCCAGACATTTTTATCCCGAAGGAACGGGAAAGGTAATGTTGCACAAACCTAAGGAAGAAGGAAAAGGACGAGGCCTTGCGAACCAAAGATCTGGGTCCGGGAGTCGGTTACGAATTGGGAAGGTATTAGCACCCCAATCCGTCCGCCGTACCCGACGGGATCCATGCTTAAAAGTCTGTTTTCAAAGGGTGAGAAATAATTTGTTGTTCAAATGAAAGAATGGCTATCTGGAATGGAATGGAAATGAGAAAAGAAATGGAATCGGAAAATGGGAATAAAAGGGGAAAAAATGTAGGGAAAATAAAGATTGTGCTCGAATGGGCCCTACCCCACTGCCTACGTACCTCATCGGGATAAATGAGGATCAGAGACGCCGTAGTTCGTCTAACTAAGGCTGAAACTCGTTTGTGATTTTTAGGATGACATTGCCATAGCTCTAGCTCAGGTGTTACCGGCTCTGACTCGAGGGTGTTTACCGTATCGCTGTTTGAACTGTCGAGGCAAGTCACATTCGTCCGCAAGGAGTATGAGATGAGATGAGAAGACGTGACTTCTTGGTTTGTTGTCTTTTATAAGAAGTGTTTTGAATTTGTGTTTTTCGTATGTACAACACTAAAGACTATGACACAGGAGCGAATACAATCCAAGATCGCCCCCATTGGAACGTTTGTAAAGCATCCAAGAAGAGTGAAGGAGACCTCCACTAATCATTTCCCTTATAGCTTAAGGCTCGTGGCGCATTGTACATATTTTCCTTTATTAAGTGTTTTTGATTTTCTTTTAAAGATGAGAAGTGAGACTCAAGTTGTCAAAGGAAAAATTCTAAGGGAAACTAGACTTACCCTACGTTAGTTGAATTTAAGGATGACCTATGGTTAATGAGGTTTGAAAGATTGAACTCTACCTAAAGATATTAAACTAAAGATACAAGTACAAAAAAGTTAATGGTGAACAATATGGTCCTCCTAAGTCATGGTGGGTAAAAACGTGAATGAAGCATAAATGGGATGAAACGATGGATCGGGTGGGTCGGATGCGTGGTGCTAAGACGCACGACTTATGGTGTGAAACATACAAGGCTTGCTTTTGGTTGAATGGAGTGGAACGATGGTGATAGAGGAATCCTAAAGTCACATGCAACTTTATTTATTTATTTGAAAATATACTCGACGTTGGATCGAATATCTTATTTATTTCATTTTTGAGATTTTGTTTTCTATCGATTTGTTTTATCTTTTCTATCCTAATTATAGAAACTATACAAACATACAAGTTCTAAGCTATTACATCACAAAGCACACAAACATGATTGAGGCATAAAAATAATATCCAAGTCCATAAGCCAATCCTTGAAAAAATACCTTGCACAAAAAAGCAAATAGTTAGTGAATGACATGAATCATGAATATGCATAATATGATGACATGAATTAAAATGACAAAAAATATCAAAAGTCATGGGAAAAATATGAAATTAATTTCCTAGGATCTCTAACTTGATTATAACACTATGTTAAAAAATATCTTAAAAATTCTAATTCTAACTATGGTAAATGGTCCTTTAATTCTATGTAAGGTTTAATCACAAACTTATACAAATCACACTACCAAAACAGTGGATAAAATTTCCTAAAAAATACACCAAAAATATTCTAGGTACTTTAATTTGTCCTCTAACCAAAGCAAAAAGAATGGGCAAACAATGTTATGGGAAGTGGCAGAAATAAATTGCACAAATTTATGTGTTCATGTGGAAATTCAATATAAGTCAATTAAATTAAAAAAAACGAAATTAAAATGAAAAATGCAAAAATTCAGAAAGTAAAAATTAGGAAAAGTTCTAAAATGGCTTAATATTCTATCCTAATTTTTAGGGATTTTTATTATGGATTTTACTATTTTTTCTAGAATTAAATTAAAAAGGTATCAACAGAAAAATAAAAAGATATAAAATAGAAGATGGGGTGTATGTGAAGAAACTTTTCAGTTTAAAAAACGAAATGGGTCTGAATTAACAGAGAATCAAAATCACCGGGAATTAACATGTCATCGCCGGATTAGACCTAAAATCAGAGAATCAAAATGCGGTGGGAATTAACAGCAAATCTTAATGGTCATAAACACGTTTTGCTCTTTTTATGAATTTTAATACCTTTTAATGGTACATTAAAATAAAATTATGAGTCTTAATCTTCTAATTAGTCCAAAAGAACAAACTCAATTCCTAAAGGGAAATCAAAAGTTCAGACCTTATAAACGTGTCTCTCACGCTCCCCCAATTTCCTACTTCCGAAACCCTAGCGGCCACCATCTCCCTCTTCGCAGCGCCGCCACCGGAAAAAACAAAATCACCTCCGTCTTCGTTCTTTACCTCACATCAATCGCCGTTTCCCCCTCTCTCGCTCCTTCGAAATAACACCCTAGTGGCCGCCATCTTCGTCGTTGTAGTGCCGCCGACACCTCTATCCGATCAAACTCCTCAAACCGAATCAAAACAAAGGAGACTCCTCTCCTCATCTCCGCGACGCTCCTTTCCTCTCACGAAACCTCCGCACGTCTCACCGACAAGGACGAAACTCACCACGGCGAAAAACTCATCCCCTCCGTTGACCTGTGAAGCGAAGATGGTCTTGACGAATCTCTTACGCAAGTACCTGCTTCGATTCCTTTTTCCTTTGTGATTTCGGTAAGATGCTAACGCGTTCATGGTTTCTGACCACAGATTGCAACGTTGTTGAGTTACGATATCTGCGTTTTTTTTCAAGTCAATGGAGATTGAAGTGTGGGGCTGAGATTAAGAGGGTTTGGTTTGTTCTTAGCCAACATCACAAACAAAATTCCACGGCCCTTACAAAACTCTTCACCGCTTCGTCGCTACAATAACAATGTATGTGCCGGCAGGCTCTAGGTACGAGTTTCATCGCTATCCCATTATTCTTCTTCTGTTTCTTGCTGCGAGTTCGATGTTTGAGTTTGGATGTTGTGATTCTTGATTTTGCAGGTTGAAGGTTTTGCTGTGAATCATTACATTATCATGATTCTTTCCATTGAAGAAGACTTGGTGAATAAGATTAAGAGCTATTGTGATTGGCCAATTGAACATGATGAAACGTTGATGATGACGACGTTGAACCATCCCTGTAATTGTTAACTGAATTGCGGTGAGTTCCGTGTTGATTTGTGGATACTGATTCTGCAATTCTGAGTTTTTTGTCGATTCAGAGTGTGGTCTTGACGCTGAATTATTGCAGTTGAATGATATGGAGATTGTTGAGGATTGTTCTGAAATCACCTTTTCTTGACTTTTGCAGGTTCATCCATGATGATGATACGAAGTCTTGAATGGTATGCAGAAGGTCGGTTTGAAGTTGACGAAAAAAGGTTAGAAGATGATTCAAAGATGAGCCTGGAGATTGATGCAAAAGAAATAGGATGAAGATGATGAAGATGAAGTTCTAAGAAGTCAGAACCAAAGTGAAGCTTGAAGGTGGTGGATCCTTCCAACAAAAACGGAGAATGAAGAAGAGTTTAATCCATCTAGAGCCTTCAATTCTGCAACAACCCTTTTCTTTATAGTAGATGATATTCAGAGGGTATTTTAGGTTTTTTTCCATGTATTCGGTTAGGAATCGGTTGAAGTTTGTTATGTATCAGTTAAAGGTTTTTCTGTTGAAATTTGTAACTGATTGTGTTAATCAGTTTGTAGCTTGTTGAAGTTGCTAATAAATGGTAAAAATCTGAATTTATCTTTCACTGAGTTTTTGTTATAATAATATTTCTTGCTTAATAATATAATTTTGATTTAAAGAAGGCCCCAAATATAGAATTCAACCAACCCTAACAATCATATAAACACATATAGCACTTTATATACTAGCGCCGCCATGTGATTTAATACAACTTTATCATCTCAAAACTCAACAAATCCTAGCTTTTTTTCTCTTGGAACAAGATGTTGTATGATATAAAATATATGGGCCTATAAAGCATCATTATTTTATATAAAGGCTAGAAAAGGGTTTATGGGAAAATTAAGAGGGAAATTAAATAATGAATTGACCTATAGAGCAAGTGTGGGTTGAAATTCTGGTATGACAAACTCAGATGTCGAATATGATGTTGAGACATCTTATCTGTTACTTATAAACATGGTAAGGCATACATATCAGTACTTAAATAATTCTGATATATCAGAGTCAAACATGCTTCAGGATGTTGTGACATCTGATAGGACATTCAGTTCAGGTACTGCATAAAACATAAAAGATATAAAGAAAACAGCAGAATTGTTAACCCAGTTCAGTGTATCTCCACACTTACATCTGGGGGCTACCAAGCCAGGAGGAAATCCACTATAAGTAATATTAATTCTAGACTTAAACCACCCAGTTTAATCTTTCACTTAATATCTACCCAATGCAATTTCTACCTAAGACACAACTTAGATATGAGTACCAACTCACTCCCCCTCAATCACACAGTGATCTTTTACAATGATTAATAAAATTGAAGTCACACTTCAAACACAACAGCTTGATCTTACTTACAAGTTTCAATTAAGACACAATACTTCTCTTGCTTACAAGCTTCGAGAATCACAAGTGAAACAGCCACAATAGAGTTCCTTGTTACGCACGGCTGCCACAAGAACACAACCCTAATAATGTTTACATTTTCGGTTGATTAGGTTTTTTCTAAACTAGGTTACAAGGTTTCTTTTATAACCTATTCCCAACTGGATTTGGGCCTAAACAATTACAACAATAGCTGCTACAAATATGCAGAAAAAATCTGCTATAAATATTCCAAAAGATCTTCAAATCTAAAAACTCCTAAAATATCTCTAAATATAGAAACCTATATTTTTCAATATTTGTCTTCAATTTAAATTGAGTCTTTAAGATCTTCTAAATCAGCACCCTTTAAATCAGCGCCACATATGATTGCATAATATCTCCAGAATATTCTGCATAATTCAGATCTGATAAACCTTACTGTCATCACCTTGAATTAGGGTTAGTTAGTTTGTTACCTCCTTAATTCAAGGTGAATTAGTTATTCTGTTATACTGAAATCAGATAACTAATCTCCCTAAAGATGCGCCTTGTATTGCTTATCTCTTTCCAATTAATTCCAGATAGATTCCCCTGAATTTTCTCAGTTCTGTTACGCATTAATTAATTCTGGTAGCAGGTTTGAGATGTCACAACATCTGTTGGGACATCCTGAAAAACTGAACTTACTTCATTTACTGATACAATGTCACAACATCTGATGTGACATCCTGTAAACTGAACTTATATCATTAACTAATACAATGTCCCAACATCTGGTGTGACATCCTGAATTAAGTTCATTTACTTATACTCTGTTTGATAATGTCCCAACATCTGATGTGACATCCTAATATCTTGACTTAAGTTCATTAACTGTTACTCTGTTTGACAGTGTCACAACATCTGGTGTGACATCCTGAACTAAGTTCAACACTTCTTGTTTGATATCTATATGTAACACATGACAGTAATGTTGTCATGACAGTTGCAGATGTTTCAACATTTTCTTTGACATCTGTCATGACATTTGCAGATGTTTCAACATCTTCTTTGATATCTGTCTGTAACATATGACAGTAATTCTGTCATGACATTTGCAGATGTTTCAACATCTTCTTTGACATCTGACTGTAACATATGACAGTAATTCTGTCATGACATTTGCAGATGTTTCAACATCTTCTTTGAAATCTTCCAATTATTATAACCACATTTATCTGTGCCACCATGTCAGGACATCATGTTTGACATGTTCTTCCAGAATCTATACCATGTTAATTTAACATATGGAACTTCTTATTCAACATTTTCCAGCCATATTAGTTTTACCAAACATAATGCCAATCATAAAATAATAGCATTAACAATCTCCCCTTTTGGCTTATTTTGGCTAAAACTAATTTACATACAGGTGTAGTAGTACCTTATGTAGAAGTTCCTTAACATCACATCTTCATATTAGACCTCACACTATTACTTCTCCCCCATTTTATCCATAAAAAGACAAAGGTACCATAATAAACATAGAGGTATATAATCTCCATAAGCTTGAAGCACACACAAGCTTCACAATTCCTCAAGAATCAAACATAAACTGCAGAGAGCAGCTTTATATAATATAGCCTTCTAGACTCTTAGGATACTCCTTATCTGGTTAAGGTATTACTCCCCCTTAACTCCACAAAATCAGGTGCACATACTGTCGCTCCCGATAAGTGACACCAGGGTCAGATGAGGGTACAGACGCGAACGGTCGGCGAGAGGGACAATGAGAACACACAGCCGTGAACTCACTGGAGATGAATAGAGTCGCCAGCTAGGCATTTTTATCCCGGAGGAAAGGCAATGCTGCATAAACCTAGAAAGAGATGGATAAGACGGTTTGCGAACCAGAGAGACTGAGAAAGGGGGTTGGTTACAACCTGGGAAGGTATTAGCACCCAGATTGTCCGCCGTACTCGACGGGATCCACGCTTAAAAGATTTGTGTTTTAAAGGGGTAGTGTCAGTGCAATTTGTGTGTAAAAGAGCTGGAAAGGAATGTACAGGTGTCAGTGTAAAGAAATGTGATGTGAAGTATGAAAGTGTCAGTGTAAGAACAAGAATAAGATGCTCATGATAATGAGGCTCAAAGAAAAATGCTGGAAGGAGGGGGAATGTACAGAGACTTTTGTTCGATAACCGTTAAGTTATGCCTACGTATCCTCTCGTGCAATGAGGAAGTCAGAACACCGTAGTTCGACCCAAAGAGACTGAAAGATAAATTGACTGGTGAACTGCTTACTTGTCTATGCTCAAGTGTATGATCTGTCTGGCACAGATGCTAACTGTCTTGCATTAGACGGAAGAAGCGAGTTCTCGTTTATGAGTGAAGGTGATGAGAAAAGAATCCCGAAGGAGACGATTATTGTTTGTTTTTGAGTTTTCAGTCTTTTATTGCTCTTGAAAGTTTGTCATAAGTTAATGAGCTTAAGCCTAAACCAATGGGTTAGTAAACTCATCACATCTTCCCTCTGATTAGGGGTAATGAGAATACCTTAAGTGTGAAGTCAGATTCTCACACTTAATCACCTTTGGCATAGGATTAAAATCATTAACCTATTTGTGATTATTTAGATGTTTTTGGTGCTTTTGTTTAGTGTTAAGTAATGAGGTTAAGCCATAATCAGGGATTAAACAGACTCATTACACCATCCTAATAGAAGGATAATAGATGAGAATGTTTAAGCTGAGGAAAACTCCTCAACTTAATCCATGATTAGGGATTAAACCCATGACAAAACAAGCCTTTGATTAAATGGATTTTAGATTAATGATATGGTGATGAAGTGATTTTTATGATTTGTAAGACAACTTGAGGGGGACTTGTCCATTAACACTAGGGTTAGTCCTTCTTAACCACTTAAGGAAGAATTAGAACCCTAATGCAAGGCCCAAGTTACAAGTGTGATGTCTTGAGAATTATTAAGTGGATTGGTTAAGAGATTTAAACACATTAAGGGTTTAACACTTAGGATTAAAGTTATACACTCCATCCTAAAAGAAGGATGCAGGCACAAGCTTAATCACAAAGTCTTAAAGCCTTTAGGGTTTGGTCCCTGATTATGAGATAAGAAGAGAAGACTCAAAGAGACACAAAGGTAAAACTATGAGGGGAGACTAATCAAGACCCTAATTCATTATCATGCTTGGTTGGTCCTAAGGTTTGTGAGGTTTGCAAGAACAATCTTCAGATGAACCACCAGGAAGCAGATGGACAAGACCAAGAGAAGCAAAGTGACTTGCTTCATTCAAGAAGTCAAGTCACTTGAAGAAAGAAAGTAGGAGGAAGAAGAATGAGCAAGCTCAATCTCAAACACAAATAGAAATGCAGCAATGGATGCAAGAGAGATGAGAAGAAAAGTTATGAGAAGTGAAGGCAAATTCACTTCTCAAGTTTACTTACCACCTGAAATGTTAGAAAGAAATGCAATGCAATGCAAGATGAGATGAAATGGCATGATGCTAGACCAAACCAGAAGCATGTTGATGATGATTATGATGTTATGAGGTGCTGCAAACATGAGGCAAGGCATGGATATGTTCATACAAGATCATGGATGCAAATGATGCAAGCTAAGGAGCATGAATGAACATGAAAAGTTATGAAGCACACAAAACAAATGACATGGCAAATATGCAATGCAATGGTCAAAGATGCTTCCTATATGTCCTAAGATGCCAAATGAATCACAAGTATGCACAAAATGCAAAGACAAGTCATGTTATGCAAGGAAATGCAAGGATGCAAGAGAAATCCCAAATTAGGGTTCATGGATCAAACATCAAACAAAAACCCAAAACAGAAACAAACCCCAAGATAAAAAATGAAAAATGCTACCCAAAGAAACCCTAAACCTATAGTAAACCACTGCCCAAAGGGGAACTCTCAACTCTCAACCAAACTCAAGTTATGAATTTTCTAAGTTATTAGGGTTTTTTAGGGTTCTTAACAAAAGAAATGTCAAACAATTGGAAAATGCAAGATCAAATCATGGCCATTTTACCCTAGAAACTACATGCTAAACACAAGACAAAGCCAAAAGAATCAATGTCCAAACCTTCTCCAATAGGCAGAAATGAATTTTTGAATCCATGATCAAAATAATGCATAAAATATGATTTAATTCAATGAAAAATTCTTAAAATGCATCAAGATCAAAAAAGAAATTTGGTTTGAAGGTTGGACAATGTTTCTAAATGTCTTAGAACATTTCATGAATTTTTTTGTAATTTTTAAATACCTAAAAGTATTTTTAATTAATTAATTCCCATTAATCAATTAAAAATAATCTTTTAAATATTTAAAAATACTTTTTTTAATGATAAAAAAATAAAATAAAAATATTTTTGTGTCATAAAAATTAATAAAACTCAGAGGAAAAAGTTTCATAATTTTTATGTATTTTTTGCTATTTTAAATTAAATGTGCAAGTTAATTGAAATAAAAAATGAATTAAAAACAAATAAAATAAAAGTAAACAGAATGAGAGGCTGAGATGCAATCTGGGAGGGAGGCAGTTGACTTGGCGCGTGATCCAATGGTCACCATTCAAACCTGACTAATTAAATTATTAACCCTAATTAATTTAAGTTAAGTGGAAATTAAAGTTAATGATGCAATCTGAACCTTTGGTCCACACGCGGGAAAGGTGATCCAATGGCCCAAATTTGAAGTTCACTAATTACTGGATTAAACCCTAATTAGGGCAAGTTAACCTCAGACGGCCGGAACAGTGGTTCCGGTCGTCTTCTCCGGCGGGTTAAAAACCCTAGAAAACGCCACAGGCCACCACTCATCAAATTTCCTGCCCATAAACATTCCTCTCCCCAAACTAAACCTTAATCCAAGATCAAAATACATTTATCCAGCATGAACAAAGAGAATCGAAACCAAATACATTCACGGGCAAAATTTCAGAGAGGCACAAAATGCTCATTTTCACACCATTTTTGATTCTAAACACATCACCATGATCCTTGAAGCATGCATTTTCATTTTATAACAAAAAAACAGAGCTCTGAAAAGCTTGAAGTTTGAAGCTACCTGAGGTGAAGAACTGTGAATATGAGCTCCCTTGGCCTTGCTTTGATGCAGAACAACTTCCCTGAACCCCCTGGAGCCAATGGAAAGCCTGGAATGAGCTTAGGCAAGCTGCTTTGAGGAATCCACTTCTGGTGTAGCAGGAAATGGACTTTGTGCACAGGCTGTTTTAAGTCAATGTAAAGGGTGGTTTTGACTCCTTGTGGTATGCTTGACTTGTTGGTGAAGGAAAATGAAGTGTTTGATGGCTGGATAGTGAGATTCGAAGAGAACTGGTTTGGAAAGTGAGAAATGGTGGAGCTCAGGTCAGGCTTGTTTCAGGCTTGAGCTTTGGTGGTTTGAGGTCTATGAAGTGTGGTGAGATGATTGATGAAGATAGTTTGAATGTTTGCAAGCTGTGGAGGCAGATTCGAAGGCTTATGCAAAATGGGAGGTTTTTGTGAATGTCATGAATGAGGATGTTTCAGCCTTGCCTTGTGTTATGTCTTGCTTGCAAATTGTCCACATAACTCTCTCTCATTGGTCAGTTGACAAGACATGCCCTTTATTGATTGGTAAGTTAACTTTTGCAAAAAGTCAAATAATGTGTAAGAGAAGTATGGCTCATGATCTAGGCAAGTACATGGGCTGGTTCTGGTGCAGCAAGGTGAGGTGAGAGGCTAGCAAAGTGTAGTAACCAAGGCAGCAAGTTGTAAGAAGAATGATCATGAGTTTTGCAACTTGTGGCTTTTTTGGTTCACATGTGATTTTCTTGTCCAACCAACCATAAAACCATGGGCATTCTTGGTTCATTCTGAATTTTAATACTTAGAGAAAGTTTGTGTGCTGGTTTGAAGTGGATTAGAAGTCACATAATGCATTGGTTCATGACTTTGCAAAATTTCCATTTGAGGCATGCCTTAAAAATCAATGATTTTAGCCAACTTTGTCACACCATAACTTTTGATCCAAGAAGAGTTTGATCATGTTCTTGTACTTTTTGAAAAGGGAAAGATGAGATCTACAACTTTCATGACCAAAGTTTTTCCATTTGAAGCATTTTTGGATCAAGAATCAAGGCTTGAAAAATGACCTAAAATGATGCATTCTTGAAAAGTCAACTATGCCCAAAAAGTCAACATTTGCAAAAACCCTAAATTCTTGATTTCTATGAACTTCAACCTTCTTCCATGATCAAATAAAGATCATATACACTCAAAATGATGAAGATCACCCATTGGTTGGGTCATTGGGGGCCTCAGATGCCCTGATTTTGCACTGACTTGTCTGAAAAGTCAACCCTTGATCAGATGACTTCCCCATGGAATTTCTTCATGAAAATTGATATGCATACTCCCTATACCATATAGAGACCAATGGAAACAAGAATGACCAAAAAATTTGAAGTTATGGCCTCTGAAACCAAAACCCTAATTTTCAGTCAACTGTGCAGTTCATCCTGGCTCTGCATCCACTCAAACCCTAGTTCTTGTGATTCCTTTGCATTTTTGACTTTGTGAGGATGTAATATGATATAAGAGAACACATGGACCCCTTTGAGTTGATTAGTGGCCTTTGGAATGGCTCAAGATGCCTTGGGATTGCTCAGATCACAACCCTAGGTGCAGATGCCTTAGAAGCTATGCAGTGAATCAAAAATGAGATATGAGATGATATGTTGTGTTTATGCATATGAGAATGATCACAAGCCATGGTGTGAATGGGCGAGGGCAAATTTGGGGTGTTTACACATACTTGTAACACACTCCCCCTATCTAGGATACTCCATGCTTCTCTGTACATTGATGAAAGGAAAACATAAGACGCATCTTCATGTCTTCAAGAGCTCCCCCTCTGTTCAATTCCCAATTGAACACATTCACTTCTTGTACCAAAGCATACCTGATTCCTTTCTGGGTTTGTAGTTACCACAAACTACACAAGATGAACATCTTCTAGCACACAGGTTCTTGACATTAAGCCTTTACACACCAAAGGCCATACAATCCAGATAAAACACATCCAAACTAATTATGACATTAGAATGAATGTCCATAAACAAACTTCCAAGCAATCAATACCTGATATACTTCAGTCTCTTCTACATGTTTCTTCCAATATAGATCATCTACTTCATCATTCTCCCATATGATTAGGTAGTCTAATAATAGAAACCATGTAGATAAACACCCCATATAATGTACTAACACTTAGTTAGAACATTTTTCATACACCAAGACCTTATCACCATGATCCTAGATGTGCTCCACCAACTGGACTTACTATAGCATAGTAATCCAAGAACTGAAAATCTTCAACTACACTGTGCCACCAGTTAGAATCAGAAATCCAGAAAGAGTGATAAACTCTCATCCACCTTCAAGAAGAATAAATCCTCTTGAGTCTTCAACTCATCACTCCTCTGCCCAAGAGCAATTTGTTCCAAGACAATCCTCAAGAACAACCAGCTGCCATACTCTGATTATCTTGATTCTTCGAATCCACTTTAAAGATCAACCAATTACCACATTTTGATAACCTCCTTTATGAATCCTCATATGAAAAAGCCAATTGCCACTTTTGTCTTCTTCACGTTTATAATAAATCTTCCAAAGATATCCTGATCAATAAAGTTGATCTTCACCAAGTTGTCAAGATAAAAGGCCTTATGAAGCATTCAATCCCTATAGATCATTTTATCTTGATTTATGTGTCACTTCACCAATTAGACTCTGATGTTGAACTAGATGTTTAAACATTATTAGCCCACATCCATCTGTTAAATTCATGTCCTTCTTCTGCCACTTGAAAGAACCTCCTTCCTTTATAGAACAAGAGTTCCATGCTCTCATAGACTTGATTTATCCATCAAGTTTGAGTAAACAACCTCCATTCTATTGGTTTTGCAGAAATTCCTACCGATAACACATATTGATGAGAAACTTCCAATGTTTCTCCAAAGTCTTCAAACCTGCCACTGTCTGATTATTCAGAAGGAATAGTTAAGAACTACACTTCATAACTATACCAAGGATGCCACCTTTCCTTGAGTAAGGCAGTCTTAACAAATTTATGATATCGCCACCTATCTTAACTCCATGATGAGCATTCTGGACTACACCTAGATCAGAAATAAACCAATCCAAGTAGTCATCAAGATTATGATATGTTCATGGTCTTTCATCTCCATCTTCAGAATCAACAATATCCAGACCAGTTCTTGCCAAGAAACTTTCCAGAAATACATAACTCCTGTCACACAAGACTGAAGCCAATGCTACAGCTTATGCAATACCTCTCCCATGATTCTGCACAAACTCTGATGATAAGATGTTCCAACATCTTTTTGAACATCACCAATCTTGAATCACAAGGATAATCAATCAAATATTTGTGAACTCCACAAACAACAATTGATCTTAAATCCTTGTATAATACCTTATCAGATAGTTCTACACAATCTGATCTTTTAATTTTGAAGGATTTTAAGGTTAGCTCCAGATAAGATTAGCAAGATCTCCTCATGTCATGGATAAACAATACTCCAGCTGAGCATAAACTCCACTAATTCTCAACTTCACACCTCTGATGAACATACAAAGAGCATAACTGATAAATATCCACACTTGATTTTATATTTCAAAACAGATGCTCTTAGTTTGCTTGCTACAAAGGGTTCATACTGCCACTATCCATGACTAGTAGTGAAAGAGACTAGTAGTGAAAGAGACTACCAGTTTAACAACCATTCTGATCAGACTTCCCAATCTGACATTCTTCCCTTGCTTCTAGCAATTGTTGGTCACATTGCTAGCTTTAATCATGACCAAAGTCATGCATTTATCACACACATTTGTAGATACATTTATAAGCTTATTCATCTTCAGATTCATCATCAGATTCATCAGCATTCTGAGCAACCTCTTCCAGCTCCAGCCTTTGAATTACTTCCTCAAGCTTTTTCTTCCTGGCATCCAGCTCTTTGCAAGTGTTCTTCAGATCTGCAATCAAGGAAGCTTTGGATATGGAAGTCTTTGCTTTTGAAGGTCCAGCAGATGTCCCAGAGGGAGCTTCAACATCAGCAGCATGATGGCTCAAGAAAAGTTTGTAATGGAAGGCCAGAGGACTTTCTCTTTTGCAGACTGAATCCTTCTCAGTGAGGATACCTGGATACTGGCTAAGAATTATTCCACACGGCAAAGAAGGAAAGGCAATAGACAGCTTTGTTGCAGATGTTCCAGCATGCTTCAAAAATATAAGCCCCAAAGTCCAGCTTTGCTTGGGTGCCCACAGCATATATGAACCTGCCCAATCCAGTTGCTATTGAGGAGGTATGGTTGGTAGGTACCCAGTTTGCAGTGTCAATCCTATGCAGCATTGCATACTTCCTTGTCAGCAAGCTAACATAAAGTTTCCCCTTGACTGGCCAAGCTTTGACTTGATTAGCAGTGATGACCTTGCACACCTGGTTATCTGTCTTTCCCAGCTCATTAGGTCCACCAGATTCTCTTCCTAGATAGAGGTTGATAACCCTAGGAGAGAATTCCACACATCTCCCTTTTACATACACCTTTCTGAAGTCATCTAATTTACCATCAGCATAGTCCTCTTGTAGGTTGACAACGAATTCCTTGACTCAGTGCACTCAAGTGCATTGCTGCCCAGCTCTCTTTCAAGTGCTACCCTTCTTTGGTATACAAATTTCCATCTGCTCATACTTGACACATGATGGAATGAAACATTGTCCAGAGGAGCTTCTGGAACAGCAGAGGTGGACCTTGAGGGTGCTGGTTTCTTCTTTGGTTGGGATGTTGGAACATCCTCTTCAACATCTGAATCTGGTGGAGTTACAGCTTTCCTCTTTTGGGTATTCACCTTGCTCCATTGTTTAGTAGGACCAAATACCACTTTGGCCTTGTCTTTCTTTGGAGTAGGCTGCTTCTTTTCAGGAGTTGAATGTCCTGCAGTCTTCTTTTCCTTTCTAGCCCTAAGCCTTTTGGCTATGCCAGGGTCCACAGAAGCAATGATCTCTGTGACAGAGTCACTATCTAAGTTTTCAACATGTAGCATAGATGCCTCCTCTTCCAGGTTAGGAGTAGGTTCCAAACATATGTGATCATCACACATTTGTCTAGCACCCAAAGCATCCATCATGTTAGCAGGATATCACACCAGTTTTCTTCTTCTGGAACACAAAACTAAGCTTGGTTCTGAAACATTATTGCTTTCAAGATTACTATCTTTTCTTCAATCAGCTCCAACTGAAGTGCTATAACATTATGAAAGATACTTTGCACACATACAGTAGTCAGTAGCATCTCAAAGAGTATTCAACTTCATAGCTTCAGAGATCCTTAAAAAAAAACACAATCTTTTAGGTCTTTGACTCAACATTTACCATAAACTGTTGATGTGTAGTGTGGTGTCAAGCCATTAGGATTGACATATCAACTCAGCTTCTTTCTTGATGAAACTTCCTTCAGTTCATGATTTAGACAATCAGAAACATGTATCTTCACAAGAGAAATTATCTTCAGCTATACCTAAACTACATTGGACACCATAACCAGGAAGAATCTCCTAATTAGGTCACCATAAATAAGCTTAAGAGATAACTTATCAAGATCTTCACTCCCGCATGAAATATTTGATAATTATACTCTTTTGCTTTGGCTCCAACCTCTTCTTTCACCAGGAATCTCTTATCAAGAAACACAACATTCTGAACTAAGTGTTCTCCAGTTCTGTAATCACATGATAGAACATCAAACTTAACATTATGAACTAAAGCTTTGCAACAACCTTTGTATGAAGTATTGGGGAACCACTATCAAACACAACAACAATCAGACATAACACATCATAAATAATAGAGCAATTCCTTGGAGATAAATAAACTTCTCCACAGTAAGATCCTCCAAAAGATATTGAAACACAATGTCAAGACATCTTATCTGACATCAGCAAACCTATGTGAATACAACACCATTATATCATATGATGAATAGTCCATCCTCCACTTCTAGGGACCATTCAAACGCCAATATGAACCTCTCAAGTTCCAACAGCTTTTCATTATATCATCCTTCTTCCTTTACCATGAACCAGAAAGTATCCCCCTTAGATCTCATCCAGAAACAGACCAGGATGCCTGCTCTGATACCAATTGAAATTCTGGTATGACAGACTCAGATGTCGAATATGATGTTGAGACATCTTATCTATTACTTATAAACATGGTAAGGCATACATATCAGTACTTAAATAATTCTGATATATCAGAGTCAAACATGCTTCAGGATGTTGTGACATCTGATAGGACATTCAGTTCAGGTACTGCATAAAACATAAAAGATATAAAGAACACAGCAGAATTGTTAACCCAGTTCAGTGTATCTCCACACTTACATCTGGGGGCTACCAAGCCAGGAGGAAATCCACTATAAGTAATATTAATTCTAGACTTAAACCACCCAGTTTAATCTTTCACTTAATATCTACCCAATGCAATTTCTACCTAAGACACAACTTAGATATGAGTACCAACTCACTCCCCCTTAATCACACAGTGATCTTTTACAATGATTAATAAAATTGAAGTCACACTTCAAACACAACAGCTTGATCTTACTTACAAGTTTCAATCAAGACACAATACTTCTCTTGCTTACAAGCTTCGAGAATCACAAGTGAAACAGCCACAATAGAGTTCCTTGTTACGCACGGCTGCCACAAGAACACAACCCTAATAATGTTTACATTTTCGGTTGATTAGGTTTTTTCTAAACTAGGTTACAGGGTTTCTTTTATAACCTATTCCCAACTGGATTTGGGCCTAAACAATCACAACAATAGCTGCTACAAATATGCAGAAAAAATCTGCTACAAATATTCCAAAAGATCTTCAAATCTAAAAACTCCTAAAATATCTCTAAATATAGAAACCTATATTTTTCAATATTTGTCTTCAATTTAAATTGAGTCTTTAAGATCTTCTAAATCAGCACCCTTTAAATCAGCGCCACATATGATTGCATAATATCTCCAGAATATTCTGCATAATTCAGATCTGATAAACCCCACTGTCATCACCTTGAATTAGGGTTAGTTAGTTTGTTACCTCCTTAATTCAAGGTGAATTAGTTATTCTGTTATACTGAAATCAGATAACTAATCTCCCTAAAGATGCGCCTTGTATTGCTTATCTCTTTCCAATTAATTCCAGATAGATTCCCCTGAATTTTCTCAGTTCTGTTACGCATTAATTAATTCTGGTAGCAGGTTTGAGATGTCACAACATCTGTTGGGACATCCTGAAAAACTGAACTTACTTCATTTACTGATACAATGTCACAACATCTGATGTGACATCCTGTAAACTGAACTTATATCATTAACTGATACAATGTCCCAACATCTGGTGTGACATCCTGAATTAAGTTCATTTACTTATACTCTGTTTGATAATGTCCCAACATCTGATGTGACATCCTAATATCTTGACTTAAGTTCATTAACTGTTACTCTGTTTGACAGTGTCACAACATCTGGTGTGACATCCTGAACTAAGTTCAACACTTCTTGTTTGATATCTATATGTAACACATGACAGTAATGTTGTCATGACAGTTGCAGATGTTTCAACATTTTCTTTGACATCTGTCATGACATTTGCATATGTTTCAACATCTTCTTTGACATCTGCCTGTAACATATGACAGTAATTTTGTCATGACATTTGCAGATGTTTCAACATCTTCTTTGACATCTGACTGTAACATATGACAGTAATTCTGTCATGACATTTGCAGATGTTTCAACATCTTCTTTGACATCTTCCAATTATTATAACCACATTTATCTGTGCCACCATGTCAGGACATCATGTTTGACATGTTCTTCTAGAATCTATACCATGTTAATTTAACATATGGAACTTCTTATTCAACATTTTCCAGCCATATTAGTTTTACCAAACATAATGCCAATCATAAAATAATAGCATTAACATGGGTAAAATGGACGGATTCCAAAATGGTTTCATGGGCTTAGATCGAGTTTGAAAAATAGATGGAAATGGTAAAATAAATATTGGACAATATATGATTTCCAAAATGAATAATGAAGTGATTTAGAAATGGATATTAAAATGGTTTTATGTGGATAAACAAGGTTATGGTAATTGGGCTAGAATTGAATTTGGATGTTGATAGAAACTTGTATAATTCCATGAATTTGAATAAATCAGAACTCGCAACATGGTAAGGTGATTAATAACCAAAAGGGAGTCTTTTTCCCATCAAAGGACATTCGGCCACAAATACTTAACTTTGTTTTCTCTTGGATCTTGAATTATGAACTGATAACTTTCACAGGGCCTCGACTTGGAGTTAAACACCATTCTTGACCCCTGATTCTGAAATGCCCTCACCTTGATTCCGCATACCATTTGAAGGTCATATGATCAAGGAAATAAACCATGACCGTTGATCTCCAAGTTTCCACTGAACTAAACCTTAACACTTAGAATAGGAAAATTCCAATCACAAGGGAAATGCTCTGATCCCATGCCTCAGAAGCCCATGAAAATGTATGATGGCAAGTATTATGACCTAATGAAAGAAACAGATGAATGAATCGTAAGCCAATTATATAGTAATAATTTAGAGGGAAAATTTTGGGGTGTTACAGCTTCCCCTATTCAATCACTGTAGACTTGAATGGATGATAGCAGTTGCTTTCAGACGTTTGAAGTATGCAGGGATTGAATACTAGAAACAACCAGAAAATTTGCACTCCGCGGCAGAGGAAAAGGGAAATAAACTCAACCTAATGAACTCTGCTCGGATATAATTATGATGTGAAGTATAGTAAACGGGGATGCCTTTTAGGTGATGTCAGATGGCAACTGACTTGCCACGCTGCGGGTGGACTTTGATAGGCTGCAACAATGCCTTAGCGATGTATTATTGGATGGAGTTAGACGAATAACGACTTGCCACGCTGCGGATGGACTTTTGCGATAGAATTTTAAGATACTTCGCCACCCTGGGGATGGACTTTTGCCAATCTGCGGTTGGACTTCGGATATTTTGCCACACTGCGGGTGGACTTTAAGGATTTGCCACACTGCGGGTGGACTTCTGCTCACTGCGGGAGACTTTTGAAACTTGCCACTCGAAGATGGACTTTGGCCAGTCTGCGGCTGGACTTTTGCTCACTGTGGGAGACTTTTGCCCACTGCGGGCGACTTTTGAAACTTGCCACCCGAAGATGGACTTTGGTCAGTCTGCGGCTGGACTTTTGCTCACTGTGGGAGACTTTTGCCCACTGCGGGGGACTTTTGCTCACTGTGGGAGACTTTTGCCCACTGCGGGGGACTTTAGAGATTTGCCACACTGCGGGTGGACTTTAGAGATTTGCCACACTACGGGTGGACTTTTGCTCACTACGGGAGACTTTTGCCCACTGCGGGGGACTTTAGAGATTTGCCACACTGCGGGTGGACTTTAGAGATTTGTCACACTGCGGGTGGACTTTATAGATTTCCCACCCGAAGATGGACTTTTGCCATTTTGCGGCTGGGCTTTGAAATCTGTTGAATTGCATGGCATGTTGCCCCATGACACTGGGGACGTTATGTCTTGAGTATTGTTAATGAACTGGTGTGAATGTAAAAGAAATTCCTGACGCGGAAGTAATAAGACTTTGCTAACTCTGTGGGGAAACACAATGATCGCGAATTCGATCTCAAGAAGTCCTGTGGGGATAACATTTCAGTTGGAGAAGAGCGTGAATAATTCATTTGTCCCGAATTATCACCTTTGCCAAAAATAAATTGGACTTTAGATTTGAGGATCGTTCCAGAGGATACCTCAACTATTGGGGATTATCCGCTCTTATGGATCCGCTGGGGAGGAGAATGATTCATCCGAAATCCGTTAAGGGAATATGAGTTACCTTAGATCTGTTGAGGAACCGAGATCAAAGAAACCGTCTGAAGGAAAAAATGCTGACTTTAGTGAGGATAACTTTTATTTGCCTGTTGGCGATGACAAAACCGAGACACGTCCCACTGAGGAGGAAAGATTTCAGGATGTCTCGTGCTGGGGATCAGTTGCTTCCGTAGGGATTTTACCTCAAGAGGATTTTACAAAAGACTTGGCGTCTTTAAACTCTTAGGTATCATAACGACTGCATGAACTATGGTAACAACCTTGCTTGGGAGGTAACCATTGCCAATGCGGATGAGTTTGTATCTGTCATAAGTGTTGAACGAGATAGTTGGCTTGACAAGTGACCACGGTATTCTAAACTCCGGGTAAATGATTCTGATCGTCTGTCTTCGGGAAAGAATGAACTCTCGTACTATTGGGGTGGTCTGCCCCAGTACGAGTATTTGAATAGCTTTGCACCTGACTGACTGGTCTTCGCTTTTGGAGAGATCTGAATCTCGAGGTGATTGCCCCAGTTTGACTGAAATTTGAAGAGATTGCTCGACGTAACTGCCCCGGATTGGCTAGCTCTTACTATGACTAATTAGGAAAGTCCTTGCTCAATGAAGCTTTCTCAGAAAAGTGCACCTCGACGTGACAGTCTTTCAGAAGTTTTAAACTTCTCAACTTGGCAAGCTTAAGCTTCTGGATTGAATTTCCGCATGTGAACCATTTATGATGCCAAACAAATGTATGCAAGCGAGAAATGTTTATTCTTAGAATGAAAATTCTAATGCAACACACATGTCAAACTTGAAGTTTTTAAAATAATCGCAAACCTTCGTGAGCGAATCACTGGTTAAGATACGACCTTATTTTGAATGAGAGTATGTACATACAATACCAACAAATGTCTCTTAGCACAACTCATAGGAGTCAGGAATGCGGTCTCGTGGTAGTACGCTCTCAAATTAACCCTGTTTCAGTTAGGACTTTTAAGGGTTGTATCGTGGCCTGGTTCACGGTTATAGAAACAAAGGATATAGGCTCGAAGTTTATTTGTGCCCACCCACTTTTCGTGATGTTCTCCATTCCTATATTCATCTAGTTTTCATAAGCATTCACCTTTCATAAGGGTTTCGTGTTGATTGAGGAACCATTGCTGCTATCAGTTCAAACACCAATTAGGTTATTGTTGAGAGTCAGTCACTCCTCTATCTTTTGTGTCTGCGCCACACGACTTGGTTCTCATTTGAGGATCTTTCTTGTGTAATCCTTTCCGTCTTTCGTTTTTGCGTTATTTTGCTTATCCCTAAATTTTTCCTGGACTGATTCTTGTGAATCTTTGATTGTGGAGTCCAGCGGGATGCCCTAATTTTTGCCTAAGTCGCTTGTTTTCAAGTTTCGACTTAGCGGGCCTTTTCTTTTCTTTTTCTTTTTTTGCATTTTGAACAAGTCGCGTGACATTATTTGTCTTGATTGCTTCGTGAGGGTTGTGACTGCCTCATTCTTTGGTCAATGAAGGATAACCATTGTGGTTTTCAGTCTTTGGACCTTTTGACTTGGATAACCATTGTGGTTTCTGGTTTTTGGACCTCTTGATTAGCATGATGGAATGTAATGGATCCTCATATACACTCCTTTATGAAAGCCTGAATGCTTGGTCCGACTAGCTGACATCTACCCTGCCCCTGGGTTATATGTAAGGGTTTTTCATGTGAAAAGAAACTCCTACTTCAAGGCTCAATGGGGTTAGCAAGGGTCTATCTTCCTTATATCTCCAGTGTTTAGGAATTTGAAACAAAGCCTGTACATCTTCAACAGGGTCTTACTCGAGAGCACACAATTAGAGATTTTGCATTTTTGTTTCGTCATTCTCCTTCATAGAATTTAAGCACGACAACTGGTATTGCAATGTACACATGCAAAATTATAAGTGAATGCAAATGAATTACTTCAAGAAAAACATGTGAGTTTTATTATTGCTAACATTCAAAAGCAAACAAAATTCATACATGTAGACAAATGTTTAGCATATAAAAGAAACTACAAATGGAAATGCAGTAAAGAAACTGAATATTGCCATAGTTGAGGAGACTTTGGCTCCGTCTGGACCTGTCAGTCTTGGATACTTTCAGCGATCTTTCGCGGACTTGTAATCTTCAATTCGCAGTTGTATACCTAACCATGTCAATCATACTTCTTCTTCTAGCTATTCTGACTCTGACACGAGACGTCTGAAGGAAAAAGTGAAGCTGGGGAGTAAAGTTGCCCCATAAGGTTGCTCGGAAAGACCTGACGATCTTCTGCCTACGTATCTCCATTGACTGATGACCAATGAAGAATCAGAGCGACATAGTTCCCCTCAATAGGGATGAAAATGAACAATGAAGAAAGGAAAACACATAAATGCCATCGTTGAGAGTATTTGAATACTGCTGGCTTTATTTTCTTCATGAAGACCTTGGCATCTTGGGTGATTAACTCGAAGACTTCAGCTTAACGTAGACCATCTGGTAAAATAACAGTGACACCGGTTCCGTCGTGATTAGGCATCAGATTCTAGAGTACCTTTGGATGAAGAGAAAATTTGATTGCCTTGGACTCAATTAGATCTTGCACCTTGTTCAGAAAAGCCCAACATTTCTCAATACTATGCCCCTGGGCACCTGAATGGAATTCACACCTGGAATTAGGATCAAAATTTGGTGGTAGATTATCAGCAGAAGGAGCTTCTCATGGTACGGAGCTCAACCAGGTTCAACTTCAGCAGCTCTGGAAGCAATACAACATATGGACATGGGATAGGATCAAGTCTGCGGTTCCTCGCTCTTATTCTTTCCTGGAATGGTCTTTGTGCCTATTGTTGCTGACCCTGTGGTCGTGATTGAAAACTTCGTTGTTGACATTGCGTTGGACACCTGACATGTCCCTGTACTCTTTTACTCATACTCGGCCGAGGAGTGAATGAAGATTGTTGATGTAGCCCCTTTGAAGACTTCGCCTGAGCAATGATTCTAGAAGAAGGAAAATTGACCATCTCTTTTATATTCCTGCATGCTTTATCTTGCGGTACTTCCGGTCCGGTCAATCCAAAAGTAATTACACCTGAAGGAGGAGTTAGCTCGTGACACTCAATCAACCCCTTTTTGAACAGTTGTGGGCATAATTCAGCATAAGATATGGGTATCGAATCAATAACCCTTTCTTGAACCTGTTGATGACGAGTTGCTAGCAATGGAGGAGCTATAGTCGAAATTGGTTGAAGTATTTCTCCTGGAAACCAAGGCGTAGCAGCTGATAAGGATCCCTGATAAGGAAAGAAAGTGCTCACTTTTTTGGTAACGATTGGTGTAGGATCATTCAGTTCACAGCTGGAGTTGGTTCCTATCTGATGCTCTTCCTGACTGCCGAGTGGCGATTGCTGGTGAAGAGATTCGAACTGTAGAGGAAATCCATCTAAAGAACCCTGATTTATTGGACATCCCAAAGAGATGGGAGAAACATGACCTTCTGTTTGAAAAGTAGACACACAACTATTTTCCTTTTTCGACATAGCATTCATGATTCCTGTAAGCAACTTTATCTGAGTCTTCATCAGGTTGAATTCTTCTCTTAGCAATTTCTGATCTTGGGACAGCGCTCGAATGTCCACTATAACATGCCCCAATTGGGCCTTCGTCTCAGTCATCTCTGCTCGGAGTTATTCCATGTCTAAACCTTGACAGTCGTGATTCAAATTGGCCATTCTGAAGAGAAACCAAGTCAGGATAAGAAGCTGTCCCTGAATACCTGTCCAAAATGCAAGGATGTATGCAAATGTAATGTTCAGTTATTTCCAAGGAGTCCATCTGTTTTGATCCAAGTTTTAATGCAGAAAAAATCCGACATAATTCAGATATGGGATCCTTAGAAGTAACTGAACATGTATGCTAAAATACCATGATGTCATGTATGCAACTGGCATGCGGTTAGCAGTCCGACGCTGGTGTGGATCAGATAACCAAGTGTTGGTGAAGATCATGATATCAGTATCTCTGTGCAGAAGTTCCAGAATTCTCAACCAAGTATCATATAGGACCGGATCATAACATGGAGTAATACTGGCAAAAGCGGGTATGTCGGAAGTTTTTAGGCTTCCTGCAAACCTGTAAACCCCTCCCAATCTCACGGGTGTGCTACTACGGGTCAACATCACACACTCTCAAAGCCGAATAGCAATAATACGTTCACCATTTCCGAAAAATGGCTCACGACCAAATCAGGGAATCGGTTTGGCATTATGTACTACTCAGGGAGGCCTCAGCTGAATTCCGGAAAAAACAAGCATCCCTCATAAGTTCTCGGCTTCAAGCACTGAAATCGAGAAACAATAGTACATTCATCCCGAAGGGTACAATACTACCGTCATACAACCAGTTGCTTTAACCAGTTTCCTACGAGAGAACAAGGTCATCCTATGCGATTTCCTAGTAGGCCCTCGGGTGCGAATGGGTTTGCCACGAGATGTGGTCTGCCACTGTCACCACTAGAGAGGGTTGTTTCCACTAAGGTCCTCGATGATCGGTTCCCAGTGTTAACAGCTCAGGTGAGAACATTCTATGGTCTGCCTAGGAAGTATAGAAGATATCCCAAGAGAGCCTGATCTGGGTGTGGGACTCGTGAAAACTACACGTGCTCAAGACCACGCAAGCCACACGACTGCCCACTCTAAATCCTATGTGTATACTCAAGCCGGGTGTTTGGCTTATCTCACAATAATCCCATCCCACCAAGGAAAACCAGAACAGCCAGTACAGTATATGCCAGTATATGCGACAGCAAAGTAAAGTGCAGAAAGCTGTAATTAAAGCTGTAAAGGAAAGCGATAAACTGTGAATAAAACAGTAAAGCTAAAGCATAACAGCGAATGACTAAGCACCCAAAGAAAACAGAAACAGACAAGCGCTAGGATTGACTCTCAAAGGGGAAATTAGAATTTCTAGAAGTCCCCAGCAGAGTCGCCAGCTGTCGCTCCCGGGATTTTCATCCTGGTACAAACGTGAAAGTGGCAAGGAAAAGGTAGAGTCGCCAGCCAGACATTGTTATCCCGAAGGAACGGGAAAGGTAATGTTGCACAAACCTAAGGAAGAAGGAAAAGGACGAAGCCTTGCGAACCAAAGATCTGGGTCCGGGAGTCGGTTACGAATTGGGAAGGTATTAGCACCCCAATCCGTCCGCCGTACCCGACGGGATCCACGCTTAAAAGTCTGTTTTCAAAGGGTGAGAAATAATTTGTTGTTCAAATGAAAGAATGGCTATCTAGAATGGAATGGAAATGAGAAAAGAAATGGAATCGGAAAATGGGAATAAAAGGGGAAAAAATGTAGGGAAAATAAAGATTGTGCTCAAATGGGCCCTACCCCACTGCCTACGTACCTCATCGAGATAAATGAGGATCAGAGACGCCGTAGTTCGTCTAACTAAGGCTGAAACTCGTTTGTGATTTTTAGGATGACGTTGCCATAGCTCTAGCTCATGTGTTACCGGCTCTGACTCGAGGGTGTTTACCGTATCGCTGTTTGAACTGTCGAGGCAAGTCACATTCGTCCGCAAGGAGTATGAGATGAGATGAGAAGACGTGACTTCTTGGTTTGTTGTCTTTTATAAGAAGTGTTTTGAATTTGTGTTTTTCGTATGTACAACACTAAAGACTATGACACAGGAGCGAATACTTTCCAAGATCGCCCCCAATGGAATGTTTGTAAAGCATCCTAGAAGAGTGAATGAGACCTCCACTAATCATTTCCCATATAGCTTAAGGCTCGTGGCGCATTGCACATATTTTCCTTTATTAAGTGTTTTTGATTTTCTTTTAAAGATGAGAAGTGAGACTCAAGTTGTCAAAGGAAAAATTCTAAGGGAAACTAGACTTACCCTACGTTAGTTGAATTTAAGGATGACCTATGGTTAATGAGGTTTGAAAGATTGAACTCTACCTAAAGATATTAAACTAAAGATACAAGTACAAAAAGGTTAATGGTGAACAATATGGTCCTCCTAAGTTATGGTGGGTAAAAACGTGAATGAAGCATAAATGGGATGAAACGATGGATCGGGTGGGTCGGTTGCATGGTGCTAAGACGCACGACTTATGGTGTGAAACATACAAGGCTTGCTTTTGGTTGAATGGAGTGGAACAATGGTGATCAAGGAATCCTAAAGTCACATGCAACTTTATTTATTTATTTGAAAATATACTCGACGTTGGATCGAATATCTTATTTATTTCATTTTTGAGATTTTGTTTTCTATCGATTTGTTTTATCTTTTCTATCCTAATTATAGAAACTATACAAACATACAAGTTCTAAGCTATTACATCAAAAAGCACACAAACATGATTGAGGCATAAAAATAATATCCAAGTCCATAAGCCAATCCTTGAAAAAATACCTTGCACAAAAAAGCAAATAGTTAGTGAATGACATGAATCATGAATATGCATAATATGATGACATGAATTAAAATGACAAAAAATATCAAAAGTCATGGGAAAAATATGAAATTAATTTCCTAGGATCTCTAACTTGATTATAACACTATGTTAAAAAATCTCTTAAAAATTCTAATTCTAACTATGGTAAATGGTCCTTTAATTCTATGTAAGGTTTAATCACAAACTTATACAAATCACACTACCAAAACAGTGGATAAAATTCCCTAAAAAATACACCAAAAATATTCTATGTACTTTAATTTTTCCTCTAACCAAAGCAAAAAGAATGGGCAAAAAATGTTATGGGAAGTGGCAGAAATAAATTGCACAAATTAATGTGTTCATGTGGAAATTCAATATAAGTCAATTAAATTAAAAAAAACGAAATTAAAATAAAAAATGCAAAAATTCAGAAAGTAAAAATTAGGAAAAGTTCTAAAATGGCTTAATATTCTATCCTAATTTTTAGGGATTTTTATTATGGATTTTTCTATTTTTTCTAGAATTAAATTAAAAAGGTATCAACAGAAAAATATAAAGATAGAAAATAGAAGATGGGGTGTATGTGAAGAAACTTTTCAGTTTAAAAAACGAAATGGGCCTGACGTTGGGGTGTTGATAGCAATGTGCTGGAGGCCCAAACTGCATGGGAGAGAGAAGATTACAGCAAAAATGGTCCAACCGGACGGTGACACGTGTCACCGCCGGATTGGACCTAAAATCAGAGAATCAAAATGCGGTGGGAATTAACAGCAAATCTTAATGGTCATAAACACGTTTTGCTCTTTTTCTGAATTTTAATCCCTTTTAATGGTACATTAAAATAAAATTATGAGTCTTAATCTTCTAATTAATCCAAAAGAACAAACTCAATTCCAAAAGGGAAATCAAAAGTTCAGACCTTATAAACGTGTCTCTCACGCTCCCCCAATTTCCTGCTTCCGAAACCCTAGCAGCCACCATCTCCCTCTTCACAGCGCCGCCACCGGAAAAAACAAAATCACCTCCGTCTTCGTCCTTTACCTCACATCAATCGCCGTTTCCCCCTCTTTTGCTCCTTCGAAACAACACCCTAGTGGCCGCCATCTTCGTCGTTGTAGCGCCGCCGACACCTCTATCCGATCAAACTCCTCAAACCGAATCAAAACGAAGAAGACTCCTCTCCTCATCTCCGTGACGCTCCTTTCCTCTCACGAAACCTCCGCACGTCTCACCGACAAGGACGAAACTCACCACGGCGAAAAACTCATCCCCTCCGTTGACCTGTGAAGTGAAGATGGTCTTGACGAATCTCTTACGCAAGTACCTGCTTCGATTCCTTTTTCCTTTGTGATTTCGGTAAGATGCTAACGCAGTCATGGTTTCTGACCGCAGATTGCAACGTTGTTGAGTTACGATATCTGCGTTTTTTTTCAAGTCAATGGAGATTGAAGGGTGGGGCTGAGATTAAGAGGGTTTGGTTTGTTCTTAGCCAACATCACGAACAACATTCCACGGCCCTTACAAAACTCTTCACCGCTTCGTCACTACAATAATAATGTATGTGCCGGCAGGCTCTAGGTACGAGTTTCATCGCTATCCCATTATTCTTCTTCTGTTTCTTGCTGCGAGTTCGATGTTTGAGTTTGGTTGTTGTGATTCTTGATTTTGCAGGTTGAAGGTTTTGCTGTGAATCATTACATTCTCATGATTCTTTCCATTGAAGAAGACTTGGTGAATAAGATTAAGAGCTATTGTGATTGACCAATTGAACATGATGAAACGTTGATGATGACGACGTTGAACCATCCCTGTAATTGTTAACTGAATTGCGGTGAGTTCCGTGTTGATTTGTGGATACTGATTCTGCAATTCTGAGTTTTTTGTCGATTCAGAGTGTGGTCTTGAAGCTGAGCTTACAAAGTTCTTTAATCGATATGCTCATGACTTTGCGCTGCTCAATGTAATTGTTATTGTTGATGATTTTCGAATGCGTGAATCTGAATTATTGCAGTTGAATGATATGGAGATTGTTGAGGATTGTTCTGAAATCACCTTTTCTTGACTTTTGCAGGTTCATCCATGATGATGATACGAAGTCTTGAATGGTATGCAGAAGGTCGGTTTGAAGTTGACGAAAAAAGGTTAGAAGATGATTCAAAGATGAGCCTGGAGATTGATGCAAAAGAAAAAGGATGAAGATGATGAAGACGAAGTTCTAAGAAGTCAGAACCAAAGTGAAGCTTGAAGGTGGTGGATCCTTCCAACAAAAACGGAGAATGAAGAAGAGTTTAATCCATCTAGAGCCTTCAATTCTGCAGCAACCCTTTTCTTTATAGTAGATGATATTCAGAGGGTATTTTAGGTTTTTTCCATGTATTCGGTTAGGAATCGGTTGAAGTTTGTTATGTATCAGTTAAAGGTTTTTCTGTTGAAATTTGTAATTGATTGTGTTAATCAGTTTGTAGCTTGTTGAAGTTGCTAATAAATGGTAAAAATCTGAATTTATCTTTCACTGAGTTTTTGTTATAATAATATTTCTTGCTTAATAATATAATTTTGATTTAAAGAAGGCCCCAAATATAGAATTCAACCAACCCTAACAATCATATAAACACATATAGCACTTTATATACTAGCGCCGCCATGTGATTTAATACAACTTTATCATCTCAAAACTCAACAAATCCTAGCTTTTTTTCTCTTGGAACAAGATGTTGTATGATATAAAATATATGGGCCTATAAAGCATCATTATTTTATTTAAAGGCTAGAAAAGGGTTTATGGGAAAATTAAGAGGGAAATTAAATAATGAATTGACCTATAGAGCAAGTGTGGGTAAAATGGACGGATTCCAAAATGGTTTCATGGGCTTAGAACGAGTTTCAAAAATAGATGGAAATGGTAAAATAAATATTGGACAATATATGATTTCCAAAATGAATAATGAAGTGATTTAGAAATGGATATTAAAATGGTTTTATGTGGATAAACAAGGTTATGGTAATTGGGCTAGAATTGAATTTGGATGTTGATAGAAACTTGTATAATTCCATGAATTTGAATAAATCAGAACTCGCAACATGGTAAGGTGATGAATAACCAAAAGGGAGTCTTTTTCCCATCAAAGGACATTCGGCCACAAATACTTAACTTTGTTTTCTCTTGGATCTTGAATTATGAACTGATAACTTTCACAGGGCCTCGACTTGGAGTTAAACACCATTCTTGACCCCTGATTCTGAAATGCCCTCACCTTGATTCCGCATACCATTTGAAGGTCATATGATCAAGGAAATAAACCATGACCGTTGATCTCCAAGTTTCCACTGAACCAAACCTTAACACTTAGAATAGGAAAATTCCAATCACAAGGGAAATGCTCTGATCCCATGCCTCAGAAGCCCATGAAAATGTATAATGGCAAGTATTATGACCTAATGAAAGAAACAGATGAATGAATCGTAAGCCAATTATATAGTAATAATTTAGAGGGAAAATTTTGGGGTGTTACACATATCATCCATCATTGTGGTCAAGAGACATTATTCGTTGCTTATGACTCGATTCAAGAATGATATAACCAAGCGATTCAAAAGGCTTGATTTGAAGTATTATTAATTTGTGGATTCATCATGGTTGGTTTGTGTTCAAAATGAGGAGGAAAGGTGCATTGGTCATGATTTATATGGAATGTGTGGTTCGAGTTCACTTTGAATCCAGTTATCCATCTCCCATACTCTTGTCAATTTTTTTTTCCGGTTCATTGTTGCCCCCTTTATTTTAAAATTCACCGATTTTTAAGATAAAATCCTTACAAATTTCCATGCCATAAACTATCCTCCATTTTTATAACCATGATTTATATCTTTTCTTTCTTCTTCTCTTTTACCCATTTGTTCTCCTTACATTATTGATAGATCCAATCTTTTTATTAGTTTCCCATTTATCTCCAATTTAGAATCATAACCGATTTTAATAATTGCTTTTTTAACTAAGTATTCACATTTTTATTTTTGTTGTTGTTTTGTGAATCCAAACCTTGTGTAAGCCCATTGTTAAGTTTGTTTCTTGGTCAAACTGTTGACCTTTGAATCAAGTATCGGATCCGTGCCAAATGGTCCTCCATGACTCATAATGACTTGTTGCCATGTGCATGTCTAGAGTATCTCTCCCGTGGAAGGAGAAGCATACATTAGTTGCTACTTTACAAATACCGTCAAACCCAAATAATGGAGCAATTAACAAAGATTCATTTATTTATATCAAAGTAAATCCATTCGGTTTTATGATGAGCAATTACATGTTATGGTTCTGTACCAATTCACAAGTTTTAGGGAATAAAGAAATACAAAGATGAGCTTCCTATTATCTCGCACTATCGATACTTGTAATGTGGAGGCCGGTTATACACCAAGTTTTTAGCAATGTTAGCACAGGAATTCACAGAATCTTTGGATTTCCAGCAGGGGGACAATCTGATGTACAGGAGTAGTGTGTTCATGAAGGCGAAATTTTGAGACGCAACATCAATAAATCATTTTTTTTCGGCCTGAATCATTTGGAAATTGGGCATTAACAATTTAAATCTAGAAGTTGCGCCAATTACTAGTTTCCTGCAAAATACAAGAAACGATGGTTACGAAATGTGAAGAAAAGGGATAGTGGGAAGAAAGTGTGAATACAGCAGAAGAGATTTGTTTACTTGCAAGCAATGGAATCTGAGATAAAACGCAGTCTTGTGAATGTTTCCAACCGGCATAGCCAACCTCCGTAGCTCCCAATGTTCAGCACGTCCAAATATATGTTTCCGTTCTCGCGAATGACATATAACATGTTTCACTCTGCCCTGCATAAACAAAATTCAATTCAGAAAGCTACTAAATAACAAGCAATTAACTTACCTAGATCAAATATAACCTTTCTAACCAACTTAACAGAGTTTAGCTAAGTCTCTAACTACCTCCAATAGACCATAACAGAAAAATAATTGATTTTACCTGAATCTGAAATCACCTTCTGATCTTCTATAAAACAGAGCCATGACCTTCATCTTTGGGGGCCTTTTTTTCTGATTCATCCTTCACAATCACCTGGATTCTTCACCATTTCCTTCAATCCGAATTCAATCTTCACAGCTCTTCTCTCCAATTTTTTATTCCCTTTACTCATCTTCACTGATTGCAACAAGTTCTCAAATGCCTTCTTCCACACCAATCTTCATTTTCTACGATCTCTAACATCCGATTTTCTCTAATGGTTTGTTCTCATCGAGCTCTCTCAGCTCCATCAACCTTTAGATTTTGATCCACGAATCTTTAAGAACAACCCACCATTATCCGCAACTCGTGAAACATCCAAAGCCAAACCTCTCAATCTCATGACTAATCTTCAAGAACTCAATCCGCGACAATTTCGACAATAGCACCTTCATCACTCTGCGAAAATCTGCAAGTAGAAACGCAACAACAACCATTCAGAATAGAAGCAAAAAAAGAGATTGAAGAAGATCGAAACAACGACGAAATCGCGAAGAAAAGAATTGAAACGATAGCTAACCAAATTTCGTCGCTCACTCTTCATCAACAAATCAAACAAATTCTTCATCGTCAACGAGTCGAATACAAGCTTCATCAAAACCGAGTTCATCGATCTTCATCATCAACGAAAACTTAATCAAGTCACGAAATAAACCCGCTACAACAAAAACTCAAGAACAGATTTACAACAGCAACAACTCAACACCACTGCGTCATCTTCATCAATAAAGTGCGACAACAACCTACAAAGAATTCGAGGTACATCACGATTTTAGACTCAAAAACGAGTAAGATTCGCGAGCAAGAGTAGAGGAAGAAGACGTGACATTGATCCTTACCTGAATGCAAATTCGCAGCGCTTTGACAAAATCGTAAGGTACGAGCATTTTGACGTTGTGGCGAAGTTTGATGTTTACCGATCTTGCGTAACGTTTGTTTAATCGCGAGTTATAGAAGCTTTGGAATGGTGATTGTTTAGAACTTAGGTTTTGTTTTCGGATTGAGTGAGAGGAGACTTAAGGTGCGGTTAGGTGGCCGTAGGTTGCGTAGGAGGTTTAGGTTGATGAAGGTGGGACGGCGGCGGACCGGACTGTAGAGGTGTGAGGGCGCCGTGAAGAAGAAAAGGGATTAGGGTTTGTGGTGTGAGAAGAAGAAGAGGATGAATAGCGTGAGGTTTGTGTATCATATGTTTCTCCTGTGTTTAAAAAATTATAAGAATTAGAGAGGGTTTGATTTGTAATTAGGAAATTAATGTGTTTTAATATGAGAATTATGGTGTTTTAATTTGGAAGATTATTGTGATTTATGATAGAATCAAGGCCAATAAAAAATCATTAAACCTCATTAGGGTCTTAATTCCCCACCGTCCAAGACTTGTGGAGGGATGAGGCTTTTGTTGGACGGTCCAATCCGGCGGTGACACGTGTCACCGTTCGGTTGGACCATTGCCTTCCATCCTGCGCACCGCAACCCTTGGTAACTATTGTGCATCCCTCAATCCTAACCATCCACACAATCCAACGAATCTGGCTAAGTCAATGAAGTTGACTGGAGTTCCATGTTATGCTCCCTCAGGCCTAGCGCATGGGCCTTTCCCTATCACTATTTGCACCCCCATTTTCAGCCCATATGTTTTCTTATTCTTTTCATCACCCCCTCCTATTTCCTTTCTTTTTAATTTCTGTTTAATGCTTGTTCAATTTAAATTCATAAAAAATATTAAAAAGCTCAATAAAATTCCACAAAAATTACAATAGGTTTATAATTCATTTTAGAACCTTTCCCAATTTTCACTTTCTGAATTTAACCATTTTTCAATTTAATTTCGATTTTTCATTTAATTAATTTTCTATTAATTTTCTTCATGAACACATAATTTTGTACATTTTATTTCTCTCACTTCCTGTAATATTTTTGGCCCGTTCTTTTTGCTATGCTTAGAGGACAAATAATAGTACCTAGAATATTTTGGTATATGTTTAGGCCATTTTATCCACTGTTTTGGTAGGGTGATTTGTGTAAATTTGTGATTGAACTTTAGGTAAGTTTAAGTGATCATTTGACATAGTTAGACTTTGAATTTTTAGGAGATTTTTTAACACAATGTTATAATCAGGTTAGAGACCCTAGAGAATTAATTTCACATTTTTTCTATGAATTTTGATATTTTTGTCATTTTAATTCATTTCCATCATATTATGCATATTCATGTTCATTTCATTTACTAACAATTTCCTTTTTGTGCAAGGTATTTTCCGAGGATTTGCTTATGGACTTGGATTATGGTTATTATGCCTCGATTATATTTTGTGTACTTTGTGATGTAATACTTGTATGCTGGTATAGTTTCTATAATTAGGATAGAAAATACAAAACAAATCGATAGAAAGCCAAAATCTCAAAAAGAAAAATAAGATACTCGATCCAACGTCGAGTAAATTTTCAAATAAATAAATAAAGTTGCATGTGACTTTAGGATCCCTCGATTACCATCGTTCCACTCCATTACACCAAAAGGAAGCCTTGTATGTTGCACACCATAAGTCGTGCGTCTCAGCACCACGCAATCGACCCACTCGATCCATCATTTCACCCCATTTACGTTTCATTCACGTTTTTACCCACCATGACTTAGGAAGACCATATTGTTCACTATAACGTTTTGTATTCGCATTTCTAGTTTAATATCTCTTAGGTAGATTTAATCCTTCAAACCTCACTAACGATAGTGTGAGCAACTCTAGTTTTGAATGATTTTGAATGATTATAAATTTTAAGTGTTTTGTGCTTTCATCATATGCTGCCTTTTAATCTTTTGACTCAATTTTATCAATGTTTTTGATCTTTTAAAAAATACGCAAAATGAATCGATTCATTCCATCATGAATCGATTCATGCTGTTACAAGGATTCTGGAAATTCGCAAAATGAATCGATACATGATGAGATGAATCGATTCATGCTGTTTGAATGGTTCTGAATTTTCTTCTATGAATTGACACATACAAACATGCATCGATTCATTGCTTGTTTAATTCTCTGGTTTTATTAATCTGTTAAGTAAGTATCGATTCATACTTGTATGTATCGATTCATTTGTCTGTTTTACTTCTAACAGAATCCGCATATATATGTTAAGTGTTTCATTTAGTGTTAGCACAGATCACAGAAAATTGCAGACGAATTTTAGAGTGATAGATCATTGAAGAACACATCAAGAAAAGGATTTTGGAGTGTGGACAATTCAATGTTGAGCAGGATTGAAACCTAGAATCAAAATTCATCTTCATCATCTTCTCAAACACCTTAATTCAAGAACATCAACAAGGAAGTGTGTGTTGTTCTGTGAATTGAAGGCTTATGAGATAAAGTTCAGTGGTACGATCGGAGATCCAGCTGAGTTGAAGATTGATAGAAGGTTTCAAGGAAAAACCATATGGGTTTTCCTTCAAGAACGGGCGTGTTCTTGAGGGTTTGTTAGTCACGTTTACAATACAGATTCAGCCGCAGCGTAAGATTTGGAAATCGGAGATTTCGCAAATAGATCGTGGAACTGGTGAATCGTTTGTATTACTTGCAGGGAATCTTGATTGGGCTCAGATCAAGTAAAGGTTGATACAATAGGAAGATCTAGGTGTATAGATTTCTGGTGTTTGTATAGCAACCTTGTAATCGACGAATTCAGCAATATTGATATAAAAGTTCTCAATTTCGTTTTGAAATTGAGAGGGAGACGTACCCACACGCGAGGACGAACATGGGGAACTTCCTTACCAAATCTTTGCGTATTGTATTCTTTCTCTATCTCTATTTACGTTTTCAATTGTTTTTTTGATTCATTGGAAATAGCTTTAGTGATAGGTGCATTCAACTGTTTTACATCTTGTGTGTTTAATCCTTTATCATCTCAATCGTAAATCCAGCACGTTATCACATGTCTGGTCTTCTAGTGGCTGGTCCAGAATAGACGCTTGTATATTTGGGACCGTTGTTTCCGTTAAGTTTTGAAAACTCTGAAAAATCTTTTAAAATCCTTGTAAACAAGGAGGTGATCCATTCACCCCCCCCCCTCTATATCACTAGCCACAACGTCTAACAAGTGGTATCAGAGCACCGGTTCGCTGGTTCTTTGTGGTTGCCTATAATGTTATGGATTCTGAACCAAAGGGGGCGTATAATAGAGCTCCTGTTTTCAATGGTGAAAATTATGGCTACTGGAAAGACTGCATGCGAGTTCACATAAATTTTGTTGATAGGCGCGTATGGGCTGCCATTCAAAATGGTCCTTTTCAAATTACCATGATGAATGAGGCAGGTGCCATAGTACCTAAACCAGAAGATGATTGGGATGAAAAAGATGAGAAAAAGTGGTCAAGTGATTGGAGAGCTCGAAATATGCTAATTTCAGCACTTAGTGCAGATGAGTATTATCGAGTTTCCCATTGCTCGACAGCTAAAGAAATGTGGGATGCTTTAGAAATTGCACATGAAGGTACAACTGAAGTAAAACAGTCCCGCATTAACACACTTAATCAAGAGTTCGAACTCTTTCGCATGAAACAAGGAGAATCTATTCCCGACATGCAAAAGAGATTTGTTCATCTCATTAATCGTTTGAATGCACTTGGAAAACCTGTTTCCAATGATATTGCTACTAATAAAATTCTGAGATGTCTTAGCAGGGAATGGCAACCTAAAGTAACAGCTATCAAGGAAGCCAATGATCTAACGACTTTCACAATGACTACTTTGTTTGGAAAGCTGGAGGAACATCGGCAAGAACTAGAAAGTCTAGAAAAGTTTGAGAACAAAAGTAAAAAGGGAAAGGAGAAGAATAAAGATAAAGAGGGTGAGAAGAGGCCTATAGCTCTTATGGCTTCTAACTCTAAGTCCTCACAAAAAGAGCTTAGCAACAATGAGTCAAGTAGTGACGAAGACTCCGGTGACGAAGAAATGGGACTTTTTGTTAGGAGATATAATAGATTAATTCCAAAGAATGGAATCAAGCATTCCGACAAAAATCTCATAAAGTTTAGAAGACAATCTATAGATTCAAAACAGGAAGAGAGTAAGAAGAATAGAGAAAGAGGGTCTTGCTTTAATTGTGGCAAGTCCGGACATTATAAAACGGATTGTCCTTTAAAGAAAAAGGATAAAGGAAAAGCTCCACCATAAAGGTATAATAAACAAAGAAGAGCTTACATTGCTTGGGAAAGTGATAGTGATTCATCAAGTACACAATGTTCAAGTGATAGCGATGAAACCGCAAATTTATGTCTTATGGCTCACACCAAAAATCAGTCCCACCACAAGAAGAAAAGTGATGATAAAAAGGTAAAACAAGCTTACTATAACAATTTCTCTTCTATGTCTTTTTCTGAATTGAAAGTAGCTTTTGAAAAACTGCATAATGAAGCTATAAAAGCATTTAAAAGATTATCTTCCGATAAAAAAAAATTTTCATACTTGGAAGGTAAAGTACAACATGCTGAAAAAGATTTAGAATACTTGAAAGCTAGTATTGCAGAAAATTCAAAAGCTATTGATATTGATGGTTGTAGTAAAATAAGGCATTGTGAAAGGTGTCACATTTGGCAACAAGAGGTCATCTCTCTTAAAGTCAAATTGGAAAAAGCCTTGCAACCTAAGATTACTTATGCCGTTGATACTAGGTTGTTCAAAAAGTTATTAAATCCTCCATATGCAAAATATTCTTTTGTTTCAAAGGATTTATAGACCAATCATAAACAACAACATTATCGTAGTGTTTGTCATTATTGTTGTCATGCTGGCCATACCATTGAAAAATGCAAATTTAGAAGATTTCTAGTGCCTAAAGGCATTTATCAATGGAAGCCTAAAGACAACCATGTTACCACTTACCCACTTGGACCCAATAAAAATTGGGTACCTACCTCTCTCTTTTGATATTGTAGGATGAGTGTCTTGCATCCATGGAAAGAAGATGGTTTCTGGATAGCGGGTGTTCAAGGCACATGACGGGTCACATATCACTTTTTATTGACTTCAAAGCAAAGAAGAAGGGGTATGTTACTTATGGAGACAATAACAAAGGAGTTATACTTGGTAAAGGTAGTGTAGGTAATCCATCTACCACTACTATTTCTGATGTCCATCTTGTAGAGGGACTTAAACACAATTTGTTAAGTATAAGTCAACTATGCGACAAAGGTTATAAAGTTTCTTTCACAAAAACTTGTTGCAAAATTGAACATACTGAACAAAATGTTGTGTTTAAGGGTGTAAGAGTAAAAAACATATATATGCTTGATCTTTTGAGTGGATCCTTAACAAGCACTAAATGTCTAGTAGCCCTAAATGATGATTCATGGCTATGGCATAGACGCTTAGCGCATGTTAATTTCGATTTGCTTAATAAGGTTGTATCCAAGGATCTAGTAGTAGGTCTTCCAAAAATAAAATTTTCAAAAGACCACCTATGTGATGCTTGCCAAATGGGGAAACAAACAAGGGTCTCTTTTAAATCTAAAAACATAATTTCAACTTCAAGACCCCTTGAGCTTCTCCATATGGACCTCTTTGGACCATATAGGACAAAGAGCTTAGGTGGAAACTATTATGGTTTCGTAATAGTAGATGACTACTCTAAATTCACTTGGACCATATTCCTTCATAGCAAAGATGAAACTTTTTCTGCTTTTAAAAGTTTTCCAAAGTTGTCCCAAAATAAAATGAATTCTAAAATAGTTACAATCCGAAGCGATCATGGAGGTAAATTTCAAAACCATCTCTTTGATAAGTATTGTGACAAGTATGGCATTGAGCACAACTTTTCAGCTCCTCGAACTCCACAACAAAACGGTGTTGTGGAACGCAAAAATCGAGTTTTAGAGGAATTGGCAAGAACAATGCTCAATGAGGGTGGATTACCAAAATATTTTTGGGCTAATGCAATTAGCACAGCTTGTTATGTTCTGAATAAGATTTTAATTCGTCCTATTTTGAATAAAACCCCTTATGAAATTTTAAAAGGTAGAAATCCAAACTTGTCTCATCTTCATGTGTTCGGTTGTAAATGCTTTGTTTTGAATAACGGTAAAGAAAATCTTGGGAAGTTTGATACCAAAGCTGATGAAGGTATTTTTCTTGGATATTCTCAATCAAGCAAAGCATATAGAGTGTATAATAGGCGCTTACTTTCTTTTGAAGAATCTGTCCATGTTTCTTTTGATGAGTCTTACCCAAAAAATTTCGGAAAAGGTATCTCTTTTGATGACGCAGGTGTATCTACAGAAGACATACTCAAAGAAGCTGTTTCGGAAATTGATCAATCTGAAGCGGTTGATATTGAGAAGGAAGAAGATACTAGTCATGAAAAAGATAAAGAGGAAGGAACATCTGAAGTGAAGGACCTTCCACCAGCTTGGAAATCCTCTAAAGACCACCCTATAGACAATATATTGGGAGATATTTCAAAGGGAGTGTTGACTCGTTCTAAGATAAGTAACTTTTGTTCTCACTTCGCTTTTGTATCACAAGTGGAACCTAAAAATGCTAAAGAGGCCTTGATTGATGAATTTTGGCTAATGGCCATGCAAGAAGAGCTTAATCAATTTAAAAGAAATGACGTTTGGGAACTTGTCCCTCGTCCGCGAGATCATCACATCATAGGTACTAAATGGGTGTTTAGGAATAAACTTGATGAAAGCGGAGTGATAACTAGAAACAAGGCACGCTTGGTAGCACAAGGGTATAACCAAGAGGAGGGCATAGATTATGAGGAGACTTATGCTCCGGTGGCTCGCCTTGAAGCTATACGTCTTTTGCTTGCCTATGCGTGTTCTATGAATTTCAAGCTTTACCAAATGGACGTAAAGAGTGTGTTTATAAATGGTGTTATAAATGAAGAAGTATATGTTTCACAACCTCCCGGTTTTGAAAATTCTGAATATCTAGATCATGTTTACAAATTAAAACGTGCTTTATATGGTCTTAAGCAAGCACCCCGTGTGTGGTACGAAAGACTTAGAAAATTTCTACTTGATCATGGATATTCTAGAGGCAAAGTGGATAATACACTCTTCATTAAACACAAAGGAAAACACATTCTTTTAGTTCAAGTTTATGTAGACGATATAATTTTTGGTTCAACTAACATACACTTGGTCGAAGAATTTTCTAATGTTATGTAGGGTGAGTTTGAGATGAGTCTCATGGGGGAGTTGAACTTCTTCTTAGGCCTCCAAATAAAGCAACTTGATGAAGGTACAGCAGTATGTCAAACAAAATACTGTAGAGAGCTGCTCAAGCATTTTGGAATGAATAATTCTAAATCAATTGACACTCCTATGCCTACCAACGGAAACTTGGACAAAGATGAACATTGTAAGTGTGTTGATGTCAAAAGGTATAGAGGTATGATTGGGTCTCTCTTGTATCTTACTGCTTCTAGACCGGATATCATGTTTAGTGTGTGTATGTGTGCAAGATATCAATCAAATCCTAAGGAATCTCACTTAAAATCAGTCAAGCGTATATTTCGGTATCTTAATGGAACACCTAAATATGGGCTTTGGTATTCCAAAGGAAGCGATTGCAGCTTAGTAGGTTACTCTGATTCTGATTTTGCTGGCTGCAAATCAGATAGGAAAAGCACTAGTGGCACATGTCATCTGTTTTCAAATTCTTTAATAAGTTGGCATAGTAAAAAGCAAGTATCTGTAGCTTTTTCTACTGCAGAGGCTGAGTATGTTGCAGCCGGTAGCTGTTGTGCTCAAATTTTGTGGCTAAGACAACAACTACAAGATTTTGACATTGAACTTAAATGCATTCCAATTAAATGTGACAACACTAGTGCCATTAATCTCACTAAAAATCCTGTTTTACACTCACGCACCAAACATATTGAGATTAGGCATCACTTCCTTCGCGATCATGTTGAAAAAGGAGATGTTGTGTTTGAGCATGTTGATACTAAAAATCAACTTGCTGACATTTTCACTAAACCTTTGGCAACTGAACCATTCTTCAACATTCGTCGTGAATTAGGGATTCTTGATCTCTCCGCATTGGTGTCTTAAGTTTGGTTGATGTAGTTTATATTTATCTCATCGTGTTTGCTAAGTTCTGATTGTAGTCTTAACTCGTACCTTATGAGAATAATACGACAGAGGTAATATTGTTCCTCTCTTCACTTTGTTGATATTATATGATCAATGTATGTTTGAGCAATGATTTCTCGTTTTCATGAACTTCTTTTCATATAAATGTTTGAACATTGATGTTTTGTTTGTAAAGTATTCTTAAGCATCCATACAATGTTATGATTCATTCTGCATTTTGCATAATGTTTGTTTTGCATATTCATTGATTGTGTCAATTCTTGCAAAATTTCTTTTATCTCTGTCAAAATAATTACAGTATGTTGAATTTCAAAATTTTCGCATTATGAATCGATCCCAACCATTTTGAATCGATACATGCTCATTTTCTTTTAATTTCTTTCAAAATAGTTACAGTATGTATTGATACATAATGGCTTGTATCGATACATAGCCATTTGTATTTCAAAAAATTCGCATTATGAATCGATTCCAACCATAATGAATCGATTCATGTTGATTTTCTTTTAATTTCTGCCCAAATGGTTACAGTATGTATTGATACATAAAGGCTTGTATCGATACATAGCATTCTGATTTTTAAAATTTTTCGTGAAATGAATCGATTCATACAGTCATGAATCGACGCATCCTGTTTCAAATTCATTTTATTTTTTAATGAATCGACACATCAGCAACTGCCATGACATGTCTATCAGTTATAAAACTCCATTATGTCTTTCTCATCATCTCATTTGCATCATTTTCATTTCAAACCCTAACTGCCTCAAAACCCCTCTTCTCTCAAAACCCTAATCTCATCAATATGCCTCCAAGAGTCTTGCTTCCAAGAGAAAAAGGAAAACGTAAAGGCAAAGAACCCGTTGGGTCTTCTCATCAGGCTCCTTCTGTTCCTGAAATCCCTCCATCTGGGGCTGCAATTCTTCATCCTGCCATTGTTGAATAATTTGAAGCTTCTTTTAAAACAAGGTTAGTTATGAAACCACATGTTTTCGATACTAGTGATGTACGTACTCTCTGTTTAGAAGAAGTTGCGGATTTAATCGACGTACAAAATCTTGGATCCTTTTTATCTGTTAAAGATGAGTATCATGAAGACTTTATTCGTGCTTTCTATGTTGGTGTGAAAACTGGAAAAGGCTACATGTTCAAGTGTTCGATTGGAACCAGAACTTACCATTTTGAGGCTGATGACTGGTCCACAGTGTTCAATCTGCCATCTCTGCTGCCTGAATTACAGATGTGGCATGACCAGAATTTTGAAACACAGTTTAAGTTGAAGGAATATTGTGCATCCATTTCTAAATTGGAAAGACCTCTTGCTGATGATGAGCCTCTGACTTCTGGTATGATTAAAAGTGTTCCAAGAATTCTGCACTGGATACTTTCACATATCTTGCGTCCAAGGTCCAGTGGGCACTCTCGATTGGACAAGCCGGATATCCATTTATTGTATATTCTGCAGAAGAAGATACCATTAAACTGGGAAAATTACTTTGTCAAGCGCATCTTTCTTACGCGGAACAGCTCCAAAAACATCACTCTTGCATATGCTTCCCAGAATATGAGCATTCTTAAGTTTTGGAAAGTGGTTTTCCCTCCTGTGCCTCTCTTATCATCTTCTAGTGTTCAAGAATTTAACAATGCCACACTCTCTCGTATGGGTTATCGATGGGACATCGAGCGTCGCTGCTACTACTTCTTTGAACGCAGCACTCGAACCCGCATCTACAACTTTGATATCCCTTCTGAACACGTTTATGTTGAAGAACACCGGGATGAAGACATGGAGGATGCAGAAAATCCTCCTGATGCGAATGCCAACACCGGTTGGGGTGAGTGGGTACCACAAAGGTGGTCTCCTACAAACTATGATCCCGCTCCTTCATCGGATCCACCGACTTCATCTACTGCTGCTCCGACCTATCTTACTCAAATGTTTGCACAGTTGGAAGTTGCAAACAATTCCCGGCATGAAGAAGCTCGTGCGTGGCATGTCAAGCAAATGGAATGGCATAAAGAGCATCGAGAATGGCATGATGAGCATACTCGAATGTATCATAATCAACATTCATGGCATACTGAATTGGTTAAGTGGCATCAAGTGTTCTATAATGAGATGTCTGGATTTATGGATGATTGCCGTTCGCACCCGGGGATTATGGAAAGGTTTCAAAGCACAGAGGTTCAGAGGCATTTCATGCGTTACGCATTCATGGGGCAGAATCCAGATGAAATGCCTCCTCCACCTCCTCCTCCAAGTTTCCGTGACCCTGATCGAGATGATGCGGAGTCGTGTGGTGGCCATTTTCCTCATTGAAATTGCATTTCATTTTGCATATCATCATTGTTCTTTCTTAAGTTTCTTTGTTTTTCTTGTTTAAACTTTTTAAGGTTTGGTTTGGTTATGTAATTCGCAACTCTATTTGACAGTTTCACTGCCTATGATTATTTGCTTTTGTCTAAATTGTTTGCACTTTATGTTTCATTCTTTGTGAGTGAACTCTGCTTATATATCTTAGTATTGTTGTTTTTGTTTCTTCACCTATGCATTTTTTCTTGATGTTGACAAAGGGGGAGAAAAGGCAAAGGCAAGTGTGTGAAAAATGACAGGCACAAACTCAGGGGGAGTAATTCTCACACTTCAAATTTTGCAATCATCAAAAAGGGGGAGTTTGTGAGCAACTCTAGTTTTGAATGATTTTGAATGATTATAAATTTTAAGTGTTTTGTGCTTTCATCATATGCTGCCTTTAAATCTTTTGACTCAATTTTATCAATGTTTTTTATCTTTTGAAAAATACGCAAAATGAATCGATTCATTCCATCATGAATCGATTCATGTTGTTACAAGGATTCTGGAAATTCGCAAAATGAATCGATACATGATGAGATGAATCGATTCATGCTATTTGAATGGTTCTGGATTTTCTTCTATGAATCGACACATACAAACATGCATCGATTCATTGCTTGTTTAATTCTCTGTTTTTATTAATCTGTTCAGTATGTATCGATTCATACTCATATGTATCGATTCATTTGTCTGTTTTACTTCTAACAGAATCTGCATATATATGTTAAGTGTTTCATTTAGTGTTAGCACAGATCACAGAAAATTGCAGACAAATTTTAGAGTGATAGATCATTGAAGAACACATCAAGAAAAGGATTTTGGAGTGTGGACAATTCAATGTTGAGCAGGATTGAAACCTAGAATCAAAATTCATCTTCATCATCTTCTCAAACACCTTAATTCAAGAACATCAACAAGGAAGTGTGTGTTGTTCTGTGAATTGAAGGCTTATGAGATAACGTTCAGTGGTACGATCGGAGATCCAAATGAGTTGAAGATTGATAGAAGGTTTCAAGGAAAAACTAGATGGGTTTTCCTTCAAGAACGGGCGTGTTCTTGAGGGTTTGTTAGTCACGTTTACAAGACAGATTCAGCCGCAGCGTAAGATTTGGAAATCGGGGATTTCGCAAATAGATCGTGGAACCGGTGAATCTTTTGTATTACTTGCAGGGAATCTTGATTGGGCTCAGATCAAGTAAAGATTGATACAATAGGAAGATCTAGGTGTATAGATTTCTGGTGTTTGTATAGCAACCTTGTAATCGACGAATTCAGCAATATTGATATAAAAGTTCTCAATTTCGGTTTGAAATTGAGAGGGATACGTACCCACACGTGAGGACGAACGTTGGGAACTTCCTTACCAAATCTCTGTGTATTGTATTCTTTCTCTATCTCTATTTACGTTTTCAATTGTTTTTTTGATTCATTGGAAATAGCTTTAGTGATAGGTGCATTCAAATGTTTTACATCTTGTGTGTTTAATCCTTTATCATCTCAATCGTAAATCCAGCACGTTATCACATGTCTGGTCTTCTAGTGGCTGGTCCAGAATAGACGCTTGTATATTTGGGACCGTTGTTTCCGTTAAGTTTTGAAAACTCTGAAAAATCTTTTAAAATCCTTGTAAACAAGGAGGTGATCCATTCACCCCCCCTCTAGATCACTAGCCACAGCGTCTAACACATAGGTCATCCTTAAAATCAAATAAATTAGGGTAAGTCTAGTTTCCCCTTAGAAGTTTTCCTTTGATAACTTGAGTTTCACTTCTCATCTTAAAAGAAAATCAAAAACACCAAATAAAGGAAAATGTGTACAATGCGCCACGAGCCTTAAGCTATATGGGAAATGACTAGTGGAGGTCTCATTCACTCTTCTAGGATGCTTTACAAACGTTCCATTGGGGGCGATCTTGGAAAGTATTCGCTCCTGTATCATAGTCTTTAGTGTTGTACATACGAAAGACACAAATTCAAAACACTTCTTCTAAAAGACAATAAACCAAGACACCACGTCTTCTCATCTCATCCCATACTCATTGCGGACGAACATGACTTGTCTCGACAGTTCAAACAGCGACACGGTAAACACCCTCGAGTCAGAGCCGGTAACACCTGAGCTAGAGCTATGGCAACGTCATCCTAAAAAACATAAACAAGTTTCAGCCTTAGTTAGACGAACTACGGCGTCTCTAATCCTCATTTATCCCGATGAGGTACGTAGGCAGTGGGGTAGGGCCCATTCGAGCATAATCTTTATTTTCCCTACATTTTCCCCTTTTATTTCCATTTTTCAATTCCGTTTCTTTTCTCATTTCCATTCCGTTCCAGATAGCCGTTCTTTTATTCAAACAACATATTATTTCTCACCCTTTGAAAACAGACTTATAAGCATGGATCTCTTCGGGTACGGCGGATAGATTGGGGTACTAATACCTTCTCAATTCGTAACTGACTTCCGGACCTAGATCTTTGGTTCTCAAGGCCTCGTCCTTTTCCTTCTTCCTTAGGTTTGTGCAACATTACCTTTCCCATTCCTTCGGGATAAAAATGTCTGGCTGGCGACTCTAAACTTTTCCGCGCCACTTTCGTGTTTGTACTAGGATGAAAATCCCGGGAGCGACAGCTGGAGACTCTGCTGGGGAATCATTAGAAATTCTGGTTTCCCCTTTTGAGAGTCAATCTTAGTGCTTTCCTATTTCTATTTTCGTTGGGTGTTTATTCATTCGCTTTTATGCTTTAGTTTAGCTTTACTATTTTGTTTACAGTTTATCGCTTCACTTCACTACTTTATTTACAGCTTTTTGTACTTTACTTTATTGTTGCATATACTGGCATGTACTGTACTGGCTGTTCTAGTTTTCCTTGGCGGGATGGGATTATTGTGAGATAAGCCAAATACCCGGCTTGAGTATACACATAGGATTTAGAGTGGGCAGTCGTGTGGCTTGCGTGGTTTTGAGCACGTGTAGTTTTCACGAGTCCCACACCCAGATCAGGCTCTCTTGGGATATGTTATATACTGCCTAGGCAGACCATAGAACGTTCCCACCTGAGTTTCTAACACTAGGAACCGATCATCGAGGACCTTAGTGGAAACAACCCTCTCCAGTGGTGACAGTGGCAGACCACATTTTGTGGCAAACCCATTCGCACCCGAGGGCCCACTAGGAAATCGCATAGGATGACCTTGTTCTCTCGTAGGAACCTGGTTAAAGCAATTGGTTGTATGACGGTAGTATTGTATCCTTCGGGATGAATGTACTATTGTTTCTCGACTTCAGTGCTTGAAGCCAGGAACTTATGAGGGATGCTTGTTTTTTCCGGAATTCAGCTGAGGCCTCCCTGAGTAGTACATAATGCCAAACCGATTCCCTGATTTGGTCATGAGCCATTTTTCGGAAATGGTGAACGTATTATTGCTACTCGACTTTGAGAGTCCGTGATGTTGACCCGTAATAGCATACCCGTGAGATTGGGAGGGGTTTACAGGTTTGCAGGAACCCTAAACTTCCAACATACCCGCTTTTGCCAATATTACTCCATGATATGATCCGGTCCTATATGATACTTGGTTGAGAACTCTGGAATTTCTGCACAGAGATAATGATACTATGACTCTTCACCAACACTTGGTTATCTGATCCACACCAGCGTCGGACCGCTGATCACATGCCAGTTGCATACATGACATCATGGCATCTTAGCATACATGTTTAGTTACTTCCAAGGATCACATATCTGAATTAAATCGTCGGATTTTTTCTGCATTAAAACTTGGATCAAAACAGATAGATTCCTTGGAAATAACTGAACATGGCATTTGCATACATCCTTGCATTTTTTACAGGTGTTCAGGGACAGATTCTTATTCTGACTTGGTTTATCTCCGGAATGGCCAACTTGAATCACGATTGTCAAGGTATAGGCATGGAACAACTCCGAGCGGAGGTAACTGAGATGAAGGCCCAACTGGGGCATTTTATAGTGGACATTCGAGCATTGTCCCAGGATCAGAAATTGATGAGAGAAGAATTCAACTTGATGAAGACTCAGATAAAGCTGCTTACAGGAATCATGAATGCTATGTCGGAAAAAGAAAATAGTCGTGTGTCTGCTTTTCAAACAGAAGGTCATGTTTCTCCCATCTCTTTGGGATGTCCACTAAATCAGGGTTCTTTAGGTGGATTCCCTCTACAGTTCGAATCTCTTCACCAGCAATCGCCACTTGGCAGTCAAGAAGAGCATCAGATAGGAACCAACTCCACATGTGAACTAAATGATCCTACACCAATCGTTACCAAGGAAGTGAGCACTTTCTTTCCTTATCAGGGATCCTCCTCAGCTGCTACGCCTTGGTTTCTAGGAGAAATACTTCAATAAGTTTCGTCTATAGCTCCTCCATTGCTAGCAACCCGTCATCAGCAGGATCGAGAAAGGGTTATTGATCCGATACCCATGTCTTATGCTGAATTATGCCCACAACTGCTCAAAATGGAGTTGATTGAGTGTCACGAGCTAACTCCTCCTTCAGGTAAACTTCACCAAAGTTGGAATCCCTATGTCTACTGTGTTTTTCATTCGGGAACTCTCGGACATGATGTTAATGATTGCAAGGTGTTTAAACATCAAGTACAAGACTTAATTGATGAAGGCGTAATCACTTTTGGATTGACCGGACCGAAAGTGCCGCAAGATAAAGCATGCAGGAATACAAAAGAGGGTGTCAATTTTCCTTCTTCTAGAATCATTGCTCAGGCCAAGTCTTCAAAGGGGCTACATTAGCAATCTTCATTCGCTCCTCGACCGAGTATGAGTAAGAGAGTACAATGACATGTCAGGCGTCCAACGCAATGTCAACAACGAAAGTTTCAATCACAATCTCAGGGTCAGCAACAACAGGCATAAAAACCATTTCAGGAAAGGACAAAAGCGAGGAACCACAGACTTGATCTTATCCCATGTCCATATGTTGCATTGCTTCCAGAGCTACTGAAGTTGAACTTGGTTGAGCTCTGTGCCATGAGGGCTCCTTCTGCTGATAATCTACCACCAAATTTTGATCCAAACTCCAGGTGCAAATTCCATTCAGGTGCCCAGGGGCACAGTATTGATAAATGTTGGGCTTTTCAGAACAAGGTACAAGACCTAATTGAGTCCAAGGCAATCAATTTTTCTCCTCGTCCAAAGGTATTCCAGAATCCGATGCCTAATCACAATGGAACCGGTGTCACGGTTTTTCTACCAGACAGTCCACGTTAGGTTGAAGTCTTCGAGTTAATCACCCAGGACGCCAGGGTATTCATGAAGCAAATAAAGCCAGCAGTATTCAAATACTCTCAGTGATGGCATCTATGTGTTTGCCTTTCTTCATTGTTCATTTTCATCCCTATTGAGGGGAACTACGTCGCTCTGATTCTTCATTAGTCATCAGTCAATGGAGATATGTAGGCAGAAGATCATCAGGTCTTTCCGAGAAACCTTATGGGGCATCTTTACTCCCCAGCTTCACTCTTTCCTTCAGATGTCTCGTGTAAAAGTCAGAATAGCTAGAAGAGGAAGTATTACTGCCATGGTTAGGTATACGGCTGCAAATTGAAGATTACAAGTCTGTGAAAGAGCTATTGATCGCTGAAAGTATCCAAGACTGACAGGTCCAGACGGAGCCAAGCCTCCTCAACTACGGCAATACTCAGTTTCTTTACTGCATTTCCATTTGTAGTTTCTTTTATATGCTAAACATTTGTCTACATGTGTGAAATTTGTTTGCTTTTGAATGTTAGCAATAATAAGACTCACATGTTTTTCTTGAAGTAATTCATTCGCATTCACTTATAATTTTTCATGTGCACATTGCAATACCAATTGTCGTGCTTAAATTCTATGAAGGAGAATGACAAAACAAAAACGCAAAATCTCTAATTGTGTGCTCTCGAGTAAGGCCCTGTTGACGATGTACAGGCTTTGTTTCAAATCCCTAAACACTGGAGATATAAGGAAGATAGACCCTTGCTAACCCCATTGAGCCTTGAAGTAGGAGTTTCTTTTCACATGAAAAAACCCTCACATGTAACCCAGAGGCAGGGTAGATGTCAGCTAGTCGGACCAAGCGTTCAGGCTTTCATAAAGGAGTGTATGTGAGGACCCATTACATTCCATCATGCTAATCAAGAGGTCCAAAGACCAGAAACCACAATAGTTATCCAAGTCAAAAGGTCCAAAGATTGAAAACCACAATGGATATCTTTCGTCGACCCAAAAAATGAGGCAGTCACAACCCTCGCGAAGCAATCAAGACAAACAGTGTCACACGTCTCGTTCAAAAAAAAGAAGAAAAAAAAGCCCGCTAAGTCGAAATTTGAAAACAAGCGACTTAGGCAAAAGTTAGGGCATCCCGCTGGACTTCATAATCAAAGATTCACAAGAATCGGTCCAGGCAAAAGTTAGGGATAAAGCAAAATAAAGCAAAAGCGAAAGACGGAAAGGATTACACAAGAAAGATCCTCAAATGAGAACAAAGTCGTGTGGCACAGACACGAAAGATAGAGGAGTGACTGACTCTCGATAATAACCTGATTGGTGCTTGAACCGATAGCAGCAATGGTTTCTCAATCAACACGAAACCCTTATGAAAGGTGAATGCTTGTGAAAACTAGCTGAACGTAGGAATGGAGAACATCACGAAGAGTGGGTGGGCACAAATAAACTTCGAGCCTATATCCTTTGTTTCTATAACCGTGAACCAGGCCACGATACAACCCTCAAAAGTCCTAACTGAAACAGGGTTAATTTGAGAGCATACTACTACGAGATAACGTTCCTGACTCCTATGAGTTGTGCTAAAATGATCCTTGTCGGTATTGCATGTACATACTTTCATTCAAAATAATGTCGTATCTTAACCAGTGATTCGCTCACGAAGGTTTACGACCCCTTTTCAAAACTTCAAGATTAACATGTGTGTTGCATTGGAATTTTCATTCTAGGAATAAACATTTTTTTGCTTGCATACATTTGTTTAGCATCATAAATGGTTCACATGCAGAAATTCAATCCAGAAGCTTAAGCTTGCCAAGTTGAGAAGTCTAAAACTTCTGAAATACTGTCACGTCGAGGTGCACTTTTCTGAGAAAGCTTCATTGAGCAGGGACTTTCCCAACTAGGCATGGTAAGAGCTAACCCATCCGGGGAAGTTACGTCGAGCAATCTCTTCAAAATTCAGTCAAACTGGGACAATCACTTTGAGATTCAAATCTCTCCGAGAGCAAAGATTAGTCAGTCAAGTACAAAACTATTCAAATACTCGTACTGGGGAAGGCCACCCCTATAGCACGAGAATTCATTCTTTCCCGAAGACAGACAGTCGGAAGCACCTATCCAGAATTCAGAGTACCCAGACAGTTATGCTCCTGAAGAGTTTCTATGTCACCCTCTCAGCATAACTCTTATTGATTGAGTTTATATAATGGATGCTCGTCAAGCCAATTATCTCATTCAACGTTTCTTACAGCTTCAAGCTCAGCTGCATGGGCAATGGTTACCTCCCCAACAAGGTTATTATGCTTATTCATGCAATCATTATGATACCCAAGAGTTTAAAGACACCAAGTCTTTTGTAAAATCCTCTTGAGGTAAGAACCATACAACCACAACTGATCCCCAGCACGAGACAACTTGAAACCTTTCCTCCTCAGCAGGACGTGTCTCGGTGTTGTCATCTCCAACAGACAAATGGAAGTTATCCCCAGTAAAGTCACAAAGTTTTTCCTTCAGTTGGTTTCCTTGATCTCGGTTCCTCAAAAAAATCTAAGGTAACTCCTATTCCCCTAGCAGATTTCAGATAAATCATTCTTCTCCCCAGAAGATCCATAAGAGTGGATAATCCCTAATAGTTGAGGTATCCCCTGGCACGGTCCTCAAGTCTAAAGTCCAATTTATTTTTGGAAAAGGTGGTAATTCGGGACAAATGAATTATTCACGCTCTTTCCAAACAGAGATGTTATCCCCGCAGGGCTTCTTGATATCGAATTCGCGATCATTGTGTTTCCCCACAGAGTTAGCAGAGACTTATTACTTCCGCGTCAGGAATTTCTTTTACATTCACACCAGTTCATTAACAATACTCAAGACATAACATCCCCAGTGTCATGGGGCAACATGCCATGCAATTCAACAGACGTAAAGTCCAGCCACAAACTGGCCAAAGTCCATCTTCGGGTGGCAAATTTCAAAAGTCTCCCACAGCGAGCAAAAGCCCAGCCACAGAGTGGCCAAAGTCCATCTTCGGGTGGCAAATTTCAAAAGTCCCCCACAGTGGGAAAAAGTCTCCCGTAGTGAGCAAAAGTCCAGCCATAGACTGGCCAAAGTCCATCTTCGGGTGGCAAGTTTCAAAAGTCCCCCACAATGGGCAAAAGTCCCCCACAGTGGGCAAAAGTCTCCCACAGTGAGCAAAAGTCCAGCCACAGACTAGCCAAAGTCCATCTTCGGGTGGCAAGTTTCGAAAGTCTCCCGCAGTGTGGCGAATTTCCAAAGTCCACCCGCAGCGTGGCAACTTATCCCAAGTCCACCCATAGCGTGGCAATTCATTCAAAGTCCAACCGCAGATTGGCCAAAGTCCATCCTTTGGGTGGAAAATTCTTAAAAGTCCAGTCGCAGACTGGCCAAAGTCCATCCTCCGGGTGGCGAATTCTCAAAGTCTCCCGTAGCGAGCAGCAACCCCCGTAGTGTGGCGAATTACCAAAGCCCCTGTAGTGTGGCAAGAAATTGAAGTCTCCCGTAGTGAGCAGAAGTCTCCCGTAGTGAGTAAAAGTCTCCCGTAGTGAGCAGAAGTCTCCCGTAGTGAGCAGCAGCCCCCGTAGTGTGGCAAGAAATTGAAGTCTCCCGTAGTGAGCAAAAGTCTCCCGTAGTGAGCAAAAGTCTCCCTTAGTGTGGCAAGAAATTGAAGTCTCCCGTAGTGAGCAAAAGTCTCCCGTAGTGAGCAGAAGTCTCTCGTAGTGAGCAGCAGCCCCCGTAGTGTGGAAAGAAACAGAAGTCTCCCGTAGCTGAGCAATGTGCCCCCGTAGTGTGGCAAATTTTCTGAAAGACTCCCGTAGCGAGCAATATGCCCCCGTAGTGTGGTGAATTTACAAAAGTCTCCCGTAGCTGAGCAATGTGCCCCCATAGTGTGGCAAAGTTTCTGAAAGACTCCCGTAGCGAGCAATGTGCCCCTGTAGTGTGGCAAAGTTTTCAAAGTCTCCCGTAACTGAGTAGTGTAGCCCCACAGTGTGGAAAGTTTCTAAATTCCCCCGCACTGGGCAAAAGCCTCCCGCAGTGAGCAGAAGTCCACCCGCAGTGTGGCAAATTCTTAAGGTCCACCCGCAGTATGGCAAATTATCCAGCAATCCACCCGCCGTGTGGTAAAGTATCTGAAGTCCAACCGCAGATTGGCAAAAGTCCATCCCCAGGGTGGCGAAGTATCTTAAAATTCGATCGCAAATCGTTGAAATCCCACCCGCAGCGTGGCAAGTCGTTATTCGCCTAACTTCATCCGATAATACACCAGTAAAGCATTATTGCAGCCTATCAAAGTCCACCCGCAGTGTGGCAAATCAGTAGCCATCTGACATCACCCAAAAGGCATCCCCCGTTTACTTTTCTTCACATCATAATTATATCCAAGCAGAGTTCATTCGGTTGAGTTTATTTCCCTGTTCTTCTGCCGCAGAGTGCAAATTTTCTGGTTGTTTCTAGTATTCAATCCCTGCATACTTCAAACGTCTGAAAGCAACTGCTATCATCCATTCAAGTCTACAGTGATTGAATAGGGGCAGCTGTAACACCCCAAAAATTTTCCCTCATATTTATTTCTTCGACTGGTTCATGTCTCGTGTTCATTTGCTTTGGGCCTTAACATTTGCAAACATGTATTTCATTGAGCTCTGAAGATGGGAGATCGGAGCACATTCTTGTGATTTGCTTGTTCCTATTTAGAATATTTATTTCGATATATTACTCTTAAGCAAAATTTGACCTCTTACAAGATCCTCCATATCATCCATCATTGTGGTCAAGAGACATTATTCGTTGCTTATGACTCGATTCAAGAATGATATAACCAAGCGATTCAAAAGGCTTGATTTGAAGTATTATTAATTCGTGGATTCATCATGGTTGGTTTGTGTTCAAAATGAGGAGGAAAGGTGCATTGGTCATGATTTATATGGAAGGTGTGGTTCGAGTTCACTTTGAATCCAATTATCCATCTTCCATACTCTTGTCAGCTTTTTTTTCGGTTCATTGTTGCCACCTTTATTTTAAAATTCACCGATTTTTAAGATAAAATCCTTACAAATTTCCATGCCATAAACTATCCTCCATTTTTATAACCATGATTTATGTCTTTTATTTCTTCTTCTCTTTTACCCATTTGTTCTCCTTACATTATTGATAGATCCGATCTTTTTATTAGTTTCCCATTTATTTCCAATTTAGAATCATAACCGATTTTAATAATTGCTTTTTTAACTAAGTATTCACATTTTTATTTATTTTTTGTTGTTTTGTGAATCCAAACCTTGTGTAAGCCCATTGTTAAGTTTGTTTCTTGGTCAAATTGTTGACCGTTGGATCAAGTATCGGATTCGTGCCAAATGGTCCTCCAGGACTCATAATGACTTGCTGCCATGTGCATGTCTAGAGTATCTCTCTCGTGGAAGGAGAAGCATACATTAGTTGCTACTTTACAAATACCGTCAAACCCAAATAATGGAGCAATTAACAAAGATTCATTTATTTACATCAAAGTAAATTCATTCGGTTTTATGATGAGCAATTACATGTTATGGTTCTGTACCAATTCACAAGTTTTAGGGAATAAAGAAATACAAAGATGAGCTTCCTATTATCTCGCACTATCGATACTTGTAATATGGAGGCCGGTTATACACCAAGTTTTTAGCAATGTCAGCATAGGAATTCACAGAATCTTCGGATTTCCAGCAGGGGGACAATCTGATGTACATGAGTAGTGTGTTCATGAAGGCGAAATTTTGAGACGCAACATCAATAAATCATTTTTTCAGCCTGAATCATTTGGAAATTGGGCGTTAACAATTTAAATCCAGAAGTTGCGCCAATTACTAGTTTCCTGCAAAATACAAGAAACGATGGTTACGAAATGTGAAGAAAATGGCTAGTGGAAAGAAAGTGTGAATACAGCAGAAGAGATTTGTTTACTTGCAAGCAATGGAATCTGAGATAAAACGCAGTCTTGTGAATGTTTCCAACCGGCATAGCCAACCTCCGTAGCTCCCAATGTTCAGCACGTCCAAATATACGTTTTCGTTCTCGCGAATGACATATAACCTGTTTCACTCTGCCCTGCATAAACAAAATTCGATTCTAAAAGCTACTAAATAACAAGTGTAAACACCCCAAATTTGCCCTCACTCATTTCACCATGGCTTGTGATCTTTTCATTTGCATAAGTTCAACCATAGCATCTCATACCACATTTTTTATTCACTGCATTGATTCAAAGTCATCTGCATCTAGGGTTTGTGATCTGAGCCATCCCTGAGCCATTTGAGCCACTCCAAAGGCCTTCAATCACTTCAAAGGGGTCCATGTATATTCAAGCATCATATTATATCCTCTCAAGATCAAAAAGTCAAAGAATCACAAGAACTGAGGAAGGCATGGAAGCAGAGCCAGGTTTAACTACACAGATGACCTAAAATTAGGGTTTTGGTTTCAGAGGCCATAACTCCAATTTTTTTGGCCATTCTTGTTTCTATTGGTCTCTATATGTTATGAGTATCATTCATATCAATTTTCATGAAGAAATTCAATGGGGAAGGCATCTGATCAAGAGATGACTTCTTGAGCAAGTCAGTGCAAAATCAGGGCATCTGAGGCCCCCAGTGACCCAACCAAAGGGTGCTCTCCATCATTTTGAATGTGTATGATCTTTATTTGATCATAGAAGATGTTAGAAGTTCACAAAATTGAAGAATTTCAAGCCATTTGCAAAGTTGCCTTTTTGGGAAAGTGACTTGTAATGAAAACTTGCCATTTTGGGAAAGTTCTTCAACCTCCTCTTTTTGATTCAAAAATGCCTCAAATGAGAAAACTTTGGTCATGAAAGTTATAGATTGGATCCTCCCATTTTCAAAAAGTACAAGAACTCATTCTAATTCATTTTGGATCAAAAGTTATGGCCTTGCAAAGTTGGGAAAAATCACATAATTTCATGTTTTACACCAAAAGAGGAAAGTTGCAAAACCTCATGCCAAGGCAAAATGTGACTTCAAATGGACTTCTATGCATTACACAAACATAAACCATGGCCTAAAATTCAGAATGCACCAAAGAATCTCCAAGTTTCATGACTTATGCTTCAAGAAATCACAAAAGGGCCAAAGTTGCACCAATTTGCAAAAGCTCATGTAACCATGCCTCTACTTGTTACAGCTCACAAAATCTGATCCATAAGCAATCCATGATCTCAGCTGAACCAAGCCATGCCCCTAAACCAGCCTGCCATGACCCATACCTCAAAGGACACCTAACATTGACTTTTGGCAAAATGGACCATACCAATCAACATAGGCCAGCAACAACTCTCTGACATATCCCAACTTGATACATGGACAAAATGGAATTCAACACACCATACAACACAGCCTGAGTTCTCCCACAAGCCAGCATTCTCAAAAATCCTCCCTTTTGCATTTTCTATCGAATCCCATAACTCAGCCATTCATTCTTCAAATTTCTTCCACCATTCATCTCAAAATGCTTCACTGATCATCCCTGACCCATCAAAACAGCCTAAGACCACCACAAATAGAAATACGATCTTCACCACCCCTGAACTGGAAGCTTCAAAATCCTCCATATAAACTCATTCCAAGCTTACCAGAAGCCTCAAGGAGTTCATTGGAGTGGAAAAGCACAAGGCAGAAGGTCAAAAAGCCCAGGATTCGAAAGCTCAATCTCAAGTAACTTGATGAACATTTTTTCCAGAATCTTGTTCTTTAGTTACAAAGTTGTTCTATGCGTTGCCCTGATCATGGGGATGTAATTACTTTCGAAAATGGGCCAGAAACAAGCATTTTGTGTTGCTCTGAAACTTTTGCCCTAAAATTTATTTTCTTCGATTCTCTCTGTGTGGCTAAGATAAATTGTTTTTGACCCTGGATTCTTGTTATTCAATGTTAGAGGATTGATTCTGGAGTTTTGGAGGTCTTGGGGATGTGTTTTGAGTGTTTCAGGTGAGGGGGATGACCGGAGAAGACGACCGGAGAAGACGACCGGAGCTTATCTCCGGTCGCCTGAAGTTAATTAGGGCAAAACCTATTTAATTAGTAACTTTGAATTCTGACCCTAGGATCTTGCTTCCCGCGCGCACTTGGATGGACCAGATCATGTCATTAAACCCTAAAACCTGATTAATTAAATTAATTTAGATTAATTAGTCAGTTTGAATATGAGCCACATGATCACGCGCGAATTAGCAACTTTGAACCATGGCCTTGGATTCTGATTATCACCAGTCTTGTTGACTTGCACGCGCAGCCCTTGGATTCTTCAACTTTGCATCTCAGCCACTGGTTTTGATTACTTTTCATTTTTCCTTTAATTATTTCATATTTTATTTCATATATTTTTTTAAAATAGTTAGAAAATTCCAAAAATATTTTCCTTTTGCATTTTTGTTTCAAATATTTTTCTTAACCAGAAAATATTTTTATTTTTATTTTTTGCATTAAAAATTATTTTTAAATCATTTAAATGTTTATTTTTAATTAGTTAATGGAAATTAATTAATTAAAAATGCATTTAGGTATTTAAAAATCACAAAAAAATTCACATTGCATTTTAAAACATTTAGAAACATTATCAAAATCTCAAAACAAATTTCTTTTTGGTCCTTGATGCATTTTGACAATTTTTATTGGAATTAAAATTGTTTAAAGGAAATATTTTGATCCTAACTTGAAAAAATACATTCTTCCTAACCATGAGGAGTTTGATGATGGTTCTTCTTGCATTGCATCCTTCACATTATGTAGTTTCTAGGGTTAAATTGGTTTGCATTTATCTTCCATTTTCAATTTAATGTGCATTTTTCCTTTTGAGGTACCTTGAAACCCTAGTTAACTTAGAAAAATCATAACTTCCATTAGGTTTAGATTTAGGTCTCCTCCTTTGGGCAGTGAACTTGTGTAGGGTTAGGGTTCCTTTTATCCCATTTTCAATTTTTTATCATGTCATTTGCTTCTGATTTTGAATTTTGCATTACATATTGTATGTAAACCCTAATTCTTGCCTTCCTTTGCATTCATCTCTCATTTGATTGCATTTGAGAACTTGCCATGACATTTTGTGCATCCACATGATTCATAAGACATCTTAGGACATATTAGAATCATGTTTGATCATTGCATCTTTCATTTGCCATGTTATGCATTCATATCATTTCATAAGCTTTCATGAACTTTCATGGTTCAAAGCATGCTTCATTTGCATCCACACTCTTGTATGATCATCCACAACTCTTGACATGTGTTTGCATCACCTCTTAGCATCATTGAAATCATGCTTATGCTTCTGACTTTGGTTTTCATCATGACATTTCATGCCATTTGCATTGCATTTCATTTCCTTTGCTAACTTTTCAGGTGGTAAGTTGTTTTGAGAAGTGAATTTGCCCTCACTTCTCACCATATCTTCTCATCCCTCTCTTGCATCATTGTTACATTTTATCTTGCCTTTGAGTGAGCTTGCTCATTCATGCTTTTTCCTACTTTCTTTCTTCAAGCAACTTGCCTTCTTAAGTGAAGCAAGTTGTCTTGCTTCTCTCTGCTTCCTTCTCCTTTCATCTGCTTCTCTCCTTGGTGGCTCTTTGAAGATTCTTTCTCTCTTAAGGCTCATAAACCCTAGGATCTCTAAGCATAATAATAATTAGGGTTTAATTAGTCCCCCCCTTAGACTCTTTCCTTTGTGTCATCATTGAGTCTTCTCTTCTCACCTCATAATCAAGGACTAAACCCTAAAGGTTTTAAGGCTTTATGATTAAGCTTATGCCTGCATCCTTATATTAGGATGGAGTGTATAACTTTAATCTTAAGTGTCAAACCCTTAATGTGTTTAAATCCTTTAATCAATTCACTCAATAATCATCAAGACATCAAGCTTGTAACTTGGGCCTTGCATTAGGGTTCTAATTCTTCCTTAATTGGTTAAGAAGGACTAACCCTAGTGTTAATGGACAAGTCCCCCTCAAGTTGTCTTACAAACCATAAAAATCACTTCTTAATCTTACCATTAACTAAAATCCATTTAATAAAGGTTTTGTTTTGTCATGAGGTTAATCCCTAATCATGGATTAAGTTGAGGAGCCTTCCTCAGCTTAAATGTTCTCATCTATTATCCTTCTATTAGGATGGTGTAATGGGTCCATTAAATCCCTGATTATGGCTTAAACTCATTACTCAACACTAAACAAAAACAACAAAAACAACTAAATAATCACAAGTAGGTTAATGATCTTAATCCTACATCATGGTGATTAAGTGTGAGGTGTTTACTCCACACTTAAGGTATTCTCATTACCCCTAACCAGAGGGAAGATGTAATGAGTTTACTAACCCTTGATTTAGGCTTAAACTCATTTACTTATGACAAATCCAAAAGCAATAAGAGACTGAAAACACAAAAACAAACAATAATCGTCTCCTCCGGGATTCTTTTCTCATCTCATTCACTCATAAACGAGAACTTGCTTCTTCCGCCTAATGCAAGACAGTTTGCACCTGAGCCAGACAGTTCATACACTTGAGCATAGGCAAGTGAGCAGTTCATCAGTCAATTCATCTTTCAGTCTCTTTGAGTCAAACTACGGTGTTCTGACTTCCTCATTGCACGAGAGGATACGTAGGCATAACTTAACAGTTATCGAACAAAAGTCTCTGTCTATTCCCCCTCTTCCAGCATTATTATTTTAAGCCTCATAGTCTTGAGCATTTCACTCTTGTTCTTACACTGACACTTCTCTTATACACCTCACATTTCTTTCACACTGTCACTTACATTCTTTCCAGCTTTGATACACAAATTGCACTGACACTACCCCTTTTAGACACAAATCTTTTAAGCGTGGATCCCGTCGAGTACGGCGGACAATCTGGGTGCTAATACCTTCCCAGGTTGTAACCAACCCCCTTTCTCAGTTTCTCTGGCTCGCAACCGTCTTATCCATCTTTTCTCAGGTTTATGCAGCATTACCTTTCCTCCGGGATAAAAATGCCTAGCTGGCGACTCTTTTCTTTCTGAGTTCACCCTTGTGTGTTCTCTCTTTCGCCGACCGTTCACGTCTGTACCCCATTTGACCTGGGCTCATTTGGTGGGAGCGACAGCTTGGCGACTCTGCTGGGGACCCTTATGCTGTAACCAGGGCTTCTGGTTCTTTTTGTGGGTTCCTCCTAGCGCTTGTTTGATTTGTGTTTACTGGGGTGTTATGTGCTATATGTGTTTTGTAAACACCCCAAATTTGCCCTCACCCATTCACTCCATGGCTTGGGATCACTTCATATGCATAAGTCCAATCATGGCATCTCATATTACATTTTTGATTCATTGCATTGGTTCAAAGTCATCTGCATCTAGGGTTTGTGATCTGAGCAATCAAAGAGCTTCTTGAGCCACTCCAAAGGTCATCAATCACTCCAGAGGGGTCCATGTATGTTCAAACATCATATTATATCCTCTCAAAGTCAAGAATGTCAAAGAATCACAAGAACTGAGAATGGCATGGAAGCAGAGCCAGGTTTAACTGCACAGATGACCTAGAATTAGGGTTTTGGTTTTAAAGGCCATAACTCCAAATTTTTTGGTCATTCTTGTTTCTATTGGTCTCTATATGGTATAGGGAGCATGCATATCAATTTTCATGAAGAAATTCAATGGGGAAGTCATCTAATCAAGGGTTGACTTTCTAAGCAAGTCAGTGCAAAATCAGGGCATCTGAGGCCCTCAATGACCCAACCAAGGGGTGTTCATCATCATTTTGAGTATGTATGATCTTTATTTGATCATAGAAGATGTTAGAAGTTCACAAATTTGAAGAATTTCAAGTCATTTGCAAAGTTGACTTTTTGGGAAAGTTTGACTTTTAATGAAATTGCCATTTTGGGAAACTTTTTCAACCCTTGCTTTTTGATTCAAAAATGCTTCAAATGAAAAAACTTTGGTCATGAAAGTTGTAGAATGGATCATTACCTTTTCAAAAAGTACAAGAACATGACCTAATTCATTTTGGATCAAAAGTTATGGCTTGTCAAAGTTGGCTAAAATCACAAAATTTGAAGTTTTCTACCAAAGAGACATTTTGCAAAATGGTTTGTTCAAATGTTCTAAAGGCCTCAAATGTGTATCATTTCTTCACAACATGATCATATAACCTCTAAAATTCAGAATGGGCCAAGGAACTTTGCACTTTGATGCCTTGAAACTCAAGATTTCTCAAAGGAAACAAAAGTGAGGCAAGTTGCAAAAACTCACTCAAGTGTGAATCCACTTGCTTGCTGACTTCACAAACAATCCTATGGCTCTCCACACATCTTGCTGCGCAGGACACCCCATCTGTCCTTGGCTAGCTAGTAGCCCATGCCTCTCTTACACAACTTTGACATTTTGGCAACTTGAGCCATACCAATCACAAAAGCACACATCAACTCATCTGACCAATCCCATTAGTTTATGCAAACAAAAAGCAAGCCAAAGCACACACAACACAAGCCTGAAAGCACACACAACACAGCTCTCTCATTTTCACCTCATTTTGCAAAAGCTTTCGAAACACTCTCCACAAGCTGCAAACACACAAACCAACTTCACAAATCAACTCAGCACACTTCACTGGCCAGAAACCACCCATCACCATAGCCTGAAACTCCCTGAATCAAAAACACGATCACCACCCTCCCTTGAACAGAACTTCTGCCATCTCTCAAACCATCCATTATAAACTTCAAATAAGCATTGGAAGCTTCTCAGGGGGTCCAGTGGAGTTGATTGAAAGCAAGAAATCAGCCAGAAAGTGCCAGAAACCAAAGCTTCAGTTCAGGTATCCATCAAGAACAAATTTTCCAGAACTCATTTTACTTGTTATAAATTGATTCTATATGATATCCTGATCATCATGATGTGTTTAAAATTGAAAATGGTGGAATATTGAGCATGTATGAACTGTCTGAAACTTTTTGCCCTAAATGAGTTTTGCTTCGATTTGCTTGATTAATGGATGAAAAATGATGTTTGTTTGGGGGTTTTGATTCAGTGTTGAATGGGGATGAATTCTGGGCAGTTAGATTTCATTTTTATTGCGTGTAGAGGGAGTTAGAAATTTGGCTCGTCGGAGAAGATGACCGGAACCACTGTTCCGGTCATTTGAAAGTAATTAGGGCACTAATCATAATTAGCAGATTTGAATACTGGCCGTCCAGATGTGCGCCAGGTCAATTCGCGCGCGTGTGAGTTCAAATCTCAGCCTTTGATCTTGCTGACTTTTCTATTTTTCAGTTTAAACTCATTTTATTTTCTTTTTATTTAATTTGTTTTCTTCATTTATTTTAAAATAGTAAAAATCATGTAAAAATTCTGAAATTTTTTATACAACCTTTTATTAATTTTCAGAAACCAAAAACATTTTTATTTTTATTTTTTGCATTAAAAAATATTTTTAAATCATTTAAAAGATTATTTTTAATTAATTAATGAGAATTAATTAATTAAAAATACTTTTAAGTATTTAAAAATCACCAAAAAAATTCATGAAACCTTTAAAATTATTTAGAAACTTTGTCCAACCCTCAAACCAAATTTCTTTTTTGATCTTAATGCATTTTGACAATTTTCCATGGAATTAATTCTATTTCAAAGCATTATTTTGATCCAATGTTCAAAAATTCATTTCTGCCTAGTCTTTAAGAGTTGGACTTTGATTCTTTTTGCATTGCATCTTGCACATCATGAAGTTTATAGGATTAATTTGGCATGATTTGATCTTGCATTTTCAATTTGTTTGACATTTTTCTTGACAAGGTACCTTGAAACCCTAGAAATCTTAGGAAATTCATAACTTTCACTAGGTTAAGAATTGGACCCCCTCCTTTGGGCAGTGAATTTATATAGGTTTAGGGTTCCCTTGGATGCATTTTCAATTTTTTATCTTGATGTTTGCTTCTGGTTTTGGTTTTTGTTTTGTGCATTGATCATAAACCCTAATTTGGGCTTCCTTTTGCATTCATCTTGCATTTGCTTACATACCTTGACTTGCCATGACATTTTATGCATCCATTTGATCCATGACACATCTTAAGACATATTAGAAGCATGTTTGATCATTGCATCTCTCATTTGCCATGTTATATATCATTTGCATTTCATAACTTTTCATGTACATCCATGGTTCTAAGCATGCTTCTCTTGCATCCATATGTTTGTATGATCATCCCCATGTCTTGTTTCATGTTTGTATCATCTCATAGCATCATTAGCATCATACTTATGCTTCTGGTTTTGGTTTTCATCATACCATTTCATCTCATTTTGCATTGCATTGCATTTCTTTCACTAACCTTTCAGGTGGTAAGTCACTTTGAGAAGTGAATTTTCCTTCACTTCTCACAATTTCCTTTCATCTCCTCTTATGCATCATTGATGCATCTTGTTTTGTGTTTGAGATTGAGCTTGCTCATTCTTCTTCTTCTCACTTTCTTTCTTCAAGTGACTTGTCTTCTTAGATGAAGCAAGTTGCTTTGCTTCTCTTTGCTCCTTTCATCTGATTCCTGGTGGTTCCTCTGAAGATTTCTCTTGTAAACCTCACAAACCTTAGGAAAAACCAAGCATGACAATGATTAGGGTTTTGATTAGCCCCCCATTTAGATTTTGCCTTTGTGTCTCATTGAGTCTTCTCTTCTCATCTCATAATCAAGGACTAAACCCTAAAGGCTTTAAGGCTTTGTGATTAAGCTTATGCCTGCATCCTTCTATTAGGATGGAGTGTATAACTTTAATCCTAAGTGTTAAACCCTTAATGTTTTTAACTCCTCTAATCAATCCATCTAATAATCATCAAGACATCAAGCTTGTAACTTGGGCCTTGCATTAGGGTTCTAATTCTTCCTTAATTGGTTAAGAAGGACTAACCCTAGTGTTAATGGACAAGTCCCCCTCAAGTTGTCTTACAAATCATAAAAATCACTTCTTCATCATATCATTAATTAAAATCCACTTAATAAAGGCTTTGTTTTGTCATGAGTCTAATCCCTAATCATGGATTAAGTTGAGGAGCTTTCCTCAGCCTAAACACTCTCATCTATTATCCTTCTATTAGGATGGTGTAATGAGTCTGTTTAATCCCTGGTTATGGATTAGTCTCATTACTTAACACTAAACAAAAACAACAAGAACATCTAAATAATCACAAGTAGGTTAATGATCTTAATCCTACATCAGGGTGATTAAGTGTGAGATGTTGACTTCACACTTAAGGTATTCTCATTACCCCTAATCAGAGGGAAGATGTGATGAGTTTACTAATCCATTGGTTTAGGCTTAAGCTCATTGACTTATGACAAACTTCCAAAATCAATAAAAGATTGAAAATCAAAAACAAATAATAATCGTCTCCTTCGGGATTCTTTTCTCACCTCATTCACTCACAAACGAGAACTCGCTTCTTCCGTCTAATGCAAGACAGTTTGCACCTGAGCCAGACAGGTCATACACTTGAGCATAGACAAGTAGGCAGTTCACAAGTCAATTTATCTTTCAGTCTCTTTGGGTCGAACTACGGTGTTCTAACTTCCTCATTGCACGAGAGGATACGTAGGCATAACTTAACAGTTATCGAACAAAAGTCTCTGTATATTCCCCCTCCTTCTAGCCTTATTCTTTAGCCTCATTATCATGAGCATTTCATCTTTGTTCTTACACTGACACTTCACTTATACACTTCACTTCTCTTACACTGACACCTGTACATCCTTTTCCAGCTCTTTTATACACAGATTGCACAGACACTACCCCTTTAAAACACAAATCTTTCAAGCGTGGATCCCGTCGAGTACGACGGACAATCTGGGTGCTAATACCTTCCCAGGTTGTAACCAACCCCCTTTCTCAGTCTCTCTGGTTCGCAACCGTCTTATCCATATCTTTCTAGGTCTATGCAGCATTACCTTTCCTCCGGGATAAAAATGCCTAGCTGGCGACTCTTTTCATTTCATCCTTTCGCCGACCGTTCGCGTCTGTACCTTATTTGAGCCCAGTCTCATCTTTTGGGAGCGACATGTTTATGTATTTATTTTATTGCTTTATGTACAGTCTTGATTACTGCTTTCCTTACAGTTTTATACATCATACTGTCATACTATCATTTTGCTGGATCTGGTTTGCTGTCCTTATGGGTGGGGGTTCCATTGAGAGTTTGAGGTCCTATACCTGGGACCTGAGTGACACCTAGGCTAGAGTGGTTCATATTCTTTCCCATTCCATTTCGGTCTGGTGCGGGAATATGAAACACGGTTCAGATGTGGGTTTCTTCTTGAGAACTTTGTGCTACAGATTTCCTGTAGTGCTAGGGCTATCTGGGAAGCCTGTTAAGTCTGGATGACCTTTATTATGACCTTCAGAAACTGGGGTGAATTAGAGGAGGACCTTTTATGGTTATTGTAAACACTGTACCTCCAGGTTAGAAGTGTTTACACTTCTCATAACTGATCCAAGTCTGAGGATCCTTGTTCTAGAACATCACATGTGAGAGGGTTGGGCTGTTTACAGGTTTGCAGGTACCATTGGCCACATCATACCCTGATACTTGTTTTGTTTAAGAGTACCTCATTTTGGACAGTTCTTGTGATTTAACCCTGCACATGTGACTCTTTATTTGAGTCCCCCACCTTGGTTACTGGATTTCTAAAACTCCATCTGGACTTCTTGAGCATACATGGGCTTTATATCAAGACAGATAATCAGATCCAGCTTGATCACAAACCCTTGCATATCATTTGCATACGTTATCATTGCATCATTTGACGTTTGTTTATTTGTTTTTCAGGGTATCCACAATATATATGGTTTGGTTTTGACCCCTTCTTTTGCATAGACCTCAGCTTCAGCTATCTTCATCATTTGCCTGCTTCAGCTATTCTCATCATCACCAGCATCAGCCTATCAGTGGCTCATCTCCAGTATCAGTTTTGATCTTCATCAGCAGCTATCTTCATCATCTTCAGCAGCATTCATGGCTACTCCTAGGAAGAGCAACATATCCTACCATTTCTTTGAGCCTGTGCTGACTGGCATCAGGCAGGTCCAGTCACTTATCACTCCTGACCACATCCCATTATTCAGGGAACATTATGGAGGCATCCTGGATATGGTTATGGACCTTGACCCTTCTCATATGAGCATGATCCACACCTGCCTACATTTTTATGACCCTCCTTTAAGATGTTTCACATTTTCAGACTTTCAGCTAGGACCTCTGCTGGAGGAGTTTTCATCATTGATTGGAGTACCTGTCAGGGGTGGAATCCCCTTCAACCCAGAGATGACTTCTCCCAGCAATGGAGAAGTGGCAAAAGCATTGTACTTGGAGCCTGCCTTGATTGAGCAAAGCATGACAACAAAAGTTGGGATCCCTGGTTTACACTTAGACTTCTTGATTTCTCAGGCCATCCTGAAGGCCTCCTTGGGAGAATGGAGGGCAGTATATGCACTGTTAGCCCTCAGCATATATGGGGTTATACTGTTTGCAGATGAGCCCAAATTTATCAGCAAGAATGCCATTCATCTTTTCCTTCTGAAGAACCCAGTACCCACATTGTTGGGAGATTTCTATTACTCCATCCATCAGAGGAATGAGAAACAAAGGGGGAAGTTAGTGAGATGTTGTGCTCCTTTGTTTCACACATGGCTGCTCAAACACCTACCCAAGTCAGATGCCTTCTTGAATCCTCACCAGCAGAAGAATTGGGCCAAGAGGCTCATTGCTTTGACTTCAGATGATATTAGATGGTGCACCCAGAGCACCAAAGGCAAAGACATAATCACTAGCTGTGGGCAATACCCAAATGTACCTCTGATTGGAGTAAAGGGTTGCATCAACCACAATCCTCTGCTGTTTAAGAGACAACTGGGCTATGCTTTGGTTCACCCTCCTAGGGTGCCAGAGTTAGCTGAGACCCTGTATTGTGAAATAAAGCCTAATCTAGCTGCTGTCAGACAAGCCTCCTGGGCTTGGGACAACATCCAGACAAAGGGGATGGCTATTCTTGGAAGGTGTAATAATGTTGCTTCAGCTCAGTACTATGACTGGTCCCGTACAAGAGCTCAGATTACTGGAATGCCTTTCACCATTGAGGATATACCTGGACCATCTACAGCACAGCCAGCAGCAACTGTTAGCCTTGATGAGTTTGAGAAGCTGAAGGAAAGGAATGAGAATTTGTCTCAAGCTTTGAAGAAGACCCTTTGGGAAAGGAGTGATGGTCGTTTGGACATTGAAAGGTTGGAAAAGCTTAGGGTAGAGCATCTGGCTAAGATTGAGAAAACAGAGGACTACATCAGGAAGGCAAGAGCTGGGGAGAAAATATTGAAGAATGCCTGTAAAGAAGCCAAGATTCAGAAGGCTAGGACTGAGCTCTATCTGCAAGAAAGCCATGCTAGGTGGGTCAGGATCACTGAAGCCCGGACACAAGAAGATCAGAGAACTCAAGCAAAGATTGAGCAGTTAGAGGCCAATGAAAAGAAGCAACAGGAAGCTTTGTTGGCAGCCCAGAAGGAGATTTCAGAGTTGAAGCTTAGGGCTGGATTGAAGAGATCAAAGGACCAGGACAGGCACAAGAAGCTGACCACTGCCATTGCCACCAGGAACCTCCTCATCAGGACCATCACAGAGCATCCAGCTGGTCCAGTGACTGAGGCATTTCTGAAGGAGGTTAAGGAGGATGAGTTTGGATTGAATGTTTGACTTCTTTGCTTGTTGTTCATTTCCATTTGATGTACTTTTCTCTTTTTGTATTTTGACCCTCCAAGGGCATGTGTTGTAAAAACAAACTATGTATTGTTCAGTATTTGTAATATATTTTAGTTTGTTTCCATTTTGGGGTTTCTTTTCTCAACAAAGTCAAAAGCATCTTCCTCGAGGTCTGGAAAGGTCAAAACCAAGAACCAAGCCGGATACCTTGGAAAAACAAATAAGCATATTGCATTGCATGCTAACTTTTGTTTTGTTTTGTAGGTTTGCCATTTTTATGTTTGTTTCTAACTCTGTTGTGCTTCAGGAAATATTGCTCGCCGTCGGGTGTTCCCTGTCAACCGTACGCACCGGTACCCTACTCGCAACAACCTTCCTGGTATCCAAATGGATCAAGTACAGCAGGACCTGACTGAGGTTAGAACTCAGATGGCTAAAGAAAGAGTGGAGATGAGGAACCAAATGGCTCAATTCATGACTGTGATGACTGGCTTGGCCCAGAGCCAAGAAAGGTTAAGGGCATTAGTAGAAAGACAAACTCCCGAGGAACCTCATCCTAGCACTGGAGGAACTAGCAACAATGAGAGGGGTCAGCCTCATGTTAATCCACCAGTATTTGGACCTCATCTGGATCCGGAAGTCAATATCCCGGGAAATGTGCAAGGAAATACTGCTGGGGGCAGGATCTTGCAAGAAGATCCCCAAGAAGAGCAGTTTACTGTAATGGGAGCTGGAGACGAAGTTTATGATAGGAGGTTTGAAGAAATTGCTGAGAAATTGAGATCTTTAGAGTCTCAAAACTCCTTGGGCTTCGATGTAATGGATATTGGGTTAGTAGACGGGGTGAGAATTCCCCACAAATTCAAACCCCCGTGCTTTGAGAAATACAATGGAACCTCTTGTCCACGAACTCACCTGCAGTCTTTTCTGGGAAGACTTAAAGCATATACCATGGATGAAAAGTTGTGGATGTTCTACTTTGAAGACAGTCTGACTGGGGCTTCAAGGGAGTGGTATTCACACTTGACCAGAGCTACCATCAGATGCTGGAAGGACTTAGCTGAAGCCTTCATCAGACAATATCAATATAACCTGGACATGGCTCCTAACAGGACCCTCCTGATGGGAATGTCCCAGTCCTCCAGAGAAAGCTTCAGAGAATATGCCCAGAGGTGGAGACAGCTTGCTGCTACTGTCCAACCACCCATGTCGGAAAGAGAAATGGCCGACATGTTCATGAATACTTTGCAAGGAACATATATTGATAGGCTGGCTGCCTTTTCTTCCACCAGTTTTGCTGACGTAGTTATAGCTGGGGAAAGGATTGAAAGCCTTTTGAAAATGGGCTAAATTTCTGATAATGGTGCAAGTTCGTCCAGTAATCCCAGGAAGCCTTTTGTGGGACCTCGAAGAACCGGTGATACAAATGCCATTCATGCCAGCAGGGGCAGACCTCAGTATGTTCACAGATCAGTAGCAACTGTCACTATTCCAGCTTCGATTCCTCAACAATCAGCATATCAACAACAACAACAACAACCACAATATCAACAGCAAGTTCAGTATCCGCCACAGCGAACCTACAACAGCAACAATAGCAATCAACAACAACGACCCTTTCAACAAAGACCATCACAGGCAAACAGGCTGATTGACCCTATCCCTATGCCTTATGTTGCCTTACTGCCACAACTCCTGAAGCTCAACTTGGTTGAGTTAAGGACATTGGCACCACCAGATCCCCTAAATCTCCCAAGGAATTATGATGTCAACGCCAGGTGTGCTTTCCACTCCAATGCACCTGGCCACAATACAGAAAAATGCAGGGCCTTACAAATGAAAGTCCAAGATCTGGTGGATTCTAAAGCCCTCAACTTTGCACCTCCTCCAAATGTCAACAAAAATCCTATGCCCAATCATGGCGGGCCAAGGATTAATGCCATTGAGGAAGACAAACCATCTACTTTGATTACCAATGTTGCGCAAATTCGAACACCTTTGGTCGAAATTAAAGCTCAGCTTCTAGAGTGCCAAGTGTTCCCCGGGTGTGAGCTCGGTTGTGGGTATTGCAACATTGCAGTCAATGGGTGTGATAATTTGAGAAGTGGCATAGATGTCTTATTAAGGATGGAATCCTTCAGATCTCAACAATGGTGCCTACAAATCCAGCAATTCCTTTAACAACAATTCCCGATTCTTCTACAACAGCAGCAACAATCATTCCTACCGATTCATCGATATCATCAGCAATAGCTTCATCCATCACTTCAACAAGTCAGATTTCAACAACCATTCCTTCTACAACATCAGCATCCATTTTATCAGCAGAATCTTCTACAACGCCAACAGAGATTAATGAAGATGTCTCAGCGGTCACCATCTACTATGATCCATCAAATGTTCCTCCCAGCAACAATTTCCAGTAATAAACAGTGGCACCTCCTGCCAGGTCACCAGTCACGATTTACTACGATCCGTACACCATTACAGTACCCTCCTCTGCAGTAGTCAGTCCAGTTACTATCACGGTGCCTGGACCTGTTCCTAATGAAAGCAGTAATGTCATACCTTGGCATTATGGCTCTGATCTCTACTGCAATGGGGAGAAAATCACTCTGGATTCATCAACCTCTTCTCCACAGATTGATAATGTTGGGGGAGGCGGAGGCTTCACCAGAAGCGGACGCCTTTTTTCCTCACAAGTACAAAGACCTAATGCCGAGGCAGAAGCTGCTGCCAAAGCAAAGGGAAAGAGTGTGGTACCTGAAGAGCCGACTGTCAAAGAAACTCAGAGGACATCTTTTAAACAAGATGTAGAAGAGTTTATGAGAATCATAAAAATAAGTGATTACAAGGTGGTGGATCAGCTTCACCAAACTCCCTCAAAAATCTCCATATTATCATTGTTGATGTGTTCTGAAGCTCACAGGAATGCATTATTGAAAGTCCTGCACGCAGCATACGTGCCGGAAGAGATTACTGTTAACCAGCTAGAAACTGTGGTGGCAAATGTCAACACCAGTCATGGACTGGGTTTTACCAATGCTGACTTAACAACCGAGGGACGTAACCACAACAAGGCTTTACATATCACCTTGGAATGCAAGGGTGCTATTCTATCTCATGTACTGGTGGACACTGGGTCATCGCTCAATGTCCTACCAAAGAAAGCCTTGGTGAAGCTGGAGTATGATGGCTTGGCATTACGTCCGAGTAATTTGGTGGTGAGAGCATTTGATGGCTCTAAAAGATCAGTGCTTGGAGAGATTGATCTGCCTGTGATGATTGGCCCGCAGACTTTTAAAACTACCTTCTATGTGATGGACATTCAGCCGGCCTACAGCTGTTTGTTGGGTAGACCCTGGATCCATGCCGCTGGCGCTGTTACGTATACCCTTCACCAGAAGCTGAAATTCGAGTGGGAAGGCCAGATCATCACCATCTATGGGGAAGAAGACATCTTTGTTAGCCATCTGGCTACGTATAAGTACATAGAGATGGATGGAGAAATCCATGAAACCATGAGCCAGGGGTTTGAGGCCCTAAACATTAATGAAGCATCTGCTGTACTGGGAACTTCCATGACGTCTTATCAGTAAGCCCGGAAGGTTGTTGAAGAGGGTACTGTCCAAGGCTGGGGCAAGCTGTTGCCCGTAGAAAAGAAAGAAGACAGATTTGGGTTAGGTTACAAACCAACTCAACAAGATCAATCAGAGGCTGCAAAGGAGCCCAATTTTGTTAGCGGGGGAATGCTCACCCCGGATGCTGTAAACAATTTGGAAGACGAGGAGGAAAGCAACCGCAACCTGGAGAGCCGGATACGTCCAAGGATCCCGGGGAGCCAAGTCATTAACTGGTCTTCCCAGGAAATTATAAGGGTTACTCCTGCAGAGTAATTATTATTTCCTGTATTTTAAAGCATGCATCAAGTCTTGCATCTTGCCCAAGATGTCAAGACTCATTTTGTAATCGGGCCATCTTGTAATTTTGTGCAAATGGATCAATTAATGAATATCGGACATCTTTTGCAAACGAGTCTCTTTTTCGCTCACTGTCTTTTCATTTTTATTTTTGTACAAAAATAAAATGGCAATGTTTTCAAAATAAATAACTTCATTTTTACTTTTTCTAAATAAGATAAAATTGATCACTAAAATAAACCAATCTAAACCCTTGCAGAAAGTGCCCTCCAGACTGCACCGACAACAACACTGCTATGACTTTGTATGACTTTGACAATCCAATCAATCAAGCTCATGAAGGGGTTGAAGAAGACTATGAGCTACCTGAAGAGCTAGCCAGGTTGTTAAGGCAAGAGGAGAAGGTTATCACTCCTGATCAGGAGGAGATTGAAACGGTTAATCTTGGTACGGAAGAAGACGTGAAAGAGGTTAAGATCGGGGCCTGCGTGCAAGATTCAGTAAAAGAGCAACTGATTGATATGCTTCGGGAGTATGTGGATGTTTTCGCATGGTCTTATCAGGATATGCCAGGGTTGGACACCGATATTGTCATGCACAAGCTGCCTTTGAAAGAAGATTGTCCGCCAGTAAAACAGAAGTTGCGCCGTACTCGCCCAGATATGGCCATGAAGATAAAAGAAGAGGTACAAAAGCAGTGGGACGCCGGTTTCCTTGCTGTGACTAGCTATCCGCCGTGGGTTGCTAATATTGTACCAGTGCCTAAGAAAGATGGCAAGGTGAGAATGTGTGTGGATTACCGGGACCTGAACAGAGCTAGCCCGAAGGATGACTTCCCATTACCTCACATTGATGTATTGGTCGACAATACGGCTCAGTTCTCGGTGTTCTCCTTCATGGATGGATTTTCAGGATACAATCAGATCAAAATGTCACCTGAAGACATGGAGAAGACAACTTTCATCACACCCTGGGGCACGTTCTATTATAAGGTGATGCCATTCGGACTGAAGAATGCGGGTGCCACTTATCAACGGGCTATGGTAACATTATTCCATGACATGATCCACAAAGAAATTGAATGTTATGTGGATGACATGATTGCCAAGTCCCTCATAGAATAAGACCACCTGGTGAATCTGTTAAAGTTATTCAAGCGTCTGAGGAAGTACCAGTTGAAGTTAAACCCCAACAAATGCACATTCGGGGTGCGATCCGGTAAACTGCTGGGATTTATTGTAAGTGAAAAAGGGATTGAAGTTGACCCTGACAAAGTCAAATCCATTCAAGAAATGCCTGCACCTAAGACTGAAAAAGAAGTTTGGGGGTTCTTAGGCAGATTGAACTACATTTCACGGTTCATATCTCACCTTACTGCAACCTGTGAGCCTTTGTTCAAGCTGTTAAGAAAAGAACAAACGATTAGGTGGAACGAAGACTGCCAGGAGGCTTTTGACAAAATCAAGGAATATTTACAAGAGCCTCCGATTCTTATGCCTCCAGTTGAAGGAAGACCTCTAATCATGTACTTGACAGTATTAGAAGAGTCAATGGGGTGTGTGTTGGGCCAGCATGACGAGTCTGGTCGAAAAGAGTATGCAATATACTACCTAAGCAAAAAGTTTACCGATTGTGAACAACGTTATTCACTACTCGAGAAAACTTGTTGTGCTTTAGCGTGGGCTGCTCGCCGACTAAGGCAGTATATGTTGACCCACACCACTTTGTTGATCTCCAAGATGGACCCAGTTAAGTACATTTTTGAGAAGCCGGCACTTACCGGACGGGTTGCAAGATGGCAAATGATCCTCACGGAATATGACATTCAGTACACATCTCAAAAGGCCATCAAAGGCAGTGTATTGTCTGATTATCTTGATGAGCAACCCATTGATGATTACCAGCCTATGAGATTTGACTTCCCTGATGAAGACATCATGTTCATAAAAGCAAAAGATCATGAAGAGCTTGTTCACACTGAAGGGCCTGACCCAGAAGAAGAATGGACTATGATGTTTGATGGGGCTGTTAATATGAATGGTCGTGGTGTTGGTGCAGTACTCATTACACCTAAGGGAGTTCACATGCCTTTCTCGGCAAAGCTCACCTTTAACTGCACTAACAACGAAGCTGAATACGAAGCTTGTATTATGGGTCTTGAGGAAGCTATTGACCTCAGGATCAAGACTTTGACTGTGTTCGGAGATTCAGCTCTGGTAATCAATCAAACCAACGGCAAATGGTACACCCACCAAGATCATCTGATACCTTACTGGGATTATACAAGAAGGTTATTGACTTTCTTCACAACGGTCAAGCTTGAGTATATCCCACGAGACGAAAATCAGTTTGCAGATGCTCTGGCTACCATTTCATCCATGATCAAAGTTCAAGCTGCCAACTTTGTGCCTCGGATTGTAGTGTCCAGACTTGACAGACCAGCATATGTGTTCTCAGCCGATGTTGTTAAAGATGATAAGCCGTGGTTCCATGATATCAAATGCTTCTTGGAGGATCAAATATACCCACTCGGGGCATCTTCCAATGACAAGAAGTCATTAAGAAGGCTAGCTGGTAGTTTCTTCCTGAATACTGACGGTTCCCTGTACAAGAGAAACTTTGATATGGTACTTCTCAAGTGTGTTGATAGGGCAGAGGCAGACTTGTTAATGCACGAGGTGCACGAAGGATCTTTTGGTACCCATGCGGGAGGGCATGCAATGGCTAAAAAGTTGTTAAGATCAGGCTACTACTGGATCATAATGGATGCAGACTGTTGTACCTATGCCAGAAAATGCCATAAATGCCAGATTTATGCGGATAAAGTACATGTACCTCCCAATCCTTTGAATGTGATGTCTTCACCCTGGCCCTTCGCCATGTGGGGCATTGATATGATTGGCAAGATTGAACCGACTGCTTCAAACGGCCACAGATTCATCCTGGTTGCTATTGACTATTTTACCAAGTGGGTCGAAGCAGCTTCATATGCAAATGTTACAAGGCAAGTTGTAGCCCGATTTTTGAAGAGATACATCATCTGTCGGTATGGAGTTCCCGAGCGAATCATTACTGACAATGGTTCCAACTTGAACAACAAAATGATGGCAGAATTATGCCGAGACTTCAAAATCCAACACCACAATTCTTCTTCTTACAGGCCAAAGATGAATGGCGCTGTTGAGGCAGCTAATAAGAATATCAAGAAGATTGTGCAAAAGATGGTGGTCACCTACAAAGACTGGCATGAAATGCTACCATTTGCCTTACATGGGTACCGTACATCAATTAGAACATCCACTGGGGCAACATCGTATCAGCTTGTGTATGGTATGGAAGCAGTCCTACCTGTTGAAGTTGAACTACCCTCTCTACAGGTATTGATGGATGTTAAGCTGACTGAAGCAGAGTGGGTCCGATCCCGATACGAACAACTGAATCTGATTGAAAAGAAGAGATTGGCTGCAATTTTTCATGGGCAGCTATATCAGAAAAGAATGAAGAAAGCCTTCGATCAGAAAGTCAGGCTCCGAGAGTACCAAGTAGGAGATCTTGTGCTGAAGAGACTCCTCCCTCCTCATACAGACCACAGGGGCAAGTGGACTCCGAATTATGATGGTCTGTTCATAGTAAAGAAAGTTTTCTCCGGTGGAGCCCTGATGCTCAGTACTATGGACGGCGAAGACTTCCTGTCCCCTGTGAATTCAGATGCAGTTAAAAAATACTTCGCATAAAGTAACCCGCTGGACATGAAAACAGAATGTAAGTCCAGGCAAAAATAGGGCATCCCGGCGAGTCAAAAACAGAATAAAAGACTCGGGAAAAAGTAAGGGAAAATAAAATAAAAAGATGTACACCCGCTGAGTTGAAAAGCCGCATCGGACAACTCAGGCAAAAATGGGTATCCCGGTGGATTGAAAACCCGAAAGGGCGATCCACACAAAATAAGGGAATAAGCAAACAACTGCATCCTGAATTAGTCTGTATCACTTACAACATGGCAAGCTTCGAAAGGTTCGAGCATCGGTCAGAATCAGCCTTCTTCAGAAAGCAAGATTAGAAGAACGTCAATGTCATACAAGTCATAGCAAAAGGGAAAGCTCCTTGAAGCGTCATCAACATTGCCACTGTCTTTTTTTTGCTTCTCAATTTGTAACGATTTCCTCATTTCAGGGGATCTGTTTCTTTGACTGTATCTTGCCAATTCAGGGCACATAAATTAATAAAATCAGATTTTCAGTCATATCTTGTCTTGTACATTTTATTTTTCATTTGCAAAATGTCCGATGTCCTTGAGATATTGATTGCATAAATACAGATGCTTCCCTTCTTAAAATACGTGCTTACATGAAATATATTTTCTCCCGGGATTGTCTAAATTCCTATGACGGAATCCAGTAAGGGATACCTCGGGAAACTTGTATGTTTCTTTGTCATGCAGGATTGCATGTATTCAAAACACGGAATGGGGCATGAAAGCTTCTCCCCAGCAGGATGCTAAATCATTTTTTTCCTCATGACACCTTCCAAACAGCACTAGAGATGCCTTCTCCCCATCAGAGTCACTAGGCATCACTTCTCCAAAGCAGTACCATAAGGTGCTCATATCCCCAGCTGAGTTGTCAAGTAGCGTCCTCAGCAGGACCCCCCGCAGAAATCTCTAGGAGGATCTTTCAGTGACCTTTCTTCTTCCCCAACCAAGTACTAGACATGGACCATCTCCCCACAAAGTTTCAATCTCTATCCAGAAGAGCAACGCCTGAAGATCTCACAACAGAGTGACGGGAGCTTCTACAAACCCCAGTTGGGTCCTTCATTACCGAGATAGGTCTATCAGTAATCTATTTCCCCATGCAGAGACATATATGGCAGATCTACCAATGATCTCACCCCCAGCTGGGATATCCACTTCAAGCAGATTAGCCAGAGATCTCCACAGCATCGGGATCCGGATCCCAGATCGGTATCTTTGCATAATCATAGCATCTGCATCATACTTTTCCCACAGAGCGTAGCATTCCGTCTGATACGGAGCATTACGAAAAAAATCAAACATATTGCATAATCATAAGCCATGTGTCGAACTGAACACTTGCAAATACTGACAATTCACCAGCAATATACAGAATATTTCCGAATTCCCCACCAGAGAGCCAAAGCATTTCACTCGCAAATACTGATACATGCTCCTTTTGGCACCCGTCCGTGTCATCATTCCCCAGTAAATTGCCCGAGCAAGCAGATACTTCTTGACACTCGTTTGTTCCATATCCCCAGCGGAAATCCAAAGCGTCCCCTTTGCACTCACAAACATATGATTACATATATCCACACTTCCTCTTTTGGCACCCGTCCGTGTCACCCCCCAGCATAGTTGCCTAAACACTTTGGGAATCAAATACTTGTTTATAATACACTTTTTCCGACACTCGTCCGTGTCATGTTCTCCCTAGCAAGTTAAATACTCGTCTGTGTCTACTTTTCCCCAGAAGAATCCTCAGCAAACCCCATTGATTTATTACCTTTTCTATCTGACATTCGTCCTATGTCATGATACCTTCCGGCAGTCGTACCCTGCCAGGTGATCGTCCTTCACCTTTTTAATGATCGTCCTTCATCACCCCCAGTGGAGTCTCTATTCATTAGAACCCTTTCTTATCCGACATTCATCCTATGTCGTGATATTTTTTAGCAGTCGTCTCCTACTAGGTGATCGTCCTTCACCTCTTGATGATCGTCCTTCATCATGCTTATCCGATGGCCGTCCCCATCGTCGAACTTTTCTATCCGACATTCGTCCAATGTCGTGATACTGTCGGCAACCGTACCTTGCCAGGTGATCGTCCTTCACCTTGGATGACTGTCCCTCATCCTCATCCCCAATAGAGCAGCCGTCCCCTGCTACGTGATCGCCCTTCACCTTTGATGATCGTTCCTCATCATTTATTTCTTCAACCTGATGGTCGTCCCCATCATTTACCTTATAATCCCCAGAGAGTCTTATAGCTTTACATGATGGCCGTCCCCATCATAATCTCTTATATCCCCAATTTGCCGGCCGTCCCCCGTCATTGCTTTATTTCCCGCATTTTTTCCAGCATGTCGGTCGTCCCCGTCATTGCTTCATCCCCAGCACTCGTCCTCTGCTCGACGGTCGTCCTCCGTCACCCGCACTTTATAAATATACTTTATTTTCTTTTAATCTATATCCCTTTTCTTCTTCATTCTGTGAGTGCAAATTTTGGACCGTCTTTGGTATTCAACCACAAGTTATCTTGTTTGCCTGTTAAGCCATTGCTTACATCCTGCACAGCTAACTCATGCTTGAATAGGGGCAGCTGTAAACACCCCAAATTTGCCCTCACTCATTTCACCATGGCTTGTGATCTTTTCATTTGCAAAAGTTCAACCATAGCATCTCATACCACATTTTTGATTCACTGCATTGATTCAAAGTCATCTGCATCTAGGGTTTGTGATCTGAGCCATCCCTGAGCCATTTGAGCCACTCCAAAGGCCTTCAATCACTTCAAAGGGGTCCATGTATATTCAAGCATCATATTATATCCTCTCAAGATCAAAAAGTCAAAGAATCACAAGAACTGAGGAAGGCATGGAAGCAGAGCCAGGTTTAACTACACAGATGACCTAAAATTAGGGTTTTGGTTTCAGAGGCCATAACTCCAATTTTTTTGGCCATTCTTGTTTCTATTGGTCTCTATATGTTATGAGTATCATTCATATCAATTTTCATGAAGAAATTCAATGGGGAAGGCATCTGATCAAGAGATGACTTCTTGAGCAAGTCAGTGCAAAATCAGGGCATCTGAGGCCCCCAGTGACCCAACCAAAGGGTGCTCTCCATCATTTTGAATGTGTATGATCTTTATTTGATCATAGAAGATGTTAGAAGTTCACAAAATTGAAGAATTTCAAGCCATTTGCAAAGTTGCCTTTTTGGGAAAGTGACTTGTAATGAAAACTTGCCATTTTGGGAAAGTTCTTCAACCTCCTCTTTTTGATTCAAAAATGCCTCAAATGAGAAAACTTTGGTCATGAAAGTTATAGATTGGATCCTCCCATTTTCAAAAAGTACAAGAACTCATTCTAATTCATTTTGGATCAAAAGTTATGGCCTTGCAAAGTTGGGAAAAATCACATAATTTCATGTTTTACACCAAAAGAGGAAAGTTGCAAAACCTCATGCCAAGGCAAAATGTGACTTCAAATGGACTTCTATGCATTACACAAACATAAACCATGGCCTAAAATTCAGAATGCACCAAAGAATCTCCAAGTTTCATGACTTATGCTTCAAGAAATCACAAAAGGGCCAAAGTTGCACCAATTTGCAAAAGCTCATGTAACCATGCCTCTACTTGTTACAGCTCACAAAATCTGATCCATAAGCAATCCATGATCTCAGCTGAACCAAGCCATGCCCCTAAACCAGCCTGCCATGACCCATACCTCAAAGGACACCTAACATTGACTTTTGGCAAAATGGACCATACCAATCAACATAGGCCAGCAACAACTCTCTGACATATCCCAACTTGATACATGGACAAAATGGAATTCAACACACCATACAACACAGCCTGAGTTCTCCCACAAGCCAGCATTCTCAAAAATCCTCCCTTTTGCATTTTCTATCGAATCCCATAACTCAGCCATTCATTCTTCAAATTTCTTCCACCATTCATCTCAAAATGCTTCACTGATCATCCCTGACCCATCAAAACAGCCTAAGACCACCACAAATAGAAATACGATCTTCACCACCCCTGAACTGGAAGCTTCAAAATCCTCCATATAAACTCATTCCAAGCTTACCAGAAGCCTCAAGGAGTTCATTGGAGTGGAAAAGCACAAGGCAGAAGGTCAAAAAGCCCAGGATTCGAAAGCTCAATCTCAAGTAACTTGATGAACATTTTTTCCAGAATCTTGTTCTTTAGTTACAAAGTTGTTCTATGCGTTGCCCTGATCATGGGGATGTAATTATTTTCGAAAATGGGCCAGAAACAAGCATTTTGTGTTGCTCTGAAACTTTTGCCCTAAAATTTATTTTCTTCGATTCTCTCTGTGTGGCTAAGATAAATTGTTTTTGACCCTGGATTCTTGTTATTCAATGTTAGAGGATTGATTCTGGAGTTTTGGAGGTCTTGGGGATGTGTTTTGAGTGTTTCAGGTGAGGGGGATGACCGAGACGACCGGAGCTTATCTCCGGTCGCCTGAAGTTAATTAGGGCAAAACCTGTTTAATTAGTAACTTTGAATTCTGACCCTAGGATCTTGCTTCCCGCGCGCACTTGGATGGACCAGATCATGTCATTAAACCCTAAAACCTGATTAATTAAATTAATTTAGATTAATTAGTCAGTTTGAATATGAGCCACATGATCACGCGCGAATTAGCAACTTTGAACCATGGCCTTGGATTCTGATTACCACCAGTCTTGTTGACTTGCACGCGCAGCCCTTGGATTCTTCAACTTTGCATCTCAGCCACTGGTTTTGATTACTTTTCATTTTTCCTTTAATTATTTCATATTTTATTTCATATATTTTTTTAAAATAGTTAGAAAATTCCAAAAATATTTTCCTTTTGCATTTTTGTTTCAAATATTTTTCTTAACCAGAAAATATTTTTATTTTTATTTTTTGCATTAAAAATTATTTTTAAATCATTTAAATGTTTATTTTTAATTAGTTAATGGAAATTAATTAATTAAAAATGCATTTAGGTATTTAAAAATCACAAAAAAATTCACATTGCATTTTAAAACATTTAGAAACATTATCAAACTCTCAAAACAAATTTCTTTTTGGTCCTTGATGCATTTTGACAATTTTTATTGGAATTAAAATTGTTTAAAGGCAATATTTTGATCCTAACTTGAAAAAATCCATTCTGCCTAACCATGAGGAGTTTGATGATGGTTCTTCTTGCATTGCATCCTTCACATTATGTAGTTTCTAGGGTTAAATTGGTTTGCATTTATCTTCCATTTTCAATTTAATGTGCATTTTTCCTTTTGAGGTACCTTGAAACCCTAGTTAACTTAGAAAAATCACAACTTCCACTAGGTTTAGATTTAGGTCTCCTTCTTTGGGAAGTGAACTTGTGTAGGGTTAGGGTTCCTTTTATCCCATTTTCAATTTTTTATTATGTCATTTGCTTCTGATTTTGAATTTTGCATTACATATTGTATGCAAACCCTAATTCTTGCCTTCCTTTGCATTCATCTCTCATTTGATTGCATTTGAGAACTTGCCATGACATTTTGTGCATCCACATGATTCATAAGACATCTTAGGACATATTAGAATCATGTTTGATCATTGCATCTTTCATTTTCCATGTTATGCATTCATATCATTTCATAAGCTTTCATGAACTTTCATGGTCAAAGCATGCTTCATTTGCATCCACACTCTTGTATGATCATCCACAACTCTTGACATGTGTTTGCATCACCTCTTAGCATCATTGAAATCATGCTTATGCTTCTGACTTTGGTTTTCATCATGACATTTCATCCCATTTGCATTGCATTTCATTTCCTTTGCTAACTTTTCAGGTGGTAAGTTGTTTTGAGAAGTGAATTTGCCCTCACTTCTCACCATATCTTCTCATCCCTCTCTTGCATCATTGTTACATTTTATCTTGCCTTTGAGTGAGCTTTCTCATTCATGCTCTTTCCTACTTTCTTTCTTCAAGCAACTTGCCTTCTTAAGTGAAGCAAGTTGTCTTGCTTCTCTCTGCTTCCTTCTCCTTTCATCTGCTTCTCTCCTTGGTGGCTCTTTGAAGATTCTTTCTCTCTTAAGGCTCATAAACCCTAGGATCTCTAAGCATGATAATAATTAGGGTTTGATTAGTCCCCCCCTTGGACTCTTTCCTTTGTGTCATCATTGAGTCTTCTCTTCTCACCTCATAATCAAGGACTAAACCCTAAAGGTTTTAAGGCTTTATGATTAAGCTAATGCCTGCATCCTTATATTAGGATGGAGTGTATAACTTTAATCCTAAGTGTCAAACCTTTAATGTGTTTAAATCCTTTAATTAATTCACTCAATAATCATCAAGACATCAAGCTTGTAACTTGGGCCTTGCATTAGGGTTCTAATTCTTCCTTAATTGGTTAAGAAGGACTAACCCTAGTGTTAATGGACAAGTCCCCCTCAAGTTGTCTTACAAACCATAAAAATCACTTCTTAATCTTACCATTAACTAAAATCCATTTAATAAATGTTTTGTTTTGTCATGAGGTTAATCCCTAATCATGGATTAAGTTGAGGAGCCTTCCTCAGCTTAAATGTTCTCATTTATTATCCTTCTATTAGGATGGTGTAATGGGTCCATTAAATCCCTGATTATGGCTTAAAATCATTACACAACACTAAACAAAAACAACAAAAACATCTAAATAATCACAAGTAGGTTAATGATCTTAATCCTACATCATGGTGATTAAGTGTGAGGTGTTTACTCCACACTTAAGGTATTCTCATTACCCCTAACCAGAGGGAAGATGTGATGAATTTACTAACCCTTGATTTAGGCTTAAACTCATTTACTTATGACAAATCCAAAAGCAATAAAAGACTGAAAACACAAAAACAAACAATAATCGTCTCCTCCGGGATTCTTTTCTCATCTCATTCACTCATAAACGAGAACTTGCTTCTTCCGCCTAATGCAAGACAGTTTGCACCTGAGCCAGACAGGTCATACACTTGAGCATAGGCAAGTGAGCAGTTCATCAGTCAATTCATCTTTTAGTCTCTTTGAGTCGAACTACGGTGTTATGACTTCCTCATTGCACGAGAGGATACGTAGGCATAACTTAACAGTTATCGAACAAAAGTCTCTGTCTATTCCCCCTCTTCCAGCATTATTCTTTTAAGCCTCATAGTCTTGAGAATTTCACTCTTGTTCTTACACTGACACTTCTCTTATACACCTCACATTTCTTTCACACTGTCACTTACATTCTTTCCAGTTTTGATACACAAATTGCACTGACACTACCCCTTTTAGACACAAATCTTTTAAGCGTGGATCTCGTCGAGTACGGCAGACAATCTGGGTGCTAATACCTTCCCAGGTTGTAACCAACCCCCTTTCTCAGTTTCTCTGGCTCGCAACCGTCTTATCCATCTTTTCTCAGGTTTATGCAGCATTACTTTTCCTCCGGGATAAAAATGCCTAGCTGGCGACTCTTTTCTTTCTGAGTTCACCCTTGTGTGTTCTCTCTTTCGCCGACCGTTCGCGTCTGTACCCCATTTGACCTGGCCTCATTTGGTGGGAGCGACAACAAGCAATTAACTTACCTAGATCAAATATAACCTTTCTAACCAACTTAACAGAGTTTAGCTAAGTCTCTAACTACCTCCAACAGACCATAATAGAAAAATAACTGATTTTACCTGAATCTGAAATCACCTTCTGATCTTCTATAAAACAGAGCCATGACCTTCATCTTTGGGGGCCTTTTTTTTCTGATTCATCCTTCACAATCACCTGGATTCTTCACCATTTCCTTCAATCCGAATTCAGTCTTCACAGCTCTTCTCTCCAATTTTTTATTCCCTTTACTCATCTTCACTGATTGCAACAAGTTCTCAAATGCCTTCTTCCACACCAATCTTCATTTTCTACAATCTCTAACATCCAATTTTCTCTAATGGTTTGTTCTCATCGAGCTCTCTCAGCTCCATCAACCTTTAGATTTTGATCCACGAACCTTTAAGAACAACCCACCATTATCTACAACTCGTGAAGCATCCAAAGCCAAACCTCTCAATCTCATGACTAATCTTCAAGAACTCAATCCGCGACAATTTCGACAATAGTACCTTCATCACTCTGCGAAAATCTGCAAGTAGAACCGCAACAACAACCATTCAGAATAGAAGCAAAAAAAAGAGATTGAAGGAGAAGATCGAAACAACGACGAAATCTTGAAGAAAATAATTGAAACGATAGCTAACCAAATTTCATCGCTCACTCTTCATCAACAAATCAAACAAATTCTTCTTTGTCAACGAGTCGAATACGAGCTTCATCAAAACTGAGTTCATCGATCTTCATCATCAACGAAAACTTCATCAAGTCACGAAATAAACCCGCTACAACAAAAACTCAAGAATAGATTTACAACAGCAACAACTCAACACCACTGCGTCATCTTCATCAAGAAAGTGCGACAACGACCTGCAAAGAATTCGAGGTACATCACGATTTCAGACTCAAAAACGAGTAAGATTCGCGAGCAAGAGTAGAGGAATAAGAAGTGACATTGATCCTTACCTAAACGCAAATTCGCAGCGTTTTGACAAAATCGTAAGGTACGAGCATTTTGACGTTGTGGCGAAGTTTGATGTTTACCGATCTTGCGTGATGTTTGTTTAATCGCGAGTTATAGGAGCTTTGGAATGGTGATTGTTTAGAACTTTGGATTTGTTTTCGGATTGAGTGAGGGAGACTTAACATGCGGTTAGGTGGCTGTAGGTTGCGTAGGAGGTTTAGGTTGATGAAGGTGGGACGGCGGCGGACCGGACTGTAGAGGTGTGAGGGCACCGTGAAGAAGAAAAGGGATTAGGGCTTATGGTGTGAGAAGAAGAAGAGGATGAATAGCGTGAGGTTTGTGTATCATATGTTTCTCCTGTGTTTAAAAAATTATAAGAATTAGAGATGGTTTGATTTGTAATTAGGAAATTAATGTGTTTTAATATGAGAATTATGGTGTTTTAATTTGGAAGATTATTGTGATTTATGATAGAATCAAGGCAAATAAAAAATCATTAAACCTCATAAGGGTCTTAATTCCCCACCGCCCAAGACTTGTGGAGGGATGAGGCTTTTGTTGGACGGTCCAATCCGGCGGTGACACGTGTCACCGTCCGGTTGGAACCTTGCCTTCCATCCTACACACCGCAACCCTTGGTAACTATTGTGCATCCCTCAATCCTAACCATCCACACAATCCAACGAATCTGGCTAAGTCAACGAAGTTGACTGGAGTTCCATGTTATGCTCCCTCAGGCCTAGTGCATGGGCCTTTCCGTATCACTATTTGCACCCCCATTTTCAGCCCATATGTTTTCTTAACTAATAAATATTTCTTTTCATCACCCCCCTCCTATTTCCTTTCTTTTTAATTTCTGTTTAATGCTTGTTCGATTTAAATTCATAAAAAATATTAAAAAGCTCAATAAAATTCCACAAAAATTACAATAGGTTTATAATTCATTTTAAAACCTTTTCTAATTTTCACTTTCTGAATTTAACTATTTTTCAATTTAATTTCGATTTTTCATTTAATTACTTTTCTATTAATTTTCTTCATGAACACATAATTTTGTACATTTTATTTCTCTCACTTCCTGTAACATTTTTGGCCCGTTCTTTTTTCTATGCTTAGAGGACAAATAATAGTACCTAGAATATTTTTGGTATATGTTTAGGCCATTTTATCCACTGTTTTGGAAGGGTGATTTGTGTAAATTTGTGATTGAACTTTAGGTAAGTTTAAGTGATCATTTGACATAGTTAGACTTTGAATTTTTAGGAGATTTTTTAACACAATGTTATAATCAGGTTAGAGATCCTAGGGAATTAATTTCACATTTTTCCATGACTTTTGATATTTTTGTCATTTTAATTCATTTCCATCATATTATGCATATTCATGTTCATTTCATTTACTAACAATTTCCTTTTTGTGCAAGGTATTTTCTGAGGATTTGCTTATGGACTTGGATTATGGTTATTATGCCTCGATTATATTTTGTGTAATTTATGATATAATACTTGTATGCTGGTATAGTTTTTATAATTAGGATAGAAAAGATAAAACAAATTGATAGAAAGCCAAAATCTCAAAAAGCAAAATAAGATACTCGATCCAACGTCGAGTAAATTTTCAAATAAATAAATAAAGTTGCATGTGACTTTAGGATCCGTTGATTACCATCATTCCACTCCATTACACCAAAAGCAAGCCTGGTATGTTGCACACCATAAGTCGTGCATCTCAGCACCACGCAATCGACCCACCCGATCCATCGTTTCATCCCATTTACATTTCATTCACGTTTTTACCCACCATGACTTAGAAGGACCATATTGTTCACTATAACTTTTTGTATTCGCATTTCTAGTTTAATATCTCTTAGGTAGATTTAATCCTTCAAACCTCACTAACCATAGGTCATCCTTAAAATCAAATAACTTAAGGTAAGTCTAGTTTCCCCTTAGAAGTTTTCCTTTGATAACTTGAGTCTCACTTCTCATCTTAAAAGAAAATAAAAAACACCTAATAAAGGAAAATGTGTACAATGTGCTACGAGCCTTAAGCTATACGGGAAATGACTAGTGGAGGTCTCCTTCACTCTTCTAGGATGCTTTACAAACGTTCCATTGGGGGCGATCTTGGAAAGTATTCGCTCCTGTATCATAGTCTTTAGTGTTGTACATACGAAAGACACAAATTCAAAACACTTCTTCTAAAAGACAATAAACCTAGACACCGCGTCTTCTCATCTCATCCCATACTCATTGCGGACGAACATGACTTGTCTCGACAGTTCAAACAGCGACACGGTAAACACCCTCGAGTCAGAGCCGGTAACACATGAGCTAGAGCTATGGCAACGTCATCCTAAAAAACACAAACAAGTTTCAGCCTTAGTTAGACGAAGTACGGCGTCTCTGATCCTCATTTATCCTGATGAGGTACGTAGGCAGTGGGGTAGGGCCCATTCGAGCACAATCTTTATTTTCCCTACATTTTCCCCTTTTATTTCCATTTTTCAATTCCGTTTCTTTTCTCATTTCCATTCTGTTCCAGATAGTCGTTCTTTTATTCAAACAGCATATTATTTCTCACCCTTTGAAAACAGACTTATAAGCGTGGATCCTGTCGGATACGGAGGACGGATTGGGGTGTTAATACCTTCTCAATTTGTAACCGACTTCCGGACCCAGATCTTTGGTTCGCAAGGCCTTGTCTTTTTCCTTCTTCCTTAGGTTTGTGCAACATTACCTTTCCCATTCCTCCGGGATAAAAATGTCTGGCTGGCGACTCTAAACTTTTTCGCGCCACTTTCGTGTTTGTACTAGGATGAAAATCCCGGGAGCGACAGCTGGCATGGTGAACTTGATAATTCAGATGAGGGAACCTGCCCCTGGCTATTTAAGCATTGATGAATCTTGACCTTATTGCGCCAAATGAATTGGACAGTAACATGGTATGCCCCCATTGATTGGGAGATAGTGACTATGCCCCTTTATATATCCAAGAAGCAACTTTGTCTGTCGAGAGGACTTTGAATCATTGATTGTTCATCATGTAAGCTTCTTTGTTGTCAAAGACTTAGTTATATGTAAACAATGATATTCAAAATGCAACGCTTATGTCTGTCTTAAAATTTTTGAAAAAGATTTATTTTAGTAAAACAATGTTTATACAAACTGTGATATTAACTCGAGATTTATAATAAGCCCTGAAGGAGTCAAGATACCTTTTGGTAGCAGTACACCTTAGAACTAACCATGCTTCAGTTAGGACTTTTAGAGGGTTGTAACATGGCCTAGTTCACGGTTTAAGAAACAAAGGATAAAGGCTCAAATTTTATTTGTACCCAACCCATCTTTTATGATGTTCTTCAGTCCTATGTTTGGTTAACTTATGCATTGAAGCTCCAAAGGAGTTTAGAATTGTAACACTGTCATTTGTGATGGTTCAAAAACCAAAAATTTATTTGAAAATTCAATCATCTTTCTTTGTTGAGGATTTGTAGTGACCTCTTTTTCTTTTGACTTTGTTATCCCTTCTTTTTGCCTGAATTGTTTGTTTTAAAATTACAGCCAGTGGGACGTCTCAATTTTTACTAAGTCTCCTTCATAGGTTTTGACTTAGTGAGTTTTTCTTTTGATAGATATTGGATGTTAGGCTTAATGATTACATGGAACCATCATTGGTTGTGTACGAAAAGGACAACTGGTATAATTGAGTTAACCAAGGAACTACACTGCCCCAGGTTATGATTAAGGGTTTTAATTTGCGTGAGAATAAAAACTCCTACTTCATAGGCTCAAAAGGGTTGACTAGGGGTTAACTTCCTTACATCTCCATTGTTTAGGAATTGAAACAATGCATGTACATCGTCAGCATAGTCTGTTCTGAAGCATACTACATGAAATTATGGTATCATCTTCGTCATCCTCCCTCTAAAGGCTTACAGCTTTATCAAGAGTTAAATATCACAAAAAGCGAAGTAAAAAGCATAGTTTTAAATATAGTGAAATGAATGGATTAATTCAAGACAAACATACACAATGCATTAATGTAAAAAAAGTTTAACATAATAGTAAATGTTTAAACCAACAAAAGAAAACACAAATGAAAGTTCAAATGTTCTCAAAGCCTCCTCTAAACTTATCACTCCGGATGTCTGGCAGCTTCGATGTTTGACGGATAATAGGAGAATTCAATCTGATCTTCTGGCGTAACCTCAAGGATTCCTTCGTTAATCGGGTCTTGAATCTTATTCTTCAATGCCCAGCAGTCATCAGTGTTATGTCCATGACAATTGGAGTGATACGCACACCTTGCATTGGTATTATAGCGAGGAGAGGAAGTATTGTGCTTTCGAGGAGTGTCTTCCAAGATAATCAACTTCATTTCCAACAAGCATTACAAATTTTGCGACATTGGTGTGTTGAATCGGGTGAATTGTCTTCTACACTCCTTGTGTTGTGGTGGATTATCCCTACAAGACCTTCTTTCTTCAACTGAAGAATTATCAGTAGTAGCTGGTCTTTTTCCTTCTCTTATCATTGTCTTTCTTTCAACCAAGTCGACTTGTTTCACCAGAGGTTGACTGATGATTAAATTCCCGACTCTGTTGTCTTGAAGTTTATTGACAAATATTCTCATCTCTTTTTGCCCCTGGGCTAAGCTCTGAGTAAGAGCCACCTGGCCATTCATCTGAATTATCATCTCTGCTATCTCAGCTTGCAGTTGTTCCAAATGATCACTCTTGTTGTCTTCAGGATTCTTTTTTTTCATGTCCTTAGTGATGAGTACTTTCAACTCTTCTTGCCCCTTAGACAAATTCATGATCACCTTTTGAAACTGAGAAATTTGGGTCTGGAGGTCTTTGACAGATTGTTTGAGAGCCATTTCTACTGAAATAAACAGCGAGAAGATGAGAAACCTGTAGTGACAACCTGTTATGCAATGATATGGTATTTAGATGCATATGCAATGTTTTCAAGGACCACATAGGATTTAAATTTGTTTAAAGAAAAAAAACTTTTATTAGTGAATGTTAAAATAATTTGCCCCTTGGGCTTACAATGAAAGGAAATAACAGTAAAGTACAAAAATAAATATATGGGGTTTTAAGTCTCCCAAGGAAGCTTCCTCTTTGTGTGGAGGTATTTGTTGAGGTTCTGCTCCTTGTGAAGTTGCTTTGTCAGTTCTAAGACTTTCTCTTGGCTAGCTCTGAACTGAGCCTCAAAAGTATCCCTTTACTCCTTCAGTTGGATCCAAGACTTCTGTAACTCTTCCAAATCAGTGGGCCTATCTAGATGAAGGATGGTATAAGGAACATCTTCTTCAGCAACAGGTTCCATAGTAACTGGTAGAACAGCAGGATATGGCATCATAAGAGTCTGAGCACGAGATCGCACCCATCTAAGATAAGGTTCCATAGGAATGGAATACTTTGGTTCCATAGTCTTGCTATCAACCTTGTTCACTTTACTCCAAGCTTGTATAAACCTTTGACGGTAACCTTGAAGATCGTTGTCGTAGTCGAACATAATACCCTAAATAAGCATGTCTTGAGGATCATTACTCCGAGTATAACTAAACTGTCGTAGAGCTAAAGAAGGGTTATAGGTAATTCCCCCTCTTATGCCAAGGAGTGGCACATTAGGGAATTCTCTACAACGGTCATTGATAGTAACATTCTCCATAGATCGAGAACACCAGTGAATATCTAAATGAGAGAGTGACATAATCCTTTTAGACCACCTTGACCCTTGTTCATTCTTCATCACTGATCGAGGAAGGTGAGAAATAAACCACCTAGCTAGTAAAGGTATGCATCACATCAGAGTTCCCCCTCGCCTTTGTAGTACGAGTATGAAGAGAGTGCAATATGTCCCCAAGTAAGGTAAGCACAGGATTGCGAGTCATAAATATGTTAATGGCGTGTACGTCTATGAACTAGTCTGGATTGGGGAATAATACTAAGCCATAAATCAATAAGGCTAAGATCTCCTCAAAAGCATCATAGCTCATAGCATCCAAGAACACCTGAGCTTTCTCCATCAATACCTTAGCAAGAATACCCTTAACTCCGCTTCTCGTTTCTAGGACAATGTCTGATTTCTTCAAATGTAGGGTTGCATTAATGACTTTAGGTTTAGGCTCCTTCTCTAAGCCTGTGAAGGGTCTCTGATCAAGGATAGGTATACCCAGTAATTTGGAGAGCTCTTCCATTGTAGGAACTAGCTGATAGTCAGGGAATTGAAGCAGTGATCTTTAGGATCAAAGAACTGGAATAGGACACTCATCATGTCTTCATTGAATCCTGAAGTAACTAGATCTAGCAAGTAACCATGCTTCTTGATGAATTGGGAGTTTTCAGAAATTTTAGAGACCAATTCCTCAAGCTTAGAAGGTAAGCCTACAAATTTAATTCGGATAGTATTCCTACGAGTAGAAGCCATGACCTGCAACAAAGAACAAAGATAAATCCTTTGGTCCTTGAAATGGTTAGTGAAAATGTTATGCTTATGATGTCATGATGTCATGATGTTATGCTCAATCACAAACATGTGGCACACACAAACAAGTCACACAATAGCCCTAGGTATAAAGGCTTGCATAAGGTTTAAAGGTAAGTACCTTCCCCTGAAGTTTAGTTGGTTCATCCTGTCTTACATAAGTAACCAGGTTCTAAGGGATCTCAATATCACTGATCCTTCCCAAGGGTTGTTGTTCAGTAGGCAACTTACTTGTCAACCAAAACCCCCCAAGTTTAGGATCTCAAAGAGCGTAGCATCGAGTATCAACCAACTTTAGTCTTCACCAAAGTCGGCTATCTCACTACTTTCTAAAGGCCAAGATGGGATAACTAGGGTTCTAAAAGGTAGTTAGTGTTAATGAAAACGTATGGAAGCCCCATATTATCCTCAACTTACTTAAGGAACATAAGCACCAACCAAGAAGTCACACTAACTATGTCCACCAGATCAACCATATCGGTATACATCGTACAATTTCCTTGGTCTATTGCCATTTACCTAGGGTACACTAGATCCGGGTTAGGATCTTTCACACAAAAAAAAAACCCAACAAGTAAGTAGAGCAAACAAGACAAACAAATAAGTTATTTAATTCCTAAGGGTACCCCCCTTTTACTTAGTAATTCCCCAGCAGAGTCGTCAGTTCTGCAACACGGTGGGAGAACTGACTTTTAGTCATGTTGAAGGTAGCAAGAGTCGCCACCGACTTTTATTTTATCCATAAGGAAGGGACATAAAAGAACAGGAAAGACCGTTTTTAAAAGAATTGGGTTCGGGGGGTAGGTTATATAAAGGGAAGGTGTTAGCACCCTTTATATCCATGGTTATCCATGGGCTCTTAGTTACTTAACTCACTTATTCGTTTGAAAAAGAAAAGTGTAGTGTGTGATTAGAAAATTTCCTAAGCACTTTGTAATGATCCTCGTATGGATGTATACAAAGTCTTGTTTGAAAATATTTGAAAATAGTGAGGTGTGAAAAGTATTTTCTTTTGAAGTGTGAGCAAGTAACTATGAGGTACCTACCATAGACTAAGTCATTCATGTTCTTATATGTCCTTTCAAGGGTAAGATTATCCCTATTATTAAGGAATAGGTACTCATTACCTTGGATTTTATTAAGGATGGGCGTAAGGTCATCGTACGGTCAACGAAGGCAACTGTAGGGTGTCTTTTGCAATTGGGAGGGACTATCATCTTTTAAACCGAAGGGACAAGATTATTCTAGGCAACACCGTAGGCAACATCGTAGGGACTTGATCTTTTAACCGAGGGGATGGACAAGATGATTTTTAATTATAGGGTTTTGCTTAAGACACCCCACTTTCGAGGGACTTGACCGTTTAAAAGGTAACTTTAAGAGGGATACCTAGGAAGTGCAGCCAGCGATCACAGATCGACTTACGTGTGTGAGCGTTTATTTTCAAATATTTATTCTTTTTTATTAAATTTTATAAGTCCGATTAATTTCAATTAAATTTTCACTCCCTATTTACTAACCAAGCAATTAAATAAATTAAATTTAATGCGGAAATATAAAACTTACGCTATTACATGGCTTTGGGCAGTTACATGATAATATGAGCGAAAAATAAATTACAATAAATATAACCTATACATTTTTCTAATAATTTTAAAATAAAGCAAAGAGAAGTATAATAATTAAATGAATTAAATAAAAGTACAATTCATAAAAAAAAATTAGATTAGGTTTTAATTAAGAAATTAAGGTTGATTTTAGAAAAATAGGATTAGAGATCAATATTAGGGTTTTCAAATAAAAATTTAAAATTTTTTTTAAAGAAAATAAGACCTAATTACTAATTATTGTTAATTTAAAAATTAATTAAATAACATAAAAAAAATATTTTACATTAAAGGAAAATAAAATTATGATTATTTTGAGAAATATTTATAAGAATTATAATTAATAGTTAAATCTTAATTAATTTACAAAAGATAATCAAATTATTAAAACAAAACATTATTTTATTTTATTTACATGGAAATAATTTTATTCATAAAAATTATTGGTTTTTTAAAAAAGGATTAAAATTATTATTGGTTATTATTTTTCTTAAGAAGATAAATAAAGAAATCAATAATATAATAAAACAAAACAAAACAAAAAAGCATAAAAAAACAATGGGGGAGGCCTGGATTTGAACCCAGGACCTCCCCATTACCAGGCGTGTTTATGACCAATTGTACTGCGCATGCAATCTGGAGATCCAATGGCCAAATCTAATTATATATTGAACCTGTAAAATAGAACAAAGTTAAAAAAAATAATGCAGGACCTGGGAATCGAACCCAGATCTGGTACTTTCCATAGCGTATCCTTCCACCATCTGAGCTAGACGCACGCTTTGTAATTTGTATGAAACAGAAACAAAATCAATTATGTTATAAATTTAAAAAAATCCTTCGCGCTACAGCCATCTTCTACCTCCAGCCGTCTGCTTAGGCTTTAGTGACATTTTTCGTCACTAAAGCTTGTAGTAACAGATTTAGTTTGTCACTACAAGACCTGCAAACACAAACACGCACAATACACCAAATAAATTTCATCCAAACATATATTTCAGTCTATTATAATCTTATAAAGTCAAATATGTCATTGATTTCGTGTGAAATCGTCTCCATCATGCATCCCCAATTTGAAACCTTATGAACCCTAATTATGGCTCTACCCTCATTCGGCCATGAAACTTCCAGTTGAATGCCCAGAAACAATCCTTGTAATGTCACAAACATAAATCATTAGCCAAATTTAGTTTATAATTCATGAATATGGGAAAACGAAAAAATAAAATCATGAGAGAATGAGAATTCGGTTTATGCACATGAGAGCAATTTCGTTGATGTAAAGGATTGGTATAGCATCAATGAGCTTCAAGGATCATGTTTAAACCTTTAAAATACTTTGAGATGACCTGCAAGTAAGAAACCAAAATTGAATTCTTTTTGGAAAATTTTGAGTTTGAACAATGCCTTGCCTCTCTGAATTTCGTCCCTTTTGTGTATGTTTAGGTTGTAGTATATGTGGTGAGTGAAATTAGGTTAACTTTTGGGCCTCTTGTTCATGAATTTGGATTGCTTGATAATGAAGAAATCTCACTTCCAATTTTGTCAAAAAATCAAATATTTTCTTACCAATCAAGCCTTGTACGAATTTGGACTAACTTCAATCAGTTTAAATGCAATATATTTGCTTCTAGAACAAATATTTGATCTAAATATTGACTTTTTATATTTTATTTTTATTTAAATTGAATTTTAACAAATAAAATCCAAATAAATAAAAAATAAATTATAAAATTCATATGGATTGATTATTGGGTCGTGCAAGGTCTTAACTTTGAGATTGGGTTGCAATTTGATGGGCCCATTTGAAATTTTTTGAACTTTAGACCTTATTTGCTTCATACACCCCTTGAAATTTTCTCAACTTTGACAAGGCACAACTCCCTCAATTTTAAGTATATGATAATGATATTGGACTTTTTATAAAGCTTAGAGAGTCCTATAACAAACCTTTTTGGTCTCATGTCCATATCTTTTACCATTTTCAAATTATGCTCTTTGGAAAAAGTTGACTTTTTGATGACTTTTGAAAGGACCTATAATGTCTTAACTCATACCTTCCAAATGAAGAATTTTTAGGCTTGGCTTGTGAGACACAAAGTTGTATAGAATTCAATTTCCTTCAAAATGAGCTTTGGTGGGAAATGTTTGATGAAGTATGTGAAAGTTATGGCTGGTCAAAGTTCAGTTGACTTTTCCTATGAAACCCTAATTTAGAAACTCCTGATTCTTGATGATCTGAAATTTCCTTGATGAATCATGATCAACCCTTGATCAAATGGTTTTACCTCATAATATTGATGTTGGCAAAAAATCTTGAAGTTTGACTTTAATTTGACCATAGTTGACCTCAGTTTGACTTTTTAACCAACTTGACTATTTTTTTAATATTTGATCATCTGACTTGTCAAACTTATTGGGAAAGCTCTGAAACTTGACATGGGGATTCTTGAAGTCATGTGGGATGTTATGAAGTTTGGAAGTCAATTTAGCTTGGAGAAACTCAAAACCCTAGTTCTGGATCCATTGTTCAGGAGGAGGTTTTGTCTGATGAAACCTTCAATCCATTTGACCAATTATGAACTTTGTGAACCTTGTAAACCTTGAGAGAACTCTTAGGACACATTGCTTTGATTGTGGGAGGTCAAACTTTGGGGCACAATAGGTTTCCAAACATAAAGTTCACTAAGGACTATCTTTGTGATGCTTGTCAAATGGGAAAGCAAACAAAAATATCTTCTAAATCAAAAAAATTAGTTTTTACATCTAGACCTCTTGAACTTCTACACATGGATCTTTTTGGTCCTTCTAGAATCAAGAGTATAGAAGGAAAGTATTATGGTTTTGTTATTGTTGACGACTACTCTAGATTTTGTTGGACAATCTTCTTAGCTAGTAAAAGTGATACTTTTTCGGCTTTTGAAACTTTCGCCAAATTATCTCAAAACAAACTTGGAACAAACATTGTAACCATTAGAAGTGATCATGGAGGTGAGTTTGAAAATCATCTCTTTGAAATTTTTTGTGAGAAACATGGCATTTAACATAATTTTTCCGCTCCTACAACTCCACAACAAAATGGCGTTGTGGAACGTAAAAATCGTGTGTTATAGGAGTTGGGAAGAACTATGATCAATGATAGTGGTTTTCATAAATAATTTTGGGCCGATGATATTAGCACCGCGTGCTATGTGTTGAATAGGATCACTATTCGTCCTATACTAAATAAAACTCCCTATGAACTTTTAAAAGGAAGAAAACCAAATGTGTCACACCTTCATGTTTTTGGTTGCAAATGTTTTGTGCTAAATAATGGAAAAGAAAACCTTGGTAAATTTGATTCAAAGGAGGATGAAGGTATCTTTCTTGGATACTCAAATTCAAGCAAAGAATATAGAGTATACAATAAAAGGTTGCTTATTGTTGAAGAATTTGTGCATGTATCTTTTGATGAATCTTATCCGAAAGTCGTCGGAAAAGGTAGTGTTGTTATTGGTGAAGGTGCATCTTCAGAAGAGATTGTTAAAGACCAAGATTTGTCTCGTGTAGAACCCTTTCCGGATATTGATTGTAAGGAGCCGGCTAAAGAGTCTAGTCTCGAAAATGAAGATTAAGTATCAACCCAAAATGATCTAGCATTGGAATGGAAAACATCAAAAGACCATCTCATCGACAACATTATAGGAGATATCTCAAAGGGTGTTATCACTCGATCAAGGATAAGTAACTTTTGTTTTTATCATGCTTTCATCTCTCAAATTGAGCCAAAAAACTCCAAAGAGGCCTTACTCGATGAAAATTGGTTTCTAGCCATGCAAGATGAACAAAATCAATTTAAAAGAAATGAGGTTTGGGACCTTGTTCCACCTCCGCGAGATCATCGAGTGATTGGCACTAAATGGGTATTTAGGAACAAGTTGGATGAAAACGATATCATCATTCGCAACAAGGCCCGTCTTGTTGTTCAAAGGTATAACCAAGAGGAAGGCATAGACTACAAGGAAACGTATGCTCATGTTGCCCGCCTCAAAGCTATATGTCTTCTACTTGCATTTGCTTGTTCACAGAATTTCAAATTATATCAAATGGATGTTAAGAGTGCCTTCCTTGACGGATACATAAATGAAGAGGTGTATGTGTGTCAACCTCCCGGATTTGAAAACGATGAAAAACCAAATCATGTATACAAGCTTAAACATGCTTTGTATGGTCTCAAACAAGCACCTAGAGCTTGGTATGAGCCCCTAAGTAAATTTTTGATCAATCAAGGTTTTTTAAGAGGAAAAGTTGACACTACACTCTTTATTAAACGAGAAGGAAATCACTTTATTTTAGTTCAAGTATATGTAGATGATATTATTTTTGGATCTACAAATATGAAGTTAGTCAAAGAATTTTCTAGTTCCATGCAAGGTGAATTTGAGATGAGTATGATGGGGGAGCTTAACTTTTTCCTCGGACTCCAAATTAGAAAACTTGAAGATGGGACATTCATAAGTCAAACAAAGTATTGCAATGAGCTACTCAAAAGGTTTGATATGACAAATTCCAAGCCCGTTGATACACCAATGCCTACTGCTGCTAATCTTGATCATGATGAAAATGGTAAGGATGTGGAAATAAAAAGGTTTCGAGGTAATCCCTTCTTTATCTTACCGCCTCACGTCCAGATATTATGTTTAGTGTGTGTATGTGTGCTAGATTTCAATCATGCCCTTAGGAATCACACTTAAAATCAGTTAAACGTATACTTAGGTACCTTTGTGGTACTTCTAAGTTTGGTCTATGGTATCCTAAGGGTAGTGATTGCTCATTGGTAGGTTTTTCCGATTCCGATTTTTCCGGTTTCAAAGTGGATAGAAAAAGCACTAGTGGAACTTGCCAATTTTTTTCAAACTCTCTTGTCAGTTGGCATAGCAAAAAGCAAGTTTCGGTTGCTTTGTCAACTGCAGAGGCAGAATATATTGCGGCCGAAAATTGTTGTGCCCAAACTATATGGCTAAAACAACAATTACATGACTTCAATATTACTCTTAAACAAATTCCAATTTTGTGTGACAACACTAGTGCAATCAATCTTACCAAAAATCCGATCCTTCATTCGCGCACTAAACATATTGAAATAAGACATCACTTCCTTATGGGTCATGTAGAGAAAGGTGATGTGGTGTTTGAGCATGTTGAAAGTTCGAATCAACTTGCTGACATTTTTACAAAACCATTTGCTACCGAATCTTTCTTTCATATTCGTAGGGAACTTGGTGTTCTTGACATTTCAGATAGATCTTGATAATCATTGAATTGTCATATATTATTGTTTGGATCGCCTTATCTTGTCACTAACTTCTCTTTTAGTGTAGTATTATTTTCCTTCACGTTCATATATACTCGAGGTAATATACTTATAAACTTAGTTTGTCTCTAATCACTATTGATCTTTGATTTTCTCTATTCATCCATGATATATAATATGTATGGTGTAACTATGCTTATGTTTGTGATTTTATCTATTCGTTATTTTCTTTTGGGTTATAATTGGTTGTATGTCTTTTGATCAAAGCATAAGGTTATATTATAATGATTTGATGTGTTTTAAGTGCATTTTAGCGGAAATGTTCATTCAAAATTGTCGGGTCCCAACAGGCCGACTCATGGAACCTTATGAGTCGACCTCCTTGCTGCTTGAGCCGACTCATTTCAAATTTGATTTGAGCCGACTCATTATCGTTTTTGAGTCGGCTCATTGTCATATCATATGACATTTGGTTGTCTTGAAAAGATGCGTCGTCTGCATCCCATGCCCCTAGGTCGGCACATCAATTGCATCTTACCACTTTTTGACTTTCATTTAAGTTTTTTATGAATTCTAATCATCAAAACTCATTAAAATCACATTTTCATCTCATTATCATTTCATATTCTCTCAAGTTTCTCAACAAATCCTTAAACCCCATTTCTCACTCAAAATCTCAAATCTCTTCTTCATCCTTAACAATGGCTTCAAGAGCTACAGGAAAAAGGCCACGGGGTTCTTCATCACAATCCTCACTACCGGTAAATGCTCTATCTCTTCTCCCATCTGATTTGGTTGAAGTTTATAATAAAAGTTCAAGAATAGGAAAATTGTTCCTCAATATGTGTACTCAAGAACAACAGCCAATCAAATGCACATCTTTCACATTGTAGAACTAATAGATTTTCATGGTATCAACCCTTTTCTCTCTTATCATGAAAATTATAATGAGGATTTAGTAAGGATGTTTTATGTCGGACTGGTTGGGACATTTAAAGGATTTGAGTTCAATTTTCGTATGGGCACTAGAATGTTTGATGTAAATTCTCAAGTTTGGAAAGACTTGTTTCGCATTGATCTTAAGGAGGCTAGCATCTTGATGACTGATTCATCTCAAGTGGAGAACTACACATTTCGCTCAGAATTAAATGGTATGCTTTAAGACTCATTCTCTGACTCCATTGTAAATTCTGAATTGTTTCCAAATTCAACCACCACTGGAAAGGTCAAGCCGTTGGATTGCATCCTTCATTGGATAGTGTCACATAATTTACGTCCAAAGAAAGGGGGCTTTTCTCGTATCGACATGGCTAAAGTTCACTTGATCTACATTCTCCGGAATAAGGTAAAGTTAACTGACCCATTCTCTGGATGAAGTCTCAAACCTGTTGAATATTCTTTATCTTCTACATAATTATAGTGCTTAAGGCATTGCCTATTTACTATAAATGGTGCACTAGACCTACCCTTAATTTCTATAGCGCCACTAATTAAAACCTTTGTTACTTCGAAAGGACCAGACCATCTAGATCGTAATTTTCCCGAAAACAACCTAAGTCTAGAATTGAATAAAAGAACGACGTTTCCCACACTAAATTCTTTCCTAGAAATTTGCTTGTCATGCCATTTCTTGGTTCTCTCCTTATATATGCGGGCATTCTCGTAAGCGTCTAGTCTTGGTTCTTCCAATTCATGTAAGTCTAGAATACGTTTCTCACCTGCGTTAGTATAGTTAAAGTTAAGGTTTTTAATCTCCCGATAGGATTTGTGTTCTAATTCTACTGGAAAGTGGCATGATTTTCCATAGACTAATTTGAAAGGTATGGTTCCGATGGGTGTCTTAAAAGTTGTTTTGTAGGCCCATAAAGCTTCGGGTAGCTTGGTAGACCAATCTTTCCTTGATGTAGCAACGATTTTTTCTAGAATTTATTTTATTTCTCTATTCGAGATTCTACTTGTCTGCTAGTTTGCGGATGATACGATGTTTCTACTCGGTGTCTTACTCTATATTTCAATAAGAGCTTATCAAATATTTTAGATATGAAATGGGAACCTCCATCACTTATAATGAGTCTTGGTACACTGAATCTTGGGAAGATAATATTTTTGAAAAGCTTCATGACTACTTATGTGTCATTTGTTGGGGAAGTTATAGCTTTGATTCATTTTGAAACACAATCGACAATGACAAGTATAAATTTGTTTCCAAAAGAAGATGGGAATGGTCCCATAAAATCAATTCCTCAAACATCGGAAATTTCCACTTCAAGAATGCATTTTTGGGGCATCTCATCACGCCTCAAGATGTTACCAGTGTGTTGGCATCGGTCGCAATTTAGAATGGCAAGGTGAACATTTTTCCATATAGTGGGCCAAAATAGGCTTGATTGAAGGATCTTCGCACAAGTCTTTGAAGTGCTTGCATGTCCACCGTAAGGAGCGGAGTGACAATGGGAAATTATATTATCCATTTCTTCTTTTGGGACACATCGAAGATAAAAACTATCGGGTCCGCGCTTAAAAATCAATGGTTCATCCTAGTAGTAATGTTTCAAATCATAGAAAAATTTCTTCTTTTGTTGATACGTGAGATCTGGTGGAAGTACCCCGACAGCTAAATAGTTAACCATGTCATTGTAACATGGTAGAGTGGTTTTTGCATAAATTTCTTCCACGGTTTCTTCTTGGATTTGTTCGTCTAGGGACAAGGAAGATATCTCACTCTCAAGTTGAGCTATAAGACATTCATCAAGGAAATCATCATTAATTGGTATTGGTTCTGGTTTAATTCCTTCCATTCGTGATAAGTGGTCTGCTACTACGTTGTCAGTTCCTTTCTTATCCTTAATTTCTAAATCAAACTCTTGTAGCAATAAGATCCATCTTAGTAACATAAGATTTGCGTCTTTTTTTACTTATAAGGTATCTAATGGTTGCGTGATCGGTATATATGATTATTTTAGCTCCTACTAGGTAAGAACAAAATTTATCAAGTGCGAACACGACTGCTAAGAGTTCCTTTTCCGTCGTGGCATAATTCATCTGAGAAGGGTCTAAAGTTCTGCTTGTGTAATATATTGCGTGAAGTTTCTTATCCTTTATTTGGCCTAAGACTGCTCCTACAACATAATCACTCGCATCACACATAATCTCGAATGGTAGCGTCTAATCGGGTGGTTGCATGATGTGTGTAGTGATGAGGGCTATTTTGAGTGTTTCAAATGCTTTTAAACAGTCTTTGTCAAATACGAACTCAACATCCTTCATTAATAAACTTCTCAACAGCTTATTGATTTTGGAAAAGTCCTTAATGAATCGTCGGTAAAAACCGACATGTCCAAAAATAATTCTTACTTCTTTCACAGTTTTAGGCAGTTGAAGGTATTTTATTACTTCTATCTTTGATTTATCTACCTCAATGCCTCTGTTAGATATCACATTTCCTAAAATTGTCCCTTATTTGACCATAAAGTGGTACTTCTCCCAATTTAGTACCATATTCACTTGTACACATCTCTCGATTACCATCTCTAAGTTAGATAGACATCCTTCAAAACTTAGGCCGCATACGGAGAAGTCATACATGAACACTTCCATGATGTCATCTATGAAATCAACAAATATTGCCATCATACATCGTTGAAATGCTGTTGGAGCGTTACATAAACCGAATGGCATACGACGGTAAGCAAATGTTTTGTAGGGGCATGTGAATATTGTCTTTTCTTGGTTATCAGGGTGGATAGGAATTTAGAAAAATCTTGAGTAACCATCTAGGTAGCAAAAGTAAGAATGTTTGGCTAGTCTTTCTAATATTTGATCGATGAAAGGCAAAGGAAGATGATCTTTCCGGGTATCTTTATTCAGTTTTCGATAATCGATGCACATTCTACTCCTGATTACTACCCTTTGTGTTATAGACTTGCCCTTAGCATTCCTAGTGATTTTAATTCATCCCTTCTTTGGTACGACATGCACTGGGTTGATCCATTGACTCTCAGATATTGGATATATAATTTCGGCGTATAAAAACTTTTTTACTTCGTCCCTAACTACAGTACTTAGAATTGGATTAATCCTTCTCCGGGGTTCTCTAGAGGTCTTACAGTATTCCTCTAGTATAATACAATGCATGCATATTGAAGGACTTATTCCTTTTAGATCAGATGTGTTATAGCCTAACACAGTTGGGTACTTTCTTAGAACATCTAAAACTTTTTCAGTTTCGAGCTATCCTAACTCTGCATTCACTATAACTGATCTTCTAAGTTCTGAATCGAGGAATTTGTATCTAAGGTTATTAGGTAATGCCTTGAGTTCAATATCGGGTTTTTTCGGGCATGGCATTTGATCAGGTGTAAGAGTTAATCCTTTAATTTGGCTTTCGTCCTGATAAGGTTCTTTTAAGATATCATCTTCGAAGATCTCATGAGATGGGATTTTCATTATATCAGAGTAAGTAGTCTCTTCCTTTTCCATTTCTCGCCTACATTCGTCAATGGCGTCAATAAAGTAACAGGTATCGTCTATGGCTGGAGCTCGGGGGAATTGGGTTAGAATAAATTCGACTTTCTCCTCTCCTACTTCGAATGTCAGCCTGCCTTTCTTTACATCAATGATAGCTCCGACAGTAGCTAAGAACGGTCTTTTTAGTATAATAGGGGTTGTATCATCCTCCTTGATATCCATGATTATGAAATCAGTTGGGATATAGAACTAACCTATTCGTACAAGAACTTTCTCTAGAATGCCAACCGGGAATTTAACTGAACGATCGACTAGTTGAATTGACATCTTTGTTGGTCTCAGTTGTCCCATATCCAGTTTCTTGCAAATTAGTAGCGGAATAACACTTATACTTGCTCCTAGATCACATAAGGCTTTGTCTATGACAAACTTTCCTATTACACAAGGAATAGAGAAACTTCTTGGGTCCTTCAGTTTAGGGGGCATGTTATTTTGAATGATTGCGCTACACTCAGCAGTAAGTGTAACTGTTTTGTTCTCCTCGATTTTCTTTTTGTTAGATAAGATTTCTTTTAGAAATTTAGCGTATGAGGGCATCTGAGTAATAGCTTATGTGAAGGGTATGGTAATGTTTAATTATTTCAGAAGCTCTAAAAATTTCTTGAATTGTCCCATAGTTTTAGAATTTGTTAACCGTTGGGGGTACGAAATCGATGGTTTATATGGCGGCGGAGGTACATAAGGTTTCTCCTTTTCCTCAGCCTCTTGTTTGTTGGTTTCCTTTTCCTGTGGTTTATCATTTTTCGCATTTGATTTCTCAGGCTGTTGATACATGGTTGGGTTTTCGGTTCTAGGATCGGTAGGTTCGTCCAACTCTTTTTCGCTTCTTAGTATAACTGCATTCGCATGAACTTTAGGATTTGGTTGTGGCTGTCCTGGAAACGTTCCAGCTGGGGAAGCAGTAGATGCTTGTTGTTAGGCTACTTGAGAGATTTAGGTTTCTAACATCTTATTATGAGTAGCTAATGCATCTACTTTAGTCACCAATTGTTTGATCAACTCACTAGTATGGATATTCTGATTCAAGAAATCCTTGTTTGTTTGAGTTTGTGTAGCAATGAAATTTTCCATCATCAGTTTAAGGTTTGATTTCCTTGGAGCGTTCGGGTTGGGTGTGGAAGCTTTTTGGTATCCTGGAGGTACAACTGGTGCTTAGTTAGGTGCATATAAGGCATTGTTGTTCTTGTAAGAGAAATTTGGGTGATTCTTCCATCATGGGTTATAAGTATGAGAAGAGATATTTCCTTGAGTATAGTTCACCTGATTTGTGGTTAATCCAGCAAGAAGTTGACATTCATGTGAAATGTGTCATGGAATTCCATAAATTTCACAATTTAGAGTTACCGCAGCCACGATGGCTGGTGGTGTTATGGTCAAGCTATCGATTTTCTAAGCTATGGCATCCATCTTGGTATTTATGTGATCGAAACTGTTCACTTCGTACATTCCTCCTTTAGTATGTTTCTTCTCATAGGTGTTCTTTCTCCTCCCCATTGGCAATGATTTTGAGTCATGTTCTCAATGAGGTTGTAGTCTTCTTCGTACGGTTTTTCTATAAGAGTGCCGCCCGCGGAAGCGTCTATTGTCATCCTAGTTTTGTATAGAAGTCCATTATAGAAAGTTATTATGGTTACCCATTTTCAAACCCATTGTGTGGAAATAATCTTAACATATCCTTGTATCTTTCCCACGCTTCGTAAAGTGATTCGGCATCTTTTTGTCGAAATCCATTAATTTGAGCTCTCAGCATGATTGTCTTGCTTGGCGGGAAATATCGAGATAAAAAGACTTTCTTCAGTTCTGCCCATGTTGTGACGGAGTTGGATGGTAATGATTGTAACCATGCCCAAGCTTTATCCCTTAAGGAGAATGGAAAGAATCTTAGTCTTATTGCGTCTTGGGTTACACCATTCGCTTTCACTGTATCTGTGTATTGTACGAACTTTGTCAGATGCTCGTTAGGATCATCTGTAGGACTCCTGGAAAACTGGTTCTGTTGTACAGCCTGTAGCAGTGAAGGTTTTAATTCGAAATCGTTTCGAGTTATGGCTGGTACGGAAATATTGTTATGCAGTTCTTGTTGATTAGGAGTCGTATAGGACTTGAGTGAACGTGGTGCTCCTCTATTTTCGGCCATGTCAGGTTCTTCAGCTAGTTCTGGTATAATAACTTCAGGAATAAGGGTTTCATTGGGTTCGGTTCGGCGCCTCGAACTTATGAAACATTCTACTTCGTCGATCAAGGGTTCTAAGTCTTCGCCCCGGGAGCGAGTATTGGGCATACAATCGACAAAGGATATGTAAAATTGTTGCCTTAGTCTAAATGGTGCAGCAACGAATTGCACTATTGACTAAATCTAAGTCCCCGACAACGGTTCCAAAAACTTGATTGCGACTTTCTGAGTCTAACGGTTACTAACTGCAAGTGCACAGTCTATCGCGTAGTAATAAAAGATATCGATCCCACATAGACTCGATAATCAACCTAATGCTATCGGATGTTACTATGCTTAGCCAAGGCGAGGGATGTTTTTAGTTTTAGAAAGTGAAAAATTAATTAAGTTAAATCTATAATAAGAATATCGGTACGTAATTGATTCGCCTTCGCGAATTGAATTGAGGGTTGGCTTGTTAAAGTTTATTAAGTTATCTCTCTGTAGAATCTCTCGGTTTTAAAGTCGTTAACTCACACTCTCGTGGTCTTGCCTATTACTATACTCAAAAGTTCAATTGAGCACTCTTGCTGTGTCAATTCAAGTTAGAAATACTTTTTGGAAACCTAAAGGTTCTAATTAGTTTTAATGTGCTTCTGCTGTATTTAAAACAATGCCCGATTTCAGCTATCTGATTATGATCTCACACTCTTGTGGTTTTAATCCTAATCTTTTATACTCTCTTACTCTCACAACGAAAGTTATTTATATTAAGAAATCGAAAACCGGAAAGTAACTTAATTTAAAGTATTAGCCTAATTCTATCGAATTCGTTCTGGTTAGACAACTACATACCGATTAACGGTTTAGCAAGACATATTAAATAAAAACAAAGAAATATAGAAGGAGAAGAATTTCATAATATAAATAAATTCAATAATAACTAAACAATTAAAAATTAAAAATAGAAACCTGGTTGCAATGTTCTTGATCAACCAAACTTGCAAAAACTTAGAAACTAAAATATTATTCAGTGGCTAGAAACAAATAAAAATAGTGATAGCTTCCTAATGATGGAAACTATCACTTGGGGTTGGTAAAGGAAAATAAAGGCGATGCTGAAAATAAATTTGAACTTTGAACGGAAAAACGACAGAAATTATGGACTTGAACAAAACTCCTATTGCAATTTGCAGTACTTTCTATTTATAGGTGGAAGCTTTGGTTTGTTGAGAACTTAAAGGAATCGACTTAGGTTGGGCTTTGATTGCGTTGCTTGGACTGAGGTTGATTAGGGTAGAGAGAAACTCTCTGTTGAATGCAGATAATTTTCATAATGTCTCACTATTTTGAATTCTGTTTCGTAATTAGGTTTCTGGACTTGACCTTGTGACGATCGTAACAAATATGGGACGGGCGTCTGGGAAAGGTGACGATCGTCCTACAATCAATTATGCAAAATTGGATTTTTCTTGATATGTTTCATTCTGTTTTTCTACATTTCTTGTTCAATAAGTCTCCTTTTTATATTTTTGCCTCCAAAAGTCATGTTTGATCAAATATCTACAAAACAAACACAAATCTCGCGTAACATTGTCCAAAATACATAAATTAACATGTTAAACGATTGGAAACCATATTAAATAATCGATATAAATTCGAGTTATCAGTTAGTCAACTGTAAATGGATTTTCAAAGTTAAGGAAGGAATCGAAGGAGTGGCATCGAAGAGATACAAGGAAAGGTTGGTTGAAAGGGGGTTCATTCAGAAAGAAGGTGACGACTTCAATGATGTGTTCTCTCCTGTTGTGAAGCACATGTCCATTCGAATGTTGCTTGTGATGCATGGTTTCACAAGTATACGAATCGCGTTAGAGTAATACAAAAGATTATCGATCTCACAGAGACCAAACTTCGATCTATCGGTGTTTATTTTTATAGTGTTTATCTAAGGCAGAACAAATCAAGGGTTTACGAGTGTGCAGAAAAAGTAAAGAGAAATAAATAACAGAAATATAAGATTCAAATAAAACAACAGGCTTGAATGTAATTTGCATAGTCATATAACATTCTAATGCATGTAAATGGAACTACTTATGGGGAAATATTTTCTACTTTATGAAAAAAATTAATTTAATGGGAACTGTCGCTTTTGCGTATTATGAACCGAGTTTAACCCCCTAAACAAACCATCTTACTGTCACTTATAAAAAAGCGCGCATTACGTTAGAGTTGAAAAACCTATTTTTAAGAAATGTAATTTCTTGACTAAGTTGAAAAGTATTTTGATTTGAAACTTCTAAACACAAGAGGTTCAGGCGAACCAGATTTTAAACCCACTAATGCGTCCAAAAATAACTTTAAAATCGTTTTTCTCAAGTACAAGAAATTCCTACTTAACTGAGCAACGCGCTTTCGCTTCCTTTGAACAGTTAAGACTAAACAAGTTTACAAAAGGTTGGATGGCTTTCGATCTTACCCAATAGAATTAAAATTCAGAAAACTTGCATTAAAGATCAAAACAGCCCCTAAGCATTTCTATGACACATTGAATGAAATGTTACTTTGACTACGATCCTTACATTCTAACCTTTTATAGACTTAGCCAGACATTATGGTTGGGGAAAACATATTAATTTTTACCATGTTTAAAGTAAAGTCTTTTGAATTTAAAGTTTTGAAAGTAAACAAGGCAAGGAAGTAAATGAAAATAAAGCGATTACGGAAAGTAAATGAAAATAAAGCGATTGTGAGGAAAATAAAATAAATTAAAGTGATAGCGAGAAATTAAATTAAAATAAAGCGATTGCGAGAAATTAAATGAAAGTAAAGGCTATTCATAAATAAGAACCTGCTCCAAATCGGAGACTTTAAATCTGGTACAGAACTGGAAAAGGAAAATGGCGGCACGATTAACTTCCACCAAATGGTCCAAACTTCTATTACAGACTCAATCACACAAATGTAATAACTTCCTGATGTGAGAAGATTATCACGTACAAGACTCGATTAATTTATGCCTAGAGTGTTTACAACTAAAATTTGGATCCCTAAAAATGAACAAGAAGCCTTCTATTTACAGGCCAAGGAAAAATCAAGAAAAGACAAGGATGCCCTCCAACTCCTTTTGGGAGGGAAAGAAAACGCCAAAGGTGGCACCCACCACCCTTCCATGGCGCCTGCCATGTGAACAAGAGTGGTTGTGGGAGTTGAAAGAGGCGGTTCTTAGCAGTTGGTATGTCTTCTTCTTATGGCTTACCCTATGGCGGCTGCCATGGAGGGTGTCATGTGTGCAATTCCTTCAAAAACTGGCTTTTTGCTCGTTTTTCTTCGTTTCTTCGCGAATGGACCTGGAAATACCTAGGATCTGAAAACAAAACAAAATACAAGCATAATATAAGAAAATGACAATAAAAATACTAACAACCATGTGCAATCAGAGTCAAAAATGCTGTGCTATTCAATGTTATCAAATCCTCCCACACTTAGATCTTTGCTTGTCCTCAAGCAAACACTTTAAAGCTCATGAAAGCATCAATGGATGATTTGGGAAAAAAGGGCTTCTAAGTTTAAGTCAGGATGAAGAGATGGATACTAACTAAATGAACCAAGGGTATCGTAGTAACATTTTTCCGTGGACACGGACATAGACTTCGCTCCTATAAAAACCAATCCATACTACCCCACAGTACTTAGGCCTAATTTTCATCTCTTAGGGTCCTTTTCATTTAGGCGCAATCACATTAAGCCCATTATCCGTGCATACTCATAGTAAAGTGATCGGTTAGTGATTCTGCTCTAGACATGGGGTTCTGGTACACAAGTGGGTGTAACCACTTTTATTGACCCTATTTCAGTCGCGGGGGATCGGATCGTAATCCGTCCTACCAAGTCCAGCACCAAATACCTCTAAACTGGATGACAAAGAGTGGCTCTTTATTCTCTTTTTTCTTTTTCTTTACTTTTTCTATTTCTTTTTGCATAATTTCTACAACTTCAAGTTGCATTATTCGTATTTTAGAGCAGCAAAAAGGCATAATTCACTTATTTTCATCGATCCCCTACGTAGAGCATGCTTAGGCCATAGCTGACTGCTAAGATAAACTACTAAGGACCTATTCAAAAAATGACAACTAAGGCCACAGTACATGGGTATCCGGGTAGATTCCTATAATCACGAAGCCTATGGTGTTAAAATGATACTGATGTTTCAAAAAGATTTTCCCAATTATCATCATCCTAACTCGAACTTGTCTTTAAGCCCAAAATTTCATAAAAATACCTTTTGTTTTCTTAAAAAAATTGGTGGGGCTAAGGAAATGGGAAAAATAGAGGTGCACCGCATAGAGGACTCGTCAAGCACATGTAAACCTAAAAATAAAACAAGATAACCTAGAAAGAGGTAAAAGGAAATAAAATGCAAGAAAACAAATAAAACAAGTAAAGTCTCCTCCCACACTTAAATTGAACATTGTCCCCAATGTTTTGAAATAAGGAAGAGTAGATAAACCTGGTGGATCCTATGGCATGTTGCTGGTACTCCCGTCACCGGTGGTGAGTGCCTAGGGCGACGAGATCTGCTATGGTGACGATCGCCCTGAGAAGCGGAAAATTCGTCAAATCTTGTGTTCAGGTCTGCTTGGGATTGCATGATGGTGTTGATGTTTCAACTTTGGTGCTCCTGCGAAGTCATAAAGGCAGCCAGCTGCTGCTGAATCGAGGAAAGCAATTCATCACGGGGTCAGGCAGAGTAAAATAGTGGATGGTCTCACCGTCAATCAAGATTCTGAATTGAGAAGGTTGAAATGAACTCCTTCGCATCAACCCGCGATCTAAAAAAAAGTCGATGTCCATCATAGTGTATCACAGTAAGCAGTCAAATGATATAGCTTACGGTCGAGGCCCAATGCAGAATCAATCTGGGTGACAGTCCATCCCACATGTATGGTTCCCTCTAAAGATCTGGCAGCGTCTCTGAGGGTATCAAGCAAAAAGTTCCCACAGGCTAAAGCACGCGACTGATTCGCACAGAAAAGGAAAAAGATTTCCTCCTCATTGACGTGGGTATCATAGTCGGGTCTCCCAAGGAATGTGTGAGCAATGATCATCTGAAAGTACCTGAGAGCAGGATTATGAATAATGTAAGAAAAATTGGGTGTCAGGATTAGGGATCCCTCCACCTAAAATGTCGCTCCAGAACTTCTCAATGTCCCTGCTCATGAAATATCCCATAGGTAGCTCAGGGATGGAATCATCAGTGGTCTGGAAACCTAGCAAGTCACCAAACTCCTTATGGGTGAAAGAGTAATCTGTCCCAAATAGTTTGAAGATGAGATTACCGTTCGGGCCTAAGTATGGCTCATAAATGAAAGAGCTAAGAAACTCTAGGGCGAGGTTCTTGTAGGTGTGGTTCAGATTATTAGCATATTCATCCTACTTGAGTTGGTAGCACAGGAATCTGATGATGGGCTCTATACCCAAGGCTTCCATGGAGGACTGGTCGGGATAACGGGTAGGTGTCATGGGACGAAGGGAAAGGGCCGCATAGCGCTGCTTCTGAGCGTCGTCTCGGAAGGTAACGTGCAAGTCATAGTCGGGTTGCATCTTGAAAGTAAGGGTTAGAGAATGGGTCCTGAAAACACAAAACATCATGAAAGGTCAGATATAAATGTACAATCTAAAAAATGGGGAAAATGTAAAGTACAAAAAGGAAAGTAAAGAAAAATGCTAAAAATAAATAAAATCGTGGGTTGCCTCCCAGGAAGCGCTTGTTTATCGTCTTTAGCTTGACGAGTTGAATTCATCCATCTAAAGTGGATACTGGTGGATCAGTCAAAGTGCATTTGGAGTAGTATGTGGGGATGTCACCTCCTTCGTAGTGTTTTAGCCTTTGTCCATTTACAATGAATGGACTGCAAGAGTTGTTCTTGATTTCTACCGCTCCGGATTTTAGGACTTTAGAAACCTCGAAAGGACCAATCCACCTTGATCGTAGCTTACCAGGAAAGAGTCACAATCTAGAATTGAAAAGGAGAACAAGGTCTCCTATATTGAAAATTTTCTTAATGATTTTCTTGTCATTCCATGCTTTGGTTCTTTCTTTGTATATAATGGCATTTTCGTAGGCAGACTGACGAAGTTCTTCTAGCTTGTGAATGTCAAGGATGCGTTTCTCATCGGCTGTCAAGTATCCAAAGTTCAAGGTTCTAATGACCCAATAAGCTTTATGTTCTAACTAGAATGGTAAGTGACAGGATTTTCCATAGACTAATTGGTAGGGGATTTTTCCAATGAGAGTCTTATAAGCTATTCTATAGGCCCACAGTGCTTCTTGGAGTTTCTGGGACCAATCTTTTCTAGATATTAAAACTATTTTTTCTAAGATATGTTTAATCTCTCTATTGGATATCTCTACCTGGCCACTAGTTTGCGGATGGTAAGGTGTCGCTACTCTGTGCTTAACTCCATATTTTCTCAAGAGTTTGTCAAAAATTCTTGATATGAAGTGTGATCCTTCATCACTTATGATGATTTGGGGTACTCCGAATCTAGGGAATATGTTATTCTTGAACATCTTAATGACCACTCGAGTGTCATTTATGGGTGAAGTTATGGCTTCAATCCATTTGGACACATAGTCAACAACTACTAAGATATACTTATTTCCTAAAAAGGATGGAAAAGGTCCCATAAAGTCGACCCCCAAACGTCAAAGAGTTCTACTTCTTGGATGTTTCTTAAAGGCATTTTGTCTCGTCTTGATATATTTCCGGTGTGCTGGCACGGGTCACATCTTGTTATGAAAGCATGAACATCACGCCACATTGTAGGCCAAAAAAGGCCAGCTTATAGAATTTTAGCGTGAGTTTTGGACGTGCTTGCCTGTCCCCCATAGGGTGTTGAGTGGCAGTGTTCTATGATATTTCTTACCTCTTCTTCTGGAAAACAGCGGCGGAAGATTCCGTCAGTACCTCTTTTGAAATGGAGCAGCTCGTCCCAATAAAAATGCTTTATATCATTACAAAACTTTTTCTTCTGTTGGTAGTTGAGGTCGGGAGGCATTATATCTGCAGCAAGATAATTAATGAAATCTGCATACCAAGGTATATTACTTACCGTTGAAGATCTCTCGGAATTTCCAAAAGTTTCTAGATTAATTTCTTCAATGGCATCTAACTTGGCTATCAACCTGTCATAAGCAAAATCATCGTTTATAGGTACTGTATCTGGTTTTAGGAATTCAAGCCTAGAAAGGTGATCTACAACTACATTTTTCGTGCCTTTATTATCTCGAATATCAAGGTCGAATTCTTGTAACAAAAGTATCCATTAAAGTAATCTAGGTTTTTCATCTTTTTTATTGAGAAGGTATCGAATAGCGGCGTGGTCTGTATAAACTATGATTTTAGCTCCTACTAGATAAGATCTAAACTTGTATATGGAAAAAACTACGGCTAGGAGTTCCTTTTCAGTGGTTGCATAGTTAAGTTGTGTTGCGTCTATGGTTCTACTAGCATAATAAATCACATGTAAATTCTTATATGTTATTTGCCCTAGGACTGCACCTACAGCATAATCACTGGCATCATACATGATTTCAAAGGGTTTGGTCCAATCTGGCAGGTGCATAATTGGTGCTGAAATTAAAGCTTGTTTCAGAAGGTTGAATGCTTCGTTGCATTTTTCATAAAAAATGAATTTGGCATCTTTCATAAAAGACCGGTCAAAGGTTTGGTTATTTTAGAGAAGTCTTTTATAAAGCGCTGGTAGAATCCAGCATGTCCAAGAAAACTTCGGACTTTCCTAATCGTTTTAGGTGGTTTTAGGTTTTCTATAACCTCTATCTTGGCTCTATCTACTTCAATACCCTTCTAAGAAACAACGTGTCCTAAAACTATACATTCAGTAACCATGAAGTGACATTTTTTCCAATTTAACACTAGGTTTACTTCTACGCATCTCTTCAAGATCTTTTCAAGGTTGACGAGGAAATTGTTGAAGTCAAACCCGCAGACTGAGAAATCGTCCATGAATACTTCCATAATTCCATCGAGGTAATCAGCGAAGATTGACATCATGCAACGCTAAAAAGTAGCTGGAGCATTACAGATTCCAAATGTCATTTGTCTATAGGCAAAGATTCCATAGGGGCATGTGAAGGTTGTTTTCTCTTGATCTTCTGGGTGTATAGGAATTTGGAAAAATATCGAATATTCGTCAAGGTAACAAAAGTAGGAATGTCTAGGCAGACGTTCCAGCATTTTATCTATAAATGGTAAAGGGAAATGGTCTTTCCTAGTTGCTTTGTTTAATTTTCTGTAATCTATGCACATGCGCCATCCTCCTTCTATTTGTTTTGCTACGTGTTCGCCTTTTTCATTTTGAACGACTGTGATGCCTCCCTTTTTAGGTACTACATGCACAGGGCTTACCCACTTACTGTTTGAGATCTGATAAATTATCCCTGCTTCCAACAGCTTAAGAACTTCTTTCTTAACTACTTCACTCGTTATAGGGTTTATCCTTCTCTGATGTTCTCTCGAAGGTTTTGAATCTTCTTCAAGTGAAATTCGGTGCATACACACGGATGGGCTTATTCCTTTTAGGTAAGAGATGATGTATCCTAATGTTGAGGGGTATTTTTGCAAGACATCTAAGAGTTGGTTTGTTTCGTTTTGGTTCAGGATGGCACTAACTATAACTGATCGGCCCATGTCCTTGTCTAAAAAATCGTATCTTAGATTCTTGGGTAATTATTTAAGTTCTAAGGTTGGTTTCTTTGGGTTTGGTATATGATATGAGGTTAGGGATAAACATTCTAAAAGGTCATCATCGATGTAAGGTTCCAAAAATGCATCATCATCTACTATGGGTGTTGAGGGTAACTTGATTCTTTCTATAGGCTCTTCTTGATCGAGTTCCCTAATGCATTCATCAATGATATCTATTGCATATCATGCATCTTCTATCATTGGTTCCATAAGGAATTTTGCAAGAACAAATTCTATCTTTTCATTGCCTACCTCAAAAGTTAATTTTCCTTTCTTGACATCTATTATGGCTCCTGCTGTTGATAAGAATGGTCTACCTAGGAGGATTGGGACTTCGTTATCTTTGTTAATGTCCATGATGACAAAGTCGATAGGGATAAACAACTTGCCTCTCCTAACTGGGATATCTTCTAATATGCCTACTGGATATTTGATAGATTTGTCAGCTAACTGAAGAGACGTCTTAGTAGGTTGCAACTCTCCTAGTTTTAATCTTTCACAAACCTCGAGGGGCATTAAACTTACACTGGCTCATAAGTCCAGAAAAGCTTTATCTATGATATGATTCCCCAAAATACATGGTATGGAGAGATTTCCAGGGTTTTTGTCTTTTTTGGCAATTTTGTTCTTGGAAATGGAATTACACTCCACTAGTTTTGGATCGTCAAGTCTACGTTTGTTGGTAAGGATGTCTTTCGGGAATTTAGTATAAGATGGTATTTGGGTCATGGCTTCTATGAAAGGAATTTCTACATGGAGTTTTTCTATCATTTTAATAAATTTCTGGAATTGATCATTGATCTTGGGTTTTTTTAGTCTTTGTAGATAGGGTATTGGTGGTTTGTATGGCGGGGGTGGTACATAAGTTTCGTCTATAACTTCTCATTTATTTTGATCTTTTTGTTTTTCAGTTTTCACTGGTTTCTCTACTTCTCCTATGGGTGTAACATTTTTCTTAGAAGTTTCAGGTTCACTTAATGTCGGGTTAGGCGGTCCATCATAAGCGGTACCACTTTGTAAGGTAATGGTGTTAGCTTGCCCACGAGGGTTTCGTTGAGGTTGTCCGGGAAACTGTCCTCCATGAGTAGTCTGGGGTGCTTGCTTTAGGGCTACCTAGGAGATTTGGGTTTCAAGCATCTTGTTGTGGGTGGCTATTTGGTATATCATAGTTCTTAGTTGGGTAATCATTTCGTTTACATGAATATTTTGATTTAGAAAATCTTTATTTTGTTGTGTTTGTGCTGTCATAAATTTTTCCAACACTTTCTCAAGATTTGGCTTTGGTGGCACAACTTGCATATGTTGGTTTGGTCTAGGTGCCTAAAAACTGGATGGTCTCGGAGGTGCAGAATTTTGGATTGGATTGTTATTCTTATAGGATAAGTTTGGGTGATTCCTCCATCCAGGATTATAAGTGTTTGAGAATGGGTTACATTGGGTGTAGTTGACTGGGCCTGGGCTGATCTCGTTTAACAAATTGCAATCCATTGATTGATGACCTTTTAGTTCCACATAGTTCGCATTTTGACGAGACTACTGCTACAGCGGTCGGGTTTGCGTACATATGATCAATTTTAAAGGTCAGAGCATCCATTTTGGCTTGCATCATGTCCATAGAGTTTATCTCATGTATACCTGCTTGGGCTTCTTTCTTTTCTACTATGGCTTTTTCTGTCCCCCATTGATAATTGTTTTGGGCCATGTCTTCAATGAGAGCACAAGCTTCAAGGTAAGGTTTGTTCATCAGAGTGCCACCAGCGACATCAACGATGGTCATCTTGGTGTTATAATGAAGTCCATTATAGAAGGTGTGTATGATCAACCATTGTTCCAAACCATGGTGTGGGTATGTCCTTAGTAGGTCTTTATATCTCTCCCAAGCTTCAAAAAGTGATTCTCCTTGGTTTTGAGTAAATCTAGTTATTTGGCTCCGGAGAACAACTGTCTTACTCGGGGGGGAATATCTAGCAAGGAATACCCTCCTAAGGTCTTCCCAAGTTGTTATGGAATTGGCTGGAATGGAATCTAACCAAGTACGGGCTTTATCTCTGAGGGAAAAGGGAAATAGTCATAAACGGATCGCCTCAGGGGTAACACCGTTGGTTTTGAAAGTATCTGCCAACTGGATAAAAACTTTTAGGTGTTGATTTGGGTTTTCTGAAGGCAGACCTGCGATTTGGTTTTTCTGTACTATTTGTAATAAGGAAGGTTTTAGTTTGAAATTATTAGCTGGTATGGTGGGGTTAACTATACTAGAGCTCGGTTTTTCGTTGGAAGGTTGAGCGAAATCCTTAAGAGGTGTTTGGTTACGATCTTCGGCCATAGTTTCTTTAATTCGGCGAAGAAAAAGACGTGCGCGAGCGTAACATTCTGGTTCCACTAGAGGATCAGGTACACTACTGGAATTGCGAGTTCGTCGCATCAACCAATTCGTGAAGCCTTAGTCTAGACGGTGTAACAACAAAGTTGGAAATTCAGCGTAATTGATCCCGACAACGATACCAAAAATTTTATGTGTGGTGTCGCAAGTATACGAATCGCGTCAGAGTAATACAGAAGATTATCGATCCCATAGAGACCAAACGTCGATCTATCGGTGTCTATTGTTATAGTGTTTATCTAAGGCAGAACAAATCAGGAGTTTACGAGTCTGCGGAAAAAGTAAAGAGAAATAAATAACAGAAATATAAGATTCAAATAAAACAACAGGCTTGAATGTAATTTTCATAGTCGGGTAACATTCCAATGCATGTAAATGGAACTACTTATGGGAAAATATTTTCTACTTTATGAAAATAATTAATTTAATGGGAACTGTCACTTTCGCGTATTCAGAATCGAGTTTAACCCCTAAACAAACCCTCTTATTGTCATTTATAAAAAGGCGTGCATTGCATTAGAGTTGAAAAACCTATTTTTAAGAAATGTAATTTCTTGACTAAGTTGAAAGTATTTTGATCTGAAATTTCTAAACAAAATAGGTTCAAGCAAATCAGATTTTAAACCCACTAACGCGTTCGAAAATAACTTTAAAATAGTTTTTCTCAATTACTAGAATTTCCTACTTAACTGAGCAAAGCGCTTTCGCTTCCTTTGAACAGTTAAGACTAAACAAGTTTACAAAAGGTTGGACGACTTTCGGTATTACCCAACAGAATTAAAGTTCAGAAAACTTGCATTAAAGATCAAAACAACCCCTAAGCATTTTCATCGACACATTGAATGAAATGTTACTTTGACTACGATCCTTACATTCTAACATTTTAAAGACTTAGCCAGACATGATGGTTGGGGAAAACATATTAATTTTTACCATGTTTAAAGTAAATTTTTTTGAATTTAAATTTTTGAAAGTAAACAAGGCAAGAAAGTAAATAAAAATAAAGCGATTGCGGAAAGTAAATAAAAATAAAGCGATTGCGCGGGAAAAATAAAATAAATTAAAGCGATAGCGAGAAATTAAATTAAAATAAAATTATTGCGAGAAATTAAATGAAAGTAAAGGCATTGCATAAATAAGAACTTGCTCCAAATCGGAGACTTTAAATCTGGTACAGAACTGGAAAAGGAAAATGGCGACAGGATTAACTTCCACCAAATGGTCCAAACTTCGATTACAGACTCAATCACACAAATGTAATAACTTCCCGATGTGAGAAGATTATCACATATAAGACATGATTAATTTATTATGCCTAGAGTGTTTGAAACTAGAATTTGGATCCCTGAAAATGAACAAGAAACCTTCTATTTACAGGCCAAGGAAAAATCAAGAAAAGACAAGGATGCCCTCCAACTCCTTTTGGGAGGGAAAGCAAACGCCAAAGGTGGCGACCGCCACCCCTCCATGGTGCCCGCCATGTAAACAAGAGTGGTTGTGGGAGTTGAAAGAGGCAGTTCTCAGCAGTTGGTATGTCTTCTTCTTATGGCTTACCCTATGGCGGCCGCCATGGAGGGTGTCATGTGTGCAATTCCTTCAAAAACTGACTTTTTGCTCGTTTTTTTTTCGTTTCTTCGCGAATGGACCTGGAAATACCTAGGATCTGGAAAAAAAGCAAAATACAAGCATAATACAAGAAAATGGCAATAAAAATACAAACAAACATATGCAACCAGAGTAAAAAAATGCAGTGATATTCAGTGTTATCAGCTTGCCATGGTGGCATTGTTCAACCTTGAACTGGAACAAACAGATGTGAAGACTGCGTTTTTGTATGGTGATCTTGATGAAACAATCCTGATGAGGCAACCTGAAGGGTATGTAGAAGAGGGGAAAGAAGAGTATGTGTGCATACTAAACAGATCTTTATATGGGCTGAAACAATCTCCTCGACAGTGGAATATGAGATTCGACAAGTTCATGGCACGCATAAGTTTCATCAGAAGTCAGTTAAACCACTGTGTTTACTTCAGATTTCGACCTGGTAATTTATTTGTTATTTTGTTGCTTTATGAGGATGATATTTTAATAGCAAGCAACAATATCGAAGATGTAATGAGGGTGAAGGCTGAACTCAATAAGGAGTTCGATATGAAGGATCTGGGAGATGCATCCAGGATTCTTGGGATTGACATCCGGAGAGATAGAAAGCAGTTGAAATTATGTTTATCTCAAGAGGCATACTTGAAGAAGATTCTTGATAAATTTGGTATGTCGAATTCAAATCCTATTGTGACTCCAACAAACCCTCAATTCAAGCTGAGTATAGATCAGTGTCCCAGTACTGATGTCGAAAGAGCTTATATGAATAACATTCCATATGCTAATATAATGGGTTCTTTGATGTATGTTATGGTCTATACTAGACCCGACATAGCATATGCAATAAGTCTAGTAAGCAGGTACATGTCGAATCCAAGAAAGGCTCACTGGCAAACATTGAAGTGGATTCTAAGGTACATAAATGGGTCTCTGAATAGAGTCCTAATTTATGGTGGAGCCTTGGGTGAAGATAGTAAAGCAGCAATCAAAGGATATGTTGACTTTGATTATGCATGTTGTATGAATTCTTGAAAATCTATTTCTGGATATTGCATTTGTTTACTTCAACAACATATGTCTCCTTTTGAATTTAAGGTCATAGTGAATACCGCTTTTATATATCTAAAATACAAATTAGAGAGTCTCTTGCACTACAACGACAATCAGAGAATAGTTAAGATCGAGTATCGTTCACCAGCATTTGATAATGGAGGGAAGATTAAGTTTAGTAAATTTGAGCTAAACACGGATGCAGATGTAAGTTTTAGGTGGGGTTTATTTTATCATTACACAACTAAAAGTCAATAGAGGTGGACGTGACACTTACATTATCAATCACAAATATTCTAGAGATGATGAAACGTCCTGAACTATCTGTTGGTGATGAAATGCCATGTTAGATTTAAGTTAACAAATATTTATGTTATGGGAGGGAATCATTTGACATCAGTATCAAATATTAACTTTGACACCAAATTTTATCCATTTATTAATATTTATTCGGTGGCTAAGATAAATTCTCTTAAAAAACTCACATGTTAGTTTTAAGTGAATATATCTTAACCTTTAAATTAATAATAATAATAATAAAGTAGGATTTGGTGTCATGACACATTGATGTCAATTGATTTTATCCCTTTATGTTATATTATGTATTTTGTGTGTGTGATAATAAATATCTATGTTAAGTTATGATTTTGTATAGTCTCTCTATCTCACATTGTTGGTATGTTATGTTTTTGTGATAACATGGGATAATTCAAATTTCAATAGTCGGACATAATGGTGTTTGCGGTTCGGTTTGGATTGAATTCGGATTAAAAACTCATCCGATTCAAATATAAATTTACTTTTTGGATAATTGATTAGAAAAAATCGATATGATCCGATCTAATTTCATGTGGTTTGATTTAGATTGATTTTTGGATATCTAAGATATTAATTATAATTTTTTCTAAGATTCTAAAAATAATAATAAATAATATATTTGATATAATATATAGGGTTAAATATGTTTGTGGTCTCTATAAATATCTCAATTTTGATTTTTAGTCCCTATAAAAAATGCCGAGTTTTAGTCCCTATAAAATTATTTTTACACACAGATTTAGTCCCTGTAGAAGGATTAAAACTGCGTGCAAAAGTAATTTTGTAGGAACTAAAACTCGACGTTTTTTTATAGGGACTAAAAGTCAAAATTGAGATATTTATAAGGACCAAAACATATTTAACTTTAATATACAATATATAATATATTAAAAGTTAATATTATAAAATAAGAATGAAATAAAATAATAAAAATAAATAAATTAAAATAAATTAATAAATAATATTAAAATGAATAAGTATCACCACGTACCATATTAAAAATAAGAATAAAAATATATACACGTGATTTGGTTTAATTTAAATTCATTCTTAAGTCAATTCGAAATCTGATTTGAATCGAATGTTTTTTATAAAATAACATTTAAATATATCTAATAATATTCAATTTTTTGTGGTTTTAGATTTTTTAAATTGATTTATTATTTTTATTTAGATCGATTTGAATATAAACACCCCTAACCTGACAAAGCTTTGGACCAAATTGTTAAATTGTTATTAGTGTGGTGTTTGTGATAACACGGGTGAATCCAAATTCAATATCCGAATTCTTTGACAAAATTGATTGTTTGTTATGGTCTCGCTGGCGAAGAGTGAATCCAGATATTAATATCTGAAAATATATATTGTATTTTTCTTAATACAAAGTGTATTGAACAATTTCCTTAACTTTTTATACTTAATTCTAATGCAAGCCTGTTCTACAAAAAAAGAAATATAATAAAGGCCTAAGCAAGCTACAAGGAAGGGATACCGTTTTCTTTTGTACAGAAGATACGACCTTTTGGTTTTTCTTTAAAATGATTTTTTTTATCTAACATGAAAAAAAAATTATAAAATAATTTTTCATAAAAGTTTCAAGTAAAAATTTTATTTAAATAATTATTCTTAAAATATTATTTTAGATCATCATCTTATCGGGGGAAAAAAATTAGATATCAAAATTTTAAAAAATCACTTAATTTTGAAGATATTTCAAATAGATTTTCATAAAAATCATTTTTGAGATACAATTTTTTATGATTTTTGACTATATTTTGATATTTATGTTTTACAATGTCAAAATTATTCTTCAAATTTAGAAAAAATAAATATTAAAAAACTTGTAATATTTTAAAAAACGGTTTTATAAAATCTATTTTCGAAATAAAAAAAAATCATTTTTTTAAAATTAAAACAAATTGACCCTTACCCATAAATCTGTCTCCTTCTTTCTCTCCTGTTTTTAAAAGTAAAAGTAGTTGAATTTAAAACAGTGAAGAAAAATTCAAATCAAGACAAAGTTGTTCTTGAATTCCTACAAATGCGTTAGGTGTAGCTACAAATATTCCTAATTAATTTCATAATAGAATTAACAGAAATCTTGAGTGTTAAATAAATTGTCATTACTCCAGTTTTTAGGTTAGGTAACCTATCATTTTCACTTTCTCAGAGAGTCAAATATGAAAACAGAGTATTTAGTCAACACAATTTTTCTGACTTTTCTTTTTTGCTGACTTAGAAACACGACTAAAATATATACTACTAGTACTACAAAAAATCAGACATTCTTCAATTTGCACGATTACAACATTACTTTGCCAAAACTACCCTCCAAAACACGGACTCATTCGTAATATCATCATATTCAACTTAATTTAGCAACTTTTGACTTTTTAAACATGGAAAGTTGGAAACCATGTGTTGATCTCTTTACACGTAAATGTGCATCATATTTTATATATTTTTAAACCAAATTGTATATATAATTTTACTTAAACATTAAATAACAATAAAATGTTTTGTAAAACCGACTCAGTTGCATTTCACTTGATCACCTTTAAAAGATAAATTCCAGAAACTAAACTACTAGACAAGAAAAATAACAATAGGGTAGTTACACTAAAACAATATTTAAAAAATTGAACCCGATGGCTTCATATTTTAATTGGTTTGAAAAATAAAATGAAAATAATGAAAATCGATTCAACAACAATTTGAATTTAGTTCAATCCGATTCTACGAACTATAATATATCAAACAAACTCGATTCGATTAGTTGAACCGACCAGTTCGTTCAAGTTTTTTAAAGCTTGGATTAAAAAGTAAACAAAAATATGATTATTTGAAGCTGCATGGCAGCTTCCCAAGTCCTTGGTCAGCACGTAATTGCCTCAAGTTCAAACCAACGTCCACAAAAAAACAGATAAGTCCAAAAAGACAAGCACAAATTTAACACATCTGTTATCTTTGTCACACTATAAATAAACACCAAACCCTGCTCCCTTACTCCACCACCAAGTCACAAACAAAATAACAACAACCTTCCATAGCAAACAACTACTCATTTTCTAAGCTACCTAGTCCTACTAAAAGTTCCCAAAAATGAGTTATGTAAAGGCATGTACCCTTTTGAATTTGATCACAATTGTTATGATCTGTTTGGTTATTTTAATGAGTGAAAATCAAAGTAAAGTGGAAGCAAGCAGGGTTTTAAGGAATTCACAAGAGTTCTCATTTGCAAAAGCTAATAACCTCCAAACACAAACCTCATCAGCTTATGAACAAGCCAAGAACACAATGTCAATTTGGCTTCAGCGTTTGCCTTCTGGACCAAGTCCTAAAGGCCCTGGTCATTGATTTATGTCTATTTCTTCATCAAATTCTTGCTCAAACACAAAAATAAACACATACACCCTTAATTATTTTATTGTTTTCTCTTTTTCTGTTCAAGATAATATATTACAGGTCTATAGATATAAGATAGAAATACTAGAAAAGGATACTGCAGATCTATCAAATTCAGAGATCCATGTGTAATTTTTTTATTGTTGATATATTCAGATTCATGTGTATTTGAAATATAAGAAACATGTAGGTTATATTTATATCTGTCAATTTTTGTTTTACTTATACAAATCTCTAATCTTTATGTATGCTGTATTGATACACCAACAAAGCCAGATTCAAGAAACAAAAGAAGCATCTATAACTCAAGTCAGTAAATTAAATGAATTAGAAACTAGTTGAGTAAAACCCGATTTGCATTTCAATAGAATTTATAACAAATTTGGAGTCAGGAGTCAACAAGACGAGTCGAATCATTGACAACTATAACAAAATTCAATACATAAGTACATATTTCATTGCCTAAATGCAACTAACCTGCTAAGAAGACTGAGAAGAAAGTCTAAGGCATTCACTCTGGCAACGCCTAAGGCAAATGTCATTCCAATTCGGTACTTGATGTTGGTTAACACAAACCGAGCGAGCACAAGCATCGGCACACGCGTCGAGATCCGACACTCCGCAAACAGTAACACAAGTATCCGGAATGGGATCTTTTGAGAATGAGCCAACCTTTTTCAACATCCTCTTTGAGGTGCAGACCCTTTCACAGACAAAAATTTCATCAGAACTCCTTTCTCTTCCTCTTGCACTCTTCAACTTCTCCTCTTCCGCATTCTTTTTCTTCACTCTAAAAACTTGTCCTGCAATAACCACAGGGATCGTTGCCCCCAAAATTGACCACCAAATTTCACCCATATCTCTGATAAAACCTACACAAATTCAGCAGATTTTCTGTAAATTAGAGCAAAACAAACAGACCAATTGCAAAACTTCAACATTGAATTGTGAACCAATACTAGCAAGACAGTAGACAGAAATTTCAAAATAGTTAATTGCGGCCAAAATTGAGTATTTGCTACGGCGCGGAGGGGAGGGACAGCTGGCCGCTACAGTAGAATCACTGTCGCGGTTGCCTCGGGTCCATTTCCCGAGAACAACACGGCGCGTGTAACCGCCGTCGCGGAGTTTCGCGTCCGCTGCAATGAAGATATTTTCAAAAATAATATAAAATTATGGATAGAGAAGGTTGAAGTAGAAGGAGGGTGGAAGGCAAAGAAGAAATGGAAAATCATACCAACCAGCAGCGTGCTTGAATTACGTTGGTGGCGCGCTTGAATTTCCGATGCCGTTGCAAATTAGTTAGGTTAAAGAAAAAGGAAGAACTCAAACTTTGCAAAGGGAGAAGATGAAATTAAAATAATATATTATTTAATAATAAAATTAAAAGAACATAAATTGAATAGAATAAAAAAAATTAAATAAAAGATGTTAATAGGATATTTAATTGGCTAGAGATTTTTTGTTTGATGGGCTAACTTATAAATAATAGACATTATTATTGTTTTATTTTATTTTTTAAAATATAATTAAAAAAATGCTAATGAGTGCCATTTTTTTAAGAATCTTATATAATATATTTTTATAAAAATATGTGTAATAATATGCAATCAATAAATTATAATAATATATTTTTAAAGAATAATTTGTCACTCCCGAAAACACTAGTTAGCAAGACTATATGAATTTAATTGCATAGCTCCTAACTTAGCGGACTAATAGTAGAACTAATAGTATGAGAATCCAATGTATTAAAAGCGGACTAATAGTAGAACTAATAGTATGAGAATCCGATGTATTAAAAGCGGAGTGTTATTTATGATACTATTTGTCCGTTCAGTTGACTAGAAACTTTGACATATTTATCAAATAGATGGAGAAAGACAAAAATATTGGAGTGCTTGCTTTTGTATAAGCTCATGACATCATCTAAGTCTAAGAAGGGAGATGCTTAACTCTTGTTCCTTTGATCATATACCTTGCTTTGCTGAACAAGTTTTGTCACGTCTTTCCTAAAATAATCTCTAGTAATGCAAAATAGTAAGGGATACAAGGAATATATTGTCTCACACCTCTTTGGTAAGAAAAGAAACTACGGTGAGTACTATAGCAGTCCAACTGGATTATTCGGTCGGTCCGACCCTTATGGATTTGACCAAAAAATCATTTTTAATATGGATTTGAAAATTATTATCTGATTTCGATCCTAGATGAATTCCGGATTATCTAACTTTAGATGAACTCCAGATTATCGGACTCTAACAAACTCTTTTTAAATAGAAAATTAAAATAATATCCTAATATTTATTATAAATAAAATTAAAAATTATATTATTTTAATGTAATATATTTTTAAATACTATATTATCTTTTATAAATAATATAACGTGTTTTTAAATAAAATACATATCTAAATTGTATAAAATAATACTCAGATATTTAATATAAGAGAAATTAATAGATTACGAGAAAAAATGTTGATTATATTTAGGGTAGTTTTCGGTCCGGTCTGATCTGGATATTTGCTATTTCGAGAACTAGACCGAAATAGTAATCGGATAAATCCGGACCAGACCGAAATAGTGAGGGTAATTTTTTTGGACCGAAATCGGACCGTTACTTCTGGTATCCGACAAAAGTATCCAATATAGTATCCATTTTTGGTATCGGATAAAAAAATTATTCATTAACATACCACAAGACAAATCGGTCGATTCAATGGTCCAGCTCCACCGGACCGATTCTCTGGTGGATTTTCGGTTCTTCAGGTCCATTGACAGACCTAATTATATTATTGTATAATATTTAAAAGAGAAAGATTGAATATAATAGAGATAAAATTTAGTGAGGTGATAAAAATCACGCTGTTATTTTGAAGTAAAATAATATTGATCTTACCTGATCAGGAGGGCCTTCCAGCAATTGGGTGCAAACAGTAAATGGATGGAATGGAGGGGGTATACCTGCAAGGTGCTTCGATGTCAAAGTTAATAGAGGTACAAAAAGTGGTAAGTTAGAAGAGTTAAATCATAATATCTGACCCTTTAATGAAAAAGGGTATTTATAGTGAGCCCCCAGCGCTGGGCCAATGTCCTTCTTTGGGCTGGATCAGCTAGGCCCAAGGAAGAACTGCCAAGGAACGCGTGAGAAGCGTGAAGACCTAGCTAAGTGGTCTGGTCCTTGGTCCAACTGCCCCTATCTTTCAGGAGGTAATGGGGGACATTTGGGTGACGTGGCAAGTGAACTGGAATACCTGTTATTTGCCCCTTTATGAGTGTGTGCCCGACACATGGGATATATACCCGACCGTTAAGCAACTACGCCCGTCTACAAATGTACTTGCCCGAGCGTATGTGCATCTGCCCGACATATTGGGACGTAGCCCAATACAGTCTGGAGGCTCAGTCCGGAACAGGAGCCCCCAAGTCGAGTCTCCGAGCCGGAGTGATGAATTATAAAATAGTCGGGCGCAGATGCGTCAAGGAAGGTGTCGGGCATATACCCGTGTCAAACGTGGTATTTGTCAAACCGATGCAGGCGCTGTTTTGGTCGTCGGGCATGTGGCGTCCATGGAGGTTGAGGATGCCTCTTTATATTCAGGGAGATTTGCAGTCGCTCGACGTCGTTCAGGATTATCTTAAACTGACGTGTCTCAGCATTAATGGTGCGTCGCTTCGTATCTCGTGCTAGCGCCGGCAAAGGGTCTAGGTAATGATTACCTAGCGCGTTCGCTCACGCGTTTTTTTATTATATAAGGGGGTTGGTCCACTTCATTTCAACTTTTCGCTCTCACGTTTAACCGGAAGCTCTGAGAAGAAATCCTCCTCCGCCCATCTTCGTCGCCTGCACCACCGTTTTTTGCCCGCGCGCAACCGTCTTCTCCCCGTCTTCATCATGTCAGGTAACATCCCACAACCTCTCTTTTTACATATATTTTCGTTTGATAAGTATTGAAATGCATTATTTACCTGTTTAAAGTAAGCAAATCTTCGTTTAGAGTAGGCAAATCTTCGTTTAGAGTTAGTTTTTAGGTTTTGGGTATGAATGTCCCGGGCAGGACTAGCATGTCACGGGCGTAAAATTCATACATGTATGAATGCATCGGCCAGAATCTTCATACGGCCGATGAAGACCGCAGGCGTTCGATGCGTTCGCCAGGAAAAATCTCTTGGTTTTCTAGGAGTTTTGCACGCTCTCGAGTGGACGCGAGGATTGCCCCTTCGTTGATTTTATGATAGTCTAGTGAGATTTCGGGCGTTCAGCCTTTCGCCCTTTCACTTGAATTGCGGTGGAAGGATGGATTTGATACGATGTCGAATTCACTTTTCCTGTCTGCCTTTCAGGTACGACCGAGCATCGGCAAGTCGAGGAAGGAGAGGCCGGGGAGGGAAACGAGCATGTCTCCTTATTTGGGCATAACAACCTGTCGTGGGTCATGGATGAACCATTAGAAGAAGAGTCATACTTTGTTGACGAGACGAGCACCACATACGCCGTGGTGGAGGACATTGGCCCTGAAGATCCTGCGAACTGGAAATTTCTTGCTCCTCAGGAGACGGATCATATATGTCATCGTTTCTCGGGGAAGCAGTTCTCCATGTACGAATTCGCCTTCCGAGAAGCGAGGGTTAGGCTCCCCTTCAACGATTTCCAGATGGGGGTCTTCAGGTGGCTCAGTTTGGCGCCCTCGCAGCTGCATCCGAACTCTATCGCTTTCGTCCGGGCGTTCGAACTAGTTTGTCGGTTCCTTGGCATCGGGTGCACTCTGCCCCTTTTCTTCCATATCTTCCACCTGCAGCGGTCGGGTGCTCGGGGACGTCACAACTGGGTGTCTCTAAAACAGCCAGTGAGGTTATTCAAGACGTACGTCGATTCTGCCCGACATTTTAAGGGGAGGTGGTATACGGTGAAGTCGCTCACTCGATTTTCCCTCAACTCCCTTTATTATTACAAGCGTGACGCCGATGGTGAGGAAAAACTCATGTCAAGGATTTCTTTGAGATGACAGGCCGACCATTTCAACCTATCGACCAACCACTACCGGGTCAAAATTTCGAGCATGGGGGTCGAGGACAGACTGGCCTACAAGAGGTTGGTGGAGTATGTTCAGAGCTTCAGCTTGGCGGTCTGGGCGGACCGGCAAAACAACTCCCATGTCGACGATGTTGGGATGCCTATCCACGAAACCCGTCTCATAAACACCAGGGCTCTGCTCGCGTGTGATACGGACGATGAGGCCGTGGAGTTGTTGCTTAGGTCTTTCTGGCCTATTTTCTTTTCTTGGCTTCATGCCTGTTTAGCTGATGTTTTACTTGTTTTTGTTTTGCAGGAACTATGCCCGCCCATCGTGAACAAGTCTTAAAGCTGGCGAACTAAGTTGGGGCCCCGGACAGAGTCCCAAAAAAGAAAAAGAAAGTTGCACCCCGTGTCTAGGAGGTAGCTACGGAGCTCGGGGTCGGCAGTTCTGGTACCCCCAGCTCGGCCACCAACTCCCCTCAAGCCGTTGTTCAACAAACTTCTCTGATACAGATACGGGACAGTCCTCCGGCCTCCACCTCTCCTCTTCTGAAACGGAAGCGTCTGGATGGGGTTCTTGCCCGATCTACTACTGTAGGAGGCAACGAATCTGGTGCCCCTGGGAGTTATCTGTTGCCTCCATGCTATCTGGAGCGGGACTTCTTTCAGTCTGAGGGTTCTGTCGTGGTGGAGGCGCCCGAGGTGAGGGTCATTCTTAACCAAGATGCGGTCGCTAGGCGGAAAGACCTGGTCGGGGATTTAGCTGCCGTCATCCGGGTGATGGAAATCGCCATGGTCCTGTCAGAAACTGTTGTATCTACAACTACATTGGAGGATGCCCTCGTGGCTGCCCGGGTTGAGAAGGATAAATTTTCCAAGGATTTATCTGACTACAAGGAGGAGCACAAGCTTCAGACATGGCTGAAATCGAAGCTAGAGGAGGTGAAGCTCGAGAGGGACACCTTGAAGGCTGAGAAGCGAAGTTTGGAAGATCAAGCCGTCGAGCTCAAGAAGGCGGCTGAGGAAAATGTGCAACTTCGTGCCCCGAGTTGCGCTGCTTGAAGGCACAGTCCGTCCTCGGGACAATGAGACTGAAGAGGAGCTTTCCCTTCGCACCCGGGGCGAATTGGTTGGTCACATCCGCGAACTTAACAAGGAATTACTTGTGATGTTCAAGGATGAGTTCAACAACGCTACTGAGCAGCTCAAGGTATTGAACCCGGGGCTTGTGACAGAGGGGTCGGCTCATAACTACTGTGTGGCCGACGGGGAGATCGTGTGTCCTTTTGAAGCTAAGGAGGAATTGGAGGAGGAGAATGAAGGTGGTGAGGAGTAGCTTTGGGTGGAGACTTACTTAGATTTTTTGTTGGGCATGCGTGCCCGTATTTTGTAATGGTCTTTGTGTCTGTTCTTTTGTAATGGCCTTTGTGCCTGTTTAGATATTGGCCTTCGTGCCCCCTTGTAATGATTTTTTATATGCCGGTTTTGGTTGTTTCTATTTAATGTTATTTTCATCGTTGTCATCGTGTTTTATTGTTTTCGTTACTCATTTTTGAAATGTTTTTGCTCGACCTAGTTGGGCTCGTCGGTTTAGGGAATCGACGAGGTGGCGGGTTTTGTGTCCGCCCTGAATCAAGGTAGGGTTTGCGATCGGAAAATCTGACCTCGGGGCTTGGGCCTTCCCATCGCGAGCTGGGTGCCCTTCCGGCGTGGTACTGCGACGCTGGGGCTCGTTTTGAGGTGCCCGGCGTCGGGGAGGGTTGTGTTCGCCTCTGAGGGGCGTTATCCTCCTTTTCTTTTAGTGGTGAAGAGTGTGGTCATACCTTCCATGTCTCCCCAGGTTGCCTTTAGCTATAGTATTGTCTAAGTTTTTCTGCATTCCATGGTCGAGCAAGTTCTTCGCCTTGTAGGTTTTCCAAATAATAGGCCCCATTGCCCGTCTTGTCTCGGACACGGTACGGGCCTTCCCAATTGGTGTCCAGTTTTCCCTCTCGTGGGTTTTTCTGGTTTCTTCCGAGGACCAGACTACCCACCTGGAACTCTCTTTTTACGACTTTTGCGTCATGACGCAAAACTATTTTTTGCTTGAGGGAGGTTTCCCTAAGGGCTTCTTCGGAGCGGATTTCGTCGACGAGATCCAGCTTGGCTCGAAGTGCTTCGTCGTTGAGCTCCTGGTCGAGGGGTGCTTCTATGCGTCTCGTCGGTTCTCGAATTTCCACCGGGATGACTGCTTCGGTGTCGTACGTTAATCTGAATAGAGTCTCCCCGGTCGTGGAGTGTGGCGTTGTGCGGTATGCCCAAAGGACGATGTGTAGTTCCTCGACCCACACCCTTTTTGCCTCGCCGAGTCGGCGTTTCAGTCCGCGCAGGATTACTCTATTGGCTGCCTCATCCTGTCAGTCGATTTGAAGGTGCTCGACAGACGTGAAGTGTTGTTTGATGCCTAGGTTGGCGACGAAGTCCTGGAATCCCCCGTCCGTAAACTGTGTGCCGTTGTCGGTGATGAGGACTTAGGGTATGCCGAAGCGCGCGAGGATGTTTCGTTTGAAAAATCGAAGAATGTTTTGTACCGTTATTTTGGCCATGGCTTCTGCTTCGATCCACTTGGTGAAGTAGTCTACCCCTACAATGAGGTATTTGTTTTGATAAGAACCGGTCACGAATGGGCCGAGGATGTCCATTCCCTACCAGGTGAAGGGCCAAGGGGAGGAGAGCGTTTTTAGTTCATTGGGAGGCGTGAGATACATGTCGGCGTGTCTTTGGAACTTGTCGCATTTTTTGACGTGCTCCTTTGAGTCATGTTGCATCGTCGGCCAATAGTAACATGCTCGTAGAGCCTTGCACGCCAGTGACCTTCCGCCGGGATGCTGGGCATTAATTCCCCGATGTATTTCCCATAATATGTCGGGGACCTTTTCCTCCTCGACACATTTGAGTAACGGGATGGAGAGTTCCCTTCGGTAGAGTTTTCCCTCGAGGAGGACGTACGAGCACGCCCTCCTCTTGGTCGCGGCAGCCTCTTTGGGGTCTGCGGGTGTTCGCTGTGATTTCTGACGAACAACCTCTGGTTAACCAATCTTTTACAGGACTGGGTTACTTGCAGGACCAACCAAACAAGTCCTAGGACACATGTGCAATTTTGTTGTCAGATTACTCTTAGTGTTTGATAATTGTTTGTGGTTTGTTTTGTCAATGATATTAAAATCTTGAATGTTTGAATGTAAAAGTAAAGTAAACTAAAAGTTGAACAAAAAGTAAAGAAAAATGGCAAAAAGACCATAAATTTTGTAGAAAAATAAAGAAACTGGAAGTAAAAGAATTGGACGAAAAAGACTTGTAATTTAAATAACTTGAATAAAATTGGTGTTCAACACGTACATTTCTCCAAATATCAAACTCGTTTCTCTCACACTGGGTACTTAGAGTATTTTTTACAGGATTATTGTACAAGTTTTTCACACCCATCATTCTACAACAACTACCCTATTTATATACAAATAAAATAACTGCCTAAAACGAAAAAATCCTAACTATTTGACACTTGTCAATCTGCATGTATTCTTCTTTTCCTGAAGCTTCCACACGTCCAACTGCCAAATGTTGTAACTTTTGAATTTGAATTCTTCCTCTTTGTGACGAAACGCTGCATCTCTTCGTTTTGTCGAATTGTTGAAGAGAACAAAACTCTTCAAACTTTATAGGATAATACCTTTGTCGAAATCTCTTCCAACCTATCTTCTGTCGAAATGTCGAAAAGCACACCAATTCTTCAAATTCTGTCAAATGCTGAACTGTAATGAAAGTTCTTCAAACTTTGTCTGCTGAAACATTCCTCATATTCCTGTCGAAGTATTTGAACATCTGGTCTTGTCGAAAATATCAAAACTTCTTCTGAATATCTTTATTTTCTTTCTCCTTTATCTGGTGACCATTTCCTTAGTAAAAACATGATTTTATATCTTAACTCATGGTGTCGAAATTATGTGCCTACAAATTGCCCCCCAGCAAAGATGTTTCGACTAACTCTGGAGAAATCATCCTTTGCTGTCGAAATTATTTTGACACCATGTCAGCTTCATTAATTGTGACGTGACTTCGTTAAGTCCCAAGAAAATCCATGATTACACTTTTTCTGAAAACGTCTCATCTATCCCACGTTTTAGACATGATCTTCCATAACCCTACAAACTAGCTAATCATGGGTTTTCTCCAACTATCAACTTTTTGATCATCACCATTGATTAACATGATACGTACCCCATGATCATCATAAAACTGAAACGTTTTTTCTTCTTCTTCTTTTTTACTTTATCACTTTTCTTCCTATAAATACCTCTTTTTACCAATCTTTTCATTTTTTACGTTCTTGAACTTTCTCTTCTTTATCAAACCCATATTTCAATTCCATTACCTCCTCTGCAACTCTCGCTCAAACTTCTCTCAACAATGGCTCCTCCAAAGAACGTTGCTGACCAAGGTGATAAGAAAGCAAAAAGAACAACTGATCTTCCTCATGCTCACACGCTACCTGGGCCGGTGCAGGTAAACAAACAACAATATATTCCAGAGCCTCCTAATGAGAGAGAAAAGGCTAGCATCTATCGATCTCAGGTACTTATCCCTGTTTTAATCTCTGGAGTTTGCCAAGCACTGTTAGGCCCACTCTCTAATCCTAACGCTGATCAGGACCGTTTAAAAGAATTTTACCCTTCTTACTCTGCTTCAAAACCCATAGGTGCAGGTAGAAAACCTCAACCTACGGAAACAACCTCCAAAAATCCTGAAAGCTCTTCAGCTTCGACAGACCTAGATTTATTATATCTAAATCAAAATAGGATTTTTAGGAGCCCTCCATTGACAAAAGACCCCAAGGATTACTTAGCTTGGTTAAATAGAGTCGAATGGGCTAAGGGAAAGTTTTGGAAGAAAATAGGAATTTATGACCTAATCCAATTGTCGAGAGATGGACCACGTTATTGCCAAAACATGTTGTTGGCTTCCCTATATTTTTGGGACAGTACTTACAACAATTTTCACCTCCCTTGTGGGATGGTCACCCCAACCCTTTTTGATCTAGCAGCCATCACAGGTCTTAGTCCTATAGGTGAAATTTTCAACCCTGAGCATTTAAATAAAGACCCTATAGGCTTCGACACCAAACATGTTGGTTACTCCCTATTCATTGCGCACCACCATGGTGAAGACACTGAAGAGGTTTCTGATAAGGAACATGTGGCTTTCCTAACTTTGTGGCTAGCAAAATTCGTCTTCTGCACTAGATCTCTTCAAGTTGCCAAGAGTTACATCACCATTGCTAACCAACTTCATGCCGGAGTTAATCTTTGTCTAAGTGAAATGATTCTGGCGAATCTTTATGAATCCCTTAGTGAAAGTGTAAACGCCCTGAAGACTAGCAAAGAAAAAGGAAATATCAGCCTGACAGGTCCTTTTTGGCTTCTGCAATTGTGGCTGAATGCTACTTTTGAAACCTGCATTCCCATCAAGAACCAAATAGACAAAGAAGAGGTAAAGGACAGGCGTGTCGAATGGCCTAGGCTGGTCAAACTAACTCCAACTGATGAAGGGATAAGCCTTCGACAAGCCTTTACCGGTTACGTGATGATGTTTGCCAAACGCTACAATTTCACACCATCCATGGCACCTTTCGCCAACAGGACTATAGGTCCTAACTGGTTCATCAGACAACTTCCTTTAGAACATCAGAAAGAAGAGGATTCATACATATCTATCTGGGCATCATTCCTCACGCCAAGGCATTTCTTTTCTCACCATAGCATGAATAACACAAAGATTTCTCTCATTGTCTATCAGCCTAATTTAGTGGCTAGACAATTTGGGTTAATCCAAACAAAAACCAAACCTATCTATCCCAAGAAAGGTTCTATTTTATTTTACAATTCTTTTCACAACTTAGAAAAAAGTTTAGAGCTGTATCATAAGTTTTTTGACGAAACCTTGGAAGTCCGACCTGTGATTTTTCGACCAACCTATTTGTGCACTGAGGACTTTGACATCTGGTGGAGAGAATACTATCTTACCAAATTCTTCGACGTAGAAGCTTTTACAACACACCTGACGAACGCTTTTGCTTTTGTGCAGGGCAAAAAGAAGAAAGGTACGGACAAACACATCAAAGAGATTCAAAATTTTCAAAAATATTTTGAAACCATTTACAGGACAAATGATCTCCGTCGAACCATAGGCGAAGCAGCAGTGACCCTAAAACAGAAGTTTTCAGAAAAAATGGATAAGCTGGAGTTGCCTCCATATATTCCACCACATGCACGCTATAACTTTGCGTTTAGCACGTATCCTCCAAAGTTTCCCCCACTTCCTTCTGCGGAATTTGGTGTGGCCTTGCGCCCTCCATTTCCAAATTGGTTTATGTGTGGGTCTGACTTAAAGCTGCTTCGTGAGTCTTGCAAAAAACTTGTTGATCGTGTGGTTCCGACAAAGTATCATTTGGACAACTTCCCAGGGCACCTTCATATTGGAATAGAACACGTTCGTGTGGAATCTCCTATTCTTGAAGGTGTCGAAGAAATACAATTTCTCTTTTTATTTCTAACTTTCTTATATGTTTTATATCCATGTTTATTTATTTTCCTTCCTTTCAGCTGTCAAGATTGCTAGCAGGAAAACCCCTGGCGAAGGGACTTCCACCAAACAGGTCGAAAAATCACCTGTTGCTGCAAAGAAGGTTTCGACACGCAAAAGCATTCAACCTCTCTTATATAAACTTTATTATTCTTAAGCTGAACAAATTTCTTTTCTGTATGCCTCAGATAACTCGCACACCAACAACCAAGAGGAAACAAGAAGAGAAAAATGTGGGTGTCGAAGAGTCCGAAGACAAATCCCCTGAGCCACAGCCTCTCAAAAGAAAAAAGGTTGTAAAAATAAAAACGGTAGCATCTCAGAGATCTATCGTCAAATCTAGAAAAACTCCCCCTACCAGTCCAATCACCAAAACCCACTCAAAAAGTGAAAAGAGTGGGAATTCAAGTACCCATACTGAGATTCCTCAGGTATTTTTTACTTCGATTGACAGTATTCAAATTTTTACTTGCATTGTTTCTTCTTTTAATTTCCTTTTGCTGTTGACTTCAGGTTGATCTTGATGTCGAAGGGACTTCCAAAGTCCAAGAAACACTTATCTCTTCTGATTCTGAAAAAACTTTGGCTGAGCGACTTCTGGAAGTGGCCACTCCAGGCACTGGTATTCATGGACCTCAGACCAATAGTGACTTCGACATCAGCGACCAAGAATCTTCTGACAACGACTCCCCTGTTCGCCCAGGATTTACCGCGGAAGAAAAAGCTGATAAGGACCAAGACGAACAAATGCAGGGGCCAATTGATATAGCTGAAGCTGACAAGAAGATTGTCGAAGAGGAAGAAGATATGTCGAAACGATCAGATATTAGCTTGAATCCTGGAGGAAGTGCCCAACCTATTCCTATTCAAACAGAAACTCCTCCAACAACGGGTTCGACAAGCTTATCTCGTGAAGAGATTGAGAGTCTGAAAGTGAAAAAACCTCTAGAATATCTGAAGGCTCTTCTCAGTTCTCGACATAACTTTCAGGATTCCTCCTACAGCAGTTCGACAACTTCTGGAGCTACCTCTGAAGTTCAATCAATTAATGTTGTCATGGCTGAGATCAAGACTAAAATTCTTGACGTAGACTTGTTTAAAGTTTTGGTCGAAAAACCTTCTGCTCAATATGAGCTGAAAAAACTTCTTAAACAAGCTAATCTCTTGGAGGCTTCTACCGAGGAAAGTCGTCTGGTAATGGACTTGATTTCTATGATCGACTCGGTGAGTGCTGACTTACTTCGCCAAAAGGAGTTTTCCCGGAACATCTCAACTAAGTCTGAGAAACAAGTTTCAGAGTGGAATGTTGTAGCTTCTTCGACCGAAAAAATCTCAGAATTAAACAAACTTTCTGAAGATTACTCCAAAGCTGCTGCTGAATATGAAAGCAAAATCCAGACTTTCCAGGCTCAAATTGTCGAACTTCAGAAGAAAATCCTTCAAGAGAAAGAACGCCAAGCCAAACTTCAGCAACCTAACCAAGAGGACATTGATAGAGAACTTCAAAAGGGGCTTCAACATGCAGAAATGGCTCAGCAACTTAATCGAGAAATTGACGAATTGTCTGTTGGTAAAAGCCTTTGTGAACGTCGAATTCAACTTCAACAGAAGAAATTTGACGAACTCAAAGAAACTTTTCTTCGACGATAATTTGTGATAGAAATAGGTTTTTACATTTGTTTCGTTTTGGCAGCCTTTCAAGGCTTTTATCTGTAATGTTACCAACGCCATCTGTTTGGCGAAGACATATTTTTTCAGTTTATGAATTTATTCCATTTCTATTTTTATTTCTTGCAATGTTGGCTTATATTTTTTCAAATACCTGCCATTTATTTTCAGTATCCTTTTATCTTTTTCTATTTCTTCCACTTCATATGCGCCATTTGAAAAAACTCTTAAGATTTGGAAAGGTCCTTCCCATTTAGGATACCATTTTCCCATTAATCTATCTTTCTTGTCCATGGGCAAAATTACCTTCCAAACCAGATCACCAACTAAAAAGGCTTTAAATTTTACTTTCTTATTGTAAAACTTTTCGACTCTTTCTTTCTGCCTCTTTATCAACTCCAAAGCACGCAACCTCTCCTCATCTAAGTCAACTGACTCATCCATCATCATACTCCAATAAGTCTCAGATGGAATTTCATGATGCCTTTGAATTCGTATTGATTGTAAATAGATTTCAACTGGTAATACTGCACCATGCCCATAAGTTAACTTAAATGGGGTAGAATTAGTTGCCTCTTTAGGAGACGTTCGACAAGCCCAAAGAATTTGATCCAGAGTCTTGTGCCAATTTTTAGGTTTTTTACCAACATGCTTTTTTATCAGATTTATCACAACTTTGTTGGCTGCTTCGACCTGTCCATTTGCTTGGGCATAATAGGGTGTCGAAGTTAACAACTTAAAACCTATTTCTTTTGCAAATGCCTGCATGTTTTTCCCAGTAAACACATATCCTTGATCAGTGGTTATGGTTTCTGGTATTCCAAACCTATGAATTATATGTTTCTGGATGAATTCTATAACTGCCTCCTGATCTACATTCGTCAGTGGTATAGCTTCAATCCACTTAGTAAAATAGTCTACTCCAACCAAAATGTATCTTTGCCCCTTTGAAGAAGCTGGTCGAATTTCCCCAACTAAATCTAAAGCCCAACCTCTGAATTGCCAAGGCTTTATAATAGAGTGTAACTCATTTGCAGGTACATGAGGTATGTCTGCATGAATTTGGCATTCTTGACACCCTTTTGCAAATTCGACACAGTCCTTAAGCATTGTTGGCCAATACATCCCTTGTCGAAATAGTAACCACTTCATCTTGTGACCTGCCTTGTGTGCACCACATTCACCACTGTGCATGTTTGACAAAGCTATATAAGCTTCACTCTCACCTAAGAATTTTAGTAAGACTCCTTCTGCAGTCTTTTTAAATAACTCATTTCCAAAAAGTACGTAGCTTAAAGCCCTATACTTTATTTTTCTTTCGACTGTCTGGTTTGGGTCTTGTAAATAATCCTTAATAGGTCTTCTCCAATCTCCCACCTCTGGATCATCTACATTAAAATGTTCAAATTTTTCTTTGTTACCATAACCCAGTCTTATTGTCTCCAAATCTGATGGGGACAATTTGGTGGATAATACTTTTCCTCTTACTTCAATAGCTTTCTCCAAATTTTCTTTCGACACTTTGTAGCCTGATACCAGTTGAGCCAAGTCATTTGCTTCCTGATTTTCCAATCTAGGAATGTGTTTAAAGGCTACACTGTCGAATTTCTTGAGGAGTCTATTGGCTATTACAAAGTACATGATCAAATTCTCCTTGACACATTTGTATTCTTTTGTCAATTGCTTTATTACCAACTCAGAGTCACCCATTATTTCGACTCTTGTTGCCCCCAATTCCAACAATATTTCAAGTCCAGCAATCAAAGCCTCATATTCTGCTTCATTATTTGAACACAAGCCTTCTACTTTGTACTTGAATTTTGTTGGAATTTTATTAGGAGAAATAATCAACATCCCAACACCAGTTCCATTCTTATGACTGGAACCGTCGAAGTATAATGTCCAAGGTTCTACTTCGACATATTTTATTTCACTTTCATTTATTGAGTGGTCAGCTATAAAATCAGCAACCACTTGTCCTTTGACAGCCTTTAGAGGCATATACTTCAAAGAATATTCAGTTAATGCCAGGGCCCATTTCCCAATTCGACTGTGTAAAATGGATTTAGATAACATATATTTTATTACGTCGAAATGAGAGGATACATATACATCAATGGGTTTTATATAATGCTTTAACTTTGTACAAGAGAAATATACACATAAACATAGTTTTTCTATTATACTATATCTAGTTTCAGCATCATTTAAGACTCTGCTGAGGTAATAGATGGCCCTTTCAACGCCATCTTCATCTTCCTGACAAAGTATGCTTCCCAATGTTTTGTCAGATGCTGAGATGTAAAGCCTCATACTTCTTTTTCGACTAGGAGACATTAGAACTGGAGGACTAGCCAGATACTCTTTGTCGCTCCCACCAAATGAGGCTATGTCAAATGGGGTACAGACGCGAACGGTCGGCGAAGAGAGGGAATGAATAGAGTCGCCAGCTAGGCATTTTTATCCCGAAGGAAAGGTAATGCTGCATAAACCTGAGAAAGAATGGATAAGACAGTTGCAAACCAGAGAAACTGAGAAAGGGGGTTGGTTACAACCTGGGAAGGTATTAGCACCCAAATTGTCCGTCGTACTCGACGGGATCCACGCTTAAAATATTTGTGTTTAAAAGGGGGTAGTGTCAGTGCAATCTGTGTATCAAAGCTGGAAAAGAATGCAAGTGTCAGTGCAAAGGAAAGATGAAGTGTATAAGGGAAGTGTCAGTGCAAGGACAAGAGTGAAATGCTCAAGATTATGAGGCTCAAGGAATAATGCTGGAAGGAAGGGGAATATACAGAGACTTTTGTTCGATAACTTGTTAAGTTATGCCTACGTATCCTCTCGTGCAATGAGGAAGTCAGAACACCGTAGTTCGACTCAAAGAAACTGAATGATAAATTGACTTGTGAACTGCTTACTTGTCTATGCTCAAGTGTATGACTTGTCTGGCTCAGGTGCAAACTGTCTTGCATTAGACGGAAGAAGCAAGTTCTCGTTTGTGAATGAATGAGATGAGAAACGAATCCCGGAGGAGACGAGTATTGTTTGTTTTTGGTGTTTTCAATCTTTTATTGCTTTTTGGTGTTTGTCATAAGTTAATGAGCTTAAGCCTAAACCAAGGGGTTAGTAAACTCATCACATCCTCCCTCTGATTATGGGTAATGAGAATACTTTAAGTATGAAGTGAACACCTCACACTTAATCACCATGATGTAGGATTAAGATCATTAACCTACTTGTAATTATTTAGATGTTTTTGGAATTTTTGTTTAGTGTTAAGTAATGAGTTTAAGCCATAATCAAGGATTTAATGGACCCATTACACCATCCTAATAGAAGGATAATAGATAAGAACATTTAAGCTGAAGAAGGCTCCTCAACTTAATCCATGATTTAGGGATTAACCTCATGACAAAACAAAGCCTTTATTAAATGGATTTTGGTTAATGGTAAGATTAAGAAGTGGATTTTAGGGTTTGTAAGACAACTTGAGGGGGACTTGTCCATTAACACTAGGGTTAGTCCTTCTTAACCAGTTAAGGAAGAATTAGAACCCTAATGCAAGGCCCAAGTTACAAGCTTGATGTCTTAGTGATTATTAGATGGATTGATTAAAGGATTTAAACACATTAAGGGTTTAACACTTAGGATTAAAGTTATACACTCCATCCTAATAGAAGGATGTAGGCATAAGTTTAATCACAAAGCCTTAAAACCTTAAGGGTTTAGTCCTTGATTATGAGATGAGAAGAGAAGACTCAAAGGAGACACAAAGGTAAAACTAAAATGGGGGACTAATCAAACCCTAATTATGATCATACTTGGTTGTTCCTAGGGTTTATGAGGCTTGCAAGAGATCTTCAAGGAAAAACCACCAAGGAAGAAACAGGATGAAAGGACAAGAAGCAGAAGAAGCAAGACAACTTACTTCACTTAAGAAGATAAGTTGCTTGAAATAAATAGAAGAGGGATCATGAATGAGCAATCTCACTCTAATACAAAATTAAAATGCAGCAATGATGCATAAGAGAGATGAGAAGAGATTATGAGAAGTGAAGGCAAATCCACTTCTCAAAGGACTTACCACCTGAAAAGTTAGTAAAGAGAAATGAAATGGAGTGAAAATGAGATGAAATGCAATGATGCAAACCAAAGTCAGAAGCATAAACATGATGCTAATGATGCTAAGAGAGGATGCAAACACATGTCAAGAGTTGTGAATGATCATACAAGGATGTGGATGCAAATGAAGCATGCTTTAAACCATGAAAGTTTATGAAAACTTATGAAATGCAATGGATGCATAACATGGCAAATGAATTATGCAATGACCAAACATGATTCTAATATGTCCTAAGATGTCTTATATGTCATGAGGATGCACAAAATGTCAGGGCAAGTTTATGTATGCAAGCAAATGAGAGATGAATGCAAATGAAGGCAAGAATTAGGGTTTACATACAATATGCAATGCAAAATTCAAAATCAGAAGCAAATGACAAGATAAAAAAATGAAAATGGGATCAAAGGAAACCTAACCCTACATAAGTTCACTTCCCAAAGGAGGGGACCTAAGTCTTAACCTAATGGAAGTTATGATTTTCTCAAGTTAGCTAGGGTTTTAAGGCACCTCAAAAGGAAAAAATGCACATCAAATTGAAAATGAAAGATAAATTCAAACCAATTTTACCCTAGAAACTACATGATGTGAAGGATGCAATGCAAGAAGAACCATCATCAAACTCTTCATGGTTAGGCAGAATGAAATTTTCTAAGTTGGAACAAAAATATTGCCTTTTTAGAACTTTAATTCCAAAGAAAAATGTCAAAATAGGTCAAGAACCAAAAATAAATTTGTTTTGAGAGTTTGATAATGCTTCTAAATGTTCTAAAATGCAATGTGATTTTTTTTGGAATTTTTAAATACCTAAATGTATTTTTAATTAATTAATTCTCATTAACTAATTAAAAATAAACATTTAAATGATTTAAAAATAATTTTTAATGCAAAAAATAAAAATAAAAATATTTTTGGGTTCTGAAAATTAATAAAAGATTTGATAAAAATTTTCAGAATTTTTAATGTATTTTGCTATTTTTAAAAATTCGTGGAAATTAAATACAAAATAAATGAAATAAAAATGAAATAAATGAATAAATGAGAAAGTCAACTGATCTAAAGGCCCAGATTCAAACCTAGGGGGGCGGGAGTTGACCACGCGCGCTAATGGACGGCTGAAATTCAAATCTCACTAATTATGATTAAACCCTAATCCTGAACCCTAATTACTTTCAGATGACCGAAACAGTGTTCCGGTCATCTTCTCCGGCCATCCAATCCTTCAATCTCACTCAAAACGCAATCTTAAGCTCTCTAACTCTCCAGAATCAAACATCTAACAACCCTAAACATGAATCCAACCCTAAAACTCATTTATTTTCACTCAAGATCAAGAATCAAAGCCAAACGGAAAAAAACGCAGAAAGTTTCAGAGATTCAATACATGCTTAATACTTGACCATTTTCAAAACTAAACACATCAAAATCATCAGTGAATCATGGAGAACCAATTAGCAACTTAAAAACACGTTTCTGGAAAAATTGTTCTTGATGATACCTGAACTGAAGCTTTCAAAAATGGTGCTTTCTGGCCAGTTCTTTGCTTCAAACAAGCTCCAATGATCCTCCCCAAATGTTTGTGATGCTTAGCTGGAGTTTATATGGCCTCAAAATGAAAATGGCAGAGGTTCAGTTTGTGAAATGTAGAAATCGTGTTTTTGATTCTAGGCTTTTTAGGGCAAAGTGATGGTTGGGAAATGATCAGTGGATCATGGTGAGTTGTTCTGTGAAATTTATTTTGAGGTTTGAGGCTTGTATGATGAGATTCGAATGCGAATGCAAAAAAGGAGGTTTTTGTGAACTATGGTGATGCTCTGGTTTCAGGCTCCAAGATTGTGTGAAATGTGATCCTTGAGGCATGTATGTGAAGCTGTGATTGGTCAGAGTAGTTGGTGTGGCTCAGTTTGATTGGTATGGCCCAAGTTACATAAAGTCAACATTTGTGTAAGTGAAGGTATGGGCTGGTTCAGTCATGGTACAAGGGCATGGTTCGAATCATCTTGCTTCAAGGAGGTCCATGGAAGTCATATTTGGCAGCTGGCACAAGTGGATGAAGAGTTATGGAGCATTTTGCAATTTTGTCAAACTTTGGCCCCTTTGAGATTCTTGAAGTTTAAGGCATGGAACTTAAGAAATTTTTGAGCCAATCTGAAGTTTAGGTCATATATTATGTTCATGTAATGCTTAGACAACAATTAGAGGTCACATTTTGCCTTGGTACAAGAATTTGCAAGTTTCCCTCTTTGGCACATAAGTGAATTTTTGTGATTTTGTCCAACTTTGACAAGCCATAAATTTTGTTCTAAAATGAATTAGAATGAGTTCTTGTACTTTTTGAAAATGGGAGGATCCAATCTACAACTTTCATGACCAAAGATTTTTCATTTGAAGCATTTTTGAATCAAAAAGAGGAGGTTGAAAAAACTTTCCCAAAATGACAAGTTTTCATTACAAGTCACTTTCCCAAAATGGAAACTTTGCAAATGGCTTGAAATTCTTCAATTTTGTGAACTTCTAACATCTTCTAAGATCAAATAAAGATCATACACCTTCAAAATGATGGAGAACACCCTTTGGTTGGGTGATTGGGGGCCTCAGCTGCCCTGATTTTGCACTGACTTGCTCAAGAAGTCATCTCTTGATCAGATGCCTTCCCCATTGAATTTCTTCATGAAAATTGATATGCATGATCCTCATGACATATAGAGACTAATAGAAACAATAATAACCAAAAAATTTGGAGTTATGGCCTCTGAAACCAAAACCCTAATTCTAGGTCATCTGTGCAGTTAAGCCTGGCTCTGCTTCCATGCCTTTCTCAGTTCTTGTGATTCTTTGACTTCCTTGACCTTGGGAGGATATAATATGATGCTTGAACATACATGGACCCTCTTAAGATGATTTAAGGCCTTTGGAGTGGCTCAGATAGCTCATGGATGGCTCAGATCACAAACCCTAGATGCAGATGACTTTAAATCAATGCAATGAGGCAAAAAATGCAATATGAGATGGTACGGTTGAACTTATGCAAATGAAAAGATCACAAGCCATGGTGTGAAATGAGTGAGGGAAAATTTGGGGTGTTTACACTCTTTGATTTTGTCGAAAGCATCTTGTTGCTCTTGCCCCCAAGTGAAATCTTCCTTCTTCAGTCGAAGTAGAGGTGAGAAAGCCTGTGTCTTTCCACTAAGGTTGGAAATGAACCTTCTAAGAAAGTTGATTTTCCCTAGTAGAGACTGCAATCCCTTCTTTGTCGATGGCGCTTTCGCTTCCATTATGGCTTTGGCTTTGTTCTCATTAATTTCGATCCCTTTCTTGTGGACCACAAAACCTAAGAAATCGCCCGCCTGCACACCAAAAGCACATTTAAGGGGATTCATTTTTAAACCAAACTTCCTCATCCTTTCAAAGGATTGTCGAAGATGGTCAATATGGCTTGAACCTGAGACAAACTTAATCACAATATCATCTATATAAATTTGCATAAATGTCTCAATGAAATCATGAAAAATAGAATTCATTGCCCTTTGATAAGTGGCTCCAGCATTCTTTAAACCAAAGGGCATTACTACCCATTCATATGTTCCATTGCCCCAGGACAACGAAAAGCTGTCTTTGGAACATCTTCTTCAGCAATAAAAATCTGGTTGTAGCCAGAGTATCCATCAAGCATACTCAAATACTCATGGCCTACTGCAGAATCTATAAGTATTTCTGCTACTGGCATAGGATATTCATCCTTAGGGGTAGCTGAGTTTAAATCTCTAAAGTCAATGCATACCCTAAGCTTGCCATTTTTCTTAATCATAGGAACAATATTAGCAATCCATTCGACATACCTCGTTGTACGGATGAATTTGCATTTTAGAAGTCTTTCGACTTCTTCTTTAATTTTCGATAGGATCTCTGGTGCGAAGCGTCTGGGAGTTTGCTTTATTGGCTTTTTTCCCTCCATTATTGGCAACTTCAATTCGACCAAGTTCCTGTCTAAACCAGGCATTTCGTCATAATCCCACGCGAAGCAGTCTTTAAACTCATTCAGCAATTGGATTACTTCGACTCTGAACTGAGGATCCATCTTGATACTGATGTAAGTTGGCCTTTTTTCTGCCCCCAGTCCTAAATTAATTTCTTCTAAGGGATCCTGCGCCACCATCTTCATATTTGTCGGTGCTGGATCTTTTTCAAACCCCAGGGGTTCGTCATCATAAATGGCGTCAAGCCTTTGATTTTGCCATTCGCCATTTTGGTTATCATTAAAGTTTTCTTCAATACTTTGTTTTGGACATTGTTCCTCAACATTCTCTTGAGGATGTTGTTCTTTGACAGTTTGTTGGGGATGTTGTCCTTCGACACTTTGTGCGTTGGCTTTAATAACCATATATTTTACTTCGGCCTCAAGGGCCGCTTTGAGTTTGTTTTCGACTATATAAGCCGTAATCCTTTTCATTGTCGATGCTTCAGTCATTTTCACTAAATCCACTTCCCCACCCAGTTGGATCTACGTGAGTGGTTCCCCAAGCATAATTTGTCTCTCCAATTATCTCTTTGTCCAATTGGAATCCATGCGTAGGGTGGAGATACATGGAACAATATGCATTGTCGGAGGCTGTCAAGTCGAACCCAGCAGGGTTGCAAGGTGCTATGTGAGCCAAGTTTTTGTCGAAATTACGACTATTAACGTTGTTCACATCAGCCATGAAGTAACTTTGGTCTGCCTCTATGTTCTCGACGATCCCGCCGGGTCTCCAAATTGCTATCCTCTGATGCATGGATGAAGGTACAACCCCAATCCCATGGATCCACTCTCTTCCTAGCAACAGATTGTAGTTTGCTCTTGATGCTATAACCACAAACATTGTAGGTCTGGTAATGGTTCCCACAGTTAGGTTCAACTGTATCACCCCATTGTCGTTCCTACCTTACCTTCATAGTTAGATAACACCATGTTGTGAGGTTTGGTGTCTGAGTCATCTTTGCCAATCTTCTTTATCATATAATGAGGGATTAGATTGACAGCTGCTCCTCCGTCTACCAAGATCTTGTTTACACCCACATTCTCTACTTTCCCTTTTATAAACAAGGGCTTCAAATGGGCCTTCATTGCATCGTCTGGCTTTTCAAAGAACGCATTCTGCTCTTCGACACAGCCATTATTCATTACATAGTAACACACAGGCTTAAGCCCTATGCTGTCATCTGCCATATCATCCTCTTCGTCCTCCACTTCCATTGTTCTGTCATAATCTCTAGGCAATACTGAAACCACATTGCATGTTCCGTCGAAGGACACTTCAGAATCTGACTTGAAGTCATCAATCGCTTCTTCATCTTCTGGCATTTTGTTTTTAGTCTTTGACATTTCTATTATGTTGCTTGATTTGTTTTTCTGAGAAGGCTCTTCTTTTGGCAGAAACTCTCCTTTGCTTATTGCCTACATAAACTTACTTGATTCAGCTTTATTTTTACCATCCATGTTTTGTTCTGCAGTTTCTTTTTCGGCTCTCTTTTGCCTTTGAAACCTCCTCCATTGAGACCTCGACATGGGGTTCTTCCCCTTGTAATTTTCAGAGATGTATTTTGGTTTTGGTTTTTCTACTTCCTTTTTTGCTTCTATCGAAGCACCCCTATTTACTTCAAAAAATTTCCACCTTTTCTGACCTTGGGCATCCCTTATAGGCTGGACCCACTTGTCATCATTTGCCTTGTTGGATGGCTTATAGGTACTATAACGCCTTTCTCCCATTCTCTGGTTATGATGTTCCCTTTTTCTTGGATCAAACCTCTCATTTCTGACTGGTGGGACTGCTCCCCAATTTCCTCTCTTTTTGGCCTTCTCTACTGCTTCCAGATTGTTGGCTTCTTTTCTGTCGAATACAACACTACACCTTGGACAAAGCATGACCTCTGCATTCTTTTTCTGGCATCTTTGGATGAATTCCACCAGACTTTCGTCTTCTTTTGGATAAACAGACTTCTGATGTTCCTCTTGATGATTCTTTTTATTGGCATCTGCTTGTGTTTTCTGAGTGACCTCCACCATATGAACATCTGCATTATGATCACTTGTAATCTTTAGTTTGTTCATTTTTTCAATTAACATCATCTCCTCAGAGATATTTCCTTTTAACTAATCCAAACTACTTTTTGGGCGTAAGCCTTTGTGGATGTACTTACAACATTGCGCAACTGACTTTTCTTTTGGATCTTCCATTATTCTGCGCAGAATTCCATGAGGGGTGGGTTGCACGAAACTTTCAGCAGCATCTTCTTTAATTCTGGTAACGCTTTTATTCACTGGTTCGACAGTGTTGACATTGTCAGCAATTCCTATTTCCTCAATTTTGTCATGACTAAGGCCTTCAGTGGCCTCTTTTTTGGTAATGAGGACCTTGTTATCTGTTTCCTCGTCAACATCTCTGAAGAAATCTCCCCATCCTGTGGGTTTGATTTCATTGATGTCAGTTTTAGAGCTTGGTGGTGCAAAATACTTCACCATGAAGTCAAACTTTCCACTGGACTCTCCTAGAGTGTCCCAGACCACTCCATGCTCAGTACCTTTGTTGTTATTCTTCTTGTCGAAGCCTTCACTAGCTTTGACTGTGTTCCCTCCGTCGAAGCCTTCAATAGCTTTAATTATGTTCTCTCTGTCGAAGCCTTCAGTAGCTTTGACTTCTTCCTGGCTGTCGAAACTATCAGTAGTTTCTTCTGTGTTGGTGTAATCATTTATTTCTTTAGTGTCAAGATCCTCATCAACCTTGATTATGGCTGGTTTTGCCACAGAGCCTTCAGATATTACCTCCACAGCCTGATCAGTGAGATCATCAGCACCCTCCACCATGTTTACATGGGTGTCGAAGCCCTCAACAGCTTCTATCATGGTGAAGTTGGTGTCGAAGCCCTCAGTAGCTTCTACCATTTCAAAACTTCCTTCAGACATCACTTCCATTTCGACCATGTTCACCATCTCCGGTTCAGCATAGTTGGCTTCCACAACCTGCATGGGATTAGAGTCGATCCTCATCTATTGCTTAGCTTTGTCTCCAAATTTCAGCCTTCCGTTCTGAATCGCATTCTGAACAAGATCCCTGAAAAGGTAACATTGAGAAGTTTTATGACCCAAAAAATTATGGTATTTGCAAAAACCTCTCTTTTTCTGTTGGTCTACAGGAGGATCTTTAGTGCCTTCTGGTTTTATCAATTGACCATCTTTAACTAATAAGTCGAAAATTTCATCACACTTGGTGATGTCGAATGTGTAAGTTCTTTTAGGGAACCTATCATTCCTTTCAATTTCGACTGGATTTTTTCCATTCGACGGAGCTAAAAATTTACACGAATACGGTGGGCCTTGTTTTAATTTTTCCAGATCAATTTCTTGTTCGTCGAAAATGACGGATTCGTTTTCGTCATAATCTTCGTCTTGACATATCCCTACATAGGCCACTCTTTCCTTTTTATTTTTATTTGATCTAAATTTCTCAGTTTTTAGCCTTTCTATTTGTCTTACTCTATCTGCTAGTTGTGCCATGTCTCTTAAATACTGGGTGCCTAATTTTTTCCTTATGGAATAATCCAGACCCCCTGCAGCCATTTCGACTAATTCTTGTTCTGGCACTTGTGTAAAACATCTAGCCTTCAATAATCTAAATCTATTTAGATAGTCATCTATAGGTTCAGAGAATTTTCTTTTGACACTTGCTAATTCCTTCAAACTTATCTTAGTTTTCCCTATATAGAATTGTTCATGGAACAATCTTTCTAATTGGGTTCATGTAAATATTGAATTCGCAGGCAAGGAAGTGAACCAAGTAAAAGCATTTTTTGTCAAAGAACTTGGAAAATATTTCATTCTTAAGTTCTCATTATTGGCTATTTCCACTGCTTCGATCAAATAACGTGTTATGTGCTCTATGGTGGATTCACTAGTATCCCCTGAAAATTTGGTGAATTTAGGGACTTTCCACCTTGGTGGTAATTCTTGTTGCAAAACGTATTCAGACAAAGGGGAAGTATAACTAGGCCTTTGTAATCCTACGTTTACCCTATTTTGCGCCATTATTCTTTCGACCATGGCTATAATGTTATTTTCGACAGGCAAATTGTTACAACGCATTCTTTGCTGCAATATTTCATCAGCGTTCTGGTCTCTTTGAACTATTATTCTCCTAGGTTCCTGTCGAACAGGATTTTCTACACGAGGCTGTTCGACTACTACCTCTCGGTCCCTAGGATTTTCCTGAGGATTTTCTAATGGCCTTTGGTTTATGGTAGGTTCTTCTTCGACAGGCCTATTAACAAGATTTTGATTTATTTGTATTCTTTGTTGTGTTTGAGGAACTCCAAAGAAACTAGCAATACGTGCCATTTGTTCTGCCAATATCTGGTTTGTTTGGGTAGTGTTTTGTATTAAAGGGTTGAACATTTCTCCCATTTGTTGTGTCAATGCCTATACCATACCATGGTTACTTTCACCCATCTGTTGACGAATTACTTGCGCATAATGGTTCGTAATAGTTGGCATTTGGAATCCTGGTGGAATCTGATTTAATCTACTCCCATTTCCACCATATCCTGACCCTTGTAATTGTGAAGACATTTGAACTATAGCATCAGAAAACAATGGTGATGAATTATGTAAATTTGCCATCATTGAAGTTGGCATTCCGTATGGTTGTTCTCTACCAAACATGGGCATGGAATGATTAAAGAATGGCCTAAAGTTACTTCCTCCAGGAGGAGGCGTTCCCATGGGCATTGGGTGTCCTATTGTGGAAGAACCAGGCGCATTTTGGGATCCTGAAACCGCTGGTATCGAATTTGCTGATGAAGGTACAATCTGTTCTAAAACAGGGCCAAAACCTGCACTTCCTTCTGACGAAGGGATAGGATTAGATACTGGAATGATTTCATTAGGATTGTTTGAAGTATTTGGCGGATTAGCCATCTTTCTTCCTCTTGTTCTTTTTGGTCTTTCTACGTCGGTTACGGCTAATTTACCGCTTCTAAGAATCATACAACGCATTAAGAAACTTTCTAACTAAGAGGATTTGTATTAATTTTTACAATTGCACTGGTCTCACCAGGTGTGCCAATTTGTTCGCTGTGATTTCTGACGAACAACCTCTGGTTAACCAATCTTTTACAGGACTGGGTTACTTGCAGGACCAACCAAACAAGTCCTAGGACACATGTGCAATTTTGTTGTCAGATTACTCTTAGTGTTTGATAATTGTTTGTGGTTTGTTTTGTCAATGATATTAAAATCTTGAATGTTTGAATGTAAAAGTAAAGTAAACTAAAAGTTGAACAAAAAGTAAAGAAAAATGGCAAAAAGACCATAAATTTTGTAGAAAAATAAAGAAACTGGAAGTAAAAGAATTGGACGAAAAAGACTTGTAATTTAAATAACTTGAATAAAATTGGTGTTCAACACGTACATTTCTCCAAATATCAAACTCGTTTCTCTCACACTGGGTACTTAGAGTATTTTTTACAGGATTATTGTACAAGTTTTTCACACCCATCATTCTACAACAACTACCCTATTTATATACAAATAAAATAACTGCCTAAAACGGAAAAATCCTAACTATTTGACACTTGTCAATCTGCATGTATTCTTCTTTTCCTGAAGCTTCCATGCGTCCAACTGCCAAATGTTGTAACTTTTGAATTTGAATTCTTCCTCTTTGTGACGAAACGCTGCATCTCTTCGTTTTGTCGAATTGTCGAAGAGAACAAAACTCTTCAAACTTTATAGGATAATGCCTTTGTCGAAATCTCTTCCAACCTATCTTCTGTCGAAATGTCGAAAAGCACACCAATTCTTCAAATTCTGTCAAATGCTGAACTGTAATGAAAGTTCTTCAAACTTTGTCTGCTGAAACATTCCTCATATTCCTGTCGAAGTATTTGAACATCTGGTCTTGTCGAAAATATCAAAACTTCTTCTGAATATCTTTATTTTCTTTCTCCTTTATCTGGTGACCATTTCCTTAGTAAAAATATGATTTTATATCTTAACTCATGGTGTCGAAATTATGTGCCTACAGCGGGGAGTTCCTTTTTCGTGAGATAGTTGTAGATGGGTGTCATCCAGCAATGATTGTCACCGATCACGTTTACCTCGACCGGAGGTGGCGGCCGTTCGGTACTCGGTCGAGGAAGGATTTCCTGGATTACTGACTTGTTTCCGCCTTTCTTCCTCGTGCTCGCGGGTTTTGACAGGACATCACCATGCGTGTTGTGTTCGATTGGCACGTGTTGGACCTCCCACTTCACAAATTTTTCGAGCCTTTCTCTTACCAAGGCTAAGTATTCGATGAGGTTGTCGTTCTTGGCTTGGTATTCTCCTCGTACCTGTGATGCTACGAGTTGAGAGTCTGTTGATATCTTTACTTCCTTTGCCCCTAGGTCTTCGGCTAATCTTAGACCTGTGAGGAAAGTTTCATAATCAGCTTGGTTGTTGGAAGTCGGGAAGGCTAATGCCAACGAGACCTCGATCAGGATACCATCCTCGTTTTTGAGGATGATCCCTGCGCCGCTTCCCGCCGGGCTGGAGGCACCGTCGACGAAGATCATCCATTTGTGGGCGTTGTTCGATGGGTTCGGGCTGTGCGTCATTTCTGAGATGAAGTCGGCCAGAACCTGAGCTTTCAGAGCTTTCCTATTCTTATAATGAATTTCGAATTCAGAGAGTTTCAGTGACCATTTCAGCATTCGACCGACCATATCTGGTCGACCGAGGAGCTGTTTTATCGGCTGGTCGGTTCTTACTTTGACTGTATGGGTGAGGAAGTAGTGTCGTAGTCTCCTTGCGGCATTGATAAGGGCTAACACGACCTTCTCGATTTGTTGGAATCTGAGCTCGGGGCCTTGAAGCGCTTTGCTCGTGAAGTATATAGGCGTTTGTCCTTCGTCGATTTCTCTGATGAGAACGACGCTGACGGTCTCGGTTGCTACGGACAGGTATAGGTACAGGGTCTCCTTTTCCAGTGGTCGGGATAGGACCGAGGGCTCGGAGAGTGCTTTCTTTAGGTGGAACAGTTCCTGCTCGCATTCGTCGGTCCACTCAAAGGTGGCTTCTTTCCGAAGTAGTTTGAAGAAAGGTAAGGCGTGCTGGGCTGACTTGGCGACGAAGCGGGAAAGTGAGGCGAGCACTCCATTGAGGGATTGAATGGATTTTTTCGACTTCGGGGTCGGGAATTCCGAGAACACCCGACATTTTTCGGGATTGGCCTCAATCCCCCGCTCGGTGAGATAGAAGTCGAGGAACTTTCCTGCCCGGACGCCGAACGTGCACTTTTCAGGGTTAAACCTCATTTTGCATTGTCTCGCTTGCTCGAAAACCTTGCGGAGGTGTCGCGCATGGTCGATCTCCTCGTGTGATTTTACGATCATGTCGTCCATGTATACTTAGAGCATGTCCTTGATTTCTACTTGGAAGACTTTGTTCATCATGCGTTGGTACGTGGCCCCGACGTTCTTTAGCCCGAAGGGCATTACGTTGTAATAGTAGTTACCCGTCGGGGTCATGAACGCCGTATGTATTTTGTCCATGTCCGACATGGGGATTTGGTTGTACCCACTATATGCGTCCATGAAGGACAAGATTTTGAGAGCCAGGTTGTGTATTGGGCTTCAGAAATAAAATTTGCCTCTAAGAGGTCTTTTACAGCTCCCTTAGCAGCCTCCGCTTTCTCGGGAGACTGTTTGCGCCTACGTTGTGCTACGGGCTTGACCGCCCGGTCTAAAGCTAACTGATGATAGGAGACCTCAGGGTCGAGGCCGGGCATCTTTGTGGCGTTCCATGTGAAAAGGTCAGCATTCTCCTTGAGGCAAATTGCGAGCTGCTTCCTCGTTTCATCGGGCAAACCCATACCTATCTTCACTGCTCTGTTGGGGTCATCTCCCAGTGGAATGAGCTCTAACTCTCCGTCCGGGACCGGGAGGAATGGGTGTGTGAGGGCTTTCCCGTTGATGGGTCCCTTCTCTTCAGTTTCGTCCTCGCGGATGCAGCAGTCGAGATCGATGGCGTTGATTCCTTGGGGGGAGGCTCTTCGATCCTGGGTTTCTTGTTATTTTTTGTGTTGATTGTGGCATGTCCTTTTACTGCAACATCGTAACATCTCCGAGCGACCTCGATATCACCGTGGATTGTGACCACGCGACCCAGTTTGGTGTAATACTTCATCTTCAGGTGAACGGTGGAAGGGACTGATGTTAATTCAGCCAGGGTTGGGCGACTGAGGATGCAGTTGTAAAGGGATGGGCACTCTATTACCAGGAATTGGATCTTGACTTCTATGATTATTTCTTGCTCCCCTAAGGTGACAAAGAGCTCGACGTAACCCCACGGCTTTGTTATGGCCCCATTGAACCCTTGGAGGTCGGAGCCGACGTATGGAGATAGATGGTCTTGTCCAGCTTTAGGGTCTTGAATAGGTGGACGTACATGATGTCCACCGAGCTTCCTTGGTCGAACAGGATGCGTCAAATGTCAAAGTGCTCCATCTTGTCTCTTATCAGTAGAGGGATGCCCGAGATGGGGGAGCCGCCCGGTAGCTCCTCTAGGAAAAAATATATCGGATTGGACTTGCCTCGGTACTTTGTCAATGTCGCCTTTTGCTCGGGTGTAGTTGTCGCTCCCACCAGATGAAGCCGGGTCAAATGGGGTACAGACGCAAACGGTCGGTGAAAGGAGGATGTGAGAACACACAGGAGTGAACTCACAGGGGATGAATAGAGTCGCCAGCTAGGCATTTTTATCCCGGAGGAAAGGTAATGCTGCATAGACCTAGAAAGATACGGATAAGACGGTTGCGAACCAGAGAGACTGAGAAAGGGGGTTGGTTACAACCTGGGAAGGTATTAGCACCCAGATTGTCCGTCGTACTCGACGGGATCCACGCCTAAAAGATTTGTGTTTTAAAGGGGTAGTGTCGGTGCAATTTGTGTATAAAAGAGCTGGAAAAGAATGTATAGGTGTCAGTGCAAAAGAATGTGAAGGGTGATGTATATAGTGTCAGTGTAAGAACAAAGATGAAATGCTCATGATAATGAGGCTAAAGAATAAGGCTAGAAGGAGGGGGAATATACAGAGACTTTTGTTCGATAACTGTTAAGTTATGCCTACGTATCCTCTCGTGCAATGAGGAAGTCAGAACACCGTAGTTCGACCCAAAGAGACTGAAAGATAAATTGACTTGTGAACTGCTTACTTGTCTATGCTCAAGTGTATGACCTGTCTGGCTCAGGTGCTAACTGTCTTGCATTAGACGGAAGAAGCAAGTTCTCGTTTGTGAGTGAATGAGATGAGAAAAGAATCCCGGAGGAGACGATTATTGTTTGTTTTTGAGTTTTCAGTCTTTTATTGCTTTTGAAAGTTTGTCATAAGTTAATGAGCTTAAGCCTAAACCAATGGATTCAGTAAACTCATCACATCTTCCCTCTGATTAGGGGTAATGAGAATGCCTTAAGTGTGAAGTCAGCTTCTCACACTTAATCACCTTTGATGCAGGATTAAGATCATTAACCTACTTATGATTATTTAGATGTTTTTGGTGTTTTTGTTTAGTGTTGAGTAATGAGGTTAAGCCATAATCAAGGATTAAACAGACTCATTACACCATCCTAATAGAAGGATAATAGATGAGGATGTTTAAGCTGAGGAAAGATCCTCAACTTAATCCATGATTAGGGATTAAACTCATGACAAAACAAGCCTTTGATTAAGTGGATTTTATTTAGTAATATGATGATGAAGTGATTTTTAGGGTTTGTAAGACAACTTGAGGGGGACTTGTCCATTAACACTAGGGTTAGTCCTTCTTAACCAGTTAAGGAAGAATTAGAACCCTAATGCAAGGCCCAAGTTACAAGTATGATGTCTTGATGGTTATTAAGTGAATTGATTAAGAGATTTAAACACATTAAGGGTTTAACACTTAGGATTAAAGTTATACACTCCATCCTAATAGAAGGATGCAGGCATAAGCTTAATCACAAAGCCTTAAAACCTTTAGGGTTTAGTCCCTGATTATGAGGTGAGAAGAGAAGACTCAAAGAGACACAAAGGTGAAACTAATGGGGGGACTAATCAAAACCCTAATCATTGTCATGCTTGGTTGTTCCTAAGGTTTGTGAGGTCTTAAGAAAGAAGTCTTCAAAGGAACCACCAGGAAGCAAATGAAAGGAGCAAAGAGAAGCAAAGTAACTTGCTTCATTCAAGAACTCAAGTCACTTGAGGAAAGAAGGTAAGATAAAGAAGAATGAGCAAGCTCAATCTCAAACACAAAACAAAATGCAGCAATGATGCATAAGAGGGATGAAAAGAAGTTGTGAGAAGTGAAGGCAAATTCACTTCTCAAAGTTACTTACCACCTGAAAAGTTAATGAAAGAAATGCCATGCAATGCAAGATGAGATGAAATGACATGATGCAAATCAAAACCAGAAGCATATATGAGATGATAATGATGCTATGAGATGATGTAAACATTAAACAACACATGGGGATGATCATACAAACTTATGGATGCAAATGAAGCAAGCTTAGAACCATGAACATACATGAAAAGTTATGAAATGCATATGGCATACAACATGGAAAATGCAAGATGCAATGATCAAACATGCTTTCAATATGTCTTAAGATGCCAAATGAATCAAATGGATGCACAAAATGCTATGGCAAGTCAAGGTATGAATACAAATGCAAGATGGATGCATATGGAAGCTCAAATTAGGGTTTATGATCAATGCATCAAACAAAAACCAAAATCAGAAGCAAACATCAAGATAAAAATTTGAAAATGTATTCAAAGGATCCCTAAACCTACACAAACTCACTGCCCAAAGGAGAGGTTCCAACTCTTAACCTAATTAGGGTTATGAATTTCCTAAGTTTTCTAGGGTTTTAGGGCACCTTAACAAGAAAAATGCCAAACAAATGGAAAATGAAAGATCAATTCATGCCAATTTAATCTTACAAACTACATGCTAAACAAAATGCAATGCAAAAAGAATCAAAGTCCAACTCTCAATGGTTAGGCAGAAATGATTTTTGGAAGTTTGGATCAAAATAATGCTTTGAAAATGAATTAATTCCATGGAAAATTATCAAAATGCATCAAGATCAAAAACGAAATTTGGTTTGAGGGTTGGACAATGTTTCTAAATGGTTTTAAATGTTTCATGAATTTTTTGGTAATTTTTAAATACCTAAAAGTATTTTTAATTAATTAATTCTCATTAATTAATTAAAAATAAACTTTTAAATGATTTAAAAATATTTTTTAATGCAAAAAATAAAAATAAAAATGTTTTTGGTTTCTGAAATTAAATAAAAGTTTATACAAAAAATTTCAGAATTTTTAAAATTGTTTTACTATTTTTAAATAAATGTACAAAATAAAAATAAAAGAAATGAATTAAAAATGAAATAAAAGAAAAGTAAACGCAATGGAAGGCCAGGATGGATTCTGGGAAAGGGCCAGTTGACTACGCGCGCAATCCAATGGTCACAATTCAAATCTGGTTAATTAAATTATTAAACCTAATTAATTAAGTTAAGTGGAAATTAAGGATTAATGATGCAATCTGAGCCTTTGGTCCACACGCGGGAAACATGATCCTATGGTCCAGATTTAAAACACACTAATGACTCAGCTAAACCCTAATTAGGGCACACTAATCTCAGACGGCCGGAACAGTGGTTCCGGTCGTCTTCTCCGGCGGGTTGAAAACCCTAGAAAACGCCACAGGCCACCATTCATCAAATTGAAGCCAGGGAAATGATCCTCTACCCAAACCCCATTCAAATCACCCCTCAAACAATATTTATCATTCACAATCAGAGAGAATCGAAGCCAACAAGATTCACGGGTGAAATTTCAGAGAGCAACAAAATACTCATTTCTTCACTATTTTTGATTCTAAAGGTACCATCATGATCAGCAAGACATGCACTATCAATTTGTAACATAAAATACAAGCTCTGAAAAGTTGGAGATTCGAAGCTACCTGAAGTGATGAACTATGGATATGAGCTCTCCAGACCTTGCTTTGGTGCAGAATGCCTCCTCTGAACCCCCTGAAGCCAATGGAACGCTCACAATCCTTTGTTGGTGGCTAATTTGAGAGCTTGAGTTCTGATATGGCAGGTTTCACAGTTGTGATTTGTAGGGTTTCAAGCTGCTTCAATGGTGGATTCTGGTTCTCTTGAGTGTCTATGATGCAATGGTGAAGAGAAAATGAGTGTTTTGTGGCTGTAGAGAGAGATTCGAAGAAGAGGAGTTTTTGACAGTTTTTGGAGTGTGCTGCAATGTGTGTGTTCCAGGCTTGTGGGTGTTGTGTTTTATGATCCATATACCATTCCTAAACTATTGGAATGAGTCAGAAGACTTGACATGCACTGTGGGAATGGTATGGAGCAATTGGCCAAAAAGTCAATAGTTGGTGTACTTGCAGCATGGGCTATGGCAGCAGCAGTCTAAGGGCTTGTCTTGCTTCAGTATGAGTCAAGGATGACCCTTGGATGGCTTGTGAATGTCTGCAGCATGTGGATCATGAATTGAGAGTGATTTTGCAACTTGTCCACTTGTGTTATTTCATGATTTTGTGCTATGTACATGAGATGATTCTTGCTGAATTTTGGTGTATGATACTTCATTTGATCATGGCAATGCATAGAAACCAATTAGTGATCACACAACTCATGGGAGAATGATTTTGCCAAGAATCCCTCTTTGCACTTTTATGAAAAATGACTTATGGATCTTTGAAAATCAAGGCACAAAAATGAGAAATCCCTTGGGCCAATTCTGATTTTAGGTCATGGTACATGTTTGTATGAAGTTTAGAAGTGCATTTGATAGCCTTAGAACACTTGATCAAGTCATTTTGCAAAATGCCTCTTTGGTAGAAACTTTGAAATTTTGTGATTTTTGCCAACTTTGACAAACCATAACTTTTGATCCAAAATGAATTAGGTCATGTTCTTGTACTTTTTGAAAAGGGAAAGATCTATTCTACAACTTTCATGACCAAAGTTTTTCCATTTGAAGCTTTCTTGAATCAAAAAGTAAAGGTTGAAAAAGTTGCCTAAAATGACAATTTCATTAAAAGTCAAACTTGCCCAAAAAGTCAACTTTACAAAAGACTTGAAATTCTTCAATTTTGTGAACTTCCAATATCTTCTATGATCAAATAAAGATCATATACAATCAAAATGATGAAGAACACCCTTTGGTTGGGTCATTGGGGGCCTCATATGCCCTGATTTTGCACTGACTTTCCCAGAAAGTCAACTCTTGATCAGATGACTTCCCCATGGAATTTCTTCATGAAAATTGATATGCATACTCCCTATACCATATAGAGACCAATAGAAACAAGAATGACCAAAAAAATTGGAGTTATGGCCTCTGAAACCAAAACCCTAATTTTAGGTCAACTGTGCAGTCAAGCTTGGCTCTGCTTCCATACCAATCCCAGTTCTTGTGATTTTTTTACATTCTTGACTTTGAGAGGATGTAATATGATGCTTGAACATACATGGAGCCCTTTGAAGTGATTGATGACCTTTGGAGTGGCTCAAGAAGCTCTTAGATTGCTCAGATCACAAACCCTAGATGCAGATGACTTAGAATCTATGCAGTGAATCAGAAATGTGATATGAGATGCTATGATTGAGATTATGTATATGAAGTGATCACAAGCCATGGTGTGAATGGGTGAGGGCAAATTTGGGGTGTTTACAGCTGCCCCTATTCAAGCATGAGTTAGCTGTGCAGGATGTAAGCAACGGCTTAACAGGCAAACAAGATAACTGGTGGTTGAATACCAAAGACAGTCCAAAATTTGCACTCACAGAATGAAGAAGAAAAGGGATATAGATTGTAACAGAAAGTAAAGTATATTGTAAAGTATGGGCGACGGAGGACGGCCGTCGAGCAGAGGACGACTGCTGGGTAAAGAGCAATGACGGGGACGACCGACATGCTGGGGATAAAAGGAATTATGATGGGGACGACCATCAAGTTCATAAGGCAAAGTAACCAACGATGGGGACGACCATCGGGCTAAAAAGAGAAGGGACCACGACGGGGACGACCATCGGGTTAAAGAATAAATGAAATAAACAGATGATGAGGTACGGTCATCAAAGGTGAAGGACGATCACCTAGCAGGGGATGGCTGCTCTGTTGGGGATAAGATGAGGGACAGTCATCTAAGGTGAAGGATGATCACCTGGCAGGGTACGGCTGCCGAAAATATCGCGACATAGGACGAATGCCGGATAAAAGGGTCAACGATGGGGACGGCCATCGGATGAGCATGATGGAGGACGACCATCAAGAGGTGAAGGACGATCACCTAGCAGGGGACGGCTACTCTCAAGGTTCATCATGACATAGGACGAATATCAGATAACCAAAATCGACAACGGGGACGGCCATTGGATGAAATGATGAAGGACGATCATCAAAAGGTGGAGGACGACCACCTAGCAGGGGACGGCTGCTAAATATCACGACATAGGACGAATGTCGGATAAAAAGGTCAATGATGGGGACGACCATCGGACGAGCATGATGAAGGACGATCATCAAGAGGTGGAGGACGACCACCTAGCAGGGTACGGCTGCTCTCAGGGTTTATCATGACATAGGACGAATGTCAGATAAAAAGAAAATTCACTTTACTGGGGAAAAAGTAAACACGGACGAGTGTTTATATCCAAGAAACAAAAAGTATAAGTGTTTTGACGTTGTGTATAGGTTAAAGATGCGGACGAGCATCCTTAAGACTACGATACGGATGAGTATCGGGTAGAAACAAATACTGACACGTGTTCAGAGATGATGATACGGACGAGTAACAACTGGTTAACAAGGAACACGGACGAGTGTTGAATCTGAGGGGAATCTTCTGGGGAATAGTAGACACAGACGAGCATCTATATTCAAGAAGACATGAGTGTATGGATTAAAGATGCGGACGAGCATCCTTAAGACTATGATACGGGCGAGTATCAAGTAGAAACAAATGCCTGACGCATGTTCTGAGATGATGGTACGGACGAGTACCAACTGGTTAACAAAGAGCACGGACGAGTGTCGAATCTGCGGGGATGTAAATGGTGTATACAAGATACGGACGAGTATCTGTATAAGTATGATTGGTGTATATTTAAGTGTTCCACCTGCTGGGGAGAGTGACACGGACGAGTGTCAAAAGGAGAAGAGTATAGTATAAACAAGTATCTGATATACAAAATGTTTATGTTACTGTGCTGGGGAAAATGACATGGACGGATGTCAAGGAATTGTATATATAAGTATCTGTGAGTGCAAAGGGGACGCTTTGGCTTTCTGCTGGGGATATGACACGGACGGGTGTCACGAGGAGTATATACTGGTGTTTGGGAGTGTAAGGCAACTGCTTTAGCTTTAGCTTTCTGTTGGGGAATTTGGGGGGTATTCTGTATATTGATGGATTGTCATTATTCACAAGTGTTTGATTCAGAACATGACTTATGATTATGCAACATGTTTGATTTTTGCCGTAATGCTCCGTATTAGACGGAATGCTACGCTTTGTTGGGTGAATATGATGCGAATGCTATGACTATGCAAAAGATACCGATCTGGGATTCGGATCCCATTGTTGTGAAGATCTCCGGTCGATCTGTTTGAAGTGGACATCCCAGCTGGGGATGAGATCATTGGTAGATCTGATGATATGATTCTGCTTGGGGAAATGGGTCACTGATAGACCCATTCCTGTAAATGAGGGACCCAACTGGGGTTTGTAGAAGCTTTCATCACTCTGTTGTGATTCCTTCGTGCGTTGCTCTTCTGGATAGAGGCTGATACTCTGTGGGGAAATGGTTCCCTGGCTTTTGTACTTGACTGAGGAAGAATGATTGGCAACTCGGCTGGGAGAAGCAACAAGTGGCAACTCAGCTGGGGAGAGAGCACTTGGGTGCTAAGACTGAGTGAGTGCTGATTTGCCAGCTTGCTGGGATGAAGCTTTCATGCCCCACGTTGTGCCTTTGAATACCTGCAATCCTGCAAAGACAGAGAAACGCACAAGTAATCCCGAGGCATCCCTTACCGGATTCCGTCATAGGAGTGAGACACTCCTGGGAGTAAGTATACTTCCTGCAAGCACGTGTTTTTATTTTTTGGATAAGCATATGTATTCATGCAATCAGTATTTTAAAGATATCAGACATTCTTTGCAAATAAAAATGTACGAGACAACGTGTGACTGAAAAATCTGTTTTTATTAATTCATGTGCCCTGAATCGGCAAGATACATCAAAGAAACATATCCCCTGAGATGAGGAGATTGTTACAAATTGAGAAACAACATGCTGGCAATGTTGATGACGCTTTAAGGAGCTTCCTCTTTGCTATGACTCGTATGACTTTTGACGTTCTTCTCGTCTTGCTTTCTGAAGAAGGCTGATTCTGACAGAAGCTTGGTCCTTTTGAAGCTTAACCGGTTGTAAGTGATACAGGCGAATTCAGAGTGCAGTTGTTCGCTTATTCCCTTGTTTTGCATGGATCGCCCTTTCGGGTTCTCAATCCATCGGGATACCCATTTTTGCCTGAGTTGTCCAATGCGGCTTTTCAACTCAGCGGGTGTACATTTTTTTGTTTATTTCCCTTATTTTTGCCTGAGTCTTTTATTCTGTTTTTGACTCGCCGGGATGCCCTATTTTTTCCTGGACTTACATTCTGTTTTTATGTCCAGCGGGTCATTTTTACGCGAAGTATTTTTTAACTGCATCTGAATTCACAGGGGACGGGAAGTCTTCACCATCCATGGTGCTGAGCATCAATGCTCCACCAGAGAAAACTTTCTTTACCACGAATGGTCCTTCATAGTTTGGAGTCCATTTGCCCATGTGGTCTGTATGAGGAGGGAGGATTCTTTTCAGCACAAGATCTCCTACTTGGTACTCTCGGTGCCTGACTTTCTGATCGAAGGCTCTTTTCATTCTTTTCTGATACAACTGCCCATGACAGATTGCAGCCAATCTTTTCTCTTCAATCAGACTCAGTTGTTCGTATCGGGACCGGACCCATTCTGCTTCGTTCAACTTAACATCCATCAGTACTCGCAAGGAGGGTAATTCAACTTCAACAGGTAGGACTGCCTCCATACCATACACAAGCTGATATGGTGTTGCCCCAGTGGATGTTCTGATTGACGTGCGGTACCCATGTAAGGCAAATGGTAGCATCTCATGCCAGTCTTTGTAGGTGACTACCATCTTCTGCACAATCTTCTTGATATTCTTATTAGCTGCCTCAACAACGCCGTTCATCTTCGGCCTGTAAGGAGAAGAATTGTGGTGTTGGATCTTGAAGTCCCGGCATAGCTCAACCATCATTTTGTTGTTTAAGTTAGAACCATTATCAGTAATGATTCGTTCGGGCACTCCATATCGACAGATGATATCTCTCTTCAGGAATCGGGCTACCACTTGCCTTGTAACATTTGCATAAGAGGCTGCTTCAACCCACTTGGTAAAATAGTCAATGGCTACCAGGATGAATCTGTGGCCGTTTGAAGCAGTCGGTTCAATCTTGCCAATCATATCAATGCCCCACATGGCAAAAGGCCAGGGTGAAGACATCACATTCAAAGGATTTGGAGGCACATGCACCTTATCCGCATAAATCTGGCATTTATGGCATTTTCTGGCGTAGGCACAACAGTCGGCATCCATTGTGATCCAGTAATAACCCGATCTTAGCAACTTCTTGGCCATGGCATGCCCTCCAGCATGGGTACCAAAGGATCCTTCGTGCACTTCATGCATTAACAAGTCTGCTTCTGTTCTATCAACGCATCTGAGGAGTACCATATCAAAGTTTCTCTTGTATAAGGAACCATCAGTGTTCAGGAAGAAACTACCAGCAAGCCTTCTTAAAGTCTTCTTGTCATTGGAAGATGCCCCAGATGGGTATGTTTGATCCTCCAAGAAGCACTTAATGTCATGGAACCAAGGCTTATCATCTTTGACAACATCTGCTGCGAACACATATGCCGGTCTGTCAAGTCTAGACACTGAAATCTGAGGTACAAAGTTGGCAGCCTGAACTTTGATCATTGATGAAATGGTAGCCAGAGCATCTGCAAACTGATTCTCGTCCCGAGGGATATACTCAAGCTTGACTGTTGTGAAGAAAGTCAATAACCTTCTTGTATAATCCCTGTAAGGTATCAGATGATCCTGGTGGGTGTACCATTTGCCGTTGGTTTGATTAACTACCAGAGCTGAATCTCCGAATACAGTCAATGTCTTGATCCTGAGGTCAATGGCTTCCTCAAGACCCATAATGCAAGCTTCGTATTCAGCTTCGTTGTTAGTGCAGTTGAAGGTGAGTTTTGCCGAGAAAGGCATATGAACTCCCTTAGGTGTAACGAGTACTGCACCAACACCACGACCATTCATATTAACAGCCCCATCAAACATCATAGTCCATTCTTCTTCCGGGTCGGGCCCTTCAGTGTGAATAGGCTCTTCATGATCTTTCGCTTTTATGAACATGATGTCTTCATCAGGGAAGTCAAATCTCATAGGCTGGTAGTCATCAATAGGTTGCTCAGCAAGATATTCAGACAATACACTGCCCTTGATGGCTTTCTGAGAAGTGTACTGGATGTCATATTCTGTGAGAATCATTTGCCATCTTGCAACCCGTCCGGTAAGAGCTGGCTTCTCAAAAATGTACTTAACTGGGTCCATCTTTGAAATCAATAAAGTGGTGTGGGTCAACATATACTGTCTCAGTCGGCGAGCAGCCCACGCTAAAGCACAACAAGTTTTCTCGAGCAGTGAATAACGTTGTTCACAGTCGGTAAACTTTTTGCTCAGATAGTATATTGCATACTCTTTTCGACCAGACTCGTCATGCTGGCCCAACACACACCCCATTGACTCTTCTAATACTGTCAAGTACATTATCAGAGGTCTTCCTTCGACTGGAGGCATAAGAATTGGAGGTTCTTGCAGGTATTCTTTGATCTTGTCAAAAGCCCTCTGGCAGTCTTCGTTCCACCTGACCGTCTGTTCTTTTCTTAACAGCTTGAACAAGGGTTCACAGGTTGCTGTAAGGTGAGATATGAACCTTAAGATGTAGTTTAATCTACCTAGAAACCCTCGAACTTCTTTTTCAGACTTCGGTGCAGGCATTTCTTGAATGGCTTTGACTTTATCAGGGTCTACCTCAATCCCTTTCTCGCTTACGATAAAACCCAGCAGCTTACCAGATCGTACCCCGAATGTGCACTTGTTGGGGTTCAATTTCAGTTGATATTTCCTCAGACGCTTGAATAGCTTCAGCAGATTCACCAGGTGGTCTACCTCTGTGAGGGACTTGGCAATCATGTCATCCACATAACACTCGATTTCTTTATGGATCATATCGTGGAATAATGTCACCATAGCCCGTTGATATGTTGCACCAGCATTCTTCAATCCGAATGGCATCACCTTGTAACAGAACGTGCCCCAGGGTGTGATGAAAGTTGTCTTCTCCATGTCTTCAGGTGACATCTTGATCTGATTGTATCCTGAAAATCCGTCCATGAAGGAGAATACCGAGAACTGAGCCGTGTTATCCACCAAAACATCAATGTGAGGTAATGGGAAGTCATCTTTCGGGCTAGCTCTGTTCAGATCTCGGTAGTCAACACACATTCTTACTTTGCCGTATTTCTTAGGCACAGGTACTATATTAGCAACCCACGGCGGATAGCTAGTTACAGCAAGGAACCCGACGTCCCACTGCTTTTGTACCTCTTCTTTGATCTTCATTGCCATGTCTGGGCGAGTGCGGCGCAGTTTCTGTTTAACCGGTGGGCAATCTTCTCTTAAAGGCAGCTTGTGCATAACAATATCGGTGTCCAACCCTGGCATATCCTGATAAGACCAAGCAAACACATCCACATACTCTTGAAGCAGGTCAATCAGCTGCTTCTTCACTGAGTCTTGTAAGCCGGCCCCGATTTTAACTTCTTTCACATCTTCATCTGTACCAAGATTAATCGTTTCGACCTCCTCCTGATGAGGAGTGATAAACTTCTCCTCTTGCCTCAACAATCTGGCTAGCTCTTCAGGAAGCTCGTAATCTTCTTCAACCCCTTCATCAGCTTGATTGATCGGATTGTCAGAGTCATACGAAGTCATAGCCGTGCTGTTGTCGGTGCGGTCTGGAAGGCACTCTCTGCAAGGGTTCAGTTTGTTCATTTTAGTGATTTGATTTTAATCTTGTTTAGAAAAGTGAAATAAAGTTGTCATTTTGAAAACATTGCCATTTATTTTTTTGTACAAAAAGAAAAATGGAAAAACAGTGAGCTGAAAAGAAAAAGACTCATTTGCAAAAGATGTCTGATATTTCATTGATTAATCTTGTTGCACAAAAATTACAGATGGCCCGATTACAAAATGAGTCTTGTCATCTTGGGCAAGATTCAAGACTTGATGCATGCTTAAAATATACAAGAAATAATAATTACTCTGCAGGAGTAACTCTTATAATTTCCTGGGAAGACCATTTTGAGATACGGCTCCCCGGGATCTTTGGACGAATCCAGCTTTCCAGGTTGCGTTCATCTTCCGACTCATCTTCCAAGTTGTTGACAGCATCATGGGTGAGCATCCCCCCACTAACAAAGTTGGGCTTCTTAGCAGCCTCTGCTTGATCTTGTTGAGTTGGTTTGTAACCCAACCCAAATCTATCTTCTTTCTTCTCCACAGGCAACAGTTTGCCCCAGCCTTGAGCATTCCCTTCTTCCACAACCCTCTGGGCTTGCTTGTAGGATGCCATGGAAGTCCCAAGTACAGCAGATGTTTCATTAATATTTAGGGCCTCAAACCCTTGACTCATCGTTTCGTGGACCTCCCCATCCATCTCAATGTATTTGTATGTAGCCAGATGGCTAACAAAAATATCTTCCTCTCCACAAATAGTAACGACTTGGCCCTCCCACTCGAATTTTAACTTCTGGTGAAGGGTAGACGTAACTGCGCCAGCGGCATGAATCCATGGTCTACCCAACAAACAGCTGTAGGCAGGCTGAATGTCCATCACGTAGAAGGTCGTTTTGAAAGTTTGTGGGCCAATCGTTACAGGCAACTCAATTTCTCCCAGAACTGATCTCTTAGAACCGTCAAAGGCTCTCACTACTAAGTTGCTGGGACGTAATGCCAATCCTTCATACTCCAGCTTCACAAGGGCTTTTTTAGGTAAGATATTGAGGGATGACCTTGTGTCTACTAGTACATGTGAAAGAACTGCACCCTTACACTCCATGGTAATGTGCAAAGCCTTGTTATGGTTGCGACCTTCCGTAGTCAAATCAGTGTTGGTAAATCCTAGTCCATTACTAGCATTAACATTTCCAACCACAGATTCCAACTGATTGACGGTGATCTCTTCTGGCACATAAGCTGCGTGCAAGACTTTTAGTAGTGCGTTCCGATGAGCCTCGGAGCACATAAGCAATGATAGAATGGAGATCTTGGAAGGCGTTTGGTGAAGCTGGTCCACTATCTTGTAATCACTTTTCTTGATGATTCTCATGAACTCATCAACTTCTTGATCAAAAGGTGTTTTCAAAGTTTCTTTAACAATCTGCTCTTCCTTCACCATGCTCTTCCCTTTTGCCTTTGCAGCAGCTTCTGCTTCAGCAGTGGGTCTTTGAATTTGCAGGTCAAAGAGACGTCCACTTCGAGTGAAGCCTCCGCCTCCCCCCACATTGTCTATTTGTGGTGAAGAGGTTGATGATTCAAAAGTGATTTTCTGTCCTTCGCAGTATAGGTCGGAGCCGTAATGCCAAGGGATGGCATTACTGCTTTCATAAGGTACTGGCCCAGGCACTGTGATAGTGACTGGACTGATGGCAGCTGCAGAAGGGACCATGATAGTCTGTGGATCATAATATATTGTGACTGGTGCTCTGATGGGAGTGGCATTTTGTGAGTTGTAGGCAGAATCATTTGCAGGATCATAATAAATTGTAACTGTTGAAACACTTTCATTATTTTCTGCTGATGTTGTAGGAGACATTGTTGGAAGGATGGGGGTTGCTGTTGTAGGAGTTTCTGAATGAAGGGGTGCTGAAGTTGTAGAAGGGATGTTTGCTGATATTTGGTCTGTTGAAGTAACAGATGAAACATTTGTCGATGAAATTGAAGAGTTGTTTGGAACAATGGTTGTTGCAGTTGTAGCCGATTCTGGAACTGTTGTTAGGGAGATTGCTGAATTGGTAGGTATTGATGTTGTGATTTGAAGCAGGCCACTCTGGATGAGACCATCTATGTCATCCCTCAAGTTATCACACCCATTCACTGAAATGTTGCAATAAGCACATCCTAGCTCACATCCCGGGAAAATTTGACATTCAAGGAGTTGAGCTTTATTCTCTACCAAGGGTGTCCGAATCTGACCCACACTGGTTATCAAGTAAGACGGCTTGTCTTCCTCAATAGCATTGATTCTGGGGCCTCCGTGGTGTGGCATAGGGTTTTTGTTAACATTTGGTGGTGGTGCGAAGTTTAGAGCTTTGGAGTCTACCAGGTCTTGTACCTTCATGTGCAAAGCTCTGCACTTCTCTGTACTGTGGCCAGGTGCATTTGAGTGAAAAGCACATCTGGCGCTGGCGTCATAATTTCTGGGTAGACTGGCAGGATCTGGAGGTGCTAATGTCCTTAGCTCAACCAGGTTGAGTTTTAGGAGTTGTGGCAATAATGTGGCATAGGGCATAGGGATCGGATCGATCACCCTATTGGCCTGAGAAGGTCTCTGTTGATATGGTCTTTGCTGATTGTTGTTGTTGGTGTTGTTGTTATAATTTCTCTGAGGAGGATACTGAGTTTGTTGCTGGTAATTCTATTGCTGTGGTTGATAAGCTGGTTGAGGATGAATTGGAGCGGGAATGGTGACTGCTGCCACAGACCTATGAACATATTGGGGTCTGCCCCTGTTGGCATGGATAACATTGGTCTCACCAGCTCTTCTTGGGCCCACAAAAGGCTTTCTTGGGTTGCTGGATGAGCTAGCACCGTTGTCAGAAATTTTACCCATCTTTAACAGGCTTTCAATTCTTTCCCCGGCTATGACCACGTCAGCAAAGCTAGTGGAAGAAAAGGCAGCTAGACTGTCAATATATGTCCCTTGGAGGGTGTTCATAAACATATCTGCCATCTCCCTCTCTGACATGGGTGGCTGGACAGCAGCAGCAAGCTGTCTCCACCTTTGAGCGTACTCTCGGAAGCTTTCCCTGGATGATTGAGACATCCCCATCAGGAGGGTCCTGTTGGGAGCCATATCCAAGTTGTACTGATATTGTCTGATAAAGGCCTCAGCCAGGTCCTTCCAACACCTGATGGTTGCTCTGGTCAGGTGAGAGTACCATTCCCTCGAAGCTCCTGTTAAGCTATCCTCAAAATAAAACATCCATAGCTTTTCGTCCATGGTATATGCCTTCAGCCTCCCCAGAAAGGATTGTAAATGGGTCCGGGGACAGGATGTTCCGTTGTACTTCTCAAAGCACGGTGGTTTAAATTTGTGGGGAATCCTGACCCCGTCCACTAGACCCATGTCCATAACATCAAAGCCCAAAGAATTCTGGGACTCCAGGGATCTTAGTTTCTCAGCAATCTCATCTAGCCTCCTGTCATAGGCTTCCTCCCTGGCTCCCATCACTGTAAATTGATCTTCCTGGGGGTCTTCTTGCAGCACTCTGCCTGCAGTGGCAGTCCCTTGCACATTAACAAGGATGTTGATCTTTGGGTGAAGGTGGGGTCCATAGACTGGAGGATTAACATGGGGTTGAACTCTCTCATTGTTGCTTGTCCCAGCAGTCCCTGGATGGGGGTCTTCCTGATTCCTCCCCTCTACCAGTGCTCTTAATCTCTCTTGGCTTTGAGCCATATTATTCATCACCTCCATAAACTGTGTCATCTGATTCCTCATTTCCAATATCTCATTGGCCATTTGAGTCCTGACCTCTGTAAGGTCCTGCTGTACTTGGTCCATTTGTATACCCGGAAGGTTGTTGCGGGTGGGATATCTGTGTGGACGGTTGAGTGGGAACACCCGTCGTCGAGCAATAGTTCCTGAGATCACAACAGAGTTAGTAACAATAAAACAAAAACCTGCAAAACAAAACAAAAGGTTAGTATGCAATGCAGTATGCTTATTTGTTTCCAAGGTATCCGGCTTGGCGCTTGGTTTTGACCTTTCCAGACCCTTGAGGAAGATGTTTGTGATGTTGCTTGAAGAATTCAGATAAAACAAACCAACACATATATATTACAAAAAGTAAATGATACATAGTTTGTTTCTTTTTACAATACATACCCTCTGAGGGGTCAAAAATACAACGTAAAGAAAAGTACATGAAATGAAAGCAACAACAAGCAAAAGTCAGACACCAAGACCAAACTCATCCTCCTGAACTTCCTTGAGAAGTGCTTCAGTCACAGGATCAGTTGGACGCTCTGTAAGATTCCTGATAAGGAGATTCCTGGTAGTAACAGCTACAGTTAGCTTCTTGTGTCGACTCTGGTCCTTTGACCTCTTCACACCAGCTTTAATCTTCAATTCTGAGATCTCTCTCTGGGCTGCTGCCAAGGCTTCCTGCTGTTCCTTTGCACTAGCCTCCAGCTGCTCAATCTTGTCCTGAGTCCTTTTATCCTCCTGAGTGCGAGCTTCGGTGATCCTGACCCACCTAGCCTGACTCTCCTTCATATACAAATCAGTCCTAGCCCTCTGGAATTGGGCCTCTTTGCAGGCATTCTTCAAGATCTGTTCTCCAGCCCTAGACTTCTTGATATAGTCCTCTGACTTTTCAATCTTGGCTAGATGCTCCACCTTTAGCTTTTCTAACCTTTCAATGTCCAGCCGACCATTGTCTCTCCCACTAAATGAAGCCGGGTCAAATAGGGTACAGACGCGAACGGTCGGCGAAAGAAGGATGCGAGAACACACAGGAGTGAACTCACAGGAAATGAATAGAGTCGCCAGCTAGGCATTTTTATCCCGGAGGAAAGGTAATGCTGCATAAACCTAAGAAAAGATACGGATAAGACGGTTGCGAACCAGAGAGACTGAGAAAGGGGGTTGGTTACAACCTGGGAAGCTATTAGCACCCAGATTGTACGTCGTACTCGACGGGATCCACGCTTAAGAGATTTGTGTTTTAAAGGGGTAGTGTCAGTGCAATCTGTGTATAAAAGAGCTGGAAGAAAATGTACAGGTGTCAGTGTAAAGGAAGTGTAAAGTGTATAAATGATGTGTCAGTGTAAGAATGAGAATGAATTGCTCAAGATTATGAGGCTTAAAGAAATGAGCTGGAAGAGGGGGAATATACAGAGACTTTTGTTCGATAACTGTTAAGTTATGCCTACGTATCCTCTCGTGCAATGAGGAAGTCAGAACACCGTAGTTCGACCCAAAGAGACTGAAAGATGAATTGACTTGTGAACTGCCTAATTGCCTATGCTCAAGTGTATGACCTGTCTGGCTCAGGTGCAAACTGTCTTGCATTAGACGGAAGAAGCAAGTTCTCGTTTGTGAGTGAATGAGATGAGAAAAGAATCCCAGAGGAGACGATTATTGTTTGTTTTTGTATTTTCAGTCTTTTATTGCTTTTGAAAGTTTGTCATAAGTTAATGAGCTTAAGCCTAAACCAATGGATTTAGTAAACTCATCACATCTTCCCTCTGATTAGGGGTAATGAGAATACCTTAAGTGTGAAGTCAGCTTCTCACACTTAATCACCTTTGATGCAGGATTAAGATCATTAACCTACTTGTGATTATTTAAATGTTTTTGGTGTTTTTGTTTAGTGTTGAGTAATGAGGTTAAGCCATAATCAAAGATTAAACAGACTCATTACACCATCCTAATAGAAGGATAATAGATGAGAGTGTTTAAGCTGAGGAAAGCTCCTCAACTTAATCCATGGTTAGGGATTAAACTCATGACAAAACAAGCCTTTGGTTAAGTGGATTTTATTTAATGATATGATGAAGAAGTGAGTTTTAGGGTTTGTAAGACAACTTGAGGGGGACTTGTCCATTAACACTAGGGTTAGTCCTTCTTAACCAATTAAGGAAGAATTAGAACCCTAATGCAAGGCCCAAGTTACAAGCTTGATGTCTTGATGATTATTATGTGGATTGATTAAAGGAGTTAAACACATTAAGGGTTCAACACTTAGGATTAAAGTTATACACTCCATCCTAATAGAAGGATGCAGGCATAAACTTAATCACAAAGCCTTAAAGCCTTTAGGGTTTAGTCCCTGATTATGAGGTGAGAAGAGAAGACTCAATGAGACACAAAGGTAAAACTAAGTGGGGGGACTAATCAAAACCCTAATCATTGTCATGCTTGGTTGTTCCTAAGGTTTGTGAGGTTTACAAGAGAAGTCTTCAATGGAACCACCAGGAAGCAGATGAAAGGATCAGGAGGAGCAAAGTAACTTGCTTCATTGAAGAAGACAAGTCACCTGAGGAGATAAAGTAAGAAGAAAAAGAATGAGCAAGCTCAATCTCAAACTCATAACAAAATGCAGCATGGATGCATAAGAGAGATGAAAAGAAGTTATGAGAAGTGAAGGCAAATTCACTTCTCAAAGTGACTTACCACCTGAAAAATTAGTGAAGGAAATGCAATGCAATGCAAGATGAGGTGAGATGGCATGATGCAAACCAAAACCAGGAGCATATATGAGATGATAATGATGCTATGAGATGATTCAAACATGAAACAAAGCATGGGGATGATCATACAAGCTTATGGATGCAAATGAAACAAGTTAAGAACCATGAACATACATGAAAAGTTATGAAATGCATATGGCATACAACATAGCAAATGCAAGATTCAATGATCAAACATGCTTCTAATATGTCTTAAGATGTCAAATGAATCAAATGGGTACACAAAGTGCTATGGCAAGTCAAGGTATGCAAGCAAATGCAAGATGGATGCATATGGAAGCCCAAATTAGGGTTTATGATCAAAGCATCAAACAAAAACCAAAATCAGAAGCAAACATCAAGATAAAAAATTGAAAATGCATTCAAAGGATCCCTAACCCTATACTAACTCACTGTCCAAAGGAGGGGTTCCAACTCTTAACCTAATGCAAGTTATGAATTTCCTAATTTTCCTAGGGTTTTTGGGTATCTTAACAAGAAAAATGTCAAATAAATGGAAAATGTAAGATCAATTCATGCCAAATTAATCTCACAAACTACATGATATGCATAACACAATGCAAAAAGAATCAAAGTCCAACTCTCAATGGTTAGGCAGAAATGATTTTTGGAAGTTTGGATCAAAATAATGCTTTGAAAATGAATTAATTCCATGGAAAATTCTCAAAATGCATCAAGATCAAAAAAGAAATTTGGTTTGAGGGTTGGACAATGTTTCTAAATGTTTTTAAAGGTTTCATGAATTTTTTGGTGATTTTTAAATACCTAAAAGTATTTTTAATTAATTAATCCTCATTAATTAATTAAAAATAAACTTTTAAATATTTAAAAATACTTTTTAAATGCGAAAAATAAAAATAAAAATATTTTTGTGTTTTAAAAATTGGTGAAATCTTTGACAAAAAATTTCATAATTTTTAAATGGTTTTTGCTATTTTAAATAAAATGTGTAAAACAAATAAGAAAAAATGAATTAAAAATTAAATAAACCAGAAGTAAACACAAGGGAAGGCTGAGATTGAATCTGGGAAATAATTTGTTGACTGCGCGCCAGATCTTGTGGCTGGAATTCAAACTGAGTTAAACCTAATTAATTAATTTTTAAATCCTAATTAACAACTAATGATCTAATCTGGACCACATAACACGCGCGGGAGAGACAGATCCAATGGTCCACATTTAAACCTAGCCCTAACCCTAATTAGCCTTTAATTACTTTCAGGTGGCCGGAAAAGACCTCCGGTCGTCTTCTCCGGCCACACCTCCCCTGAGCAAAACCAAAACCTCACTTCTAGGTTATTTCTGGAGCTCTAAAGCTCCAGATCAACTCCCCTCATCCCCCTGAACCTGAATCCACCCTCAAAACTCATTTCTTTTCACTCAATCCCATGATTCGAAGAAGAACATAAATATGGAAAAAATTTCAGACAAGCAATACATTCTCATTTCTCAACCATTTTCACTAATTCCAAGTTCAGTGTGATCAGTGAAGCATGCTTAATCATTTTGTAACATAAAATAGAGGTTCTGGAAAAATTAATTCGAATGGCTACCTGAGATGGAGCTTTCACCCTTTGAGCTTTCTGGCTGCTTCCTTGGTGCAAAAAGCTTCTAATGACCTTCCTGAGGAGTTTACAATGCTTGGAAAACTTTGTGTGTGGCTGGTTTGGGAGTTTGCACTCCAACTGGTCAGAAATCGTATCTGGCTTGGGGTGTGTTCTTGGCTGTTTTGATGGGTGGTTTTGGGTCAGTGGATGATTCAGAAATGAATGGTGGTGTTTGTTTGAAGATTGAGTGGTTGAGTTGGGAGATTCGAAAGCTTTTGCAAGAGGGAGAGATTTTGTGAATGCTGAGTTGTGTTGTGTTTCAGGCTTGCTTCCTGTTGTGTTTAGCTTGCATTTGATCCACATAAACAAATCCCATTGGTCAGATGACATGACATGTGCTTTATTGATTGGTATGGGTGCTTTTGCAAAAATGTCAACTTTGTGTAAGAGAAGCATGGGTCACTTTCTAGCTAAGTACAAGGAGGGTGTGCTGCGCAGCATGATGTGAGGAAGGGCCTAGGATTGATCAGCCAACTAGCCAGCAAGTGGATGAGATGTTATCATGAGTTTTGCAACTTGCCTTGCCTTTGGTCTCATGAAGGAAACTTGATCCATAAGCCATGAAACATGTGATTCCTTGGGTGCATTCTGAACTTTAGATGTTGTGTGATCATGTTGTGTGGATTAGAAGCCCATTTGATGACTTAATTGGCCTTGAGAAGTGAATTTGCAACTTTGCCTCTTTGGTGCATGACTTGAAATTTAGTGATTTTTGCCAACTTTGACAAGCCATAACTTTTGATCAAAGATGAATTAGGTCATGTTCTTATACTTTTTGAAAAGGGAAAGATCTATTCTACAACTTTCATGACCAAAGTTTTTCCATTTGAAGCTTTCTTGAATCAAAAAGTAAGGGTTGAAAAAGTTGCCTAAAATGACATTTTCATTAAAAGTCAAACTTGCCCAAAAAGTCAACTTTGCAAAAGACTTGAAATTCTTCAATTTTGTGAACTTCCAACCTCTTCTATGATCAAATAAAGATCATAAACAATCAAAATGATGAAGGACACCCTTTGGTTGGGTCATTGGGGGCCTCAGATGCCCTGATTTTGCACTGACTTGCTTGAAAAGTCAACTCTTGATCAGATGACTTCCCCATGGAATTTATTCATGAAAATTGATATGCATACTCCCTATACCATATAGAGACCAATAGAAACAAGAATGACCAAAAAATTTGGAGTTATGGCCTTTGAAACCAAAACCCTAATTCTAGGTCATCTGTGCAGTCAAGCCTGGCTCTGCTTCCATACCATCCTCAGTTCTTGTGATTCTTTGGCATTCTTGACTTTAAGAGGATATAATATGATACTTGAACACACATGTACCCCTTTGAAGTGATTGATGGCCTTTGGAGTGGCTCAAGAAGCTCATGGACTGCTCAGATCACAAACCCTAGATGCAGATGACTTAGAATCTATGCAGTGAATCAAAAATGTGGTATGAGATGGTATGATTGAGATTATGCATATGAGAATGATCACAAGCCGTGGTGTGAGTGGGTGAGGGAAAATTTGGGGTGTTTACAGCTGCCCCTATTCAATCATGAGTTAGCTGTGCAGGGTGTAAGCGACGGCTTAACAGGCAAACGAGATAACTTGTGGTTGAATACCAAAGACAGTCCAAAATTTGCACTCACAGAATGAAGAAGAAAAGGGATATAGATTGTAAAGGAAAAAAATTGTAAAGTGTGGGCGACGGAGGACGACCGTCGAGCAGAGGACGACCGCTGGGTAAAGAGCAATGACGGGGACGGCCGACATGCTGGGGGTAAAAGAGGTTATGATGGGGACGGCCATCAAGATAAGGTTGTAAAATTCTCTGGGGATTAGTGAAAAGTGATGGGGACGGCCATCAAGTTCAAAGTAAAGTAACTGACGATGGGGACGGCCATCGAGCTAAAAAGAAAAGGGACCACGACGGGGACGGCCATCCGGTTAAAGAATAAATGAAATAAACAAATGATGAGGTACGGTCATCAAAGGTGAAGGACGATCACCTAGCAGGGGACGGCTGCTCTGTTGGGGTTAAGATGAGGGACGGTCATCTAAGGTGGAGGACGACCACCTGGCAGGGTACGGCTGCCGAAAATATCGCGACATAGGACGAATGTCGGATAAAAGGTCAACGATGGGGACGGCCATCGGATGAGCATGATAGAGGACGACCATCAAGAGGTGGAGGACGACCACTTAGCAGGGGATGACTGCTCTCAAGGTTTATCATGACGTAGGACGAACGCCAGATAACCAAAATCAAACAATGGGGACGGCCATTGGATAAAATGATGAAGGACTATCATCAAGAGGTGGAGGACGACCACCTAGCAGGGGACGACTGCTAAATATCACGACATAGGACGAATGCCGGATAAAAGGTCAACGATGGGGACGGCCATCGGATGAGCATGATGGAGGACGATCATCAAGAGGTGGAGGACGACCACCTAGCAGGGTACGGCTGCTCTCAAGGTTTATCATGACATAGGACGAATGTCAGATAAAAAGAAAATTGTTTTACTGGGGAATAGTAATCACGGACAAGTGTTTACAATCCAAGAAATAAAAGGTATAAGTGTTTGGTATTGTGTATAGATTAAAGATGCGGACGAGCATCCTTAAGACTATGATACGGACGAGTATCAAGTAGAAACAAATACCGACACGTGTTCCGAGATGATGATACGGACGAGTATCAACTGGTTAACAAGGAACACGAATGAGTGTTGAATCTGAAAGAACTCTTCTGGGGAATAGTAGATACAGACGAGCATCCATATTCGAGAAGACAAAAGTGTTTGACACGGTGTATGGATTAAAGATGCGGACGAGCATCCTTAAGACTTATGATACAGACGAGTATCAGGTAGAAACAAATGCTTGACGCATGTTTTGAGATGATGATACGGACGAGTACCAACGAGTTAACAAAGAACACGGACGAGTGTCGAATCTGCGGGGATATAAATGGTGTATACAAGATACGGACGAGTATCTGTACAAGTATGAGTAGAAAGTACGAGTGATGTATAGATGAGTGTTCAATCTGCTGGGGAGAATGACACAGGCGAGTGCCAAAATATCTGGTATACAAAGTGTTTAGGTTACTGTGCTGGGGAGAGTGACATGGACGGATGTCAAAAGGAGAAGAGTATAGTATAAACAAGTATCTGGTATACAAAGCGTTTATGTTACTGTACTGGGGAAAATGACATGGACGGATGTCAAGGAATTGCATATAAGTATCTGTGAGTGCAAAGGGGATGTCTTTTGGCTTTCTGCTGGGGATGAGACACGGACGGGTGCCACAAGGAGTATGTATTTGTATTGGTGAATGTGAGGCAACTGCTTTTGCTGGGGACCCTGGGGGGTGTTCTGTATATTGTTGAGGGGTTGATAATATTCACAAGTGTTGATTCATACCATGGCTTATGATTATGCTACATGTTTGATTTCTGCCGTAATGCTCCGTATTAAACGGAATGCTACGCTTTGCGGGGTGAATATGATGCTAATGCTATGATTATGCAAAAGATACCGATCCGGGATTCGGATCCCAATGTTGTGTAGATCTCTGGTTGATCTATTTGACGTGGACATCCCAGCCGGGGATAAGATCATTGGTAGATCTGATGAAATGACTCTGCTTGGGGAAAAGGGTCAGTGATGGACCTATTCCTATAAATGAGGGACCCAGCTGGGGTTTGTAGAATCTTTCGTCACTCTATTGTGATTCCTTCGTGCGTTGCTCTTCTGGATAGAGGCTGGAACTCTGTGGGGAGATGGTTCCCCGACTTTTGTACTTGACTGAGGAAGACTGATTGGTAACTCGGCTGGGGGAGCAACAAGTGGCAACCCAGCTGGGGAGAAAACACCTTGAGTGCTAAGACTGAGTGAGTGTTGATTTGCCAGCCTGATGGGATGAAGCTTTCATGCCCCATGTTGTGCTTTTGAATGCCTGCAATCTTGCAAAGACAGAGAAACGCCCAAGTAATCCCGAGGCATCCCTTACCGGATTCCGTCATAGGAGTGAGACACTCTCGAGAGTAAGCATATTTCCTGCAAGCACGTATTTTAGGAGAAAAACATTTGTATTTATGCCATCAGTATTTTAAAGACATCAGACATTCTTTGCAAATAAAATGTGCAAAACGAAACATGACTGAAAAATATGATTTTATTAATTCAAGTGCCCTGAATTGGCAAGATACAGTCAAAGAAACATATCTCCTGAAATGAGGAGATTGTTACAAATTGGGAAACAAAATGCTGGCAATGTTGACGACGCTTCAAGGAGCTTCCCTCCTGCTATGACTCGTATGACTTTTGACGTTCTTCTCGTCTTGCTTTCTGAAGAAGGCTGATTCTGAAAGAGGCTTGATCCTTTTCAAAGTTTACCAAGTTGTAAGTGATATAGACGAATTCGAGATGCAATTGTTCGCTTATTCCCTTATTTTGCATGGATCGCCCTTTCGGGTTTTCAATCCATCGGGATACCCATTTTTGCCTGAGGTTTCCAATGTGGCTTTTCAACTCAGCGGGTGTACATTTCTTTTTATTTATTTCCCTTATTTTTGCCCAAGTCTTTTATTCTGTTTTTGACTTGCCGGGATGCCCTATTTTTGCCTGGACTTACATTCTGTTTTTATGTCCAGCGGGTCACTTTTATGCGAAGTATTTTTTAACTGCATCTGAATTCACAGGGGACGGGAAATCTTCACCATCCATGGTGCTGAGCATCAGTATCCCACCAGAGAAAACATTCTTTACCACGAATGGTCCTTCATAGTTTGGAGTCCATTTGCCCCTGTGGTCTGTATGAGGAGGGAGGATTCTTTTCAGCACAAGATCTCCTACTTGGTACTCTCGGTGCCTAACTTTCTGATCGAAGGCTTTCTTCATTCTTTTCTGATATAGCTGCCCATGACAGATTGCAGCCAATCTTTTCTCTTCAATCAGACTCAGTTGTTCGTATCGGGACCGGACCCACTCTGCTTCGTTCAGCTTAACATCCATCAGTACTCGCAAGGAGGGTAATTCAACTTCAACAGGTAGGACTGCCTCCATACCATACACAAGCTGATACGGTGTTGCCCCAGTGGATGTTCTGATTGACGTGCGGTACCCCTGCAAGGCAAATGGCAACATCTTATGCCAGTCTTTGTAGGTGACTACCATCTTCTGCACAATCTTCTTGATATTCTTGTTAGCTGCCTCAACAGCGCCATTCATCTTTGGCCTGTAAGGAGAAGAATTGTGGTGTTGGATCTTGAAGTCCCGGCATAGCTCTGCCATCATTTTATTGTTTAGATTGGAACCATTATCAGTAATGATTCGCTCGGGCACTCCATACCGACAAATGATATCCCTCTTCAAGAATCGGGCTACCACTTGTCTTGTAACATTGGCATAAGAAGCTGCTTCAACCCACTTGGTAAAATAGTCAATGGCTACCAGGATGAATCTATGGCCATTTGAAGCAGTCGGTTCGATCTTGCCAATCATATCAATGCCCCACATAGCAAAGGGCCAGAGTGAAGACATTATATTCAAAGGATTGGGAGGCACATGCACCTTATCCGCATAAATCTGGCATTTATGGAATTTCCTGGCATAAGCACAACAATCGGCATCCATTGTGATCCAGTAATAACCTGATCTTAGCAACTTTTTAGCCATGGCATGCCCTCCCGCATGGGTACCAAAGGATCCTTCGTGCACCTCGTGCATTAACAAGTCTGCTTCTGCCCTATCAACGCACCTGAGGAGTACCATATCAAAGTTTCTCTTGTATAGGGAAACATCAGTGTTCAGAAAGAAACTACCAGCAAGCCTTCTCAAAGTCTTCTTATCATTGGAAGATGCCCCAGGTGGGTATGTTTGATCCTCCAAGAAGCACTTAATGTCATAAAACCAAGGCTTATCATCTTTGACAATATCTGCTGCAAATACATATGCTGGTTTGTCAAGTCTGGACACTGAAATCTGCGGTACAAAGTTGGCAGCTTGGACTTTGATCATTGACGAAATGGTAGCCAGAGCATCTGCAAACTGATTCTCGTCCCGAGGGATATACTCAAGCTTGACTGTTGTGAAGAAAGTCAATAACCTCCTTGTATAATCCCTGTAAGGTATCAGATTATCCTGGTGGGTGTACCATTTGCCGTTGGTTTGATTAACTACCAAAGCTGAATCTCTGAATACAGTCAATGTCTTGATCCTGAGGTCAATGGCTTCCTCAAGACCCATAATGCAAGCTTCGTATTCAGCTTCGTTGTTAGTGCAGTTGAAGGTGAGTTTTGCCGAGAAAGGCATGTGAACTCCCTTAGGTGTAATGAGTACTGCACCAACACCACGACCATTCATATTAACAGCCCCATCAAACATCATAGTCCATTCTTCTTCTGGGCCAGGCCCTTCAGTGTGAATGGGCTCTTCATGATCTTTTGCTTTTATGAACATGATGTCTTCATCAGGGAAGTCAAATCTCATAGGCTGGTAATCATCAATAGGTTGCTCAGCAAGATATTCAGACAATACACTGCCTTTGATGGCTTTCTGAGATGTGTACTGAATGTCATATTCTGTGAGAATCATTTGCCATCTTGCAACCCGTCCGGTAAGAGCTGGCTTCTCGAAAATGTACTTAACTGGGTCCATTTTGGATATCAATAAAGTAGTGTGGGTCAGCATATACTGTCTCAGTCGGCGAGCAGCCCACGCTAAAGCACAACAAGTTTTCTCGAGCAGTGAATAACGTTGTTCACAGTCGGTAAACTTTTTGCTCAGGTAGTATATTGCATACTCTTTTCGACCAGACTCGTCATGCTGGCCCAGCACACACCCCATTGACTCTTCTAATACTGTCAAGTACATTATCAGAGGTCTTCCTTCAACTGGAGGCATAAGGATTGGTGGTTCTTGCAGGTATTCTTTGATTTTGTCAAAAGCCTTCTGGCAGTCTTCGTTCCACCTGACCGTCTGTTCTTTTCTTAACAGCTTGAACAAGGGTTCACAAGTTGCAGTAAGGTGAGATATGAACCTTGAGATGTAGTTTAATCTACCTAGAAACCCTCGAACTTCTTTTTCAGACTTCGGTGCAGGCATTTCTTGAATGGCCTTGACTTTATCAGGGTCAACTTCAATCCCTTTCTCGCTTACAATAAAGCCCAGCAGCTTACCAGATCGTACCCCGAATGTGCACTTGTTGGGGTTCAACTTCAATTGGTACTTCCTCAGGCGCTTGAATAGCTTCAGCAGATTTACCAGGTGGTCTTCCTCTGTGAGGGACTTGGCAATCATGTCATCCACATAACACTCGATTTCTTTATGGATCATATCGTGGAATAATGTTACCATAGCCCGTTGATATGTTGCGCCAGCATTCTTCAATCCGAATGGCATCACTTTATAACAGAAAGTGCCCCAGGGTGTGATGAAGGTTGTCTTCTCCATGTCTTCAGGTGACATCCTGATCTGATTGTATCCTGAAAATCCGTCCATGAAGGAGAACACCGATAACTGAGCCGTATTATCAACCAATACATCAATGTGAGGTAATGGGAAATCATCTTTCGGGCTAGCTCTGTTCAGATCCCGGTAGTCAACACACATCCTTACTTTGCCGTCTTTCTTAGGCACAGGTACTATATTAGCAACCCACGGTGGATAGCTAGTTACAGCAAGGAACCCGGCGTCCCACTGCTTTTGTACCTCTTCTTTGATCTTCATTGCCATGTCTGGGCGAGTACGGCGCAGCTTCTGTTTAACTGGCGGGCAATCTTCTCTTAAAGGCAGCTTGTGCATAACAATATCGGTGTCCAACCCTGGCATATCTTGATAAGACCAAGCAAACACATCCACATATTCCTGAAGCAGGTCAATCAGTTGTCTCTTCACTGAGTCTTGTAGGCAAGCCCCGATTTTGACTTCTTTCACGTCTTCACCTGTACCGAGATTAATCGTTTCAACCTCCTCCTGATGAGGAGTGATAACCTTCTCCTCTTGTCTTAACAACCTGGCTAACTCTTCAGGAAGCTCGTAATCTTCTTCAACCCCTTCATCAGCTTGATTGATAAGATTGTCAGAGTCATACGAAGTCATAGCCGTGTTGTTGTCGGTGCGGTCTGGAAGGCACTCTCTGCAAGGGTTCAGTTTATTCATTTTAGTGATTGATTTTAATCTTGTTTAGAAAAGTGAAATAAAGTTGTCATTTTGAAAACATTGCCATTTATTTTTTGTACAAAAAGAAAAATGGAAAAACAGTGAGCGGAAAAGAAAAAGACTCATTTGCAAAAGATGTCTGATATTTCATTGATTAATCTTGTTGCACAAAAATTACAGATGGCCCGATTACAAAATGAGTCTTGTCATCTTGGGCAAGATGCAAGACTTGATGCATGCTTAAAATATACAGGAAATAATAATTACTCTGCAGGAGTAACTCTTATAATTTCCTGGGAAGACCAGTTTGAGATACTGCTCCCCGGGATCTTTGGACGAATCCAGCTTTCCAGGTTGCGTTCATCTTCCGACTCATCTTCCAAGTTGTTGACAGCATCGGGGGTGAGCATCCCCCCACTAACAAAGTTGGGCTTTTTGGCAGCCTCTGCTTGATCTTGTTGAGTTGGTTTGTAACCCAACCCAAATCTATCTTCTTTATTCTCCACAGGCAACAGTTTGCCCCAGCCTTGAGCGTTTCCTTCTTCCACCACCTTCCGGGCTTGCTGGTAGGATGTCATGGAAGTCCCAAGTACAACAGAGGTTTCATTAATATTCAGGGCCTCAAACCCTTGACTCATCGTTTCGTGGATCTCCCCATCCATCTCAATATATTTGTATGTAGCCAGATGGCTAACAAAAATATCCTCCTCCCCACAAATAGTAACGATTTGGCCCTCCCACTCGAATTTTAACTTCTGGTGAAGGGTAGACGTAACTGCGCCAGCGGCATGAATCCATGGTCTACCCAACAAACAGCTGTAGGCAGGCTGAATGTCCATCACGTAGAAGGTCGTTTTGAAAGTTTGTGGGCCAATCGTTATAGGCAACTCAATTTCTCCCAGAACTGATCTCTTAGAGCCGTCAAAGGCTCTCACTACCAAGTTACTGGGACGTAATGCCAATCCTTCATACTCCAGCTTCACAAGGGCTTTTTTAGGCAAGACATTGAGGGATGACCCTGTGTCTACCAGTACATGTGAGAGAACTGCACCCTTACACTCCATGGTAATGTGCAAAGCCTTGTTGTGATTGCGGCCTTCCGTAGTCAAATCAGTGTTGGTAAATCCTAGTCCATTACTAGCATTAACATTTCCCACCACAGCTTCCAACTGATTGACCGTGATCTCTTCCGGCACATAAGCTGCGTGCAAGACTTTTAGTAGTGCGTTCCGATGAGCCTCGGAGCACATAAGCAATGATAGAATGGAGATCTTGGAAGGCGTCTGGTGAAGCTGGTCCACTATCTTGTAATCACTTTTCTTGATGATTCTCATGAATTCATCAACTTCTTGATCAAAAGGTGTTTTCAAAGCTTCTTTAACAACTTTCTCTTCTTGCACCATGCTCTTCTCTTTTGCCTTGGCAGCAGCTTCTGCTTCAGCAGTGGGTCTTTGAATTTGCGGGGCAAAGAGACGTCCGCTTCGAGTGAAGCCTCCGCCTCCTCCCACATTGTCTATTTGTGGTGAAGAAGTTGATGATTCGAAAGTGATTTTCTGTCCTTCGCAGTATAGATCGGAGCCGTAATGCCAAGGGATGGCATTACTGCTTTCATAAGGTACTGGCCCAGGCACTGTGATAGTGACTGGACTGATGGCAGCTGCAGAAGGGACTGTGATAGTATGTGGATCATAGTATATTGTGACTGGTGCTCTGGTAGGAGTGGAATTTTTTGAGTTGTAGGCGGAATCATTTGCAGGATCATAATAAATTGTAACTGTTGAGACACTTGCATTGTTTGCTGCTGATGTTGTAGGAGACATTGTTGGAAGGATGGGCGTTGTTGTTGTAGGAGACTCTGAATGAAGGGGTGCTGAAGTTGTAGAAGGGATGTTTGCTGATATTTGGTCCGTTGAAGTAACAGATGAAGCATTTGTTGATGAGATTGAAGAGTTGTTTGGAACAATGGTTGTTGCAGTTGTAGGAGGCTCTGGAACTGTGGTTAAAGAGATTGCCGGATTGGTAGGTATTGATGTTGTGATTTGAAGCAAGCCACTCTGGATGAGACCGTCTATGCCATCCCTCAAGTTATCACAACCATTCACTGAAATGTTGCAATAAGCACACCCTAGCTCGCATCCCGGGAACATTTGACATTCAAGGAGTTGAGCTTTAATCTCTACCAAGGGTGTCCGAATCTGACCAACACTGGTTATCAAGTAAGACGGCTTGTCTTCTTCAATAGCGTTGATTCTGGGACCACCATGGTGTGGCATAGGGTTCTTGTTAACATTTGGTGGTGGTGCAAAGTTCAGAGCTTTGGAGTCTACCAAGTCTTGTACCTTCATGTGCAAGGCTCTGCACTTCTCCGTACTATGGCCAGGTGCATTTGAGTGAAAAGCGCATCTGGCGCTGGCGTCATAATTTCTGGGTAGACTGGCAGGATCTGGAGGTGCCAATGTCCTTAGCTCAACCAGGTTGAGTTTCAGGAGTTGTGGCAGTAATGTGGCATAGGGCATAGGGATCGGATCGATCACCCTATTGGCCTGAGAGGGTCTCTGTTGAAATGGTCTTTGCTGATTGCTGTTGTTGGTGTTGTTGTTGTTATAATTTCTCTGAGGAGGATAAGGAGTTTGTTGCTGGTAATTCTGTTGCTGAGGTTGATAAGCTGGTTGAGGATGAATTGGAGCGGGAATGGTGACTGCTGCCACAGACCTATGAACATATTGGGGTCTTCCCCTGCTGGTATGGATTGCATTGGTTTCACCAGTTCTTCTTGGGCCTACAAAAGGCTTTCTTGGGTTGCTGGATGAGCTGGCACCGTTGTCAGAAATTTTGCCCATCTTTAATAGGCTTTCGATTCTTTCCCCGGCTATGACTACATCAGCAAAGCTAGTGGAAGAAAAGGCAGCCAGCCTGTCAATGTATGTTCCTTGGAGGGTGTTCATAAACATATCAGCCATCTCCCTCTCTGACATGGGTGGCTGGACAGCAGCAGCAAGCTGTCTCCACCTTTGCGCGTACTCCCGGAAGCTTTCCCTGGATGATTGTGACATTCCCATCAGGAGGGTCCTGTTGGGAGCCATATCCAAGTTGTACTGATACTGTCTGATAAAGGCCTCTGCCAGGTCCTTCCAGCATCTAATGGTTGCTCTAGTTAGGTGAGAGTACCATTCCCTGGAAGCTCCAGTTAAGCTATCCTCAAAATAAAACATCCATAGCTTTTCGTCCATGGTATATGCCTTCAGCCTCCCCAGAAAGGATTGTAAATGGGTTCGGGGACAGGATGTTCCGTTGTACTTCTCAAAGCACGGTGGTTTAAATTTGTGGGGAATCCTGACCCCGTCCACTAAGCCCATGTCCATAACATCAAAGCCCAACGAATTCTGGGACTCCAGGGACCTTAGTTTCTCAGCAATCTCATCTAGCCTTCTGTCATAGGCTTCCTCCCCAGCTCCCATCACTGTGAATTGATCTTCCTGGGGGTCTTCTTGCAGCACTCTACCTGCAGTGGCAGTCCCTTGCACATTAACAGGGATGTTGATCTCTGGGTGCAGGTGGGGTCCATAGACTGGGGGATTAACATGGGGTTGAACTCTTTCATTGTTACTGGTCCCAGTAGTCCCTGGATGAGGGTCTTCCTGATTCCTCCCCTCTACTAGTGCTCTTAACCTCTCTTGGCTTTGAGCCATATTATTCATCACCTCCATAAACTGTGTCATCTGATTCCTCATTTCCAATCTTTCATTGGCCATTTGGTTCCTGACCTCTGTAAGGTCCTGCTGTACTTGGTCCATTTGTATGCCCGGAAGATTGTTGCGGGTGGGATATCTGTGTGGACGGTTGAGTGGAAACCCTCGACGTCGAGCAATAGTTCCTGAAGTCACAACAGAGTTAGTAACAATAAAACAAAAACCTACAAAACAAAACAAAAGGTTAGTATGCAATGCAGTATGCTTATTTGTATCCAAGGTATCCAGCTTGGCACTTGGTTTTGACCTTTCCAGACCCTTGAGGAAGATGCTTTTGATGTTGCTTGAAGAATTCAGATAAAACAAACCAGCACATATATTACAAAAAGTAAATGATACATAGTTTGCTTTTTACAATACATGCCCTCTGAGGGGTCAAAAAATACAACATAAAGAAAAGTACATAAAATGAAAGCAACAACAAGCAAAAGTCAAACACCAAGACCAAACTCATCCTCCTGAACTTCCTTGAGAAGTGCTTCAGTCACAGGATCAGCTGGACGCTCTGTGAGGTTCCTGATGAGAAGATTCCTTGTAGTAACAGCTGCAGTTAGCCTCTTGTGTTGACTCTGGTCCTTTGACCTCTTTACACCAGCTCTAATCTTCAATTCTGAGATCTCTCTCTGGGCTGCTGCCAGGGCTTCCTGTTGCTCTTTTGCACTAGCTTCCAGCTGCTCAATCTTATCCTGAGTCCTTTTATCCTCCTGAGTACGGGCTTCGGTGATCCTGACCCACCTAGCCTGACTCTCCTTCAGGTACAAATCAGTCCTAGCTCTCTGGAATTGGGCCTCTTTGCAGGCATTCTTCAAGATCTGTTCTCCAGCCCTAGACTTCTTAATGTAATCCTCAGACTTCTCAATTCTGGCTAGATGCTCCACCTTTAGCTTTTCTAACCTCTCAATATCCAGACGACCATCACTCCTCTCCCAGAGGGTCCTCTGCAGAGCCTGAGTCAGATTCTCATTTCTCTCTTTCAATTTCTCAAACTCCTCTAAGCTGACAGTTGCTGGAGGTGGTGCTGTGGAGGGTCCAGGCACATCTTCAATAGTGAAGGGCATCCCAGAAACTTGAGCCCTGGCATGAGACCACTCATAGTACTGGGCTGAGGCCACATTATTGCATCTCCCAAGAATAGTTACCCCCTTAGTCTGCACATTGTCCCAGGCCCAGGATGCCTGCCTGACAATAGCCAGATTAGGCTTGACTTCACAATAAAGAGTCTCAGTCAGATCCTGTGCTCTAGGAGGGTGGACTAATGCATAGCCCAGTTGTCTTTTGAATAGCATAGGGTTGTAGTTGATGCAACCCTTCACTCCTATCAGAGGCACATTGGGAAATTGTCCGCAACTAGTAATGATGTCTCTGCCCTTGGTGCTCTGAGTGCACCACCTGATGTCATCTGAGGTTAGAGCAACAAGCCTCCTAGCCCAGTTCTTCTGCTGGTGAGGGTTCAAGAATGCATCAGTCTTTGGCAAATGCTTGAGCAGCCAAGTATGGAACAAAGGAGCACAACATCTTACTAATCTTCCCCTTTGCTTTTCATTCCTTTGATGAACAGAGTAGTAAAGATCTCCCAGTAAGGTGGGCACTGGGTTTCTCAGGATGAAAAGATGGATTGCATTCTTGCTAACAAACCTAGGCTCATCTGCAAAAAGTATGACCCCATATATGCTAAGGGCCAACAGAGCACAGACTGCCTTCCACTCCCCCAAGGAGGCCTTCAGAATAGCCTGAGAAGTCAAGAAATCCAGATGAAAACCAGAGACTCCAGCTTTAGCTGTCAAATTCTGCCCAATCAGAACTGGTTCCAGATATAATGCCTTTGCTACCTCCTCATTACTAGGGAAAGCCATCTCAGGGTTGAAGGGGATTCCACCCCTGATAGGTACACCAATCAGTGATGAATACTCTTCCAACAAGGGTCCCAACTGAAAAATTCTGGAAGGTGAAGCACCTCAGAGGGGGATCATAGAACTGCAGGCAAGTATGAATCAAGCTCCTCTGTGAAGGGTCCAAATCCATAACCACATCAAGGATCCCTCCATAATGTTCTCTGAAAAGTGGTATATGGTTTGGAGTAATCAGGGTCTGAATCTTCCTGATGCTAGCCAACTCAGGCTCAAAGAAATGATAAGAGATGTTACTCTTTTTGGGTGCCATGTTGCTGAAGAAGAGTTGAGATAGATGCTGAGAATAACACTGAAGATGGGCCACTGACAGGCTGAGACTGGTGGTGCAGGTGACTGAAGCAGGTAGCTGATAACTGAGGCAAGTACTGATGAAGATAGGTCTATGCTGAAGAAGGGGTCAAAACCAAGCCAAAATGATAGGATGGATACCCTGAAAAACAAATAAACACATGTTAAAATGATGCAATGATGATGTATGCAAATGATATGCAAGGGTTTGTGACTGAGCTGGATCTGATTAACTGCCTTGATATAGGTCCATGTATGTTCAAGAAATCCAGATGGAGGTTCATAAGTCCAGTAACCAAGGTGGGGGACTCAAATAAAGAGTCACATGTCCAGGGTTAAAAATCACAAGAACTGTTCCAACATGGAGTACTCTTAATAAAATCCAAGTAACAGGGTATGCTGAGGTCAAGGGTACCTGCAAACCTGTAAACAACCCAACCCCCTCACAGGTGATGTTCTAAAATAAGGATCCTCAGACTTGGATCCGTTATGAGAAGTGTAAACACCTCTAACCCGGAGGTACAGTGTTTACAATAACCATAAAAGATCCTCCTCTAATTCACCTCAGCTTCTGAAGGTCAATACTAAAGGTCATCCAGACTTAGCAGGCTTCCCAGATAGCCCTAGCACTACAGGAAATCTGCAGCACAGAGTTCTCAAGAAGAAACCCATATCTGAACCGTGTTTCATATTCCCGCACCAGACCGAAATGGAATGGGAAAGAACATGAGCCACTCTAGCCTAGGTGTCACTCAGGTCCCAGGTATAGGACCTTAACTCTCAGTAAAACACCCACCCACCAAAGCAACAAAACAGATCCAGCCAGCACAGTATGACAGTATGATATATGTAAAGCTATAAAGAAAGCAATAAAACAACTGTACATAAAGCAAAAATAAATACAAATACAAGCACAAATAGAACATAACACCCCAGTAAACACAAATCAAACAAGCGCTAGGAGGAACCCACAAAAAGAACCAGAAGCCCTGGTTACAGTATAAGGATCCCCAGCAGAGTCGCCAAGCTGTCGCTCCCACTAAATGAAGCCGGGTCAAATAGGGTACAGACGCGAACGGTCGGAGAAAGAAGGATGCGAGAACACACAGGAGTGAACTCACAGGAAATGAATAGAGTCGCCAGCTAGGCATTTTTATCCCGGAGGAAAGGTAATGCTGCATAAACCTAAGAAAAGATACGGATAAGACGGTTGCGAACCAGAGAGACTGAGAAAGGGAGTTGGTTACAACCTGGGAAGGTATTAGCACCCAGATTGTCCGTCGTACTCGACGGGATCCACGCTTAAGAGATTTGTGTTTTAAAGGGGTAGTGTCAGTGCAATCTGTGTATAAAAGAGCTGGAAGAAAATGTACAGGTGTCAGTGTAAAGGAAGTGTAAAGTGTATAAATGATGTGTCAGTGTAAGAATGAGAATGAATTGCTCAAGATTATGAGGCTTAAAGAAATGAGCTGGAAGAGGGGGAATATACAGAGACTTTTGTTCGATAACTGTTAAGTTATGCCTACGTATCCTCTCGTGCAATGAGGAAGTCAGAACACCGTAGTTCGACCCAAAGAGACTGAAAGATGAATTGACTTGTGAACTGCCTAATTGCCTATGCTCAAGTGTATGACCTGTCTGGCTCAGGTGCAAACTGTCTTGCATTAGACGGAAGAAGCAAGTTCTCGTTTGTGAGTGAATGAGATGAGAAAAGAATCCCAGAGGAGACGATGATTGTTTGTTTTTGTATTTTCAGTCTTTTATTGCTTTTGAAAGTTTGTCATAAGTTAATGATCTTAAGCCTAAACCAATGGATTTAGTAAACTCATCACATCTTCCCTCTGATTAGGGGTAATGAGAATACCTTAAGTGTGAAGTCAGCTTCTCACACTTAATCACCTTTGATGCAGGATTAAGATCATTAACCTACTTGTGATTATTTAAATGTTTTTGGTGTTTTTGTTTAGTGTTGAGTAATGAGGTTAAGCCATAATCAAAGATTAAACAGACTCATTACACCATCCTAATAGAAGGATAATAGATGAGAGTGTTTAAGCTGAGGAAAGCTCCTCAACTTAATCCATGATTAGGGATTAAACTCATGACAAAACAAGCCTTTGGTTAAGTGGATTTTATTTAATGATATGATGAAGAAGTGAGTTTTAGGGTTTGTAAGACAACTTGAGGGGGACTTGTCCATTAACACTAGGGTTAGTCCTTCTTAACCAATTAAGGAAGAATTAGAACCCTAATGCAAGGCCCAAGTTACAAGCTTGATGTCTTGATGATTATTATGTGGATTGATTAAAGGAGTTAAACACATTAAGGGTTCAACACTTAGGATTAAAGTTATACACTCCATCCTAATAGAAGGATGCAGGCATAAACTTAATCACAAAGCCTTAAAGCCTTTAGGGTTTAGTCCCTGATTATGAGGTGAGAAGAGAAGACTCAATGAGACACAAAGGTAAAACTAAGTGGGGGGACTAATCAAAACCCTAATCATTGTCATGCTTGGTTGTTCCTAAGGTTTGTGAGGTTTACAAGATAAGTCTTCAATGGAACCACCAGGAAGCAGATGAAAGGATCAGGAGGAGCAAAGTAACTTGCTTCATTGAAGAAGACAAGTCACCTGAGGAGAGAAAGTAAGAAGAAAAAGAATGAGCAAGCTCAATCTCAAACTCATAACAAAATGCAGCATGGATGCATAAGAGAGATGAAAAGAAGTTATGAGAAGTGAAGGCAAATTCACTTCTCAAAGTGACTTACCACCTGAAAAATTAGTGAAGGAAATGCAATGCAATGCAAGATGAGGTGAGATGGCATGATGCAAACCAAAACCAGGAGCATATATGAGATGATAATGATGCTATGAGATGATGCAAACATGAAACAAAGCATGGGGATGATCATACAAGCTTATGGATGCAAATGAAACAAGTTAAGAACCATGAACATACATGAAAAGTTATGAAATGCATATGGCATACAACATAGCAAATGCAAGATGCAATGATCAAACATGCTTCTAATATGTCTTAAGATGTCAAATGAATCAAATGGGTACACAAAGTGCTATGGAAAGTCAAGGTATGCAAGCAAATGCAAGATGGATGCATATGGAAGCCCAAATTAGGGTTTATGATCAAAGCATCAAACAAAAACCAAAATCAGAAGCAAACATCAAGATAAAAAATTGAAAATGCATTCAAAGGATCCCTAACCCTATACTAACTCACTGTCCAAAGGAGGGGTTCCAACTCTTAACCTAATGCAAGTTATGAATTTCCTAAGTTTCCTAGGGTTTTTGGGTATCTTAACAAGAAAAATGTCAAATAAATGGAAAATGTAAGATCAATTCATGCCAAATTAATCTCACAAACTACATGATATGCATAACACAATGCAAAAAGAATCAAAGTCCAACTCTCAATGGTTAGGCAGAAATGATTTTTTGAAGTTTGGATCAAAATAATGCTTTGAAAATGAATTAATTCTATGGAAAATTCTCAAAATGCATCAAGATCAAAAAAGAAATTTGGTTTGAGGGTTGGACAATGTTTCTAAATGTTTTTAAAGGTTTCATGAATTTTTTGGTGATTTTTAAATACCTAAAAGTATTTTTAATTAATTAATCCTCATTAATTAATTAAAAATAAACTTTTAAATATTTAAAAATACTTTTTAAATGCGAAAAATAAAAATAAAAATATTTTTGTGTTTTAAAAGTTGGTGAAATCTTTTACAAAAAATTTCATAATTTTTAAATGGTTTTTGCTATTTTAAATAAAATGTGTAAAACAAATAAGAAAAAATGAATTAAAAATTGAATAAACCAGAAGTAAACACAAGGGAAGGCGGAGATTGAATCTGGGAAATAATTTGTTGACTGCGCGCCAGATCTTGTGGCTGGAGTTCAAACTGAGTTAAATCTAATTAATTAATTTTTAAATCCTAATTAACAACTAATGATCTAATCTGGACCACATAACACGCGCGGGAGAGACAGATCCAATGGTCCATATTTAAACCTAGCCCTAACCCTAATTAGCCTTTAATTACTTTCAGGTGGCCGGAAAAGACCTCCGGTCGTCTTCTCCGGCCACACCTCCCCTGAGCAAAACCAAAACCTCACTTCTAGGTTATTTCTGGAGCTCTAAAGCTCCAGATCAACTCCCCTCATCCCCCTGAACCTGAATCCACCCTCAAAACTCATTTCTTTTCACTCAATCCCATGATTCGAAGAAGAACATAAATATGGAAAAAATTTCAGACAAGCAATACATTCTCATTTCTCAACCATTTTCACTAATTCCAAGTTCAGTGTGATCAGTGAAGCATGCTTAATCATTTTGTAACATAAAATAGAGGTTCTGGAAAAATTAATTCGAATGGCTACCTGAGATGGAGCTTTCACCCTTTGAGCTTTCTGGCTGCTTCCTTGGTGCAAAAAGCTTCTAATGACCTTCCTGAGGAGTTTACAATGCTTGGAAAACTTTGTGTGTGGCTGGTTTGGGAGTTTGCACTCCAACTGGTCAGAAATCGTATCTGGCTTGGGGTGTGTTCTTGGCTGTTTTGATGGGTGGTTTTGGGTCAGTGGATGATTCAGAAATGAATGGTGGTGTTTGTTTGAAGATTGAGTGGTTGAGTTGGGAGATTCGAAAGCTTTTGCAAGAGGGAGAGATTTTGTGAATGCTGAGTTGTGTTGTGTTTCAGGCTTGCTTCCTGTTGTGTTTAGCTTGCATTTGATCCACATAAACAAATCCCATTGGTCAGATGACATGACATGTGCTTTATTGATTGGTATGGGTGCTTTTGCAAAAATGTCAACTTTGTGTAAGAGAAGCATGGGTCACTTTCTAGCTAAGTACAAGGAGGGTGTGCTGCGCAGCATGATGTGAGGAAGGGCCTAGGATTGATCAGCCAACTAGCCAGCAAGTGGATGAGATGTTATCATGAGTTTTGCAACTTGCCTTGCCTTTGGTTCTCATGAAGGAAACTTGATCCATAATCCATGAAACATGTGATTCCTTGGGTGCATTCTGAACTTTAGATGTTGTGTGATCATGTTGTGTGGATTAGAAGCCCATTTGATGACTTAATTGGCCTTGAGAAGTGAATTTGCAACTTTGCCTCTTTGGTGCATGACTTGAAATTTAGTGATTTTTGCCAACTTTGACAAGCCATAACTTTTGATCAAAGATGAATTAGGTCATGTTCTTGTACTTTTTGAAAAGGGAAAGATCTATTCTACAACTTTCATGACCAAAGTTTTTCCATTTGAAGCTTTCTTGAATCAAAAAGTAAGGGTTGAAAAAGTTGCCTAAAATGACATTTTCATTAAAAGTCAAACTTGCCCAAAAAGTCAACTTTGCAAAAGACTTGAAATTATTCAATTTTGTGAACTTCCAACCTCTTCTATGATCAAATAAAGATCATAAACAATCAAAATGATGAAGGACACCCTTTGGTTGGGTCATTGGGGGCCTCAGATGCCCTGATTTTGCACTGACTTGCTTGAAAAGTCAACTCTTGATCAGATGACTTCCCCATGGAATTTATTCATGAAAATTGATATGCATACTCCCTATACCATATAGAGACCAATAGAAACAAGAATTACCAAAAAATTTGGAGTTATGGCCTTTGAAACCAAAACCCTAATTCTAGGTCATCTGTGTAGTCAAGCCTGGCTCTGCTTCCATACCATCCTCAGTTCTTGTGATTCTTTGGCATTCTTTACTTTAAGAGGATATAATATGATACTTGAACACACATGGACCCCTTTGAAGTGATTGATGGCCTTTGGAGTGGCTCAAGAAGCTCATGGACTGCTCAGATCACAAACCCTAGATGCAGATGACTTAGAATCTATGCAGTGAATAAAAAATGTGGTATGAGATGGTATGATTGAGATTATGCATATGAGAATGATCACAAGCCGTGGTGTGAGTGGGTGAGGGCAAATTTGGGGTGTTTACAACCATCACTCCTCTCCCAGAGGGTCTTCTGTAGAGCCTGAGTCAGATTCTCATTTCTCTCTTTCAATTTTTCAAACTCCTCTAAGCTGACAGTTGCTGGAGGTGGTGTTGTGGAGGGCCCAGGCACATCTTCAATGGTAAAGGGCATCCCAGAAATTTGAGCCCTGGCATGAGACCACTCATAGTACTGAGCTGAGGCTACATTGTTGCATCTCCCAAGAATGGTTACCCCTTTAGTCTGGACATTGTCCCAAGTCCAGGATGCTTGCCTGACAATAGCCAGATTAGGCTTGTTCTCACAATAAAGGGTCTCAGCTAGATCTTGTGCTCTAGGAGGGTGGACTAATGCATAGCCCAGTTGTCTTTTGAATAGCAGAGGGTTGTAGTTGATGCAACCCTTCACTCCTATCAGAGGCACATTGGGAAATTTCCCACAACTAGTAATGATATCTCTGCCCTTGGTGCTCTGAGTGCACCACCTGATATCATCTGAGGTTAAAGCAACAAGCCTCCTAGCCCAGTTCTTCTTCTGGTGAGGGTTCAAGAATGCATCAGTCTTTGGCAAATGTTTGAGAAGCCAAGTATGGAACAAAGGAGCACAGCATCTCACCAGTCTTCCCCTTTGCTTTTCATTCCTTTGGTGAACAGAGTAGTAGAAATCTCCCAGTAAGGTGGGCACTGGGTTCCTCAGGATGAAAAGATGGATTGCATTCTTGCTAATGAACTTAGGCTCATCTGCAAACAATATGACCCCATATATGCTAAGGGCCAATAATGCACAGACTGCCTTCCACTCCCCCATGGAGGCCTTCAGAATAGCCTGAGAGATCAAGAAATCCAGGTGAAGACCAGAGACACTAGCCTTGGCAGTCATGTTCTGCCCAATCAGAACTGGTTCCAGATACAATGCCTTTGCCACCTCTTCATTACTAGGGAAAGCCATCTCAGGGTTGAAGGGGACTCCACCCCTGATAGGTACACCAATCAGTGATGAATACTCCTCCAATAAGGGTCCCAACTGAAAATTCTGAAAGGTGAAGCACCTCAGAGGGGGATCATAGAACTGCAGGCAAGTATGAATCAGGCTCCTCTGTGAAGGGTCCAAATCCATAACCACATCAAGGATCCCTCCATAATGTTCTCTGAACAGTGGTATATGGTCTGGAGTAATCAGGGTTTGAATCTTCCTGATGCTAGCCAACTCAGACTCAAAGAAATGATAGGAGATGTTACTCTTCTTAGGTGCCATGTTGCTGAAGAAGAGCTGAGACAGATGCTGAGAATAACACTGAAGATGGGCCACTGACAGGCTGAGACTGGTGATGCAGGTGACTGAAGCAGGTAGCTGATAGCTGAAGTAAGCACTGATGAAAATAGGTCTATGCTGAAGAAGGGGTCAAAACCAAGCCAAAATGTAGGATGGATACCCTGAAAAACAAATAAACACATGTTAAAATGATGCAATGAGGATGTATGCAAATGATATGCAAGGGTTTGTGACTGAGCTAGGTCTGATTAACTGCCTTGATATAAGTCCAGGTATGTTCAAGAAATCCAGATGGAGGTTCATAAGTCCAGTAACCAAGGTGGGGGACTCAAATAAAGAGTCACATGTCCAGGGTTAAAAATCACAAGAACTGTTCCAACATGGAGTACTCTTAATCAAATCCAAGTAACAGGGTATGCTGAGGTCAAGGGTACCTGCAAACCTGTAAACAACCCAACCCCCTCACAGGTGATGTTCTAAAACAAGGATCCTCAGACTTGGATCCGTTATGAGAAGTGTAAACACCTCTAACCCGGAGGTACAGTGTTTACAATAACCATAAAAGATCCTCCTCTAATTCACCTCAGCTTCTGAAGGTCAATACTAAAGGTCATCCAGACTTAGCAGGCTTCCCAGATAGCCCTAGCACTACAGGAAATCTGCAGCACAGAGTTCTCAAGAAGAAACCCATATCTGAACCGTGTTTCATATTCCCGCACCAGACCGAAATGGAATGGGAAAGAACATGAGCCACTCTAGCCTAGGTGTCACTCAGGTCCCAGGTATAGGACCTCAACTCTCAATGGAACACCCACCCATCAGAGCAACAAAACAGATCCAGCCAGCACAGTATGACAGTATGATATATGTAAAGCTATAAAGAAAGCAATAGAACAAACTGTACATAAAGCAAAAATAAAATACAAATGTAAGCACAGATAGCACATAACACCCCAGTAAACACAAATCAAACAAGCGCTAGGAGGAACCCACAAAAAGAACCAGAAGCCCTGGTTGCAGTATAGGGGTCCCCAGCAGAGTCGCCAAGCTATCGCTCCCACCAGATGAAGCCGGGTCAAATGGGGTACAGACGCGAACGGTCGGCGAAAGGAGGATGTGAGAACACACAGGAGTGAACTCACAGGGGATGAATAGAGTCGCCAGCTAGGCATTTTTATCCCGGAGGAAAGGTAATGCTGCATAGACCTAGAAAGATACGGATAAGACGGTTGCGAACCAGAGAGACTGAGAAAGGGGGTTGGTTACAACCTGGGAAGGTATTAGCACCCAGATTGTCCGTCGTACTCGACGGGATCCACGCCTAAAAGATTTGTGTTTTAAAGGGGTAGTGTCGGTGCAATTTGTGTATAAAAGAGCTGGAAAAGAATGTACAGGTGTCAGTGCAAAAGAATGTGAAGGGTGATGTATATAGTGTCAGTGTAAGAACAAAGATGAAATGCTCATGATAATGAGGCTAAAGAATAAGGCTAGAAGGAGGGGGAATATACAGAGACTTTTGTTCGATAACTGTTAAGTTATGCCTACGTATCCTCTCGTGCAATGAGGAAGTCAGAACACCATAGTTCGACCCAAAGAGACTGAAAGATAAATTGACTTGTGAACTGCTTACTTGTCTATGCTCAAGTGTATGACCTGTCTGGCTCAGGTGCTAACTGTCTTGCATTAGACGGAAGAAGCAAGTTCTCGTTTGTGAGTGAATGAGATGAGAAAAGAATCCCGGAGGAGACGATTATTGTTTGTTTTTGAGTTTTCAGTCTTTTATTGCTTTTGAAAGTTTGTCATAAGTTAATGAGCTTAAGCCTAAACCAATGGATTTAGTAAACTCATCACATCTTCCCTCTGATTAGGGGTAATGAGAATGCCTTAAGTGTGAAGTCAGCTTCTCACACTTAATCACCTTTGATGCAGGATTAAGATCATTAACCTACTTATGATTATTTAGATGTTTTTGGTGTTTTTGTTTAGTGTTGAGTAATGAGGTTAAGCCATAATCAAGGATTAAACAGACTCATTACACCATCCTAATAGAAGGATAATAGATGAGGATGTTTAAGCTGAGGAAAGCTCCTCAACTTAATCCATGATTAGGGATTAAACTCATGACAAAACAAGCCTTTGATTAAGTGGATTTTATTTAGTAATATGATGATGAAGTGATTTTTAGGGTTTGTAAGACAACTTGAGGGGGACTTGTCCATTAACACTAGGGTTAGTCCTTCTTAACCAGTTAAGGAAGAATTAGAACCCTAATGCAAGGACCAAGTTACAAGTATGATGTCTTGATGGTTATTAAGTGAATTGATTAAGAGATTTAAACACATTAAGGGTTTAACACTTAGGATTAAAGTTATACACTCCATCCTAATAGAAGGATGCAGGCATAAGCTTAATCACAAAGCCTTAAAACCTTTAGGGTTTAGTCCCTGATTATGAGGTGAGAAGAGAAGATTCAAAGAGACACAAAGGTGAAACTAATGGGGGGACTAATCAAAACCCTAATCATTGTCATGCTTGGTTGTTCCTAAGGTTTGTGAGGTCTTAAGAAAGAAGTCTTCAAAGGAACCACCAAGAAGCAAATGAAAGGAGCAAAGAGAAGCAAAGTAACTTGCTTCATTCAAGAAGTCAAGTCACTTGAGGAAAGAAGGTAAGATAAAGAAGAATGAGCAAGCTCAATCTCAAACACAAAACAAAATGCAGCAATGATGCATAAGAAGGATGAAAAGAAGTTGTGAGAAGTGAAGGCAAATTCACTTCTCAAAGTTACTTACCACCTGAAAAGTTAATGAAAGAAATGCCATGCAATGCAAGATGAGATGAAATGACATGATGCAAATCAAAACCAGAAGCATATATGAGATGATAATGATGCTATGAGATGATGCAAACATGAAACAACACATGGGGATGATCATACAAACTTATGGATGCAAATGAAGCAAGCTTAGAACCATGAACATACATGAAAAGTTATGAAATGCATATGGCATACAACATGGAAAATGCAATATGCAATGATCAAACATGCTTTCAATATGTCTTAAGATGCCAAATGAATCAAATGGATGCACAAAATGCTATGGCAAGTCAAGGTATGAATACAAATGCAAGATGGATGCATATGGAAGCTCAAATTAGGGTTTATGATCAATGCATCAAACAAAAACCAAAATCAGAAGCAAACATCAAGATAAAAATTTGAAAATGTATTCAAAGGATCCCTAAACCTACACAAACTCACTGCCCAAAGGAGAGGTTCCAACTCTTAACCTAATTAGGGTTATGAATTTCCTAAGTTTTCTAGGGTTTTAGGGCACCTTAACAAGAAAAATGCCAAACAAATGGAAAATGAAAGATCAATTCATGCCAATTTAATCTTACAAACTACATGCTAAACAAAATGCAATGCAAAAAGAATCAAAGTCCAACTCTCAATGGTTAGGCAGAAATGATTTTTGGAAGTTTGGATCAAAATAATGCTTTGAAAATGAATTAATTCCATGGAAAATTATTAAAATGCATCAAGATCAAAAAAGAAATTTGGTTTGAGGGTTGGACAATGTTTCTAAATGGTTTTAAATGTTTCATGAATTTTTTGGTAATTTTTAAATACCTAAAAGTATTTTTAATTAATTAATTCTCATTAATTAATTAAAAATAAACTTTTAAATGATTTAAAAATATTTTTTAATGCAAAAAATAAAAATAAAAATGTTTTTGGTTTCTGAAATTAAATAAAAGTTTATACAAAAAATTTCAGAATTTTTAAAATTGTTTTACTATTTTTAAATAAATGTACAAAATAAAAATAAAAGAAATGAATTAAAAATGAAATAAAAGAAAAGTAAACGCAATGGAAGGCCAAGATGGATTCTGGGAAAGGGTCAGTTGACTACGCGCGCAATCCAATGGTCACAATTCAAATCTGGTTAATTAAATTATTAAACCTAATTAATTAAGTTAAGTGGAAATTAAGGATTAATGATGCAATCTGAGCCTTTGGTCCACACGCGGGAAACATGATCCTATGGTCCAGATTTAAAACACACTAATGACTCAGCTAAACCCTAATTAGGGCACACTAATCTCAGACGGCCGGAACAGTGGTTCCGGTCGTCTTCTCCGGCGGGTTGAAAACCCTAGAAAACGCCACAGGCCACCATTCATCAAATTGAAGCCAGGGAAATGATCCTCTACCCAAACCCCATTCAAATCACCCCTCAAACAATATTTATCATTCACAATCAGAGAGAATCGAAGCCAACAAGATTCACGGGTGAAATTTCAGAGAGCAACAAAATACTCATTTCTTCACTATTTTTGATTCTAAAGGTACCATCATGATCAGCAAGACATGCACTATCAATTTGTAACATAAAATACAAGCTCTGAAAAGTTGGAGATTCGAAGCTACCTGAAGTGATGAACTATGGATATGAGCTCTCCAGACCTTGCTTTGGTGCAGAATGCCTCCTCTGAACCCCCTGAAGCCAATGGAATGCTCACAATCCTTTGTTGGTGGCTAATTTGAGAGCTTGAGTTCTGATATGGCAGGTTTCACAGTTGTGATTTGTAGGGTTTCAAGCTGCTTCAATGGTGGATTCTGGTTCTCTTGAGTGTCTATGATGCAATGGTGAAGAGAAAATGAGTGTTTTGTGGCTGTAGAGAGAGATTCGAAGAAGAGGAGTTTTTGACAGTTTTTGGAGTGTGCTGCAATGTGTGTGTTCCAGGCTTGTGGGTGTTGTGTTTTATGATCCATATACCATTCCTAAACTATTGGAATGAGTCAGAAGACTTGACATGCACTGTGGGAATGGTATGGAGCAATTGGCCAAAAAGTCAATAGTTGGTGTACTTGCAGCATGGGCTATGGCAGCAGCAGTCTAAGGGCTTGTCTTGCTTCAGCTTGAGTCAAGGATGACCCTTGGATGGCTTGTGAATGTCTGCAGCATGTGGATCATGAATTGAGAGTGATTTTGCAACTTGTCCACTTGTGTTATTTCATGATTTTGTGCTATGTACATGAGATGATTCTTGCTGAATTTTGGTGTATGATACTTCATTTGATCATGGCAATGCATAGAAACCAATTAGTGATCACACAACTCATGGGAGAATGATTTTGCCAAGAATCCCTCTTTGCACTTTTATGAAAAATGACTTATGGATCTTTGAAAATCAAGGCACAAAAATGAGAAATCCCTTGGGCCAATTCTGATTTTAGGTCATGGTACATGTTTGTATGAAGTTTAGAAGTGCATTTGATAGCCTTAGAACACTTGATCAAGTCATTTTGCAAAATGCCTCTTTGGTAGAAACTTTGAAATTTTGTGATTTTTGCCAACTTTGACAAACCATAACTTTTGATCCAAAATGAATTAGGTCATGTTCTTGTACTTTTTGAAAAGGGAAAGATCTATTCTACAACTTTCATGACCAAAGTTTTTCCATTTGAAGCTTTCTTGAATCAAAAAGTAAAGGTTGAAAAAGTTGCCTAAAATGACAATTTCATTAAAAGTCAAACTTGCCCAAAAAGTCAACTTTACAAAAGACTTGAAATTCTTCAATTTTGTGAACTTCCAATATCTTCTATGATCAAATAAAGATCATATACAATCAAAATGATGAAGAACACCCTTTGGTTGGGTCATTGGGGGCCTCAGATGCCCTGATTTTGCACTGACTTGCCCAGAAAGTCAACTCTTGATCAGATGACTTCCCCATGGAATTTATTCATGAAAATTGATATGCATACTCCCTATACCATATAGAGACCAATAGAAACAAGAATGACCAAAAAAATTGGAGTTATGGCCTCTGAAACCAAAACCCTAATTTTAGGTCAACTGTGCAGTCAAGCTTGGCTCTGCTTCCATACCAATCCCAGTTCTTGTGATTTTTTGACATTCTTGACTTTAAGAGGATGTAATATGATGCTTGAACATACATGGACCCATTTTAAGTGATTGATGACCTTTGGAGTGGCTCAAGAAGCTCTTAGATTGCTCAGATCACAAACCCTAGATGCAGATGACTTAGAATCTATGCAGTGAATCAGAAATGTGATATGAGATGCTATGATTGAGATTATGTATATGAAGTGATCACAAGCCATGGTGTGAATGTGTGAGGGCAAATTTGGGGTGTTTACAGCAGTCAGCAGGAGTTCGTCGAACTTGCATTTTACTGAAAGGGCAGCCTTTTCATTGTTCATCCCTCCCCTTGATATGACAAGAGCGGTTGGGAAGTCTTCCCAGGGGATAAGGGTTGTGATTCTCCCTTCTGGTGATGAGTCGGGGAGGATGAAGTCCCCCGGGCGTGATATGCACATGGCCACTTGATAAGAAGAGTCGTCAGGCAGTGTGTCCTCGCGAGGCCTCTTCTTTTCTTGCTCTTCATGCTTGGGAGTTTCGTTCTTCTTAGTGTATTGTTTGAAATGACCCTCTTGGATCAAGATCTCTATTGCATCCTTCAGGTGGACGCAGTTTTCAGTTACGTGTCCGTGGCTTCTATGAAACCTGCAGTATTTGGATTTGTCCTTGTGGGGTTTGGGTGTAGAAGGTTTGGGGAACCTCATCCTGCCATGTTTGAAGTCGGAGTTGATGCACTCGGCGAGGATGCGCTCGCGGGGAGCCATCAGCAATGTATACTCCCTATAGCGGCCCGCGGGTCCTCTTCCTTCGCGAGGCTCGTGGGGCTTCTCCTCCCTCCGCCTATCTCCGTTGCGGCGGCGAATGTTGGGGTCCTCGCGTTTGGGATGGTCGGTCTCCCCGGTGTTGCGACTGCTTCGAGCGTTGTGGGCGACCTGTTTTTCCTCGTATCTAATGTAAGCTTGGGCTTTATGCAAGAGGTCGTTCAGGGTGCGGGGAGGTTCTATCCCGACTGCCCTGCTGAGTTCAATTCCGGGTAGGAGTCCTCTCTCGAGGAGGTATTTCTTCATGTGTTCCGTAGTGTCCACCTCGACAGCCTCTTGGTTGAACCGCTCGATATACGAGCGCAACATTTCATTCTTCCTTTGCATTATGGCTTCGAGGGTCGCCTCAGTCTTGGCATGGCGTTGGGAGGTTGTGAAATGTCTCATGAACATGGATTTCATGACCCTCCAGGATGTGATGGACTCCGGGGCCAGACTTTTGTACCAGGCCATGGCTCCTTTCCTGAGAGTTGTTGAGAACAACCTGCACTTGAGGTGCCCGGTGATGTCGTTGCGATATTCGAGCATTGCATTAATGTTGTCGACTTGATCGTCGGGGTCAGTGGTCCCGTCGTAGATGGCCAGATTCAGGGGCTTCTCCATGCCATTGGGGAGTGGAGCCTCCATAATTGCCTGTGAGAGGGGGCAATATGGTTCCTCCTCGTCGCTCCTCAATGGGGAGAGTTCATCATCACCAGGGCTCTGGTCGTGTCTCTGTAAGGCCCCTGATTGGTCAGTTTCATGGCGCACCCTCGACCTACTTTTATTGGGTTCGGGGGAGCGTCGTCCTCGGCGCGGAGGGGAGCGTCCCCGCTTCTTCGCAGCTTCTGGACATTGCAGCATCCTTCGTTCTTGCTGAGGTCGGTTCTCCTGTCGGTCGGCCTCCAGGGCCATGATCCTTTTGTGCTGCTGATAGAGCATGGAGCTTGCCTGATTAAGGGTGTTCACCATAGCAATCATGGTGGCGTCTCCCTCGACGGGCACGGGGATGGGCTGGAACATGGTGACCAGTTGGTTTTGAGGCTGAGGTTGGTTCCCATTGTTTTTGGGTTCAGGAGACGGGGTGGAGGGATGCTCGTCTCGGGCGTCAGATTCATGATAGGTCAAATTATCCTTCATCGTGTAGTCGACGAGGGGACAATTTCGGTCGTTGGGCTGTTCTCCGACCATTGGGTTGTCTCTCTATAAAGAAACGAATTTGTTTGGGTTTTTGGACTCAGAGAAAATATCTCACTCTTTCCTCACCTCAAAAAGAAATCTCAGTATCAACTTTCCTCTTCATCTCCTCATTATACCACTTCCACTTCAACTAACAACCTCCATCCATCTAATTTTCCATCTCACTACGGTGCACCTTTTCAACCAAAACTCACTTTTTCCTCCACCTTCATTAATCCGCCTCCACCAATGGTGACCTTCATCCACACTACAAAAAACCATTATTCCACCACACGGTCGTGAGCTACCACCAACATTCATCATAAATTTCTTCTTCATACTCACCTAAACAAGCTTTCCCCTCACACCACCTACAAACATCCCTTCATTACCTCACATCCACACCCAACTTCAACCTCAAAACAACACATTAAACTCATATCACCCTCACAACAAACCTACCTCCTTCAAGTTTTGAGAACCACCGTCACTAGACCTTCATTTTCGGCGACGCTTTCACATCAACAACTTTAAACTACAACTTCAAGCAACAACGAACCTTCCCCAAACTTAGAAACAATATCTCAACATCACATCCGACACAGTTTTAGTTTAAATCAAGGCATGTGTCGGTAACGATTCAAAACAATTTCTTTTGCTGTGTTAAGTGCTCCAATTTGATTTCGGTTTAGTTTCAATAACACATTTTTCTTGTTACACTATTTCAATATGTTGATGCAATTTTGAGTAATTTTGTAATAGTTGTGTTTCTTGACAAATCAAGTTTCTCTATGTGAGAGCTATTTTTTTTGTTGAATTGTAATTCTCTGTGTCGAAGTCGTTAGAGATCGAACAAGGAAGTGTTGAATTATACTAGTGTGTGTGTGTGTGTGTGTGTGTGTGTGTGTCGAAGTGTCGAAGTAGTTGCTTCACATAGATTTCGACTTAGGTCTATTTTAGTAATGTTAGCTAAAATTGGAATTTGGGCTTTTATAGTTTTGGGTTCTTAACTTGTAGTTCAAGTTACCCTAAATCAATAAATAGGGAGTAACCCTTATTTTATATTCATTCCAACACATTGTATTCAAAAATTTGCAGTTGCAAGTGAATCAAAGAAAAGTTTCCATAGTTTGTGGGTAGAGAGGTCTCTGAAGAAAATTCCTCTTCTTCATCCTTAAACCCTAATCTTTCTCTTCTCAATTTTTCTTTTAATTTCCACCGTGCAACAATCTTGTTCATCAAGATTGATTAAAATTCTTCATAGGTTTTTGGGATTTCCAACATCTGGTATCTAGAGCTCTGGTTTGAGTAATTCACAAGCAACAATCGTGATGGTGATGAATCATCCAAATGAGCATTTTTTAGTAAACCTTATGATTCTCAAGAAAGATAATTATGAGAATTGGTGCAAGAAGATAAATGTTGTTTTCTATTATCAATATCTTTAGGATCTTATGAAGGAATGAGTAACAACGCTTGCGAAAAACACAACAGATCAAGAAAAGGTTGCACACAAAGAATTGGAGATGAAAGATTATAAAGCATTATTTATAATCCATAAATATGTTGATCCAGATAACTTTGAAAAGGTTAGTGATGTTGAATCCGCGAAAGAAGCATGGGAAATTATGGAGAAGTCGTTTGGAGGCGCAGGTAAGGTGAAAGAGGTGAGGTTACAAACTCACAAGAGAACCTATGAATTGCTTAAGATGGAAGAAGTGAAAGCATAACAGACTTCTTCACAAGAGTTATGAAACTTGTGAATCAAACCAAAGTATATGGAGAAGCACTGACGACCACTTGGTAGTAGCCATAGAAGACTCAAAAGATTGTTAACATTGACAAAGGAAGAGCTTCAAGGGACTCTTGAATATCATGAACAAAGAATGGCTAAAAGAGTTGCAGGCAAGTCGAAAAGTGATATGACTTTACATGTACAATCAACAAAAGAAAAGAAAGGCAAAGGAAGTTGGAATGGAAACAAAGGTAGAGGAAGCTACAACAATTCGACTGGTCAAAATCAGCAAGAAGGAGGTTGGTCAAATCAAAGAAAGCCCTAGAACCAAGGAAACCAAAGAGGTGGTGATGCAGGTAGAGGAGGAGGTGGTGGTCGAAAACCTGACAAGAGTCACATTCGGTGTTACAATTGTCAGAAGTATGATCACTATTTTAGTGATTGTCCTGAAAAGCAGAAGAATCAAGAAACATGAAGAAGAACAACGATAAATGAAGAAAGATTCAAGGACCAATAATACTTGGAATCAGGATGCTCATCACACATGACTGGTAGGAAAGATTGGTTTGTCAACATGAAGTCCTCTATGAAGAACATGGTGACATTTTCAAATGACAATACTCTAGAAGCTGAAGGTATTGGTGACGTTCTGATTGTGAGGAAAGATGGCAAGAGGCCAATAATTTCCAATGTGTTGTACATACCAGGCATGAAGAGAAATTTGTTCAGTATAGGGAAGTTGGTCGAAAAGAATTACAAGGTGACTATCGAAGACAAAATGATGAAAGTTCTCGACGCATGTGGTAGAAGTGCTTTGCAACTGCGACTAGTAGAGATGAATGGATGTTGCATTATCGACTTGGCTATCTCAATTTCAAAGACATCAGAGATTTGAAGAGAAGAAATATGGTTTCAGGGTTGCCAAAAATCGACATCCCAAATGAAGTGTGTGAAGAATGTGTTCAGGTGAAACAACACAAGAATAGCTTCAACAAGGATGCAGGAAGCAGATCGAAGGAAATTCTTGAAGTCATATACTCTGATGTATGTGGTCCTATCCAGGTAGATTTGAATGGAGGTAACAAATACTTTGTCACTTTCATATATGATTTCAGTCGAAAACTATGGACTTACCTGATCAAAAAGAAAAGTGAAGTGTTCTAGGTATTTTCAAAGTTTAAATATATAATCGAAAGACAAAGTGGTCGAAAGCTCAAGATTTTGAGGACTAGTGGTGGTATAGAGTATGTGTCGAAAGATTTCGATGCATTATGTGTGAAATAAGGGATTGTGCATGAGTTAGTGCCACCCTACACTCCACAACAGAATGAAATTGTAGAAAGGAAGAATCGAACCATCATGAACATGGTAAGAAATATGTTGAAAGACAAGCATTTACCCAAATAATTACGGGGAGAAATTGTGTCGACTGCAACATATATTTTGAACAGATGTCCGACGAAGAAGCTAGAAGGAATTACGCCAGAAGAATGTTGGTCTGATGTCAAGCCTAGCTTGAGTCATCTGAAGGTATTTGGATCTATAGCACATAGACATGTGTCAGATCAATTAAGAAGAAAACTTGATGACAAGTCTAGTCAAATGATTCTGATAGGGTATCATTCGACTAAAGGTTACTAGTTGTTCGACCCAGTGAACAAACATGTTGTGATCATCAGAGATATGATCATAGATGAGCTTAAAGAGTGGTATTGAACTGAAAATGTCAAGAAATATTCAGTTAGAATCTTATGAGAAGAACCAACTAGTGAAGTCGAAAGAGATGTTCGACGAGAAGAAGTTAGAGGTGAAACAAACCCAAGTAGACCTCAACGAACAAGATATATGCATGCAAGGTTGCAAGAATGTGTAATTACATCCGATGATGTGGTCGATGAAGAATGTGAGTTTGTACACTATGTTTTCTATGCAGATGTCGAACTTGTCAATGCAGCTGAGGCATTGAAAGATTCGAAGTGGATGAAAGCAACGAATGAGGATATGAAGTTCATCGAAGTCAACAACACTTGGTCACTTGTCGAATTACTTCAAGGCAAGTAGGCAATTGATGTGAAATGGGTATACAAGGTAAAGCTGAATCCCATAGGGAAGTGACTCAACACAAAGCGAGACATGTGGCGAAAGGATTTCTTCAGAAGGATAGTAGTGGGTTTTAATTAAAATAATAAAAACAAAAGTAAAAGAAAAAAATGATAAGTTATAAACTATAAATTAAAACGCAATTTGAAATAATATATGAAAAATAAACTCTAAACTAATAAAATAAATTATAAATTTGTGATGAAAAGACCGATACCAAACAGATCTTTTATTATCATATGATCTTGTAAACTATAAGTCATTAACTATAAACTCAAAAAATATCTTATGAAACTGAGCCTAAGTCTCAACTGAGAAGCTTGTCTAGAATCATTGGTATGAAATTCTAACAAAAGGAGAAATGGTGAGACCTGAATTTGGTTAGAGTAGAATGTGAAATGGAAGAGAAGACATCAATAAATTTTATGTTACAAATGCTTCTATCTAGTATTTTTTGAGTATGGTTAGATTTCGACCATCAAACTAAGCGAGTTCCATTCCTCTAGTTGGTAGATGGATTAAAATATTAAAATTACTCCACGAATAAATCCACTTAATTTCTGTCGGAGCTCTTTCCTCTTGATGTAGTTGGCTAAGACATAGATCATTAGGAAGTTCATGGTGAAACCATTATTATTTAAAAAAGAGATTGTTGGTCATTAGTATTTATTAAGGAAGGATTTAGGAAGGTAGAGCATACACCAAAGATTAAGAGCAATAGCTATTTAATATAGTATAAAATTCAATATAATTACAATAGCAATGAAAAATGTGATTCATATTTGATAGTCTTAAAAAGTTTTTATGCGGACACATAAACATATTTTTATAATTAATTAGACTTTTAAAAGATCCTTATAATTCTCCATTTAAATTTTTTATCTTAGTTTTGATAAAGTATGATAAGTCGTAGGATTTTATCGATCGATATGATATATTCTCACTCATTATAACACCTTCTTTTACTAATAAACATCAATTATTCAGAATTTCACCAAATTTTTTATTTATGATCTATTTTTTATTTTTTACAATTATTGAATTTGGATTCTCTCTCTCTCTCTCTCTCTCTCTTTTCTCATGCTTCCATTTTATACTAATATCAACCATTAATCCATCTTTGATTTTATCTCTTTTATAGTCATGTTTTCTTTTTAAATTTATTTTTCAGTCAATCAACGGTTAAATTAGAAAAAATAGAAATGATTGAATAATAAAAGATAGAAGAGGATCTAAATTCAATTTATTTTGGATATTTCAATTAATGTCGTTATGTTACAACTCCAAAGAAACAAATTTATGTTCAAAATTCAGAAGAAACATAGATAAGACATAATTAATCAAGAGATAGTTTTTTTTTCTTCTTTTGATCTTTTAGAAATATGAACATTAATACGGGTCCCCTTTTTACCTCTCCTTTTTAACTTCACCTTTTACTAATGCATCACCCCATTTTCTTTTCTTGTTTTTTTAATTTCTTTTCTCATAGTCTCAATTTTTAATTCATTAAAAATACTAAAGCACTTTAGAAAAGTCCATAAAAAATATTTTAGAATCTTAACTTATTTTATAATTTTTCCACACTTTTATTTTCTGATTTTATTAATTTCTGATTTTTATTTCGAATTTTCATTTAATTTCTTTTTCATTTAATTTCCATAAGAACACATTAACTTGTATATTTTATTTCTTCCACCTCAAGTAACATTTTGACTCCGTTCTTTTTGTATAATTTTAAAAACATAGAAAAGATCATAAAAATATTTTTGTCACATTTTTAAATTCATTTTATCCATAGTTTTAGGAGTCTTGTTTGTGCGACTTCGTTATTTGTTCTTAAGTGACTTTGTGCGACCATTTGATGGACTTTGATTGTGATTTATTTTAGAGCCATTTTGGCACTTTGTTTGCTACTGGTTGTTGGTTTTAGAGATTTAATTTCATAATTTTCTCTTGAACTTTTCTATTTGTTTGGTGCCTTGCTTCTTAGGTAGCTTTTCGTGCCTCTTTCTAACATAGTTTGAGGAAGGCGTTTATGCCATCCTATTAGGTTTGATTGATTTTTGTTTTAAGTCACCTATAGGGTTTAGGTACTGACTTTTTGATTGGTTTGGTTTGTGACCTTCGTTTTTGGTTTGTGCATTATTTGAATATCCTTATTTTCATCTTATACTTATGCGATTCACTAATCGTTGTTTTGTAGGGTTTTGGTAAGTCATGTGTGTGGAAAGGCATCCCACATACACTTCTTTCCTTCATCTCTTTATGATTTAAATTTGTGATTGTCTTAGCATTATGCTATGCTGGTCTAACTTCATCACTCCCCTTTTAGAAAACAACTTAACTTCTTTAGAGAAGTCATTTGTCTTCTAACTTCTTGTTCTTCTTTATTCTCCTTCTTTCTTCTTTCCTTCTTCATTAGGATAGATTTCAAACTACACTAACCTTAGGATCACCTTTGCATGATAACTTTAGGATTAGACTTTCCCCATTAGATTTTACCTTTAAGATTCTTTTGTTTCTTTCCTTTCTCATCTTCATACAAAAATATAAAAAAAACACTTTAATAAAGAAAGAAGTGGCCTCTTCTGTATAGCCTTATTCCATGTGGCATATGTATTCATTCCATCTTGGAATAGTACACTTGTCTAGCATGATGCTGTAAGCTCATAATTTCGACATGTTGAATTTTGGAATTTGAAGTCATTTCTATTGCTGAGAGGATGATCAGTAGAGAAGAATAAGAAGAAGTGGAGATGTTCAAGAGATGTTGACAAGGTTAAGAGCTCAAATGTTTCGACAGGGGGGCAAATAGTATTCTGGCAAGCCAAGTTTAGGAGACTGTTAATAATTGGGTGTTCGACAAGCTGAGTGCGTCATTCGACATTTCGACAGAAGGAAGGTGTTTGACAGAAGCGTTGGTTCGTAAAAGTTTGAAGAGTTTCTTCTTCTTCGACGTTTCGACAAATGAAGAGGTGCAAGGTTTCGTCACCAAAGGGAGAAATTTTAAATTCAAAGGTTACAACCTTTGGCAGTTAGACACATGGAAGTTTCAGAGAAGAAAATTGCATGCAGGCTGACACTTGTCATTTAATTATAATTTTTCCGTTCTAGGCCGTTACTTTGTTTGTATATAAATAGGATAGTTTGTGTTTAGAATGTGTGTGTGAAAACTTATACAAATTCCTGTAAATACTCTAAGTACCCAGTGTGAGAGAAAATGAGTCTGATATTTGGAACAATGTATGTGTTGAACACCATTTTGTTTTCAAGTCATTTAAATCATTAAGTTTGTTTCATCAAGTTATTTTATTTTCAGTCTTATTTACTTTCTTGCAAAGTTTTATATCTTTCGCCATTTTTCTTACTTTTGTTTTAACTTCAACTTTATATTACTTTTAAATTCAAAGTATTTAACATTTTGATACTATTAACAAAACAAATCACAAATCATTCACAACCCTAAGAGTAGTTCGACAAAATAATTTCACATGTGTCCTAGGACTTGTTTGGTTGGTCCTGCAAGTAACCCAGTTTTTAAGAGATTGGTTAACCAGAGGTTGTTCGTCAGAAATCACAGCGAACAAATTGGCACGCCCAGTGGGACCTGTGCAGTTAATAAGAATTAATAGAGAACCCTCTTAGACAAATTGTTCCTTGCTGCGTTGTATGATTCTTAGAAGCGGTAAACTAGCCGTAACCGACGTAGAAAGACCAAAGAGAACAAGAGGAAGAAGGATGGCTAACTTGCCAAATGCTTCAAACAATCCTAGCGAAACCATTCCAGTTTCCAATCCTATCCCTTCGTCAAAAAGAGTAGCAGTTTCTGGCCCTGTGTTAGAACAAATTAGGCCTCCATTAGTGGATTCGATACCAACGGGTTCAAGGTCCCAAAATGCGCCTAGTTCTTCCACCATGGGACACTCAAGGCCTATGGGAACCCCTCCCCCTGGAGGAAACGCCTTTAGACCATTTACTAATTTTTCCATGCCCTTGTCTGGGAGGGAACAACCATATGGAATGCCAACTTCAATGATGGCAAGCTTACATAATTCGTCACCATTATTTTCTGATGCTATGGTTAAAATGTCTTCACCATTGCAAGGATCAGGATATGGTGGAAATGGAAGTAGATTAAATCAAGTTCCACCAGGATTCCATATGCCCACTATGACAAACCATTCTGCACAAGTAATTCGTCAACAGATGGATGAAAGCAATCATGATATGGTGCAGGCATTGACACAACAAATGGGGGAAGTGTTTAATCCTTTAATACAAAATACTACCCAAACAAACCAGATATTGGCAGAACAGATGGCACGCATTGCTGACTTTTTTGGAGTTCCTCAAGCACAACAGAGAATGCAATTGAATCAAAATCCTGCCAATAGGCCTGTCGAAGAGGAACTTACTATAAACCAAAGGCCGTTAGGAAACCCTCAAGAAAATCCCAGGGGCCAAGAGGTAATAGTCGAACAGCCTAATGTAGAGGAACCCATTCGACAGGAACCAAGAAGAATAATAGTCCAAAGAGACCAAAATGCTGATGAAATATTACAGCAGAGAATGCGTTACAACAACCTGCCTGTCGAAAACAATATTGCAACCATGGTTGAGAGAATAATGGCGCAAAATGGAGTGAACGTAGGATTACAAAGGCCTAGTTATACTTCTCCTTTGTCTGAATATGTTTTGCAACAAGAATTACCACCAAGGTGGAAAGTCCCCAAATTCACCAAATTCTCAGGGGATACTAGTGAGTCCACCATAGAACACGTAGCGCGCTATTTGATAGAGGCAGGAGAGATTGCTAATAATGAGAACTTAAGGATGAAATATTTTCCAAGTTCTTTGACAAAAAATGCCTTCAATTGGTTCACTTCTCTGCCTGCAACTTCCATATTCACATGGACCCAATTAGAAAGATTGTTCCATGAACAATTCTATATGGGACAAACTAAGATAAGTTTGAAAGAATTAGCAAGTGTCAAAAGAAAATTCTCTGAACCTATAGATGATTATTTGAATAGGTTTAGATTGTTAAAGGCCAGATGCTTTACACAAGTGTCGGAACAAGAATTAGTCGAAATGGCTGCATGGGGTCTGGATTATTCCATAAGGAAAAAACTAGACACCCAGTACTTGAGAGACATGGCACAACTAGCAGATAGAGTGAGGCAAATAGAAAGGCTAAAGAATGAAAAATTTAGATCAAATAAAAACAAAAAGGAAAGAGTGGCCTATGTAGGAATAGTTCAGGAAGATGATTATGACGAAAACGAACCAGTCATTTTCGACCAGCAAGAAATTGATCTGGCAGAACTAAAACAAGGCCCTCCATATTCCTGTAAAGTTTTAGCCCCGTCGAATGGAAAAAATCCAGTCGAAGGGGAAAAGAATGACAGGTTCCCTAAAAGAACCTACACATTCGACATCACCAAATGTGATGAAATTTTTGATTTATTAGTCAAAGATGGTCAGTTAATAAAACCAGCAGGCACTAAGGAGCCTCCTGTAGACCAACAGAAAAAGAGAGGTTTTTGCAAATACCATAATTTCTTGGGTCATAAAACTTCTCAATGTTACCTTTTCAGGGATCTTGTCCAGAATGCAATCCAAAATGGAAGGCTGAAGTTTGGAGACAAAGCTAAGCAACAGATGAAAATTGACTCCAATCCCATGCAAGTTGTGGAAGCCAACTATGCTGAACCAGAAATGGTGAATGTGGTCGAAATGGAATTCATGTCTGAGGAAAGCTTTGAAATAGTAGAAGCCACTGAAGGTTCCGACACCAGCTTCACCATGATAGAGGCTGCTGAGGGCTTCGACACCCATGTAAATATGGTGGAAGGGACTGATGACCTTACTGACCAGGCCGAGGAAGAAGAAGTCAAAGCTTCTGAAGACTTCGACAAGGAGAACGCCATTGAAACTACTGAAGGTTTCGACGGAAGAAATACAGTCAAGGTGGGCAGAAGCTTCGACAAGAAAAACTATAAAAGAGACGCTGAGCATGGGGTGATTTGGGACACTCTAGGAGAACCCAGTGGGAAGTTTGACTTCATGGTAAAATATTCAGCACCACCAAGCTCCAAAACTGACATCAGCAAAATCAAACCCACAGGATGGGGAGATTCTGTCGAAAATAATGAGGAGGAGGAAGATAACAAAGCCCTCATTGTCCAAAAAGAGGCCATTGAAGGCCTTAGCCAGGACAAGATCAAAAGAACAGAGACTGCTGACAATGTCCAAATTGTCGAACCAATAAACAGAAGTACCACCAAAACTGAAGAAGATTCTGTCGAAGGTGTTGCACAGTGCTGCAAATACATCTATAAAGGCTTACACCCAAAAGACAGTGTGAATCAGTTAGAGGAGAATATCCCTGAGGAAATGATGCTAGTCGAAAAAATGAACAAATTGAAAATCTCAAGTGAACAGAATGCAGGGATTCATATGGTGGAAGTCACTCAGAAGATAAGACCAGACACCAACAAGGGAAAGAAACATCAAGAGAAGCATCAGAAGCTGGTTTACCCAGAAGAGAACGAAAGTCTTGTCGAATTCATCCAGAAGTGCCAGAGGAAGAACGCAGAAGTTATGCTTTGCCCAAGATGCAGCGCTGTGTTCGACAGGAAAGCAGCTGATGACTTAGAAGCAGCAGAAAAGACCCAAAGGAAAAGAAACTGGGGGGCAGTCCCACCAATCAGGAATGAAAGGTTCGACCCAAGAAGAAGGGAGCATCATATCCAAGGAATGGGAGAAAGACGTTACAGCACCTATAAACCATCCAACAAACCGAACGATGACAAATGGGTTCAACCTATAAGGGATGCCCAAGGTCAGAAGAGATTGAAGAGTTTTGAAGTGAACAGGGGTGCCTCAATAGAAGTAAAAAAAGAGGCAGAAAAAGCAAAGCCAAAGTACGTCTCTGAAAACTACAAAGGGAAGAATCCTATGTCCAGGTCCCAATGGAGAAGATTCCAAAGGCAGAAGAGAATTGAAAAAGAAACTGTAGAACACAAAAGGATTGGCCAGAAGGAAGCTGAGTCAAGCAAGTGTGTGCAGACTACAAGCAAAGGGAGATCTCTGGCGAAGGAAGAACCCCCCCAGAAAGATAAATCTAGTGACACAACAGAAATGCAGAAAACAAACAACAAAATGCCAGAGGACGAAGAAGTTACTGATGTCTTCAGTTCAGAGTCTGATGCGTCCTTTGACGTAACTTGCAATGTGGTTTCTGTATTGCCCAGAGACTATGACAGGATAATGGAAGTCGAAGACGAAGAGGATGATATGGCAGATGATAGTATAGGGCTTAAGCCTGTATGTTACTACATAATGAACAATGGCTGTGTCGAAGAGCAAAATGCTTTCTTCGAAAAGCCAGATGATGCAATGAAGGCTCATTTAAAGCCTCTGTTCATAAAAGGAAAAGTAGAAAACGTGGGTGTCAACAAAATCCTGATAGATGGAGGAGCAGCTGTGAACCTAATTCCTCATTATATGATAAAGAGGATTGGAAAAGATGACTCAGACACCAAGCCTCATAACATGGTGTTGTCCAACTATGAAGGTAAGGTAGGGACAACATTGGGGGTAATACAATTGAACCTGACTGTAGGATCCATTACCAGGCCTACAATGTTTGTGGTGATAGCATCAAAAGCAAATTACAACCTGTTGTTGGGAAGAGAGTGGATCCATGGAATTGGGGTTGTACCATCCTCCATGCATTAAAGGATAGCAATCTGGAGGCCAAATGGGATTGTCGAAAACATAGAAGCAGACCAAAGTTATTTCATGGCTGATGTGAATAATGTCACTAGTCGTAACTTCGACAAGAACTTGGCCCACATAGCACCTTGCAATCCTGCTGGTTTCGATCTAACAGCCTCTGACAACGCATACTGTTCCATGTACCTCCACCCTACGCATGGTTTCCAGTGGGATAAAGAAATAATTGGGGAGACAAATTACACTTGGGGAACTGCCCATGTCAACCCAACTGGGTGGGGGAGTGAGTTCAGTGAAAATGACTGAAGCATCAACAATAGAAAGGATTACGGCTTATGTAGCCGAAAAACAACTCAAAGCGGCCCTTGAGGCCGAAGTAAGAAATATGGCTATTAAGGCCAACACCCAAGTTGTCGAAGAACAACACCCTCAAGAAAGCATTGAGGAACAAGGTCCAAGACAGAGTTTTGAAGAAAACTTTAGTGGCGAATGGCAGAATCAAATACTTGATGCCATTTATGATGACGAACCCTTGGGGTTTGAAAAAGATCCAGCCCCAACCAATATGAAGATGGTGGCACAGGATCCCTTAGAAGAGATCAATCTGGGACTGGGGGCAGAGAAAAGGCCAACTTACATCAGTGCCAAGATGGATCCTCAGCTTAGAGTCGAAATAATCCAACTGCTGAATGAGTTTAAAGACTGTTTCGCATGGGATTATGACGAAATGCCGGGTTTAGACAGAAGCTTGGTCGAATTGAAGTTGCCAATACAGGAAGGGAAAAAGCCAATAAAGCAGACCCCCAGACGCTTCGCACCTGAAATTCTGTCGAAAATAAAAGAGGAAGTCAAAAGACTTCTAAAATGCAAGTTCATCCGTACAACATGGTATGTCGAATGGATTACTAATATTATTCCTGTGATTAAGAAAAATGGCAAACTTAGGGTATGCATCGATTTTAGAGATCTAAACTCAGCTACCCCTAAGGATGAATATCCTATGCCAGTAGCAGAAATGCTAGTAGATTCTGCAGCAGGCCATGAGTATTTAAGTATGCTTGATGGATATTCTGGTTATAACCAGATTTTCATTGCTGAAGAAGATGTTCCGAAAACAGCTTTTCGTTGTCCAGGAGCAATAGGAACATATGAGTGGGTAGTCATGCCCTTTGGTTTAAAAAACGCTGGAGCTACTTACCAAAGGGCAATGAATTCTATTTTTCTTGATTTCATTGAAACATTTATGCAAATTTATATAGATGATATTGTGATTAAATCTGCCTCAGGCCCAAACCATATTGACCATCTTCGACAATCCTTTGAAAGGATGAGGAAGTTTGGTTTAAAAATGAATCCCCTTAAATGTGCTTTTGGTGTGCAGGCAGGTGACTTCTTAGGCTTTGTGGTCCACAAGAAAGGGATTGAAATTAATGAAAACAAAGCCAAGGCCATAATGGAAGCGAAAGCGCCATCGACAAAGAAGGAATTACAGTCTCTACTAGGGAAAATTAACTTTCTTAGAAGGTTCATTTCCAACCTTAGTGGAAAAACACAAGCCTTCTCACCTCTACTTCGACTGAAGAAGGAGGGCTTCACTTGGGGGCAAGAACAGCAAGATGCCTTCGACAAGATCAAGGAATATCTAGCAAGTCCTCCAGTTTTAATGTCTCCTTGTCGAAAAAGAAGTATGAGGCTCTACATCTCAGCATCCGACAGAACATTGGGAAGCATGCTTTGTCGGGAAGATGAACATGGCGTCGAAAGAGCCATCTATTATCTCAGCAGAGTCTTAAATGATGCTGAAACTAGATATAGTATGATAGAGAAATTATGTTTATGTGTATATTTCTCTTGTACAAAGTTAAAACATTATATAAAACCCATTGATGTATATATATCTTCTCATTTCGACGTAATAAAACATAGGTTGTCTAAATCTATTCTACATAGTCGAATTGGAAAATGGGCTTTAGCCTTGACTGAGTATTCTTTGAAATATATGCCTCTAAAAGCTGTCAAAGGACAAGTGGTTGCTGACTTTATAGCTGACCACTCCATAGTTGGAGATGAAATAAAATATGTCGAAAGAGAACCTTGGAGATTATATTTCGACGGTTCCAGTCATAAGAATGGAACAGGTGTTGGGGTATTAATTATTTCTCCCAATGGAATTCCAACAAAGTTCAAGTACAAAATAGAAGGTTGCTGTTCAAATAATGAAGCAGAATATGAAGCTTTAATTGCTGGACTTGAAATATTGTTGGAATTGGGGGCAACAGAGGTCGAAATAATGGGTGACTCTGAATTGGTAATAAAATAATTGACGAAAGAATACAAATGTGTCAAAGAGAATTTGATCATGTATTTTGTGATAGCCAACAGACTCCTCAAGAGATTCGACAGTGCAGCCTTTAGACACATTCCTAGATTAGAAAATCAGGAAGCAAATGATTTGGCTCAACTAGCATCAGGCTACAGAGTGTCGAAGGAAAACCTGGAGAAAGTTGTCGAAGTAAGAGGAAAAGTATTATCCACTAGACTGTTCCCATCTGATTTGGAGACCATAAGATTGGGTTTTGGTGATGAAGAAAATTTTGAAATTTTCAATGTAGATGATCCAGGGGTAGGAGATTGGAGAAAACCTATTAAGGATTATTTACAAAATCCAAACCAGACAGTCGAAAGAAAGATAAAGTATAGAGCTTTAAGTTATGTACTCTTTGGAAATGAGTTGTTTAAAAAGACTGCAGAAGGAGTCTTACTAAAGTGCTTAGGAGAGACTGAAGCTTATATAGCTTTGTCGAACATGCATAGTGGTGCATGTGGTGCACACCAGGCAGGGCACAAGATGAAATGGTTACTATTTCGACAGGGGATGTATTGGCCAACAATGTTGAAGGATTGTGTCGAATTTGCAAAGGGATGTCAAGAATGTCAAATTCATGCAGGTATACCTCATGTGCCTGCAAATGAGTTACATTCCATTATAAAGCCTTGGCCATTCAGAGGTTGGGCTTTAGATTTGATTGGTGAAATTCGACCAGCTTCTTCAAAAGGGCAGAAGTACATTTTAGTTGGGGTAGACTACTTCACTAAGTGGATTGAAGCCATACCACTGACGAATGTAGATCAGGAAGCAGTTATAGACTTCATCCAAAAACATATAATTTATAGATTTGGAATACCAGAGACTATAACCACTGATCAAGGATCTGTGTTTACTGGAAGAAATATGTAGGCATTTGCAAAAGAGACAGGTTTTAAGTTGCTAACTTCGACACCTTATTATGCCCAAGCAAATGGACAGGTCGAAGCAGCCAACAAAGTGGTGATAAATCTAATAAAAAAGCAAGTGGGTAAAAAACCTAGAAATTGGCACAAGACTCTGGATCAAATCCTTTGGGCTTGTCGAATGTCTCCTAAAGAGGCAACTAATTCTACCCCATTTAAGTTGACTTATGGACACGAAGCAGTATTACCAGTCGAAATCTATTTACAATCAATACGAATTCAAAGACATCATGAAATTCCATCTGAAATTTATTGGAGTATGATGATGAATGAGTTAGTTGAGTTGGATGAGGAGAGGTTACATGCTTTGGAGTTGATAAGAAAGCAGAAAGAAAGAGTCGAAAAGTTTTACAATAAGAAAGTAAAATTTAAAGCCTTTTTAGTTGATGATTTAGTTTGGAAAGTAATTTTGCCCATGGAGAAGAAAGATAGATTGATGGGAAAATGGTCTCCTAAATGGGAAGGACCTTTCAAAATTTTGAGAGTTTTTTCAAACGGTGCATATGAAGTCGAAGAAATAGAAAAAGACAGGAGAGTGCTGAAAATAAATGGAAAATATTTGAAGAAGTATAAACCAACATTGCAAGAAATAAAGATAGGAATAGAATAAAATTGCAAACAAAAGCTTGTCTTCGCCAAACAGATGGCATTAAGTAACATTACACATGAAAATGCTAAAATTCTTAGAGCAATAAAATTTCCTATTTTCTATTACAAACTACTGTTGAAGGAAAGTTGCTTTAAGTTCGTCAAATTTCTTCTTTTGAAGCTGAATTCGACGTTCGCTGAGTCTTTTACTAACAGTCAGTTCGTCAATTTCTCTATGGAGTTGTTGGGCCATTTATGCATGTTGAAGACCTTTTTGAAGCTCCCTGTCAATTTCTTCTTGGTTGGGCTGTTGGAGGTTGGCTTGTCGTTCCTTCTCTAGGAGGATCTTCTTCTGAAGTTCAGCAATCTAAGCTTGGTAAGCCTGGATGTTGTTTTCGCACTCAGCAGCAGCTTTGAAGTTATCTTCAGAAAGCTTGTTTAGCTCTGAGATTTTGTCTGTCGAAGAGGCTACAACATTCCATTCTGAGACTTGTTCTTCAGATTTGGCTGTGATGTTCTGAGAAAAATCTTTTTGACGAACCAAGTCAGCACTTACAGAATCAATCATAGACATCAGGTCCATCACCAGACGACTTTCTTCAGTCGAAGCCTCCAAGAGATTGGCTTGTTTTAGGAGTTTCTTCAAGTCATATTGTGCAGAGGGGTTTTCAGCCAGAGTCTCAAATAGGTCCACCCCAAGGATTTTTGCCTTAATCTCGGCCATGATAACACTGATGGGTCGAATTTCAGAAGTGGCCCCTGAAGCTGTCGAGCTGCTGTGGGAAGAGTCTTGGAAGTTGTACCTGGAGCTGAGTAAAGCTTTTAGATATTCCAGAGGCTTTCTTACTTTCAAACTCTCAATTTCCTCATGTGACAAGCTTGTCGAACCCGTATTTAAAGGGGTTTCTGCTGGAGTAGGAACAGTTTGGGTACTTCCTCCAGGGTTCAAGTTTGTGTCTGGTTGCTTCGACAAATTATCTTCTTCTTCGACAGTTTCCTTATCAGCCTCTGTTGTATCAGTTGGCCCTTGAGGTTGTGCATCCTGGTCTGGGGCATTCTTTTCAACTTCTGTTGTATCAATTGGCCCTTGAGGTGGTGCATCTTGGTCTGGGGCAGTCTTTTCTTCCACAGTAAAATCTGGACGGAGAGGAGAATGGTTGTCAGAAGACTCAGGATCACTAATGTCGAAATCACTGAAGGTCTGAGGGCCATAGACACCAGCATCTGGAGTGGCTTCTTCTTGAAGCCTTTCAGCTAAAGTCTTCTCAGAGTCAGAAGGAATAACTTCTTCTTGAACCTTGGAAGTTTCTTCGACATCAATGATAACCTGAAGAAAACAGAAAAGGGAAGTTTAAAATAAAAAATAAAAAACAATGCAGTTAAGACTATGAATATTGTCAGTCGAAAATTAATACCTGAGGGATCTCAGTGTGAGTGCTTGAATCCCCACTTTTCTCACTTCTTGAAGGGATTCTATTGGTTGGACTAGCGGGAGGAGTTCGTCTATGAACTATGGATCTTTGGGAGGCCATTGTCTTTATTCTCATGCCTTTGTTTCTTTTTAGAGGTTGAGGCTCAGGAGATTCATCCTCAGACTCTTCGACACTCACCTCTTTTTCTTCTTGTTTTCTTTTTTTGGCTGGGGTGCGAGTTACCTGAGGTATGCAAAAAGAAAACATATTCAGTATAGAGAATATTGGAACTTATAAAAAAAAAGAGAATTAAGGTGTCATTATTGGTCGAAACCTTTTTAGCTATGAGTGATTGTTCGACTGGTTTTGAGGAGGTCCCTTCACCAGGAGTTTTCTTGATGATTCTAACAGCTGAAAGAGAAAGAGTTGGGTGAACATTGATATAAAACATGAAAAGAGTTAGAAACAGGAAGAGGAATTTAATTTCTTCGACACCTTCAAGAATAGGTTCTTCTACACTGACATGTTCTATTCCAACATGAAGGTGCCCAGTGAAGTTGCCCAAATAATACTTCGTCGGAACCACACGTTCGACAAGTTTTTTGCTGGACTCGCGAAGCAGCTTTAAGTGAGATCCACACACAAACTAATCTGGAAATGGAGGGCACAAAGCCACACCAAATTTTGCAGAAGGGAGTGGGGGAAACTTTGGGGGAAATGAAGTATAGGAAAAGTTGTAACGTGCATGTAGTGGAATGTATGAAGGCACCCCCAACCTGTCCAACTTTTCTGAAATTTTTTGTTTTAAAGTCACTGCTGCTTCGTCTATGGTTCGACGAAGATCATTGGGCCTGTAAATAGTTTCAAAATATTTTTGAAAATTCTGAATTTCTTTGATATGCTTATCTGTACCTTTCTTCTTCTTATCCTGCACAAAAACAAAGGCATTCGTCAGAAGAGTGTTAAAAGTTGCTACGTCAAAGAATTTGTTAATATAATACTCCTTCCACCAAACATCGAAGTCTTCAGTGCATAAGAAGTTTGGTCGAAATATGGTTGGGAAGACTTCCAAAGATGCGTCGAAAAACTTGTTGTACAATTCCAGACTTCTCTCAAAATTTTGAAATGAGTTGTAGAACAGAATAGAGCCTTTCTTGTGGTAGATTGGTTTTGTCTTCGTCTGTGTTAGCCCAAATTTCCTAGCCACCAGATTAGGTTGATAGACAATGAGAGAAACTTTAGTGTTGTTGAGACTGTGATGGGAGAAAAGGTGTCTTGGCATAAGGAAGGCCTCCCAGATGGATATGTAGGAGTCTTCTTCTTTTTGGTTTTCCACTGGGAGTTATCTTGTGAACCATCTGGGACCCACAGTCCTGTTGGCAAAGGGTGCCATGGATGGAGTGAACTTGTAACGTTTGGCGAACATCATTATATAACTAGTGAAAGCTTGTCGAATACCTATGTTTTCGTCAGTAGGTGTTAGTTGGACTAACCTAGGCCATTCGACGCGCCTGTCTTTCACCTCTTCTTCGTCAACTGGCATCTTGATAGGGATGCAGGCTTCGAAGGTTGCATTCAACCATAACTATAAGAGCCAGAAGGGGCCTGTGAGACTGATGGTTCCTTTGTCCTTGAGGGTTTTTAAGTTACTCACACTCTCACTCAGAGATTCATAGAGATTTTCCAGAAGCAATTCACTTAGGCAAAATGCAACTCCATTATGAAGTTGATTAGCCATGATGATATAGCTTCTGGCAACCTGGAGTGACCTAGTGCAGAAGACTAACTTGGCTAACCACAGAGTAAGAAAAGCAATATGTTCTCTGTCGGATACTTCCTCAATGCCTTCGCCTTGGTGATGAGCAATGAATACGGAATAGCCAGCGTGCTTGGTGTCGAATCCTATGGGATCTTTATTTAGGTGCTCAGGATTAAAAATTTCTCCTAAGGGACTGAGGCCAGTGATGGCTGCTATGTCGAAAAGGGTAGGAGTAACCATACCACAGGGGAGATGGAAGTTGTTGTAGGTACTATCCCAGAAATACAAAGAGGCCAGCAACATATTCTGACAATAGCGTGGGCCTTCCTTCGACAGCTGGATCAGATCGTAAATGTCAGTCTTCTTCCAGAATTTCTCTTTGACCTTTTCGACTCTAGTGAGCCAAGCTAAATAGTCTGAAGGGTCTTTTGTTAGGGGAGGGCTCCTAAAAATCCTAGTTTGATTCAAGTAGGACAAGTCTAATTCTGTCGAAGCTATGGGAATTTCAGGTTTCTTAGATGATGTTTCGACAGACTTAGGGCTCTTACTAGCAGCTATTGGTTTAGAGGCAGAATAGGAAGGATAAAAATCCTTTAAACGATTTGGGTCAGCATTAGGATCAAAGATGGGACCTAACATTGCATGGTGAACTCCAGAAACTGAGATAGGGATCATTACCTGAGATCTGTAGATACTAGCTTTCTCCCTCTCATTTGGGGGTTCTGGGATGTATTGTTGTTGCTGCACTTGCATGGGTCCAGACAGTGTGTGAGCAGGAGGGAGGTCAGCAGTCTTCTTTGCTTTCTTGGCACTACGGTCAGCAACAGTCTTTGGAGGCGCCATTGTTATGAGAAGCTTGGGGTTGGAGTAACAGAAAGCTTGAAAGGGTTTCAATGGAGGTTTTCTTTGTTAAAGAGAAGAAGAGTTTGAGAGTGTAAAAGGAAGAAAGGTTTTAGAAGTTGGTATTTATAGAAGGTAATAGGATATAAAAAATAAATAAAAAGAAAAAGAAAGACTTTTCAGTTCAGGTCATGGGAGACGTGCGTTGATCAATGGTGGTGATTAAAGATGACGGTTGGTAGGAAACCCATGATTTAGCTAGAATATAGGGTTATGGAAGGTTGTGTAAACGTGGGCTAGACAAGAAGTTTTTTCAGAAAGTTGGAATCATGGTGTTTCCTTGGGACTCAACAAAGTCACTTTATAATTAATGAGACTGACATAATGTCAGAAGTTATTTCGACAGCAAAGGACATTTCTCCAAAAAATTAGTCGAAAACATCTTTGCTGGGGGGCAATTTGTAAGCTCATAATTTTGACATGTTGAATTTTGGAATTTGAAGTCATTTCTATTGCTGAGAGGATGATTAGTAGAGAAGAATAAGAAGAAGTGGAGATGTTCAAGAGATGTTGACAAGGTTAAGAGCTCAAATGTTTCGATAGGGGGGCAAATAGTATTCTGGCAAGCCAAGTTTAGGAGACTGTTAATAATTGGGTGTTCGACAAGCTGAGTGCGTCATTCGACATTTCGACAGAAGGAAGGTGTTTGACAAAAGCGTTGGTTCGTAAAATTTTGAAGAGTCTCTTCTTCTTCGACGTTTCGACAAATGAAGAGGTGCAAGGTTTCGTCACCAAAGGGAGAAATTTTAAATTCAAAGGTTACAACCTTTGGCAGTTAGACACATGGAAGTTTCAGAGAAGAAAATTGCATGCAGGCTGACACTTGTCATTTAATTATAATTTTTCCGTTCTAGGCCGTTACTTTGTTTGTATATAAATAGGATAGTTTGTGTTTAGAATGTGTGTGTGAAAACTTATACAAATTCCTGTAAATACTCTAAGTACCCAGTGTGAGAGAAAATGAGTCTGATATTTGGAACAATGTATGTGTTGAACACCATTTTGTTTTCAAGTCATTTAAATCATTAAGTTTGTTTCATCAAGTTATTTTATTTTCAGTCTTATTTACTTTCTTGCAAAGTCTTATATCTTTCGCCACTTTTCTTACTTTTGTTTTAACTTCAACTTTATATTACTTTCAAATTCAAAGTATTTAACATTTTGATACTATTAACAAAACAAATCACAAATCATTCACAACCCTAAGAGTAGTTCGACAAAATAATTGCACATGTGTCCTAGGACTTGTTTGGTTGGTCCTGCAAGTAACCCAGTTTTTAAGAGATTGGTTAACCAGAGGTTGTTCGTCAGAAATCACAGCGAACAGATGCACAAGTCTGATCATGAGGTCATCTTCATCAAGAAAACATAAAAAATACTTCTTCATTTTTAATCACTAAAACATTTAATAAGATCAACAAGTTATTGAGCTTAGGCCCTTGCCCTTGGAAACAAGTCTTGGATAAATTCTCCTTACTTGGTGTGCTTGTTCTATTATTCCATCTTGGAATGTAGTAGCAAGTACACATTCCATGAAAAAGAGTTTGATTTCACTTCCTTGTGCCACACTCATAAAAAAACTCATGAAAACACTGAACAAAGAATAAGTATCTCCTTCAGGACTTCTTTTCTCATCTCACTCACTCCTTGCGTACGAACTTGCTACTACTTGTCACTTTGTAAGATGGTTACTCACTCGTCGTCTGAGCCTGCAACATCTGAGCATTGACACAAGAAATTCAAGCTTTAAGACACAAGCAATCTTTTCCACCCCTAGTTAGGGGAACTACGGCGACTCTGATCCTCATGTCCAGATAAGGTACGTAGGCAGCGGGGTAGGGCCCGTTCAAGCACTCTTTTATTTTCCCTACATTTTCCCCCTTTCTTTTCTTTTCTTATCCAGTTTCAGTCTTTCTTTTTTGCAACAACTTTCATTTCTTCACCCTTTGAAATAGTTTCTTTGCAAGCGTGGATCCCGTCGGGTACGACAGACAATCTGGGGTGCTAATACCTTCCCAGATCGTAACTGACTCCCAAACCTAGTCTCTTTGGTTCGCAGGACCTTTGTCATTCCCTTCTTTTCTCCTGGTTTGTGCAGCATTACCATTCCCGTTCCTCTGGGATAAAAATGCATGGCTGGCGACTCTACCTCTTTCCGCGCCACTTTCGCGTTTGTACCAGGATGGAAATCCAGGGAGCGACACCATACAACTAACAATCTTTGATCTTACTCACTGCTGGAGAAGCAAAATCATTAATACTTCAAAATTCAGGACCGCTCAGGGATTTTGTTTGGAAAAACAGTCAGATCAAACCCTGCTTTGGAAGAGTCAAATTATACACTTCAAGACTTTGTCGCCCTTGGAATAACTATTGACATTCTTTCTTTATTCACAAGTCAAAAGAAAATGCTTTTTTTATAATCTTCAAAAGTTCAATTTATTAAATTTGTTTAAAAAATTATCATAAAAAATAAATGAAATTTCGTAAACAGAAAAAACATAAAAAAATTGCAAACGATTGGATAAAAGCCCAAATTTCATTGATATAATGGTAGTCTTCAAATGGAGTGACTCCATGGATCATTACAATTTTGAAAAATGGTAAATACATGGAAAGGGCTACATTGAAATACAATGATCACTATTCTCCCTAACAACTTTGAACTTCATTGTGCCTGTAACTTCAGTCAAGGATGAGTGAATAAGAATCTTTGATAGTCAACCTTAATAGGGAACAAAATCCAGAATCCTCGGTTGTTTCAAGTGATCTAACCTGACATGATGCAGTTACTTTCCAAGATCCCTAACTTTTTCCTAGATTTCCCTTTCGGGTTTTCAATCTACCAGGATGATTATTTTTGTTTATGTCACTAATTTTTTCCTGGACCTCCCTTTCGGGTTTTCAATCCACCGAGACACTCATTTTTTCCTAAACCGTCCTTTCGGGTTTTCAACTTAGTGAGTTGTTCTTTTATTCTTTTAGGCGAAGTGTTTCTTGACTGCATCAACATTCACAAAACGAGTGATCTCCTCACCATCCATAGTTTCCAGAATCAATGAACCGCCATAGAAGGCTTTCTTAACAACATATGGGCCATCATAATTAGGAGTCCACTTGCTCCTAGAATCAGTAATGAAATACATGATCTTTTTGAGCACGAGGTCGCCTTCTCTGAATACACGAGGTTTGACCTTCTTGTCAAAAAAATTCTTCATTCTTTGTTGGTACAACTTACCATGGCATAATGCTATTATTCTCTTTTCCTAAATTAAATTCAATTGATCAAATCTACTTTGACACCATTCAACCTAAGTCAACTTGGCTTCCATCAGAACTCTTATTGATGGGATCTCAACTTTGACGAGGAGTACTGATTTCGTGCCATATACAAGTGAGAAATGGGTTGCCCCTGTTGAAGTGCAGAAAGATGTATGATACCCATGCAAAGCAAAAGGGAGCATCTCATGCCAGTCTTTATATGTCACAACCATTTTCTGAATGATCTTCTTGATGTTCTAAGGTGACTCAGAGGACACGTATTGCCCTTATACTTCTCGAACTCAGGCAGTTTGAACTTATGCAGGAACCTTGACATTAGGAACCAAATAGAGATCATAAGCATCTTTACCAAACAAATCCTAATGCCTCAAAGCCTTCATCTCTTTCTATATCTCATCAAAACGGCCTTGAAAGTCATCAAGTCTTTCAATCAAACCAGCACCTTCACTGGGCTCAGCATGGTAAATCATTTCATCAAGGTGCGGAGTAGTGTGCATCACAGGCGGTGCATTAGTCATCACCGGCTGAAGAGTATTAAATGCAACAGTCTCAGGAGGAGAAGGATGATAACCATCATGAATGAAATCAACCGGCATACCCACGGTATGCTAGAAGGCATGTGGTATCAAGGAGAAATGACAGATTCAGCAGGAATCAATGCGGTGACAATCTCAGAGATGACTGTATGCTATACCGAAGAATTAGGAGGAGGGGTGGCTGATTCTGAGTAGCCCCCAAGCTTTCCACTGTGGCAGTAATCCTTTCCAAGCTATCCTTCAAAGATTAAACTTCCTCGCGCAGCTTGCAATTCTCTTGTTGTAAGGCTTCCAACATCTTCCTCTGATTAACTCGAGTATCAACCTAGTGAGTCAGCTTGACAAGAAAATTGGATGAAGACCAAGAAACAACATAAGACCCCTGGAGAACTCTCAAGAAGCAAGACCAATGCATGCATGATGCATGGTATGCGTATGCAAATGCAAAGATTTCAAAGGACTATAATATAAATTGCAATATTTATAAAAGAAATGCTTTTTGAAGTACTAAAAACTCATTCTCATTAAAATTAAAGTAACGATTACAAGAGAAGTACAAGTCTCAATAATCCTAATACATGAGAGAAAAGTAAATTAGGCCTATGGGATCATATATGAAGAAGATCCAAATCCCGACTGGTACTTCATGCGAATCCTCTTAATCTCCTTCTTGTACTGATTTTCCATGTCTTCCTTATCCTTCACCAACTGGTCAACAATGGCCTTCCAAGCACCGGATTTAGGAGGAATGGTAGATGGAGTACTAGAGGAAAATAAATCCTCTCTTGGCCTCTTTGTAACACGCCGCTCAAGTAACTCAATGAGATCATCTTTCTTCTTCAGTTGCTCTTGCATCGTCGTCTTCTCAAGTAACCAATCTTCTTTATCTTTCTTCATCTTATCCAACTCTTCTTGAAGAGCAATCTTCTCATCAATGGGAGGAAGAAAATAGGACAATGGTAATATAGGAAACAAAGGCTCCTCGGGTGGATAAGGCATCTTGAGCATGGAAGCTTTAGATCGAACCCACTAGATGTAAGAATCGGAGGGAGCAAGGTGTTGTCTTCCCAATTGACCCTTCTCTTTCCGATTAACCACATGCCAAGAATGGACAATCGTTTTCTTCATTTCTACATGATCTGCACCATTAAGAAAGAAGAAACTGGATAATAAACGTTTGCTTGGTATGCCCTTCAAGCAATATCCCAACTACCGCCTAGCAAGAATAAGGTTGTAACTAATTCCCCCACGTGTACCAAGAAGAGGTACATTAGGAAACTCGCTACTACTGTCAATAAGCACTCCGGTATCATAATAAGAACAATACCAAGCCATATCCTTATGAGAAAGAGACATAATCCTTTGAGACCATCTTCGCTTCTCTCTATTATCCTTGCAGACATCGGACTTTGGTAGGTGCAAAATAAAGCACCTATATAAAAGAGGCGTATAACACATAATCTCTCCATCACCTTTGGAGACCCTATGATGAATGGCATGATACATGTCTCCAAGCAAAGTAGGTATCGAGTTTCTCTTCAAGAAGATCTGAATAGCACTCTCGTCAACAATACCATCTAAGTTGGGAAACAAGACAATCCCATATATGAGCAAAGCAATAATGGCCTCAAATACATCCTTATGACCCAAAGTAAGAGAAGTAGAAGCTTTCTAATTAAGAACTTAGCATTAATACTGAAATTCTGTGATCAGGTATGAGATGTCGAATGAGATGTTTAAACACTTGAAGACTTAACTAAAACTTAAAGTGCAAGAAAATTAAATAACACAGGAATTTGTTAACCCAGTTCAGTGTATAACCACACTTACATCTGGAGGCTACCAAGCCAAGAGGAAATCCACTATAAGTAATATTAATTCTAGACTTAAACCACCCAGTTTAATCTTTCACTTAATATCTACCCAATGCAATTTCTACCTAAGACACAACTTAGATATGAGTACCAACTCACTCCCCCTTAATCACACAGTGATTTTGTTTACAAGTTTAATAAAATTGAAGTCATACTTCAAACAAAAACAGCTTGATCTTACTTCACAGTTTCAATCAAGACACAAATACACTTTTGCTTAAAAGCTCATAAAGTGGTACAATAAAAACAACCTGCTATTAAAACACAAAACACCCTATTTTGTCTTCTGAAATTCGTACTCTATTCTGAGAGTTTCTGTTGCTTAAATAGGTGTTTGGATTTTGGGCTTTCTGTAGGTTAATCCAATCCTAAAAACGCATGCTGCTTCCACCTTGAATTAGGGTTTGTTACTTCCTAGATTCTAGGTGATTCAGTTCTTCTGATTATGCTGAAGACATATAACAACACTCCCTACAGATGCGCCTTATTCTGTTTTATCCATCCATAATTAATTTCAGATAACTTTCCTTAATTTACTCAGTTCTGTTAGTCATTAATTAATTCTAGTAGCAGGTTTGAGATGTCACAACATCTGTTGGGACATCCTGAAAAACTGAACTTACTTCATTTACTGATACAATGTCACAACATCTGATGTGACATCCTGTAAACTGAACTTACTTCATTAACTGATACAATGTCCCAACATCTGGTGTGACATCCTGAATTAAGTTCATTTACTTATACTCTGTTTGATAATGTCCCAACATCTGATAGGACATCCTGAACTGAATTCAACATTTCTTGTTGGTCAAAAATTCTGCCAATTCTAAACATCTACAAACTCCCCCTTTGGCTAATTTTTGGCTAACATACTTTTCTGGTTATCAGAGTGCAGCAGAAGTTCTTTTCTGTTGAGTCATGTGAGAGTTTACTCCCCCTCAATTCTACATTTGTTCAGACTTGTTGCAACAGAAATTAAAATCACAATTTTAGTTCAGAAGCAAACAGAAGTTTTTCATTAATCAGTATTCAGCATCATACATTGTTGTTGTTGTTCAGTTCTCCCCCTTGTTAGACATAAATTTGGGGCCAAAGTTACTAATTCAAAATTACAATGCAAAAGCAGTCATTACATATTCCTCACATACAGGTTTCACTAAGACTCCTCATAATCAGTTTCTTCCTCTTCCTCAGTCTCCTCATCAGAAGCAGCAGTTTTCTGAGCACTTTCTTCAATCTCCAGCCTTTGGATAATCTCCTCAAGCTTCTGCTTCCTTGCATCCAGTTCTTTGCAAGTGATCTTCAGCTCAGCAATCAAGGCAGCTTTGGAGATTGGAGACTTTGCCTTTGAAGGACCAGCAGATGTCCCAGAGGGAGCTTCAACATCAGCTGCATGATGACTCAAGAACAGCTTGTAGTGGAAGGCCAGAGGGCTTTCTCTTTTGCAAATGGAGTCCTTCTCAGTGAGGATACTTGGATATTGACTAATCATAATTCCACACAGCAAGGAAGGGAAGGCAATTAGCAGCTTTGTTGCAGATGATCCAGCATGCTTCAATGTCTGATCAAAGATATAAGCTCAAAAATCCAGCTTTGTTTGGGTGCCCACAGCAAATATGAACCTGCCCAATCCAGTTGATATTGAGGAGGTATGGTTGGTAGGGAACTAGTTTGCAGTGCCAATCCTATGCAGCATGGCATACTTCCTTGTCAACATGCTAACAGATAGCTTCCCCTTGACTGGCCAAGTCTTGACCTGATTAGCAGTGATAACCTTGCAGACCTGGTTATCAGTCTTCCCTAACTCATTTGGACCATCAGATTCTCTTCCAAGGTAGTGGTTGATAACCCTAGGAGAGAATTCTACACACCTCCCTCTTACATATACTTTTCTAAAGTCAGCAGACTTACCATCAGCACAATCTTCTTGGAGGTTGACTATGAATTCCTTGACTAGCAGCTCATAGCAAGGAGAGAAGTTGGAGACAGTTTTGAAAAGGCCAGCAGAAGAGATGAGATCAATTACCTCTGTACACTCAAGTGCATTACTGCTCAGCTCTCTTTCAAGTGCTACCCTTCTTTGATAAACAAACTTCCATCTATTCACACTTGAAACATGGTGGAAGGAGATGTTGTCCAGAGGAGCTTCTGGAACAGCAGTTGATGACCTTGAGGGAGCTGGTTTCTTCTTTGGTGGAGATGTTGGGACATCCTCTTCAACATCTGAATCTGGAGGAGTGACAACTTTCCTCTTTTGTGTTTGCACCTTGCTCCATTGTTTTTTAGGACCAAAGACAACTTTAGCTTTGTCCTTCTTTGGTGTAGCTTGCTTCTTCTCAGGAGTTGCATGTCCTGCATTCTTCTTTTCCTTCCTAGTTCTAAGCCTTTTGGCTATGCTAGGGTTGACAGAAGCAATGATTTCTGTATCAGAATCATGCTCTATGTTCACAACAGGAGGAGGTTGAGCAGTCTCCTCTTCAGCTGGTGGATCAACAGAGGTTTGATCTTCAGTGGAGGCCTTGTGCTGGTCCTCATATGTTTCTTCATCACTATCAGATGAGACCTTTTGCTGGTCTTTAGATGTTTCAACATCTATTGGGACATCCTGTTGAGCAGGAGTGTCCTTTTCAGCCTGAGTTTGTTGATCTTCTTGTGGAGCTGGCATGGTGTTCAGAGGGATAGATATGCCACTAACCACTCTTTGCTCAGATAAGATCCTGTTTACCAGCTCCTTTATGGAATCATCCACATATACAGAAGCTTTTGGAGTGGTGTTTGATGATGAAGGCATGCCTTTGGCCTTGCTGAATACAGGATCCTTTGCCCTTTTCACAGTAGGGGTTCTTGGCTTTTGAGCAAGAGGAACACTTCCTCTGATTTCGTCCATTGGAGTTGAATCCATGGGTACCACAGAGATGGGGGTTGCATGCACCACATCTTCCTTGTTGAGGATTTCTTCAGAAATGTTAGGGTTTTGGTGATGAGCCATTTTAGAATGTGGTGAAGAAAGAGATTGAGATTGGTTGAGTTTGATGATCTCTGAAAGTTAGCTATAGCAAGCAAGTTGTTGTGAGAGAATGATGAGAAGATGAATAGCTGAAAGTGAGCTGAGATTCTTATAAGAGCCGTTACTTGGAGAATTTCTAGGAGTGGAATACACAAGGTGCTTGACCAGACTGGTGTTGCCATCTGGTGATCATGCCACACGATGTCATATGACATGTTGGCACATCTCCATAACTGCTAAATTTCACATAAGCAGATTCCCAATTTACCCCTTAGGTTTTCAAATTGGGTAGCATCCAAGGCTTTAGTAAATATATCAGCCAACTGCAGATTTGTAGCTACATGTTCCAATGAAATCACTTTCTCTTCCACAAGATCTCTGATGAAGTGATGTCTGATATCAATATGCTTAGTCCTGCTATGTTGGATAGGATTCTTTGATATGTTAATAGCACTTCAGTTGTCACAGTACAATGTCATGACATCTTGTGGGACATTGTACTCAGTGAGCATTTGCTTCATCCAAACCAATTGTGAGCAACTGCTTCCAGCTGCAATATATTCAGCTTCAGCAGTAGATAAGGATACACAATTTTGTTTCTTACTGAACCAAGAAATCAAATTGTTTCCTAAAAAGAAGCATCCTCCTGAAGTGCTTTTTCTGTCATCAGCACTTCCAGCCCAATCAACATCACAGAAGCCAGTGAGAATTGGTTTGCATCCATGAAAGTACATTATGCCATAGTCACAAGTACCATTGACATATTTCAGAATTCTCTTGACTTGGTTTAGATGACTGACTTTTGGATCAGCTTGATATCTTGCACAAACACCTACTGCAAAGGATATGTCTGGTCTGCTAGCAGTCAGATATAATAAGCTTACAATCATACTTCTGTATAGACTTTGATCTACATTCTCACCCTTGTCATCTTTAGTCAGCTTTAAATGTGTGAGGGCAGGAGTTCTTTTATGAGTAGCATTGTCCATCCCAAATTTCTTGACAATGTTCTTAGCATACTTGCTTTGGGAAATGAACATGGAATCCTCCATTTGCTTTATTTGCAATCCAAGGAAGTAGGTTAGTTCTCCTACTAGGCTCATCTCAAATTCAGATTCCATTTGAGTGACAAAATGTTTAACCATCCTGTCTGACATCCCACCAAAGACAATGTCATCTACATATATTTGAGCAATCATGACATTACCTTCATTATCCTTCACAAACAAGGTTTTGTCTATTCCACCTTTCCTGTATCCTTGCTTGATAAGAAAAGTAGTCAGTCTTTCATACCATGCTCTTGGGGCTTGCTTCAGTCCATAAAGAGCCTTCCTTAGTTTGTACACATGGTTTGGACAACTTGGATCAACAAATCCCTTAGGCTGTTCTACATACACTTCTTCATTAAGATATCCATTCAGAAAAGCACTTTTCACATCCATTTGAAATAGCTTGAACTTCAGGATACAAGCTATTCCTAAAAGTAGTCTGATTGATTCAAGCCTTGCTACTGGTGCAAAGGTTTCATCAAAGTCTACTCCCTCAATTTGTGTGTATCCTTGAGCTACAAGTCTAGCTTTGTTCTTTGTAACAACTCCCTGCTCATTTGACTTGTTCTTATACACCCATTTAGTGCCAATCACATTTATGTCATCAGGTCTAGGAACAAGATCCCACACTTCATTCCTTGTAAATTGACCTAATTCTTCTTGCATTGCACAAATCCAGTACTCATCAGTAAGAGCTTCCTTGATGTTTTTAGGTTCTATTTTTGAGACAAAACAAGAACCTGAAATCACCTCTCTTGATCTAGTGCTTACACCTCTGTTGGGATCCCCAATTATCAAATCTTTGGGATGATCCTTCTGGATTCTTATGGAGGGAGGTTTGCTGGATAGTTCTGTCCTTGCATTAGTTTGAGTGAAATCAGAATGATCATTCTTTTCTTCAGCTTCAGTTTGACTGTCAGCAGATGTTCCAACATCTTCTGTAACATCTGCAGGGGCATCATCAATTATCACATTTATGGATTCCATGATAACTTTGGTTCTAGAGTTACATACTCTATAAGCTCTGCTGTTTATGGAGTATCCAAGAAAAATCCCTTCATCACTTTTAGGATCCATTTTTCTTCTTTGCTCCCTATCAGCCAGAATATAACAATTACTTCCAAACACATGGAAGTACTTAACTGTGGGTTTTCTGCCCTTCCAGACTTCATAGATTGTGGTCAAAGTTCCTTTCCTTAGAGTGACTCTATTATGGATGTAACAAGCTGTGTTCATAGCTTCAGCCCAGAAGTACAAAGGTAACTTTTTAGCATGGATCATAGCTCTTGATGATTCTTGAATAGTTCTATTCTTTCTTTCAACAATACCATTCTGTTGAGGAGTGATTGGTGAAGAGTATTCATGATTTATTCCTTCTGAAGAACAGAAATCTAAGAATTTTTTATTCTCAAACTCCTTTCCATGGTCACTTCTTATTCTGACCACACAGTTGGCTTTTTCTCTTTGTATTCTTTGGCATAAATCTTTGAATACATCAAATACATCAGACTTCTCTTTGATAAAATTTATCCATGTATACCTTGAAAAGTCATCAACCACCACATAGGCATACCTCTTACCACCAAGGCTCTCAACCTGCATAGGTCCCATAAGATCCATATGCAATAATTCCAAAACTTTGGAAGTTGTCAGATGTTGAAGCTTTAGATGGGACATCTTGGTTTGCTTGCCTATTTGACATTCACCACATATTTTGCCATCATCAATCTTCAGTTTAGGAATACCTCTCACAGCTTCCATAGATATGATTTTCTTTATGCCTCTGAAGTGAAGGTGACCCAGTCTTTGGTGCCATAGTTTCATTTCTTCTTCTTTGGCTAAAGAGCAAGTTGAAGTGGGACTGAAATTTTGAGGTTCCCACATATAACAGTTGTCTTTAGATCTGGCTCCTCTCATGACAACCTCCTGTTCTTTATTTGACACTATGCATTCAGTTTTGGTAAAATTTACACTGTAACCTGTTCGCTGTGATTTCTGGCGAACAACCTCTGGTTAACCAATCTCTTCAGAAAACTGGGTTACGTGCAGGACCAACCAAACAAGTCCTGGGACACATGTGCATTGTTTTTGTCGAACTGTTCTTAGTATTTGTGATAGTTTTATAGTTTGTTTTGTCAATGTTATCAAAGTGTCAAGAACTTTGATTTTTAACAAGTAAAGTAAAACTTCTAAGTAAAAATGAAATAAAGTTAAGAGTTTTAAACAAGAACAAAAAGAAATGTCGAAGGCTAAAAACTTGCAGAAAAGTAAATAAAGTTTAAAATGACATGAACTTGAAGAATGAACAAGTAATTTAAATGACTTTGAAATATAACTGGTGTTCAAACGTACATTGTTCCAAATACTAGACTCATTTTCTCTCACACTGGGTACTTAGAGTTTTTTACAGGAATTTTGTATCAATTTTCACACACCTATTCTAAACACAAACTATCCTATTTATATACAAACAAAATAACTGCTTAGAACGGAAAAACTATAACTAAATGACAAGTGTCAGCCTGCATGCAATTTTCTTCTCTGAAACCTCCAAGTGTCCAAACTACCAAAGGTTATAACCTTTTGAATTTGAATTCCCTTCTTTGGTGACGAAACCTTGTAACTCTTCAAACTGTCGAAGCCCTCTAAAGAAGAAACAACCTTTCAGCACTTGCCAAACACTTTCCTTTGTCAAACATCCTCTCCTGTCGAAATCGTTGAGGGACTATCTTCTGCCAAACACTTAGTCACAAATAACTTCCCAACTTTATTCTACCAGAACACCATTTGCCTTTCTGTCGAAGTAATGGGGTTTCAAACCCTGTCAGCAATTCTTGAAATCTCTTCCTGTTATTATCCTTCGACAAAAATGATCTCAAACCCTTAATTTCAGTCTTGTCGAAATTATGGGTTTACAAATTGCCCCCCAGCAAAGATGTTTTCGACTATCCTTGGAGAAATATCTTTTGCTGTCGAAATGACCTTTGACTTCCTGTCAGTTGCATTTATTGTAAAGTGATTTTGTTAAGTCCCAAGAAAACATCATGATTTCCACTTTACCAAAACGTCATGTCTAACCCACGTTTTTACACAATCTCCCATAACCCTAGATTGTAGGCAAATCATGGCCTCTTACCAACTGCCATTTTCTAACTTCCACTAAGTGGATCAAAAACACACGTTTCCACTTCCCAATTAAAAGAAATCTTTTCATTTTCCCTCTATTTAATATTAATCATTTATTTCAAACTCTATAAATACCACTTTCAATAACATTTCACACTTTCCACCTTCTCACCTCTTCTCTTCCAAACGTGAAAAAAAACTCCATTTCAAGACTTTTCAGAGCTTCTGTTTCCTTCAATCCCTTCATCTAATCAATGGCTCCTCCAAAGACTACCACTGGACGCAGCGCAAAGAAAACAAAGAAGACCATGGAACTTCCTCCTGCTCACGTACTGTCTGGGCCTACACAAACACAGCACCAACAATATTTTCCAGAACCCCCAAACGAAAGGGAGAAGGCAAGCATTTACAGGTCACAGGTAATAATTCCCATCTCCGTTTCTGGAGTCCATCATGCTATGTTAGGTCCTATTTTTGATCCCACTGATGATTCTAACCGTCTAAAAGAATTTTATCCCTGTTATTCTGCTTTAAAACCCATAGCTGCTAACAAAACCCTTAAGCCTGTCGAAACCTCATCAAAAGAATCTGAAGTCCTTATGGCTTCGACAGAAATAGACCTGTCTTATCTAAACCAAAATAGGATTTTTAGGAGTCCCCCTCTGACGAAAGATCCCTCTGATTACCTAGCATGGCTTACTAGGGTCGAAAAAGCCAAAGAAAAGTTTTGGAAGAAAAGTGGCATTTATGACTTAATCCAATTGTCGAAAGAAGGTCCCCGTTATTGCCAAAATATGCTGTTAGCCTCCTTATACTTTTGGGATAGTACTTACAATACTTTCCACTTACCCTGTGGAATGATGACCCCCACCCTATTCGACATAGCAGCCATAACTGGCCTTAGTCCTTTAGGGGAAATATTTAACCCTGAACATTTGAACAAGGATCCCATAAGCTTCGACACAAAGTATGCTGGATATTCTGTTTTCATAGCCCATTACCAAGGTGGAAACAATGAAGAAGTCTCTGACATAGAACATATTGCCTTCCTTAGCCTGTGGTTGTCCAAATTTGTATTCTGTACAAGGTCCCTTCAGGTGGCCAGAAGTTTTATCATTATGGCGAATCAACTTCATAATGGAGTTGCATTCTGCCTGAGTGAACTGCTTTTGGCAAACCTTTATGAATCCTTAAGTGAGAGCGTAAGCAACCTTAAGACCCTTAAAGACAAAGGGAACATTAGTCTCACAGGTCCTTTCTGGCTTCTACAACTATGGCTGAATGCCACTTTTGAAAACTTCATCCCCAACAAAATGCCAGTTGTCGAAGAAGCAGTAAAAGAAAGGCGTGTCGAATGGCCTAGGCTGGTTCAACTGACCCCTACAGATGATAATACAAGCCTTCAACAAGCATTCACTGGCTACATCATGATGTTCGCCAAACGCTACAAATTTTCTCCTTCAATGGCACCATTCGCCAACAGGCAAGTAGGTCCAAGATGGTTTACCAGAAGACTCCCAGTGGAGAACCAGAAAGATGAAGATTCCTACATCTCCATTTGGGAAGCTTTTCTCATGCCCAGGCACCTCTCCTCCCATCATAGCCTTAACAACACAAAGGTATCCCTCATTGTGTACCAGCCCAATTTGGTAGCTAGGCAGTTTGGATTAATTCAGACGAAGACAAAGCCTATCTACCACAAGAAAGGTGCCATCATCTTCTACAACTCATTTCACCACTTCGACAAATGTTTGGAGCTGTACAACAAATTTTTTGACCCTTCTCTGGAAGTTTATCCCACCATTTTTCTACCAAACTTCCTCTGTACTGAAGAATTCGACGTCTGGTGGAAGGAATACTATATCAACAGATTTTTCGATGTAGCAACTTTCACTACTCTTCTGACGAATGCTTTTACCTTTGTGCAGGACAGGAAGAAAAAAGGTACAGATCAGCATATCAAAGAAGTTCACAAGTTTCAAAAGTATTTTGAAACTATTTACAGGCCTGATGATCTTCGTCGAACCATAGCTGAAGCAGCAGTATCTTTAAAATACAAATTCACAGAAAAATTGAATAAGTTGTGGTTCCCTTCATCTCTTCCACCACATGCACACTATGACTTTGCATTCACAACTTTTCCTCCAAAATTCCCTCCACTCCCTTCTGCAGAATTTGGAGTGGCCTTGTGTCCTCCATTTCCAGATTGGTTTGTGTGTGGATCTCATTTAAAACTGCTTCGCGAAAGCAACAAAAAACCTGCCGAACGCGTGGTTGCGACGAAGTATCATCTGGACAACTTCACAGGACACCTTCATATTGGGATAGAACATGTTACTGTGGACGAACCCATTCTTGAAGGTGTCGAAGAAATTACATTCTTCCTTTTTTGTTTCTAACTCCTTTTACTATTATATCAATGTTCATGCAACTTTTCTTTTTCAGCTGTCAGAATCGTTAGGAAGACTACTGGCGAAGGAACTTCTTCCAAGACAGTCGAAAAGTCTCCTACAACTGCTAAGAAGGTTTCGACACAAAAGAGCATCCCTCCTTATTTATGTACTTCACGTTTTCTCATACTGAACAATTCTCTCTTTTTTTTTTCTCTTGTAGGTAACTCGTACCCCAGCAAAGAAAAGAAAAATAGAAGAAAAAGAGGCAAGCGTCGAAGAGTCTGAGGACGAATCCCCTGAGCCCCAACCTTTGAAAAGAAACAAAGGTCTAAAAATAAAAACAGTAGCATCCCAAAGATCTCTGGTCCAAAGACGAACTCCCCCTGCCAGTCCAGTCAACAAAGTTCCTTCAAGGAGTGAAAGAAGTGGAGACTCAAGTGCCCATACTGAAATTCCTCAGGTAATCATTTCGACAAACACATCCCCAGTCTTGACTGCATGTATCTTTATCTTATAGCTCCCTTTTATGTTTTCTGTAGGTTGTCATTGATGTCGAAGAGACTTCTACAATCCAAGAAGAGAATGCCCCTTCTAATTCTGAGAGGACTCTGGCTGAAAGACTTCAAGATGATGCCACTCCAAATGCAGGTGTCCATGGACCTCAAACCTTGGATGAATTCGACCTCAGTGATTCTGAATCTTCTGGCAACAACTCTCCTTTTCGACCAGACTTCACTGTAGAAAAAATAAATCCAGATCAAGATGTACCATTACCAACACCAGCTGTCATACCAGAAACTGACGAAGACGCCCTTGTCCAGGATGTACAAGCCTCAGGTCCAACTGACACCACCATAGCTGACAAAGAAAATGTCGAAGAAGAGGTCACTCTGTCGAATAAGCCAGAAGTCAACTTGAGCATTGGAGGAACCTCTCAACACATTCCCTCTTCATCAAAAGCTCCTGTCGAAACCTCTTTGGGCACTGCTTCGACGAGTTTATCTCATGAAGAAATTGAGAGCTTGAAGGTTAGAAAACCCTTTGAATACCTAAAAGCTTTGCTCGACACCAGGTATAACTTCCAAGATTCCTCTCCCAGTGGTTCGACAGCTTCAGGGGCCACTTCTGACCTTCAACCAATCAGCGTCATTATGGATGAGATCAAGACAAGGATCCTTGGAGTTGACCTGTTTGAAGTTTTGGCTGAGAATGCTTCTGCTCAATATGATCTGAAGAAGCTCTTGAAAAGTGCCAACTTGTTGGAGGCTTCGACTGAGGAAAGCCGTTTGGTGATGGACTTGATGTCCTTAATTGATTCTGTCAGTGCTGATCTAATTCGACAAAAAGAATTCTCCCAAAAAATCACAGCCAAGTCTGAAGAGCAAGTCTCAGCATGGAACACAGTGGCTTCTTCGACAGAAAAGATTTCAGAGCTGAATAAGCTTTCTGACGAATATACTAAGGCTGCTGCTGAGTGTGAAAGCAATATTCAAGCTTACCAGGCCCAGATTGCTGATCTGCAAAAGAAAATCATTCAAGAACAAGAACGCCAGGCCTCTCTCCAAAAACCAAATCAGGAAGCTATAGACAGTGAACTCCAGAAGGGGCTACAACATGCAGAAACAGCCCAGCAACTTCACAGGGAGCTTGACGAAATGACTGTCAGCAAGAGTCTTTGTGAGCGTCGAATTCAGCTACAAAAGAAAAAATTCGACGAACTCAAAGCCACATTCCTTCGACAGTGATTTTGTAATAGGACTTAGGAATTTTATTTGTTTAAGGATATTTTCTTTTAGCACTTTTATATGTAATGCTATTTCACGCCATCTGTTTGGCGAAGACAAGTTTCATTTGCAATTTTAATTTGTTCCTATTTTTATTTCTTGCAATGTTGGTTTATACTTCTTTAAATACTTCCCATTTATTTTCAGCAATCTTCTGTCTTTTTCTATTTCTTCGACTTCGTATGCACCATTGGAAAAAACTCTTAGAATTTTGAAAGGTCCTTCCCATTTAGGGGACCATTTTCCCATCACTCTGTCTTTCTTCTCCATGGGCAAGATCACTTTCCAAACTAAATCATTTACTAAAAAGGCTTTGAATTTTACTTTTTTGTTATAAAATTTTTCAACTCTCTCTTTCTGCCTTCTAATTAATTCTAAAGCATGCAACCTTTCTTCATCCAAATCAACTAATTCATCCATCATCATACTCCAATAGATTTCAGATGGAATCTCATGATGTCTTTGAATTCGTATTGACTGTAAACATATTTCGACTGGCAATACTGCATCATGTCCATACGTTAATTTAAATGGGGTAGAATTAGTTGCCTCCTTAGGGGATGTTCGACAAGCCCAAAGGATTTGATCCAGAGTCTTATGCCAATTTCTTGGTTTTTTCCCCACATGTTTCTTTATCAGGTTTATTACTACTTTGTTGGCTGCTTCGACCTGACCATTTGCTTGGGCATAATAGGGTGTCGAAGTCAACAACTTAAAACCTGTCTCACTTGCAAATGCCTGCATATTTCTGCCAGTAAACACAGATCCTTGATCAGTGGTTATAGTCTCTGGTATTCCAAATCTATACATTATGTGTTTCTGGATGAAGTCTATGACTGCCTCCTGATCTACATTTGTCAAAGGTATGGCTTCAATCCACTTAGTGAAATAGTCTACCCCCACTAAAATGTACTTCTGCCCCTTTGAAGAGGCTGGTCGAATCTCACCAATCAAATCTAAAGCCCAACCTCTAAATGGCCAAGGCTTTATAATAGAATGTAACTCACTTGCTGGCACATGAGGTATGCCTGCATGAACTTGACATTCCTGACACCCTTTTGCAAATTCGACACAGTCTTTCAACATGGTTGGCCAGTACATCCCTTGTCGAAATAATAGCCATTTCATTTTATGTCCTGCTTGGTGGGCACCACATGCACCACTGTGTATATTTGACAAAGCTATATAAGCTTCAGTCTCTCCAAGGCATTTTAGTAGAACTCCTTCTGCAGTCTTTTTAAACAGTTCATTTCCAAAAAGCACATAACTTATGGCTCTGTACTTTATCTTCCTTTCGACTGTTTGATTTGGATTTTGTAAATAATCTTTGATGGGTTTTCTCCAATCTCCATCCTCTAGATTACCTATATTAAAAATCTCAAAGTTTTCTTCATCACCATATCCCAACCTTATTGTCTCCAAGTCAGATGGGGATAGCCTAGTGGATAAAACTTTGCCTCTTACTTCGACAACCTTCATCAGATTTTCCTTCGACACTTTATACCCTGAAGCTAACTGAGCCAGGTCATTTGCTTCCTGATTTTTTAATCTGGGAATGTGTCTAAAGACTACACTGTCGAATCTCTTGAGGAGTCTGTTAGCTATCACAAAGTACATGATCAAATTTTCTTTGACACATTTGTACTCTTTCGTCAATTGTTTTATCACCAACTCAGAGTCACCCATTATTTCGACCTCTGTTGCCCCCAGTTCCAACAAGATTTCAAGTCCAGCAATTAAGGCTTCATATTCTGCCTCATTGTTTGAACAGAATCCTTCTATTTTGTACTTGAATTTTGTTGGGACTTTATTGGGAGAAATAATTAACACTCCAACACCTGTTCCATTTTTGTGACTGGAACCGTCGAAATATAACCTCCAAGGCTCTTTTTCGACATAATTGGTTTCATCTCCAAGTATGGAGTGGTCAGCTATAAAATCAGCAACTACTTGCCCTTTAACAGCTTTTAGAGGCATATATTTTAAAGAATATTCAGTCAAAGCTAAAGCCCACTTCCCAATTCGACTATGTAAAATAGACTTAGACAACATATGCTTTATTACGTCGAAATGAGAAGATATATGTACATCAATGGGTTTTATATAATGCTTCAATTTTGTACAAGAGAAATATACACATAAACATAATTTCTCTATCATGCTATATCTAGTTTCAGCGTCATTTAAGACTCTGCTGAGATAATAAATGGCTCTTTCGACGCCATATTCATCTTCTTGACAAAGCATACTTCCTAATGTTCTGTCAGATGCTGATATATAGAGCCTCATGCTTCTTTTTCGACAAGGAGATATTAAAACTGGAGGATTTGCCAGATACTCCTTGATCTTGTCGAAGGCATCTTGCTGCTCCCGCCCCCAGGTGAAGCCCTCCTTCTTCAGTCGAAGCAGAGGTGAGAAGGCCTGAGTCTTTCCACTAAGGTTGGAGATGAACCTTCTGAGAAAGTTGATTTTCCCTAGCAGAGACTGCAATTCCTTCTTTGTCGATGGCGCTTTTGCTTCCATTATTGCCTTAGCTTTGTTTTCATTAATTTCAATCTCTTTCTTGTGGACCACAAAGCCTAAGAAGTCCCCAGCCTGCACACCAAAAGCACATTTAAGAGGATTCATTTTCAAACCAAACTTCCTCATCCTTTCAAAGGACTGTCGAAGATGGTTAATATGGTCCAAGCCTGAAGGAGATTTAATCACAATGTCATCTATATAAATTTGCATAAATGTTTCGATGAAATCATGAAAAATAGAATTCATGGCCCTTTGGTAAGTAGCTCCAGCATTTTTCAAACCAAAGGGCATGACTACCCACTCGTATGTTCCTATTGCTCCTGGACAACGAAAAGCCATTTTTGGAACGTCTTCTTCAGCAATGAAAATCTGGTTATAACCAGAAAAGCCATCAAGCATACTTAAATACTCATGGCCTGCTGCAGAATCTACTAGCATTTCTGCTACTGGCATAGGATACTCATCCTTAGGGGTGGCTGAGTTTAGATCTCTAAAATCAATACACACCCTTAATGTGCCATTTTTCTTAATCACAGGAACAATATTAGCAATCCATTCGACATACCTTGTTGTACGGATGAATTTGCATTTTAGAAGCCTTTCGACTTCTTCTTTGATCTTCGACAGAATTTCAGGTGCAAAGCGCCTGGGGGTCTGCTTTATTGGCTTCTTCCCTTCCAGTATTGGCAACTTCAATTCCACCAAACTTCTGTCTAAACCAGGCATTTCGTCATAATCCCAGGCGAAGCAGTCTTTAAACTCATTCAGCAGTTGGATTATTTCGACTCTGAGTTGAGGATTCAATTTGGCACTGATGTAAGTGGGCCTTTTCTCTGCCCCCAGTCCCAGATTAATCTCCTCTAAAGGGTCCTGTGCCACCATTTTCATACTAGTTGAGGTTGGATCCTTTTCGAACCCCAAAGGTTCGTCATCATAAATTGCATCAAGTCTTTGATTCTGCCATTCGCCATTAGAGTCTTCTTCAAAACTCTGATTTGCATATTGTTCCTCAATATTTTCTTGAGGATGTTGTTCTTTGACAACTTGGGTGCTGGCTTCGACAGCCATATTCCTAACTTCAGCCTCAAGGGCCGTTTTGAGTTGTTTTTCGGCTATATAAGCCGAAATCCTTTCCATTGCTGAAACTTCAGTCATTTTCACTGAATTCACTCCCCCATCCAGTTGGGTTGACATGGGCAGTTCCCCAAGTGTAATTTGTCTCCCCAATTATTTCTTTGTCCCACTGGAAACCATGCATAGGGTGGAGGTACATGGAACAGTATGCGTTGTCGGAGGCTGTTAGGTCGAAACCAGCAGGATTGCAAGGTGCTATGTGGGCCAAGTTCTTGTCGAAGTTACGACTAGTGACATTGTTCACGTCAGCCATGAAGTAACTTTGGTCTGCTTCTATGTTTTCGACAATCCCATCTGGCCTCCAGATTGCTATCCTTTGATGCATGGAGGATGGCACAGCCCCAATCCCATGGATCCATTCTCTTCCCAACAGCAAGTTGTAATTTGCCTTTGATGCTATTACCACAAACATCGTAGGCCTGGTGATGGATCCTACAGTCAAGTTCAGTTGTATTACTCCCAGTGTTGTCCCTACTTTACCTTCATAGTTGGACAACACCATATTGTGAGGCTTAGTGTCGGAGTCATCTTTTCCAATCCTCTTTATCATGTAATGAGGAATTAGATTTACAGCTGCTCCTCCATCTATCAGAATTTTGTTGACACCCACGTTTTCTACCTTTCCTTTTATAAAGAGAGGCTTCAAGTGAGCCTTCATTGCATCATCTGGCTTTTCGAAGAAAGCATTTTGCTCTTCGACACAGCCATTGTTCATTATATAGTAGCATACAGGCTTCAAGCCTATGCTGTCATCTGCCATGTCATCCTCTTCGTCTTCGACCTCCATTATCCTGTCATAATCTCTGGGCAGCACAGAAACCACATTGCAGGTTACGTCGAAAGAGGCATCTGATTCTGAACTAAATTCATCTGTGACTTCTTCGTCCACTGGCATTCTGTTGTTTGTGTTCTGCACTTCTGTGGTGTCACTAGATATATTCTTCTGAGGGGTTTCTTTTTCTGCCAGAGGTATCCCCTTGTTTGTGATCTGCACACATTTGCTTGTTTCAGCTTCCTTCTGCCCAGCCCTTTTGTGTTCCACAGTTTCCTTTTCAATTTTCTTCTGCCTTTGGAATCTCCTCCATTGGGATCTGGACATAGGATTCTTCCCTTTATAGTTTTCAGAGACGTATTTTGGTCTTGCCTCCTTTTTAACTTCCATTGAGGGACCTCTGTTCACTTCAAAGCTCTTCCATTTCTTCTGACCTTGGGCATCCCTTATAGGTTGAACCCATTTGTCATCATTTGGTCTGTTGGATGGTTTATAAGTGTTGAAACGTTTTTCTCCTACCCCTTGGATGTGATGCTTCCCTCTTCTTGGGTCGAATCTTTCGTTTTTGGTTGGTGGGACTGTCCCCCAATTTCTTTTCCTCTGGGTCTTTTCTGCTGCTTCCAAGTCATCAGCTGCCTTCCTGTCGAACACAGCACTGCATCTTGGGCAAAGCATAACTTCTGCATTCTTCCTTTGACACCTCTGGATGAATTCGACAAGACTCTCGTTTTCTTCTGGGTAAACCAGCTTCTGATGCTTCTCTTGACGTCTCTTTCCCTCGTTGGTGTCTGGTCCTCCCTTTTGAGTGATTTCCACCATATGAATCCCAGCACTCTGTTCAGTTGTAATTTTCAATTTGTTCATTTTTTCGACTAACATGATTTCCTCTGGGATGTCCTCCTTTGACTGATTCACATTGCCTTTTGGGTGTAAACCCTTATAGATGTATTTGCAGCAGTGTGCAACCCTTTCGACAGGATGTTCTTCAGTTCTGGTGGTACCAATGTTTATTGGTTCGACAGTGGGGGGATTGTCATCAATCCCTGCTGTTTTGATCTCCTCTTGGTCAAGGCCCTCAGTGGCCTCTTTCTGGACAATGAGGGTTTTGTTACCCTCCTCTTCGTCATCCTTTTTGAAGGAATCTCCCCATCCTGTGGGTTTGATTTTGTTGATATCTGCTTTGGAGCTTGGTGGTGCTGAATATTTCACCATGAAGTCGAACTTCCCATTCGACTCTCCTAAAGTGTCCCAGATCACCCCCTGCTCAGCATCTCTTTCGTAGTTTTTCTTGTCGAAACTTCTTCCCACTTTGACTGTATTTCTTTCGTCGAAACCTTCAGTAGTTTCGATAGCATTCTCACTGTTGAAGTCTTCAGAAGCTTTGACTTCTTTTTCTTCAGCCTGGTAAGCAAGATCATCACCTTCTTCCACCATATTTATATGGGTGTCGAAACCTTCAGCAGCTTCTATCATGGTGAAGTTGGTGTCGAAGCTTTCAGTAACTTCCACTATTTCAAAATTTTCCTCAGCCATGATCTCCATTTCGACCACATTTACCATTTCTGGTTCAGCATAATTGGCCTCCACAACCTGCATGGGATTTGAGTCAATCCTCATCTGCTGCTTGGCTTTGTCTCCAAACTTCAGCCTCCCATTTTGGATTGCGTTCTGGACAAGATCCCTGAAAAGGTAACATTGAGAAGTTTTATGACCCAAGAAATTATGGTACTTACAAAAACCTCTCTTTTTCTGTTGGTCTACAGGAGGCTCCTTAGTGCCTGCTGGTTTTATTAACTGACCATCTTTGACTAATAAATCAAATATTTCATCACACTTGGTGATGTCGAATGTATAGGTTCTTTTAGGGAACCTGTCATTCTTTTCCACTTCGACTGGATTTTTTCCATTCGAAGGGGCTAAAACTTTACAGGAATATGGAGGGCCTTGTTTTAATTCTGCAAGATCAATTTCTTGCTGGTCGAAAATGACTGGTTCGTTTTCGTCATAATCATCTTCTTGAATTACTCCTACATAGGCCACTCTTTCCTTCTTGTTTTTATTTGATCTAAATTTTTCATTTTTTAGTCTTTCTATTTGCCTCACTCTGTCTGCCAATTGTGCCATGTCTCTCAAGTACTGGGTATCCAGTTTTTTCCTTATGGAATAATCTAGACCCCCTGCAGCCATTTCGACTAGTTCTTGTTCCGGCACTTGCGTAAAGCATCTGGCTTTTAATAATCTAAACCTATTCAAATAGTCATCTATAGGTTCAGAAAATTTTCTTTTGACACTTGCCAACTCTTTCAAACTTATCTTGGTTTGTCCCATGTAAAATTGTTCATGGAACAATCTTTCTAATTGGGTCCAAGTAAAAATCGAAGTTGCAGGAAGTGATGTAAACCAAGTGAAAACATTCTTTGTCAAAGAACTTGGGAAATATTTCATCCTTAAGTTCTCATTATTAGCAATCTCTCCTGCCTCTATTAAGTAACGTGCCACGTGTTCTATGGTGGACTCACTAGTATCCCCTGAAAATTTTGTAAATTTGGGGACTTTCCTCCTTGGTGGTAATTCTTGTTGTAAGACAAATTCAGACAAGGGGGAAGTATAACTAGGCCTTTGTAGTCCTACGTTTACTCCATTTTGTGCCATTATTCTCTCAACCATGGTGGCAATGTTATTTTCGACAGGCATGTTATTGTAACACATTCTCTGCTGTAATACTTCGTCAGCATTTTGGTTTCTCTGGACTATTATCCTTCTTGGTTCCTGTCGAATAGGCTCTTCTACATTAGGCTGTTCGACTATCACCTCTTGCCTCCTGGGGTTCTCATGAGGGTTTCCTAAGGGCCTTTGGTTTATGGTAAGTTCCTCTTCGACAACCCTATTGGCAGGGGCCTGATTTAATTGCATTCTTTGCTGTGCTTGCGGGACTCCGAAAAAGTCAGCAATGCGTGCCATCTGTTCTGCCAATATTTGGTTTGTTTGGGTAGTGTTCTGTATTAAGGGATTGAACACTTCTCCCATTTGTTGTGTCAAAGCCTGCACCATATCATGATTGCTTTCATCCATCTGTTGACGAATTACTTGTGCAGAATGGTTCGTCATAGCGGGCATATGGAAACCTGGTGGAACTTGGTTTATCCTATTTCCATTTCCACCATATCCTGATCCCTGCAATGGTGATGACACTTGAACCATAGCATCAGAGAATAATGGTGACGAATTATGTAGGCTTGCCATCATTGAAGTTGGCATTCCATATGGTTGTTCCCTCCCAGTCAAAGGCTGAGAATAATTCAGATATGGCCTGAATGTATTTCCTCCAGGGGGAGGGGTTCCCAAGGGTCTGGCATGTCCCATGGTGGAAGAACTAGGCGCATTCTGGGATCCTGAACCCGTTGGTATGGCATCTCCCAAAGGAGGCCTAATTTGTTCTAAAACAGGGCCAGACGCTGGTATTGCTCCTGACGAAGGGATAGGATTAGAAACTGGTATTGTTTCGTCAGGGTTGTTTGAAGTATTTGGCAAGTTAGCCATTTTTCTTCTTCTTGTTCTCTTAGGTCTTTCTACGTCAGTTACGGCTAGTTTACCGCTTCTAAGAATCATACAACGTAGCAAAGAACAATTTGTCTAAGAAGTTCTCTATTAGATTTTATCAAATGCACTAGTCCCACTGGGCGTGCCAATTTGTTCGCTGTGATTTCTGGCGAACAACCTCTGGTTAACCAATCTCTTCAGAAAACTGGGTTACGTGCAGGACCAACCAAACAAGTCCTGGGACACATGTGCATTGTTTTTGTCGAACTGTTCTTAGTATTTGTGATAGTTTTATAGTTTGTTTTGTCAATGTTATCAAAGTGTCAAGAACATTGATTTTTAACAAGTAAAGTAAAACTTCTAAGTAAAAATGAAATAAAGTTAAGAGTTTTAAACAAGAACAAAAAGAAATGTCGAAGGCTAAAAACTTGCAGAAAAGTAAATAAAGTTTAAAATGACATGAACTTGAAGAATGAACAAGTAATTTAAATGACTTTGAAATATAACTGGTGTTCAAACGTACATTGTTCCAAATACTAGACTCATTTTCTCTCACACTGGGTACTTAGAGTTTTTTACAGGAATTTTGTATCAATTTTCACACACCTATTCTAAACACAAACTATCCTATTTATATACAAACAAAATAACTGCTTAGAACGGAAAAACTATAACTAAATGACAAGTGTCAGCCTGCATGCAATTTTCTTCTCTGAAACCTCCAAGTGTCCAAACTACCAAAGGTTATAACCTTTTGAATTTGAATTCCCTTCTTTGGTGACGAAACCTTGTAACTCTTCAAACTGTCGAAGCCCTCTAAAGAAGAAACAACCTTTCAGCACTTGCCAAACACTTTCCTTTGTCAAACATCCTCTCCTGTCGAAATCGTTGAGGGACTATCTTCTGCCAAACACTTAGTCACAAATAACTTCCCAACTTTATTCTACCAGAACACCATTTGCCTTTCTGTCGAAGTAATGGGGTTTCAAACCCTGTCAGCAATCCTTGAAATCTCTTCCTGTTATTATCCTTCGACAAAAATGATCTCAAACCCTTAATTTCAGTCTTGTCGAAATTATGGGTTTACAAATTGCCCCCCAGCAAAGATGTTTTCGACTATCCTTGGAGAAATATCTTTTGCTGTCCCACTGGGCGTGCCAATTTGTTCGCTGTGATTTCTGGCGAACAACCTCTGGTTAACCAATCTCTTCAGAAAACTGGGTTACGTGCAGGACCAACCAAACAAGTCCTGGGACACATGTGCATTGTTTTTGTCGAACTGTTCTTAGTATTTGTGATAGTTTTATAGTTTGTTTTGTCAATGTTATCAAAGTGTCAAGAACTTTGATACTTCTTCTTCATTATGTTCTTTTCATGATGTTGAGACATCTGTTGGAACATTATGTTTGACTTTGTGTTCTTTTCATGATGTTGAAGCATCTGTTGGGACATCTTGTTTGACTGTATGGAATTTGAAGTAGGTTTGCTGGTGCTAGCTTCAGCCTTATAAGCTTTGTTAAATCCCAGTCCACCTCTATCCCCTGAATGTTTATTGTTGTTGAGAATAAAATCCAGTGTGTTTGAGCTACTGTTTAGCATTCTAACAGATTTAGACATATGCTCCAACTTGGAATTGAGAAGGCTTACTTCACTTTTCAAGGTGTCAATGATCTCTAAATCACTTGTTTTTTCATCCTTTAGTGCCTTAATCTGCTTCTTCTGCTTTATATTCTCCATGCATACTTCAGTGCTCCTTTTAACCAGTTCTCTATATGATTGCTCAAGCTCTTTAAAAGTAAGCTCCCCATCACTGGATTCACTTTCAGATTCACATAATCCAGCTAAAGCAGTGATATGTTTAGCTGATTCTTCTTCTGAATCACATCCTGAGTCTTCATCAGACCAGGTTACAGAGAGACCTTTCTTTTTCCTTTTTAAATAGGTAGGACATTCATTTCTGATGTGTCCATATCCTTCACATCCATGGCATTTAATCCCTTTTTCTTGACTGGTTTTTTCATCATAATTTGACCTTCTATTAGCATCATAAGGTCTTTTGTTCTCAGAAGAGTTTGTGTATCTTCCACTTGGTCTGGTCTTGTCTTCCATCTTTCTGAGAATCTTTTTGAATTGTCTTCCAAGCATAGCAATGTTTTCTGATAAATTTTCTTCAGTTTCTGATTCATCATTTTCTTCTTCTTTATCAGTATTTGACACCAAGGCTATGCTTTTGTTCTTCTTTACAATTGTGTCATTCATTCCCATCTCAAATGTTTGAAGGGAACCAATGAGCTCTTCAACTTTCATTGTGCATATGTCTTGAGCTTCTTCTATTGCTGTGACCTTCATGTTAAATCTTTTTGGCAAAGATCTGAGAATCTTTCTTACAAGCTTTTCATCAGTCATCTTTTCTCCCAAAGCTCCAGAAGTATTGGCTATTTCTAAGATGTTCATGTAGAATTCATGAATTGTCTCATCTTCCTTCATTCTCAAGTTTTCAAACTTGGTGGTGAGAAGTTGAAGTCTTGACATCTTTACCTTTGATGTTCCTTCATGAGTTGTTTTAAGAGTGTCCCAAACATCTTTGGCCAGCTCACAATGATGCACAAGTCTAAAGATGTTCCTATCAATGCCATTGAATAAAGCATTTAAGGCCTTGGAGTTGCCAAGTGCTGAATCTTCTTCCTCCTTACTCCATTCTTCTTCAGGTTTCAACATTTTTGCTCCATCTTTGGTGTCTTGGACAGGGTGCTCCCATCCATTGTTGACTGCCTTCCAGGCCCTATTGTCAAGTGACCTTAAGAATGCAACCATTCTTGGCTTCCATTAGTCATAATTAGATCCATCCAATATAGGTGGTCTATTTATTGATCCTACATCTCTGTCCATATTTCCAGAATTTGCAGTCCCTAGATCTCACCCAGTATAAACAGGCAGGGTGCCTGCTCTGATGCCAATTGAAATTCTGTGATCAGGTATGAGATGTCGAATGAGATGTTTAAACACTTGAAGACTTAACTAAAACTTAAAGTGCAAGAAAATTAAACAATACAGGAATTTGTTAACCCAGTTCAGTGTATAACCACACTTACATCTGGAGGCTACCAAGCCAGGAGGAAATTCACTATAAGTAATATTAATTCTAGACTTAAACCACCCAGTTTAATCTTTCACTTAATATCTACCCAATGCAATTTCTACCTAAGACACAACTTAGATATGAGTACCAACTCACTCCCCCTTAATCACACAGTGATTTTGTTTACAAGTTTAATAAAATTGAAGTCATAATTCAAACAAAAACAGCTTGATCTTACTTCACAGTTTCAATCAAGACACAAATACACTTTTGCTTAAAAGCTCATAAAGTGGTACAATAAAAACAACCTGCTATTAAAACACAAAACACCCTATTTTGTCTTTTGAAATTCGTACTCTATTCTGAGAGTTTCTGTTGCTTAAATAGGTGTTTGGATTTTGGGCTTTCTGTAGGTTAATCCAATCCTAAAAACGCATGCTGCTTCCACCTTGAATTAGGGTTTGTTACTTCCTAGATTCTAGGTGATTCAGTTCTTCTGATTATGCTGAAGACATATAACAACACTCCCTACAGATGCGCCTTATTCTGTTTTATCCATCCATAATTAATTTCAGATAACTTTCCTTAATTTACTCAGTTCTGTTAGTCATTAATTAATTCTGGTAGCAGGTTTGAGATGTCACAACATCTGTTGGGACATCCTGAATAACTGAACTTACTTCATTTACTGATACAATGTCACAACATCTGATGTGACATCCTGTAAACTGAACTTACTTCATTAACTGATACAATGTCCCAACATCTGGTGTGACATCCTGAATTAAGTTCATTTACTTATACTCTGTTTGATAATGTCCCAACATCTGGTAGGACATCCTGAACTGAATTCAACATTTCTTGTTGGTCAAAAATTCTGCCAATTCTAAACATCTACAAATACCACAAACACCTCCTTTTGGAAGAAACTTCCCACTAAGATCGGACTCCTTAAGGAAAAGGCTTTGGCGATGACTTTGGTCGTAAGCTCCTTCTCTAAACCAGTGAAAAGAAACTCCTTGTCCAAAATAGGCAAACCCGTCCAATGAGAGTACTCCTCCAAAGTCAGCACAAGCTGATAATCATGAAAGGTGAAAAAATGATGCAACAGGTCATAAAACTGAACCAAGGTAGGGAGAATCCCCTCTGGTACATCGGTATCCAAGATGAACAAAATTTTTCCATAACATTTCCGGAACTCATGGGTATCAACCACTAAAACTCCTAGCTTTCTCAACTCTACCAGATTAGGACTCTTGATACTGTACTTCCTTGTATTCCTCTTTTCAAAATTTATAGCCTTAGACATCTGAAATGTTTGCAAAAGTATCCATAAGTCCCTTGAAATCTTGAGAACAATGCTCATGGATGCATGAGTGCATGTATGCAACAACTACAAACAAGATCACACAAAGCACACGGGTTAAGGTTCCGAGTCACGAGCATGAAGTCAAGGTAACATAACACCTCCCATACATGTAAGTACTAAGGTTTTGTCTTCATTGTACCTGCAGAAAACCAAAAGGGTGCTAACAGAGGTGCCCGGAGTTAGAAGCCATCTTTAGAATATTATTAGTATGTTGGACTACTACCCAACCAATAACATTCTTAAGATAGAGCTCGTCCGAGTGTAATATCGCGTGACAACCACCTCAGGTCTACACCTGGATAGTTTCTGCACTAAGTTCCTAAATTGGCTTGGATGGGTTAAGGGTTCTACGGTCCTCAGTATGATCAGCTCAAGGTCGGAAAATAATGTCATATTACGACTACTCGTTATGACATTAATAATCCAAGAGAGCCTAACCGAGTGGAGATTATCGAATTGATATCGCTATGGACTACTCTGTCGTGTATCACTTTGAATATCGCCGTCCTATCATAAGTTCAACTCAGATCCGGGTTAGAATCTATCTCACTCACAGTGGATCACCAAAACCGAAATGGAACAAACAATAACAAACAAATAAAACCAAAGCAGTAAATAAATCAAAGTAGGCCGAATCCACTTATAGACTACTCCCTAGCAGAGTCACCTCTTTTCTGTAGCGGTAAAAACATGAGTGTAAGCTATTAATTAATTTAACTCAAAGTAAACAGAGTCGCCACCGCACTTTTATTTTATTCCAAGTGGAAAAGGAAAAAAGAGCAAATAAATCCTAATGAATCTAAAAGCAAAAAGCTAAAAGAAACGAGCAAAGAACCGGGTAAGGGGATAGGTTACAAAATGGGAAGGTTTTACGCACCCAAAATGTATGTGGTACTCCACAAGAGCCCTTTGAAAAATTTACTGCTTTTGGTTTGAAAAAGGTTTGTTAAAAGAGAGTGGAGGGATGAGAAAAGAATTAATTTTTAATATTTTTGTGTTTGGAGAGATTTACCACCTCATGCCTACGTACCCATAAAGTGCAATGCGAGATCAAAACCCTGTAGTTCATGGTACAAATAGTGAAACAATTAGTGTGTTAGTTTGATTTTAAAATGTAGAGATAAGTCGTCATTCTTTAGCGAATAATTTCACTAGAAAGAATGAATCATATCTAAACATGTGAAAAAGTTTAAAAGAAGAGTGCACAAAGGCACCAAAAGAATTAAATGAGTTTTTGTATTTTTTAAAGTCTTTTGAAAAAGGTTTTAATATGCTTATGTATTTTGGAATTTGTAAAGAAAAAAAATAAAAAAAGTAAAACCACTTGACCTAAGTCAAGGTTTGATTATGAAAGCGGTTTTAAGTTTGAAAACAAAGAAGATTTTGAAAAAAGGGAGAAGTTTTGAAAATTAAAGAATGGGAGGAGATGAAGGGACTATCCTAAAAAAGAAAAAAGAAAGATAAAGGAGAAAAGATCTAACCAAACTTGATTATGCTTCTCATTATGAGCTCAAGAGTTCCATCCTTATAAGCTAGCAAATGGCCAAATAAAGGCAAGTCTACCAACTTCATGAAGATCAAAGCAAAGGAGAGGTATCCTAAAATCTAAGTCCAAAATCTCCATTCCAATGCTAAGGATAGTAACCATAGTCCAAAAAAATTTAAGTCACAAGTTTTTTAGAGGTTTAATTCTTTATTAATATTTTTGTGTCCAAATGGACAAAAGGAAAATCAACATAACAATAATAAGAGTAAGAAATATAAACATGAAAATGGATGAATAAAGCATAATAATGCATAATAAAATAAAAGTGATAAATGTGCAAGAAATTAAATGTTAGTAGTAAAAGAAATTAAAATGCAAGAATCTAAAATATTACTAATAGTAATAGTATAATAATATACATAATAGTGGTATGGTGAACTTAATCATCCACAACCAAAAGAGTAACAAAAATCGAAAGGCAACCAGATCCTTTTTGTATCTTACACTATAGTGATCAATCAAGGCAACTAGAACCAAATTCAATGAAATTTGAAAGGAGATTGGGAGACCCAAAGCACATACGCATCAAACATTCATAAGTCTTGGTTCTTAATGCAAAATGTTCAATCACTTTGGGATTACGCGACCAACAAGAGGTCCGGTCCATGAAAGTGCAATTATCCAATTGGATTTTTTTGTTCCAAATTCGGGACACATTTAGATCTATGTTAAGCAATCGTCGAGTAATTAACGAAGTAATTACCATACAAATGAGGCCGGCCACCACCAATTAAGGTGAACAATGTTAGTGTTAATGCATGCGAGATAAACGATATGTAAATCGCTATTCGAATGCAATTCCACACAAAACTAAAGATGAATACCAAATTGAGTTACACTTATGGTATTCTTCCATCTTTAACTTCAATCACTCATTTTGGTGGATTCAAGCATGAAAATGTCTCACTAATGCAAAGTACCTTAAATGAATTAAATAATTCACTTAAATGTAGTTTTGAATTAATGAACATTAACTACTATAATCTACACCCAAAGTCCATTGAAATTAAAGAGAAATTACTCCCAAAAGTGCTTCTCAAGGCAAAAATAAAAAGGAGGGAGAAGAAGAAGAAAGAGGAACCAAAAAAAGGTTCAAAATAAGCCAAAAACAGCTTATGTCTTGTGTTAGCCGGTTAACCAAATAGGTTAACCTCTTAACACAGTCAGTTTTCAAATCCTGCGCCATATAACAATGGTTAACCGGTTAACCAAAATACATTGAAAATGGTTAACCGATTAACACTGAACCAGCAGTAGAAAAAAATGTTGAAATTTAGCATGATCCATTTTCAAAACCTTTTTTCAAACACTTGATGATCATGATCTAAATTAGCACGAATTTCAAAACCAAAATACAGTGAAATCCCTACAATTAAACAACAATATAAGATCCAATGGATCTAGAATCAAAGGCATCAAAGATCTACATCTTGAATGTTGATGATGTAGATGGAATCATGGAAAGAGTGAATTACCAAAATCACTTCTTTAAATTGGACCAAATCAAGCTAGATCTACTGAAATTGATGAACAAGAAAAGAATAGGATAAAGGTTTAGCTCAAGTTGATTAAGAATTTAATGTGAATTCTTGATAACTTCAAAAGAAAGAGAGAAGAGCTTTAGTGAAAATTTTGGTTTAGGTGGATATTTTGCAAGAGATTTGTTGGCTCTCAAAAGCTTATTGAATGAATGAAATTAGGGTTCTATTTAAAGACTTTAGATATGGGAATTTGGTGGAAGGGAGCTTGCTTTGGTAATTTAAATTAGGCTTGGTAATTGAAAATGTAACACCCCGTAATTTATTTAACTCTCTGAATAATATTATTTAATACCAATAAGATTTATGGTTTATTCTAAGAAATTTTAATGAAAAAACATTTAGAGTAAATGGAAATTTAAGTTGGATAACTGATATTATTTATGCCGAGGTTTTATTTATATTAAGGATTAAGAGACATTTTTGGATACTCTTTATTTTTGGACCCATTGGTAAGAAATTAAGTTTTTATATTTTGTTTATATAGAAGGAAAAATAGAGAAAAGAGTAGTTAGTAAGAAAAGAAGAAAAAGAAGAAAAAGGAAAAGAAGAGGAGAAGAGAAGAAGAAGGAGAGAAAAAAACCTAAAGCTTCAAATTCATCATTCTCAATCATTTGTCCGTCGAATCGACTAATTTCTTCCGTCAATCTTCATCTCTCGAGGTGGGTTCATAGTTAGATACTTTTGTTTTAGTTTTTGGTTGAGTTTTGAAGTTTATGAGTTTAAGGTTTTTGGTAGAAATCTTGAAACAAATTATTTTAACGGTTAAAAACTCGATTAAACCTAACTATGTTGCTCACATTATGCCTATGAGTATGTTTAGTGTTGTTTACTATGTTGGTTGGTGTTTTGGATGATTTTTGGCTTGGAATGATAAGTTTCCCGTAAGCTGAGTTTGCTGATCTGGTATAGCTCGCTCAGTGAGAAATGCAGGAGGTTCCTCGCTCAACGAGCTGAACCCTCGCTCAGCGAGACCTGGAAGTTTTAGTTTTGTTTTTAATTCATAACTTTTGATCGGGCATCCAATTTTAGTGTTCCACCTATCGAATTGAAGCTAAAAATATTTACAAATTGATGATGCCAAAAAGATGTTATTTTACCCGACTTTTACCGACTTTTCAAATGACCAAAACCTTGTTAAAATTTGGAAAGTGTGAGTTAATGGAAATAAAGAAAGGTGCGACTTGTGAGGTGTCTAGGTTTCCCTTAAGCTAAAGTGAATAATGAATTATGTATTGTTTTAAGGTCCTCCATAAAGTCTTGATTAAGTCTCTTCACAATTACTTTCTTTTTCGCAAGAGCATCCGTAAGGACTTGAGGTACCGGTTGATTAAACGTGGATTGTGGTTTAATGAGTGTAGGTCACAAGTCCTTCGAAAGATCTTGAGTAAGTCTTGAGGTGGGTTGCCCTTAGTCCCACGTGAAGCATCCGTAAGGACTTGGGGCAAGTGCTATACTAGTTATACGTTAATCTTGAGTAAGTCTTGAGGTGGGTTACCTTTAGTCCCACGGGAAGCATCCGTAAAGATTGAAGAAAGTGTTATGTTGAATCCTCCGTAAGGTCTTGAGTAAGACTTGAGGTGGGTTGTCCTTAGTCCCACGTGAAGCATTCGTAAGGACTTAAGGTAGACGTTTCTCTTATTGTATATTGAGATCATGTGTGTACCTTAGTTCCCCTTTGTTATCGGTCCTTGTGTGAGATGGTTTGTGGAAACTAGTGAGATTTATTTAGGGATAAACCCTTAGAGCCGAGAGAACTCTAAGATAGGGAACTCACTGATATGTTTTATCTCACCCCATGTTGATGTTGTTATTTCATGTACCTCAGGTTCCGAAAAGGGTAAAGATAAGGCGATTTGATTATCTTTACTTGTTTGATGGATTTTACTTCCGATGTGGACTTTTGAGATCTTCAGATCTAGTTCTTAGACTTTTGTATTCCTTTGAAAATCTTGTATAATTTTTAGCCTTGTTTTAGTACCTTATGTTGTAGTGGCTATACTTATGCAATGTGTTGCTAAGAACTTGTGTATTTCAATACCAAACTTGATTTTTATATATGAAAAATATGCTTTGAAGTATGTCTTTTATATATGGGTATTACAGTTGGTATTAGAACAGGTCGTATCCTCAACCTAGCCTTGGAATATATTAAGTGTTTCCTTTTCGTTCATACACATAATATCACTGTAGGACTAAATGTTATGTTTATGGTATTGAGCCTGATCAACTTAATCTTGTTTTGATGAAATTTAGGGATATGGCTGGTAGGCGTGGAACACGTGGTCTTCCTAGTGGCATTCCTCCTAGTAACGATCGAACAAGTGGTGACGGAAATGCTCATATGTTCCAATTCATGCAACATATGCAGCAACATCAGCATTAATTCATGCAGGAGATGATGCACCAAATGAATAGTGGTCTTCATCCTCATGTGGTTGCTCTTGGAGCTGGTGGTGGAACCTTCTGGGATTTCTTCCGCATGAATCCCCAAGAGTTTCATGGTGTTTTGGACCCTGTGAAGGCACATGAGTGGGTAGCATGAATGGAGCGGATCTTCCAAATCGTGGTTTGTGGGGAAGAGGATAAGGTGACATTGCGTCACATCTATTGAAAGGTCCCGCTGCTAGGTGATGGGAGAGTGCTTCAAACCTGATGATGGTACAAGGAGTTCCAAGAGTGTGGCATCAATTTAAGACAGTTTTTATGGATAAGTATTTTCCGAGTTCCTTGAGAACACAAAAAGAGTTTGAGTTTCAACAATTAAGGCAAGGGAGCATGACTGTGGCCAGTTATACTGAGAAGTTTGAGAACATGGAGGCCTACTCTAGGCAGGCTATGTATGCCCCTGATGAAAGGTGGAAAATTGACCAGTTCTTGTTTGGATTAAGGGCCAAAAACTTGCATAGTGTCTCGTAACTGGAATTCACTATCTATTCCGAGATGTTGAGGCAATGCTATGTTGGCGAACATAGTATGAGGAAAGTACAAACAGAAGCCAGTGTTGGGAGAGCGGTTCAAGGTGAGCGGGGAAGAGCCAATTAATCCTTTAGGCCGAGGCCTCAACCCTTCAAAGGGAAACAGGTGTCGAGTCCTAAATCTAGTGCTCCTCCATTGTGCTCCAGGTGTCACAAGAACCATTTTGGAAGGTGTGAGCAGAATGGTGTAATTTGTTACCATTATCAGAAGGAAGGACATGTTGCTAGGGATTTTCCACAGAGAAAGAATCAGATTCAAGGGAGAGTGTATACTATGGATGCTAGAAAGACGAAAGGCGACAATTCTCTAATTACGGGTAATTGTCTTATTAACGACATTCCTTGTCTTGTTTTATTTGATTGTGGAGCTACACATTCTTTTGTATCTTCTAGTTGTGTAAAGCGACTCAAATTAAGAGTTTTTCCCTTGTTTCCTCCTATGGTGGTTACTACCGCTAAGGACAAAACCATAGAAACACCCCTTATGTGTGAAAGTTGTACCTTGTCGGTGGACAGTAGGACCTTCCATATAGATTTGATTTTCTTACCCCTCAAGAAGGTTGATGTCATTTTCTTACCCCTTCCTATCCGACATTCGTCCTATGTCGTGATTTTTTTAGCAGCCGTCCCCTGCTAGGTGATCGTCCTTCACCTCCTGATGATCGTCCTTCATCATTTTATCCGATGGCCGTCCCCATCGTTGATCTTGTTATCTGACATTCGTCCTATGTCATGATAAACCCTGAGAGCAGCCGTACCCTGCTAGGTGATCGTCCTTCACCTCTTGATGATCGTCCTTCATCATGCTTATCCGATGGCCGTTCCCATTGTGGACCTTTTTTATCCGACATTCGTCCTATGTCGTGATACTTTCGGCAGCCGTACCCTGCCAGGTGATCGTCCTTCACCTTAGATGACCGTCCCTCATCTTATCCCCAACAGAGCAGCCGTCCCCTGCTAGGTGATCGTCCTTCACCTTTGATGACCGTACCTCATCATTTATTTACCTTTGAATCCCCAGAAAATCTTATTTCTTTGCTTGATGGCCGTCCCCATCATAATCCCTTATATCCCCAGCATGTCGGTCGTCCCCGTCATTGCTTCATCCCCAGCAGTCGTCCTCTGCTCGACGGTCGTCCTCCGTCACTTTACAAACATATTTTACATTCCTTTACAATCTATATCCCTTTTCTTCTTCATTCAGTGAGTGCAAATTTTGGACTGTCTTTGGTATTCAACCACAAGTTATCTTGCTTGCCTGTTAAGCCGTTGCTTACATCCTGCACAGCTAACTCATGCTTGAATAGGGGCAGCTGTAAACACCCCAAATTTTCCCTCACCCATTCACACCATGGCTTGTGATCTCTTCATGTGCATAAGTTCAATCATAGCATCTCATATTGCATTTTTGCTTCACTGCATTGTTTCTAAGTCATCTGCATCTAGGGTTTGTGATTTGAGCCATCCCTGAGCCATTTGAGCCACTACAAAGGTCATCAATCACTTCAAAGGGGTCCATGTATGTTCTAGCATCATATTATATCCTCACAAAGTCAAGGAGGTCAAAGAATCACAAGGACTGAGAAAGGCATGGAAGCAGAGCCAGGCTTAACTGCACAGATGACCTAGAATTAGGGTTTTGGTTTCAAAGGCCATAACTCCAAATTTTTTGGTCATTCTTGTTTCTATTGGTCTTTATATGTTATGAGGATCATGCATATCAATTTTCATGAAGAAATTCCATGAGGAAGGCATCTGATCAAGGGGTGACTTCTTGAGCAAGTCAGTGCAAAATCAGGGCATCTGAGGCCCCCAATGACCCAACCAAGGGGAATTCTCCATCATTTTGAATGTGTATGATCTTTATTTGATCATAGAAGATGTTAGAAGTTCACAAAATTGAAGAATTTCAAGCCATTTGCAAAGTTGCCTTTTTGGGAAAGTGACTTATAATGAAAACATGCCATTTTGGGAAAGTTTTTCAACCTCATCTTTTTGATTCAAAAATGCCTCAAAAAGTACAAGAACTCATTCTAATTCATTTTGGATCAAAAGATATGGCTTGTCAAAGTTGGATAAAATCATTGAAATTTTCACTTTTGCACAAAAGGGAAAAATTGCAAAACCTCATGCCAAGGCCAAAGATGACTTCAAAGTGACTTCTAATCTTCATACAAACACAATGCAATGCCTAAAATTCAGATTGGCCCAAGAAATTTCTCATTTTCATGCCTTGATGTCCAAATATCATAAGCCATTTTTCATGAAAATCACAAAGAGGGAAGTCTTGCAAGAAGGTTTATTTTGGTTTTGTTTGGTCTCTAATCATTATCAAAGTGTCATAACAACATTATGTGATGCATTTTGCTGCATACTTCTTAAGAGATGTCACATGTTCATGGCCAAAAGTCACAAAATGTCACAAGTTGCCAAAATGCAAAGACACTTCAAACTTGCAATCCAAGTGTTGCAGTCCTTCATAAACCATCCAAGGGTCATCCTCAAACTCAGCTGAGGCAATCCAAACACAGAAATCTTCTCTGCCACAGCCCATGCCTCAAGTACACCAAACCTTGACTTTTTGCAATTTCTCCCATGCTTTTGGAATAGTGATCAGCAGCCTCTACTAACCTGCTCCACAGCCTACTCAAACATTATGGGAGTGATATAGCAACTCATTCAGCATTGAAACAACACACAATCCAACTTGCACAAAATCTGTCCCAAACTTCTTCTCTGAATTTTTCTTCACACAGCCATCAAACTTCACTTTTTCTTTCACCAACAAGTCACAAATCACCCTTAGAACAAGAATCATCCCCTGAAACAACTTGAAACATTGCACACCAAGACCTCCATTTCTGCTACACCAGAGAAAAACAGCCATAACCAGCCATTCTCAAAGCTCTCTAAGCTTCAGTTCATCATCAGGGTGTTCAAAGGAGAAGGATTACACCAAGTTTGAGGCCAGAAAGCTCCAAAGTTCAAAGCTCCAGTTCAGGTATCATCAAGAACATTTTTTCCAGAAATGCAATCTCTTGTTATAGGATGATAGAGTTTGTTTCACTGATCATGTTAAGCTTTGAAACACTGAAAATGGTTGAGAAATGAGTGTGCATGCATGTTCTGAAGTTTTTGCAGTTTTCTTGATTTTGCTCGAATCTTGTTGTTGATGCATTGTAAATGTGATTTTGTGATTGATTCATGTTTGGGGTGGGTAGAGGATGAAATCTGGAGAGTTAGAGCACTTGAAACAGCCTAGGGAATGAGTTTGATTATGAATTTTTGGAAAATCACACATAATGAATCAATTCATTCTAGCTTGAATCGATTCATGCTGTTGAGTGGTTCCTGGATTTCGCAAAATGAATCGATTCATCCTTTGATGAATCGATTCATGCTGTTTAACTAATTCTGTTTTCTCAAAAATTGATCATTATGAATCGATTCATCCAAGCTTGAATCGATTCATTCTTCTGTTAACCAATTTTAATTCATTTTGTTTGTATTTTATTTGCACGAATTTTTAAAAATAGCAAAACACTTTAAAAAATTCTGAAATTATTTGTCAATTATTTCATTAATTTTCAAAACCCAAAAATATTTTTATTTTTATTTTTTGCATTAAAAATTATTTTTAAATCATTTAAATGTTTATTTTTAATTAATTAATGAAAGTTAATTAATTAAAAATACATTTAGGTATTTAAAAATCACAAAAAAATTCACATTGCATTTTAAAACATTTAGAAACATTATCAAACTCTCAAAACAAATTTCTTTTTGGTTCTTGACGTATTTTGACAATTTTCATTGAAATTAAATTTGTTTAAAGGCAATATTTTTGTTCAAACTTGAAAAAATCCATTCTGCCTAACCATGAGGAGTTTGATGATGGTTCTTCTTGCATTGCATCCATCACATCATGTAGTTTCTAGGGTAAAATTGGTTTGAATTCATCCTTCATTTTCAATTTAATGTGCATTTTTCCTTTTGAGGTACCTTGAAACCCTAGGTAACTTAGAAAAATCATAACTTCCATTAGGTTTAGATTTAGGTCTTCCCCTTTGGGCAGTGAACTTGTGTAGGTTTAGGGTTCCTCTGATCCCATTTTCAATTTTTTTTCATGTCATTTTCTTATGGTTTTGAATTTTTGTGTTGCATGTTGATCATAAACCCTAATTCTTGCCTTCATTTGCATCCATCTCTCATATGCTTGCATTCAAGAACTTGCCATGACATTTTGTGCATCCTCATGACATATAAGACATCTTAGGACATATTAGAATCATGTTTGATCATTGCATCTTTCATTTGCCATGTTATGCATTCATATCATTTCATAAACTTTCATGAACTTTCATGGTTCAAAGCATGCTTCATTTGCATCCTCATCCTTGTATGATCATCCACAACTCTTGACATGTGTTTGCATCATCTCTTAGCATCATTTTCATCATGTGTATGATTCTGACTTTGGCCTTTGCCCATCCATATGCATTGCTTCATCTCATTTCTTCCCTTATGCATCTTGTACTAACTTTTCAGGTTAATGGTAAGTTTGTTTGGGAAGTGGATTTGCCTTCACCTTCTAACTCTTCTCACCTCATCCTTTCACATCCTTGCTGCATTTTTGCTTGTCTTTGAGTGAGCTTGCTCACTTGTGCCTCTCTTCCCCCTTTTCTCTTCCCATCTCATCCCTTTTCTATCTTGCTTCTCCTTGGTGGCTTCCTTGAAGATGTCTCCTCTTAAGCCTCACAAACCCTAGGACTTCCAAGCATGATAACATTTTAGGATTGTTTAGTACCCCTTAGACTCTTTCCTTTGAGTTTTCTTTGAGTCTTCTCTTCTCACCTCATAATCAAGGATTAAACCCTAAAGGTTTTAAGGCTTTGTGATTAGGGTTATGCCTGCATCCTTCTATTAGGATGGAGTGTATAACTTTAATCCTAAGTGTTAAACCCTTAATGTGTTTAAATCCTTTAATCAATACATCTAATAATCACTAAGACATCAAGCTTGTAACTTGGGCCTTGCATTAGGGTTCTAATTCTTCCTTAATTGGTTAAGAAGGACTAACCCTAGTGTTAATGGACAAGTCCCCCTCAAGTTGTCTTACCAACCATAAAAATCATTTCTTCATCTTATCATTAACTAAAATCCATTTAATAAAGGCTTTGTTTTGTCATGAGGTTAATCCCTAATCATGGGTTAAGTTGAGGAGCCTTCCTCAGCTTAAATGTTCTCATCTATTATCCTTCTATTAGGATGGTGTAATGAGTCCATTAGATCCTTGATTATGGCTTAAACTCATTACTTAACACTAAACAAAAACAACAAAAACATCTAAATAATCACAAGTAGGGTAATGATCTTAATCCTATATCATGGTGATTAAGTGTGAGGTGCTTACTTCATACTTAAGGTATTCTCATTACCCCTAAACAGAGGGAAGATGTGATGAGTATACTAACCCTTGGTTTATGCTTAAGCTCATTAACTTATGACAAATTCAAAAATCAATAAAAAACTGAAAACACAAAAACAAACAATAATCGTCTCCTCCGGGATTCTTTTCTCATCTCATTCACTCACAAACGAGAACTCGCTTCTTCCGTCTAATGCAAGACAGTTAGCACCTGAGCCAGACAGGTCATACACTTGAGCATGGACAAGTAAGCAGTTCACAAGTCAATTTACCTTTTAGTCTCTTTGAGTCGAACTACGGTGTTATGACTTCCTCATTGCATGAGAGGATACGTAGGCATAACTTAACGGTTATCGAACAAAAGTCTCTGTATATTCCCCCTCCTTCCAGCATTATCCTTTGAGCCTCATAGTCTTGAGCATCTCATTCTTGTTCTCACACTGACACTTCACATATTTCACTTCACTTTTCTATTACACTGACACTTGCATTCTTTCCAGCTTTGATACACAGATTGCATTGACATTACCCCTTTAAAACACAAATATTTTAAGCGTGGATCCCGTCGAGTACGACGGACAATCTGGGTGCTAATACCTTCCCAGGTTGTAACCAACCCCCTTTCTCAGTCTCTCTGGTTCGCAACCGTCTTATCCATTTTTTCTCAGGTTTATGCAGCATTACCTTTCCTCCGGGATAAAAATGCCTAGCTGGCGACTCTTGTCTTTTGAGTTCACCCTTGTGTGTTCTCTCCCCTCTCGCCGACCGTTCGCGTCTGTACCCCTTTGGCCCTGGCCTCATTTGGTGGGAGCGACAGCTTGGCGACTCTGCTGGGGAAACTTATATTGTAACCAGGGCTTCTGGTTCTTTTTGTGGGTTCCTCCTAGCGCTTGTTTGATTTGTGTTTACTGGGGTGTTATGTGCTAATTGTGTATATTTTCTTTATTTATTACTTTATGTACAACTTTATTTATTGCTTTCCTTTACAGTTTTTCATACTTCATACTGTCATTATCATTGCTGGATCTGTTCTTCTGTCTTGGTGGGTGGGGTTTCATTGAGAGTTTAAGGTCCTATACCTGGGATCTGAGTGACACCTAGGCTAGAGTGGTTCATGTTCTTTCCCATTCCATTTCGGTCTGGTGCGGGAATATGAAACACGGTTCAGATATGGGTTTCTTCTTGAGAACTCTGTGCTACAGATTTCCTGTAGCGCTAGGGCTATCTGGGAAGCCTGCTAAGTCTGGATGACCTTTACTATGACCTTCAGAAACTGAGGTGAATTAGAGGAGGATCTTTTATGGTTATTGTAAACATTGTACCTCCGAGTTAGAAGTGTTTACACTTCTCATAACTGATCCAAGTCTGAGGATCCTTGTTTTAGAACACTACCTGTGAGGGGGTTGGGCTGTTTACAGGTTTGCAGGTACCTTTGGCCACATCATACCCTGTTACTTGTTATGTTTAAGAGTACCTCATTTTGGACAGTTCTTGTGATTTAACCCTGGACATGTGACTCTTTATTTGAGTCCCCCACCTTGGTTACTGGATTTCTGAACCTCCATCTGGACTTCTTTGAACATACATGGACCTATATCAAGACAGATAATCAGACCCAACCCTTGATCACAAACCCTTGCATATCATTCTGCATACATCATTTTGCATCATTTTAACATTTGTCTGTCTGTTCTACAGGGTATCCACATCTTCTTTGGTTTGGTTTTGACCGTTCTTCTTTTCAACATCTGCACCTCTTCCAAGGGGTATGGAAGGTCAAAACCATGAACCAAACCGGATACCCTCGAAGAACAAATAGACATACTGCATTGCATGCTAACCTCATCTCTTTTGTTTTACAGGAGTTTTATTGTTTGTTTCTCACCTCGTTGTGTACCTCAGGAAACATTGATCGTAAAAGGGTCTTTCCCGTCAATCACATCCACAAACATCCGACCCGTAACAACCTTCCGAGCTTACAGATGGATCAGCTTCTAGAAATCATTTCAACAGTTCCCACTCCCACAACTTCAACAAACATCTCTCCTACAACATCAGCAAACATCATTCCAGTGGAGATTACTACAACAACAACAACCATCAAGGAGGACATCTTTGTCAGCCACCTGGCTACACATAAGTACATTGAGATGGATGAAGATATCCATGAGACAATGAGTCAGGGTTTCGAAGCTCTCAATGTCAATGAAGCAACGACTGAAAGTGTCTAGAACCTCAATAGCCTCATACAAACAAGCTCGGAAGGTTGTTGAAGACGGGAATTCCCAAGGCTGGGGCAAGCTGCTGCAAGTTCAGATGAAAAAGGACAAATTCGGTTTGGGTTACAAACCATCCCGACAAGTGCAACAGGAGGCTGCTGAAGCTCCCAAGTTCATCAGTGGGGGAATGCTAGCCCCAAATGCTATCAATAATGTGGGAGACGAGGCTGAAAGTGACTTCAACCTGGAGAGCTGGATACGTCCAAGGATCCCGGGGAGCCAAGTCCTTAACTGGTCTTCCCAGGAAATTATAAGGGTTACTCCTGCAGAGTAATTATTATTTCCTATATTTTTAAGCATGCATCAAGTCTTGCATCTTGCCCAAGATGTCAAGGCTCATTTTATAATCGAGCCATCTTGTAATTTTGTGCAAATGGATTAATCAATGAATATCGGACATCTTTTGCAAACGAGTCTCTTTGTCGCTCACTGTCTTTTCATTTTTCTTTTTGTACAAAAATAAAATGGCAATGTTTTTCAAAATAAATAACTTCATTTTCACTTTTTCTAAACAAGATTAAAATTGATCACTAAAATAAACCAATCTAAAACCTTGCAGAAAGTGCCCTCCAGATTGCACCGATAACAACACTGCTATGACTTCGTATGACTTTGACAATCCAATCAATCAAGCTGATGAAGGGGTTGAAGAAGATTATGAGCTACCTGAAGAGCTAGCCAGGTTGTTAAGGCAAGAGGAGAAGGTTATCACTCCTCATCAGGAGGAGATTGAAATGGTTAATCTTGGTACGGAGGAAGACGTGAAAGAAGTTAAGATCGGGGCCTGCCTACAAGATTCAGTAAAAGAACAACTGATTGATATGCTTCGGGAATACGTGGATGTTTTTGCCTGGTCTTATCAGGATATGCCAGGGTTGGACACCGATATTGTCATGCACAAGCTGCCTTTAAAAGAAGACTTCCCACCGGTAAAACAGAAATTGCGCCGTACTCGCCCAGATATGGCAATAAAGATTAAGGAAGAGGTACAAAAGCAGTGGGACGCCGGTTTCCTTGCTGTAACTAGCTACCCGCCGTGGGTTGCTAATATTGTACATGTGCCTAAGAAAGACGACAAGGTAAGAATGTGTGTGGATTACCGGGATCTGAACAGAGCCAGCCCGAAGGATGACTTCCCTTTACCTCACATTGATGTATTGGTTGATAATACGGCTCAGTTCTCGGTGTTCTCCTTCATGGACGGATTTTCAGGATATAATCAGATCAAGATGTCACCTGAAGACATGGAGAAGACAACTTTCATCACACCCTGGGGCACGTTCTGTTATAAGGTAATGCCATTCGGACTGAAGAATGCTGGTGCAACTTATCAACGGGCTATGGTAACATTATTCCATGACATGATCCATAAAGAAATTGAATGTTATGTGGATGACATGATTGCCAAGTCCCTCACAGAAGAAGACCACCTGGTGAATCTGTTGAAACTATTCAAGCGTCTGAGGAAGAACCAACTGAAGTTAAACCCCAACAAATGCACATTCGGGGTGCGATCTGGTAAGCTGCTGGGATTTATTATAAGTGAAAAAGGGATTGAAGTTGACCCTGACAAAGTTAAAGCCATTCAAGAAATGCCTGCACCGAAGACTGAAAAAGAAGTTCGGGGTTTTCTAGGTAGATTGAACTACATTTCAAGATTCATATCTCACCTTACAGCAACCTGTGAACCTTTGTTCAAGCTGTTAAGAAAAGAACAAACGGTCAGGTGGAACGAAGACTGCCAGAGGGATTTTGACAAAATCAAAGAATACTTACTAGAGCCTCCGATCCTTATGCCTCCAGTTGAAGGAAGACCTCTGATAATGTACTTGATAGTATTAGAAGAGTCAATGGGGTGTGTGTTGGGCCAGCATGACGAGTCTGGTCGAAAAGAGTATGCGATTTACTACCTAAGAAAAAAGTTTACCGACTGTGAACAGCGTTATTCACTGCTCGAGAAAACTTGCTGTGCTTTAGCGTGGGCTGCTCGCCGACTAAGGCAGTATATGTTGACTCACACTACCTTGTTGATATCAAAGATGGACCCAGTTAAGTACATTTTTGAGAAGCCAGCACTTACCGGACGGGTTGCAAAATGGCAAATGATCCTCACGGAATATGACATTCAGTACACATCTCAAAAAGCCATCAAGGGCAGTGTATTGTCTGATTATCTCGCTGAGCAACCCATTGATGATTACCAGCCTATGAGATTTGACTTCCCTGATGAAGATATCATGTTCATAAAAGCGAAAGATCATGAAGAGCCTATTCACACTGAAGGGCCTGACCCAGAAGAGGAATGGACTATGATGTTTGATGGGGCTGTTAATATGAATGGTCGTGGTGTTGGTGCAGTACTCATTACACCTAAGGGAGTTCACATGCCTTTCTCGGCAAAACTCACCTTCAACTGCACTAACAACGAAGCTGAATACGAAGCTTGCATTATGGGTCTTGAGGAAGCCATTGACCTCAGGATCAAAACTTTGACTGTGTTCGGAGATTCAGCTCTGGTAATCAATCAAACCAACGGAAAATGGTACACCCACCAAGATCATCTGATACCTTACCGGGATTATACAAGGAGGTTACTGACTTTCTTCACAACAGTTAAGCTTGAGTATATCCCTCGAGACGAGAATCAGTTCGCAGATGCTCTAGCTACCATTTCATCCATGATCAAAGTTCAAGCTGCCAACTTTGTGCCTCGGATTTCAGTATCCAGACTTGATAGACCAGCTTACGTATTCTCTGCAGACCTGGCCAAAAATGATAAGCCTTGGTTCCACGACATTAAGTGCTTCTTGGAGGATCAAACATACCCACCTGGGGCATCTTCCAATGACAAGAAGACATTAAGAAGGCTAGCTGGTAGTTTCTTCCTGAATACCGACGGTTCCCTGTACAAGAGAAACTTTGATATGGTACTCCTCAGATGCGTTGATAGGACAGAAGCAGACTTGTTGATGCACGAAGTGCACGAAGGATCCTTTGGTACCCATGCAGGAGGGCATGCTATGGCTAAAAAGCTGTTAAGATCAGGCTATTACTGGATTACAATGGATGCAGACTGTTGTGCCTATGCCAGAAAATGCCATAAATGCCAGATCTATGCGGATAAAGTGCATGTGCCTCCGAACCCTCTGAATGTGATGTCTTCACCCTGGCCCTTTGCTATGTGGGGCATTGATATGATTAGCAAGATTGAACCGACTGCTTCAAATGGCCACAGATTCATCCTGGTTTCCATTGACTATTTTACCAAGTGGGTTGAAGCAGCGTCTTATGCAAATGTCACCAGGCAAGTGGTAGCCCGATTCCTGAAGAGAGATATCATCTGTCGGTACGGAGTTCCTGAGCGAATCATTACTGATAATGGTTCCAACTTGAACAATAAAATGATGGCAAAACTGTGACGGGACTTCAAGATCTAACACCACAATTCTTCTCCTTACAGGCCAAAGATGAATGGCGTTGTTGAGGCAGCTAATAAGAATATCAAGAAGATTGTGCAGAAGATGGTAGTTACCTATAAAGACTGGCATGAAATGCTACCATTCGCCTTGCATGGGTACCGTACGTCAATTAGAACATCCACTGGGGCAACGCCATATCAGCTTGTGTATGGTATGGAGGCAGTCCTACCTGTTGAAGTTGAATTACCCTCCCTACGGGTACTAATGGATGCTAAGCTGAACGAAGCGGAATGGGTCCGATCCCGATACAAACAACTGAATCTGATTGAAGAGAAGAGGTTGGCTGCAATCTGTCACGGGCAGCTATATCAGAAAAGTATGAAGAAAGCCTTCGATCAGAAAGTCAGGCTTTGAGAGTATCAAGTAGGAGATCTTGTGCTGAAAAGACTCCACCCTCCTCATACAGACCACAGGGGCAAGTGGACTCCGAATTATGATGGTCCGTTCATAGTAAAGAAAGTTTTATCTGGTGGAGCACTGATGCTCAGTACTATGGATGGCGAAGACTTCCTGTCCCCTGTGAATTCAGATGCAGTTAAAAAATACTTCGCATGAAAATGACCCGCTGGACATAAAAAACAGAATGTAAGTCCAGGCAAAAATAGGGCATCCCGGCGAGTCAAAAATAGAATAAAAGACTCGGGCAAAAATAAGGGAAAATAAATAAAAATGTACACCCGCTGAGTCGAAAAGCCACATTGGACAACTCAGGCAAAAAAGGGTATCCCGGTGGATTGAAAACCCGAAAGGGCGATCCACGCAAAATAAGGGAATAAGCGAACAATTGCATTCTGAATTCGTCTGTATCACTTACAACATGGTAAACTCCGAAAGGTTAAAGCATTGGTCAGAATCAGCCTTCTTCATAAAGCAAGACGAGAAGAACGTCAAATGTCATACGAGTCATAGCAAAAGGGAAGCTCCTTGAAGCATCATCAACATTGCCAGCATCTTTTTGTTTCTCAATTTGTAACGATTTCCTCATTTCAGGGGATCTGTTTCTTTGGTTGTATCTTGCCAATTCAGGGCACACAAATTAATAAAATCAAATTTTCAGTCACACACTGTCTCGTACATTTTATTTTCGTTTGCAAAAATGTTCGGTGTCTTTAAGATATTGATTGCATAAATACATATGTTTCCCTTCTAAAACAAATACATGCTTACAGGAAATATACTTACTCCCGGGAGTGTCTAAACTCCTACGATGGAATCCAGTAAGGGATACCTCGGGGTACTTGTGCGTTTCTTTGTCTTTACAGGATTGCAGGTAATTCAAAGCACAACATGGGGCATGAAAGTTTCTCCCCAGTAGGCTGCCAAATCATTGTTTCCTCAGCATACCTTCCAAACAGCACCAGAGATGCTTTCTCCCCATCAGAGTTGCCAGGCATCACTTCTCTAACAAAGAGCAGCACCAGAAGGTGTTCATATCCCCAACTGAGTTGTCAAGTATCATCCTCACCAGGATCCCCCACAGAAATCTCTAGGAAGATCTTTCAGTGATCTTTTTTCTTCCCCAGCCAAGTGCTAGACAGGGAACTATCTCCCCGCAGAGTTTCAGCCTCTATCCAGAAGATCAACGCCTGAGGATCTCACAACAGAGTGACGAAAGCTTCTACAAACCCCAGTTGGGTCCCTCATTACCGAGATAGATCTATCAGTGATCTACTTCCCCAAGCAGAGTCATACATGTCAGATCTACCAATGATCTCATCCCCAGCTGGGATATCCACTTCAAGCAGATCAGCCAGAGATCTCCTCAGTAACGGGATCCGAATCCCCGATCGTTATCTTTTGCATAATCATATCATTTCGCATCATATTTTCCCCATAGAGCGTAGCATTCCGTCTAATACGGAGCATTACGGCAAAAATCAAACATATTTCATAATCATAAGCCATGTTCTGAATCAAACACTTGTAAATACTGACATACCTCTCAAACTCCCTGGCAGAATATTAAAGCATTGCCTTTACCCTCACAAATACAGAAACATACTCCCTTCGGCACTCGTCCGTGTCATCATTCTCCAGTAAATTGCCCGAACAAACGAATGCTTACAGTACAGATACTTCTTGACACTCGTCTGTGTCATACCCTAGCAAAAAGCCAAAGCGTCCCCTTTGCACTCACTAACACAGATACATATATGTATACAACTTCCTTGACACCCGTCCGTGTCACCCCCAGCATAGTGCCTAAATACTTTGTAAATCAAATACTTGTTTATAATACACTTTTTCCGACACTCGTCCGTGTCATGCTCTCCCTAGCAAGTTAAACACTCGTCTGTGTTTCACTCTTACTTTTTACTCATACAGATACTCGTCCGTATCTTGTATATACCACTTAAATCCCCTCAGAATCAACACTCGTCCGTGTTCGTTGTTAACCAGTTGGTACTCGTCCGTATCATCATCTCTGAACATGCGTCAAACGTTTGTTTCTACCGATACTCGTTCGTATCATAGTCTTAAGGATGCTCGTTCGCATCTTTAATCCATACATAATGTCAGATACTTTTACCTCTTTTTAGAATTTAGACACTCGTCTGTGTCTATTATTCCCCAGAAGAGTCCCCTCAGAATCAACACTCGTCTGTGTTCTTTGTTAACTAGTTGATACTCGTCCGTATCATCATCTCTGAACATGTGTCAGCATTTGTTTCTATCGATACTCGTCCGTATCGTAGTCTTAAGGATGCTCGTCCGCATCTTTAATCTATACACAGTGTCAAACACTTATACCTCTCATCTCTTGAATGTAGACACTCGTCCGTGTTTACTTTTCCCCAGCGAAGTCCCCAGCAAAACTTCTCTTCTATCTGACATTCGTCCTATGTCATGATACCTTTCGGCAGCCGTACCCTGCCAGGTGATCGTCCTTCACCCTTTTGATGATCGTCCTTCATCACCCCCAGTGGAGTCTCTATTCATTAGAACCCCTTCCTATCCGACATTCGTCCTATGTCGTGATTTTTTTAGCATCCGTCCCCTGCTAGGTGATCGTCCTTCACCTCCTGATGATCGTCCTTCATCATTTTATCCGATGACCGTCCCCATCGTTGATCTTGTTATCTGACATTCGTCCTATGTCATGATAAACCCTGAGAGCAGCCGTACCCTGCTAGGTGATCGTCCTTCACCTCTTGATGATCGTCCTTCATCATGCTTATCCGATGGCCGTTCCCATCGTCGACCTTTTTTATCCGACATTCGTCCTATGTCGTGATACTTTCGGCAGCCGTACCCTGCCAGGTGATCGTCCTTCACCTTAGATGACCGTCCCTCATCTTATCCCCAACAGAGCAGCCGTCCCCTGCTAGGTGATCGTCCTTCACCTTTGATGACCGTACCTCATCATTTATTTACCTTTGAATCCCCAGAAAATCTTATTTCTTTGCTTGATGGCCGTCCCCATCATAATCCCTTATATCCCCAGCATGTCGGTCGTCCCCGTCATTGCTTCATCCCCAGCAGTCGTCCTCTGCTCGACGGTCGTCCTCCGTCACTTTACAAACATATTTTACCTTCCTTTACAATCTATATCCCTTTTCTTCTTCATTCAGTGAGTGCAAATTTTGGACTGTCTTTGGTATTCAACCACAAGTTATCTTGCTTGCCTGTTAAGCCGTTGCTTACATCCTACACAGCCAACTCATGCTTGAATAGGGGCAGCTGTAAACACTCCAAATTTGCCCTCACCCATTCACACCATGGCTTGTGATCTCTTCATGTGCATAAGTTCAATCATAGCATCTCATATTGCATTTTTGCTTCACTGCATTGTTTCTAAGTCATCTGCATCTAGGGTTTGTGATTTGAGCCATCCCTGAGCCATTTGAGCCACTACAAAGGTCATCAATCACTTCAAAGGGGTCCATGTATGTTCTAGCATCATATTATATCCTCACAAAGTCAAGGAGGTCAAAGAATCACAAGGACTGAGAAAGGCATGGAAGCAGAGCCAGGCTTAACTGCACAGATGACCTAGAATTAGGGTTTTGGTTTCAAAGGCCATAACTCCAATTTTTTTGGTCATTCTTGTTTCTATTGGTCTTTATATGTTATGAGGATCATGCATATCAATTTTCATGAAGAAATTCCATGAGGAAGGCATCTGATCAAGGGGTGACTTCTTGAGCAAGTCAGTGCAAAATCAGGGCATCTGAGGCCCCCAATGACCCAACCAAGGGGCATTCTCCATCATTTTGAATGTGTATGATCTTTATTTGATCATAGAAGATGTTAGAAGTTCACAAAATTGAAGAATTTCAAGCCATTTGCAAAGTTGCCTTTTTGGGAAAGTGACTTATAATGAAAACTTGCCATTTTGGGAAAGTTTTTCAACCTCTCGCGTCTGTACCCCTTTGGCCCTGGCCTCATTTGGTGGGAGCGACAACCTGATACCAGGGACGGCTCCTATATTTGTTTCTCCTTATCGGATGGCACCACTCGAGTTGAAAAAATTGAAGGATCAATTAGAGGATTTGATGGCAAAGCATTTTGTGAGACCAAGTGTTTCACCGTGGGGAGCTCTTATTTTTTTGGTAAAGAAGAAGGATAGTGGTATGCGGATGTGTATTGATTACCGTAAGTTAAACAAGGTTACTATCAAGAATAAGTATCCCTTGCCGAGGATAGACGATCTCTTAGATCAATTGAAAGGAGCTTGTGTGTTCTCAAAGATTTATTTGAGACCGGGTTATCACCAAATCCGTGTGAAGAGTTCTGATGTGCCAAAGACCGTGTTCCGAACCCGTTACGGTCATTACGAATTCCTAGTGATGCCTTTCGGTGTGATGAATGCTCCAGCTGTCTTCATGGATTACATGAACTGGATATTTCAAGCTTACTTGGATCATTTTTTAGTGATCTTTATTGATGACATTCTTATTTATTCTCGTACTCCCCAAGAGCATGGAGAACACCTAAGAATTGTTCTAACGATACTGCAAGAGAAGCAACTTTTTGCTATGTTTAGTAAGTGTGATTTTTAGATGTCAGAAGTTAAGTTTCTTGGACATGTTATATCTCAGGGAGGTGTAGCGGTGGAACCTTCAAAGATTGAAGTTGTGACTAATTGGGAGAGACCGAGGAATGCTTCGGAAGTGAGAAGTTTCTTAGGCTTGGCTGGTTACTACAGAAGGTTCATTAAAGGTTTTTCACAGTTGGCATTGCCATTGACTAAGCTTACTAGAAAGGATTTTGCTTACGAATGGGATTCTGGTTGCGAGCAAAGTTTCATGTATTTGAAAGAAAGATTAACTACTGCTCCGGTGTTGGTTATTCCTGATCCTGATAAATCTTATGAAGTGTTTTGCGATGCTTCCAAGATGGGGTTAGGAGGTGTTCTTATGCAAGAAAGCCAAGTTGTGGCATATGCTTCTCTACAATTAAAAGTTCATGAGAATAATTATTTGACTCATGATTTGGAACTAGCGGCCGTGGTTTTTACTCTAAAGGCGTGGAGGCATTACCTGTATGGTGTACATTTTGAGATGTTTAGCGACCATAAGAGTTTGAAGTATCTCTTTGATCAGAAAGAATTAAATATGAGACAAAGAAGGTGGATGGAATATCTGAAGGATTATGATTTGGATTTGAAGTACCATCCAGGTAAAGAGAACAAGGTGACAAATGCTTTAAGCCGGAAGGTGATTCATGGTGCCGCATTGTTGATGTTAGAATATGCATTGCTGGAAAAGTTTCGAGATCTTAATCTACAATTTGTATGGACTCCGAACAGTGTGATAATGGGAAATCTAAATATTGATTCTACCTTGAGGAATGAGATTCTACAAGAAAAAGTTCTAGATGATAAGTTGCAAGAGATGTTACCCCAACCGGGATTTATAAGGGTGTTAGACGGGGTCATCCTATTTAACCAAAGGATTTGCATTCCGAGCAATGATGTATTAAAGAGAAAGATTTTGGAGGAAGCTCATAAGGGTACTTTTACGATACATCCGGGTTCTTCGAAGATGTATCAAGATTTGAAGAAAGACTATTGGTGGTTCGGTATGAAAAAGGATGTCGCGGTGTTCATGTCTGAATGTGCGGTGTGCCAACAAGTAAAGATCGAACACCAAAGACCAGGTGGGTTGTTACAACCTTTGGACGTCCCAGTTTGGAAGTGGGATAGTATCACTATGGATTTTGCAGTGGGGTTACCAAGTACTCAAGGTGGTTATGATTCTATTTGGGTAATTGTGGATCGACTAACGAAATGTGCACATTTCTTAGCCGTTAAGACTACGTACAAGGCAAGTCGTCTTGCAAGGTTGTTTATTTTTGAGATTGTAAAGTTGCATGGTGTACCGTCTAATATTGTGTCGGATAGGGATCCGAAGTTTACTTCGAGGTTTTGGAAAGCGTTCCAACAAGCCATGGGTATGAATTTACGATTGAGTACTTCTAATCATTCTCAAACGGATGGTCAGACAGAGCATATGATCCAAACGATGGAAGACATGTTAAGGGCGTGTGTGTTGGAAAGTAAAGGAAGTTGGAAAGAACTTTTACCTATGATCGAATTATCCTACAACAATAGTTACCATGCGAGCATTGGAATGGCTCAGTATGAGGCATTATATGGAAGAAAATGTAGAACACCACTGTGTTGGTCAGAAGTGGGCGAAGACAGAATTTTGGGACCCGAAGTTATTCAAGAGACTACATAAAAGATTCGAATGATTCAAGAGAAAATCAAACAAGCCCAAGATCGTCAAAAGAGTTATGCTGACTATTGAAGGAGGCCTTTGGTTTTTGAGGAAGGTTATCATGTCTACTTGAAGATTACTCCGATATTGAGGTTGAAAGGATCGTTCAAGTCGCGCAAGCTAAGTCTGAGATACGTAGGACCGCATCAGATCTTAGAAAGGATTGGTGAAGTTGCTTATAGATTAGCCTTACCACCCTCTCTGTCGGAAATGCATGATGTTTTCCATGTATCTCAACTTCGTAGGTTCGTTCCTGATCCTCTTTAGCCTATTCTTCCAGATTGTATCGAGATAAAAACAAATTTAACTTTCGAACCCCAACTGAGTCATGCTGTTGGAAGAGAAACGAAGGTGCTAAGAAACAAAGAGATTCCACTTGTTAAAGTACAATAGGATATGACGCATCCGGGAGATGCTACGTGGGAATTGGAATCGGAGATGCGGGAGTTGTATCCGCACATTTTCAGGTAATCTTTTAAATTCAAGGACGAATTTCTATTTAAGGGGGGGGGGGAGGATGTAACACCCTGTAATTTATTTAACTCTCCGAATAATATTATTTAATACCAATAAGATTTTCGGTTTATTCTAAGAAATTTTAATAAAAAACCATTTAGAGTAAATGGAAATTTAAGTTGGATAACTGGTATTATTTATGCCGAGGTTTTATTTAAATTAAGGATTAAGAGACATTTTTGGATACTCTCTAATTTTGGACCCATTGGTAAGAAATTAAGTTTTTATATTTTGTTTATATAGAAGGAAAAATAGAGAAAAGAGTAGTTGGTAAGAAAAGAAGAAAAAGGAAAAGAAGAGGAGAAGAGAAGAAGAAGGAGAGAAAAATACCCTAAAGCTTCAAATTCATCATTCTCAATCATTCGTCCGTCGAATCGACTCATTTCTTCCGTCAATCTTCATCTCTTGAGGTGGGTTCATAGTTAGATACTTTTGTTTTAGTTTTTGGTTGAGTTTTGAAGTTTATGAGTTTAGGGTTTTTGGTAGAAATCTTGAAACAAATGATTTTAACGGTTAAAAACTCGATTAAACCTAACTATGTTGCTCACATTATGCCTATGATTATGTTTAGTGTTGTTTACTATGTTGGTTGGTGTTTTGGATGATTTTTGGCTTGGAATGATAAGTTTCCCGTAAGATGAGTTTGCTGATCTGGTATAGCTCGCTCAGCGATAAATGCAGGAGGTTCCTTGCTCAGCAAGCTGAACCCTCGCTCAGCGAGTTGAACCCTCGCTCAGCGAGACCTGGAAGTTTCAGTTTTGTTTTTAATTCATAACTTTTGATCCGGGCATCGGATTTTAGTGTTCCACCTATCGAATCGAAGCTAAAAATATTTACATATTGATGATGCCAAACAGATGTTATTTTACCCGACTTTTCAAATGACAAAAACCTTGTTAAAATTTGGAAAATGTGAGTTAATGGAAATAAAGAAAGGTGTGACTTGTGAGGTTTCAAGGTTTCCTTTAAGCTAAAGTGAATCATGAATTATGTATTGTTTTAAGGTCCTCCATAAAGTTTTGATTAAGTCTCTTCGCGTTTACTTTGTATTTCGCAAGAGCATCCGTAAGGACTTGAGGTACCGGTTGATTAAATGCAGATTGTGGTTTGATGAGTGTAGGTCACAAGTCCTTCGAAAGGTCTTGAGTAAGTCTTGAGGTGGGTTGCCCTTAGTCCCACGTGAAGCATCCGTAAGGACTTGAGGTGAGTGATATACTAGTTATGCATTAATCTTGAGTAAGTCTTGAGGTGGGTTACCTTTAGTCCCACGGGAAGCATCCGTAAAGATTGAAGAGAGTGTTATGTTGAATCCTCCATAAGGTCTTGAGTAAGCCTTTAGGTGGGTTGTCCTTAGTCCCACGTGAAGCACCCGTAAGGACTTGAGGTAGACGTTTCTCTTATTGTATATTGAGATCATGTATGGACCTTAGTTCCCCTTTGTTATCGGTCCTTGTGTGAGATGGTTTGTGGAAACTTGTGAGATTTATTTAGGGATAAACCCTTAGAGCCGAGAGTACTCTAAGATAGGAAACTCACTGAGATGTTTTATCTCACCCCATGTTGTTGTTGTTATTTCAGGTACCTCAGGTTCCGAAAAGGGTAAAGATAAGGCGATTTGATTATCTTTACTTGTTTGATGGCTTTGCCTTCCGCTGTGGACTTTTGAGATCTTCGGATCTAGTTCTTATACTTTTGTATTCCTTTGAACATCTTGTATAATTTATAGCCTTGTTTTAGTACCTTATGTTGTAGTGGCTATACTTATGCAATGTGTTGCTAAGAAATTGTGTATTTCAATACCAAACTTGATTTTTATATATGAAAAATATGCTTTGATGTATGTCTTTTATATATGGGTATTACAGAAAATTTGGAGGGAAATGGAAAAGAGTGGTGATTAGAGAGGGTTTATGGTAGGAAATGATGAAAGTGATGTAGAGAATTCAGAGGGAAATTGATCTAGAATATTCCAAATGAGATCAATGATCAAAGTGTGTTGAATTTGAACAAAATATTCCTATTTTGCACTGGTTAACCGGTTAACACATAGGGTTAACCGGTTAACCAAGCTAAAATTTGAATATTTTATTTAAATGTGATTGCTTGGTTGTTGTAGCCCAATTCTTTTGCGCGTCGAAGAAGGCATGGAAATAAACACATGAACCTTGGAATTCCTTGAATAAATCAATTAACTTGAGAAATCCTTGATCAGACAAATTTGAATTACTTGTGGATCAACTTCGACTTTCATCTGTGAAATTTTATTTGAGCTGCAGGACTGCTATTTTTGGCATTTTCAATTGTTCCTCTTCCTGAAAATGTTAGTGAAATAAAACAAAATATTTTTGGATTTTAATTAATGGTTAGTAAACATAAACAAATAAAGCAATTAAAAGCAACAGTGATCCCCTATGAGACATGAACCTACACCCGAGAAGAACCGAGCAACCAGTGTGATCTTGTTTGTATGCAAGATGCAGATGAAATGCGAAGAAACCTTAGGGAAAATATTAGGGTGTTACACTAGACTAAGTTATTTATATACATTACAAAGTAACTATTTTCGATGATTTCTTCCTAAGACTATCCTAAGATGATGACACTTGTCCCACTACATACTGAAGAAGCCTCATCTTGCCCCAATTGTCCCTATATTTGAATTGAAAATTACATATTTTCCCTCTAAACTTGAATGTGAAAAACTCATGGAACTTCCATCTTCGTTGAATTGTTGCATGGTTTGTAACACCCTTCTAACCCCCACATAAAAATCGACATATTTAACTAAAATAAATCATAGTACTCAAAGAAGGTGTCACATTTTCTTCATAAATCATCAATTCGGGAATATTTCATTAAAATAACATTTTCTCAGAAATCAAAACTTCACAGCGGAATCAATTATTAAAAATATTTCCTCTTATTTTATTAAAATATAAAGATCTTTTTGTTCAAAGTCAACAATCATCATTCTTCTCAATGCAACATATAACAACTCATAAACACGTCCTAACAAAGCGACAAATAATCATATAAGTGTTTTAGTCCCCCGATGTTACATCTATCAGAGCAAGACACTAAACACTCTAGAATTAAGCTAAACAGCTTCCAGCTAAGACTTCACGCACCGCGAACTCATCTCGGATATCTGCACGTTACCCATATAGAGGCAACATTCAAATAGGCATGGTGAGTAATCATAAATGATTATACGATATATAAGTAATATATCATATGTATAACAATTAAATCACTACAACATTATAATCATACTTTACACTCAAAACAACAACAACAACATCAAATTCATCATAAAACGTCATACACTAATAATTAATCATATAATTCACTTATCGCCAAACATCATACGATTCCACAAACAATGCAAATACAACATCATTTGGACTCATGCACGTGATACCAAAAAACATCATTGATGACTTAGTCATTGTTATCTCCAAAGATCCCCACCAATAGGATCGATTCCCGCATGAAACCATAGCACATCATCGTTTGCACTTAATCTACACAATGGGATTAAGGCCATCACTGGACATTATCGTCCTACATTTCTTCACTGGATCATCGTCCTGCAAAATGTCACCGGACTATTTGTCCTAAACAATGCTATGAATGCATGATACGTAACAATATTAAATACGACCACGGCTAGTCAAAACGCATCATCATTCATCAAGATATCATCATGTATCTCATAAAACATCTTAATCGTCATAATAAACACTAAGCAATTTACTTCAAAACATCATCATAGCATTTTATATAATAAAGCATGCACACATAATTTATTCGACATGTAATCTCGTCACTTAATTTTTACTACGCGATCATTGGATAATCACAACCTATACCTCATGTTTTTCTTACTAAATTGTTGATCGTTGCGACATTTATCCCCCACATCAAACAATGTGTAAAACCGACTCGCGGTTTGAACGCTAAAGTCACGTATATCACATTATTTATACATATACCACACATAAGTCACAGTCAGCACAATGCATAACACATACCAATGTTCTTCATCGACAATTCAGAATCTACGAAGCGAGATCTCCCACTGTAGATGCCTACTAAAATACTGTCACTTTGGTTTACCAACTTCCATCTAAATTCCAACACAACTACTGATCAATTTACCTGTTACCTCACTAAAATATAATCCATCGTGATGATCCTGCAACCAGTTACAATTACTGATACTTACTTATTGTCACACCCTAAATTTTGACCGAGATTTTTTAAATATTTTCATCCATTTGGCGCATTTCATAGCATTACCAATGGTCGGTCATTTTACATTTTAGTCCATTTCATTAATCATACATTTTACCATTTTAAATGTCATCTTTTATTTATTTTAGAATTTGTTTCACTTTAATATAGATTTTAGAATTTGATTCAATCTTAGAATTTTATTTAGAATATTTTCTCTCATTTTGTAATTTATTTATTTTTATATTTTATTTAGAATCTTTTATTTATTTTTATTTTTAGATTTTTATTTTGCAATTTTAATTTTAATCTAATTCTCAATTTAGTTTAATTTTTATAATTAGAGTTTTAGTTTATATTAGATTTAGAGCTAGTTTCAATTCAATTTTAATTTAAGTTAATCTCAATTTAGTTAATTAGCTTAATTTAATTTATTTGTTTCATTTTAGTTAAGTTTAATTTAATTAGTTTTATTGATTAAAAATTATTAATATAATCTCATTTAGTTTAATTTTTGAGTTAATTTTATCTTTATTAGTTTGATCAATTTAATTTCTCAATTATTTTAATAAGGTTTAATTTAGTTTATTGTAAGATTATTGTCACAAATCCAATATCATTTTATCCTTTGTTTAACTTTGTTACATACTAATCTTGGTCCTCACTCTGTCTAATTTAGATCCGAAACGCAGTCGTGAAACACCAATCACAAACCCAGAAACTGTTAAAACGCCATGAGAACGAGATCGCGAGAGAACCTGAAACCATCGCCGAATAGTTCACTGTCGAAAACCTGTTGAGAATCCGCGAGTGAGAGAGGAGAAGCCGAAATTGAGCACCGTCGTGAGAAAGAAACCACCGCCGCGAGTTGTGACCACTTAGGGTGGGTTTTGCGTGTATTCTGGATCGTAAGAGAAGGTTGTTCTTCTTTCATTTTACAGAGGAATACGACCTCTATTGTTATTGGTTTTTAATGAAAAGAAAACTAGTTTGCTTTAATTTAAAAAAAACCCTTGGGCCTGATCATTTAATGCCCATTTGTTTTCACTATCCACACCACTAAATACACGATTCACCCCTCTGTTTTGCATTTATTTGTGTTTTATCTTTTATAGCATTGGGCTTTGCAGCCCAACAAAATACTTTTTGATGACACCTAATGATTCAAGGTTGCACCCCATATCTCTATTTATTAAATTTTTTATGCATGTTGCTTATTTCTTTTCTTTTGTAGAAATTGATTTTGTTTTTTTTTCTTTCTCTTTTGGGCTAATGATATAACAAACGGTCGAGATTTGCCCGATTTCATTAAATCGGCAAAACTCAATCAATATGAGGCCAATTTTAATTTAGTTATTTAATTGCCATTTTATTTCGATTTATTTTTCCATTTTGCCATTTAATTTAATTTATTTATTTCCATTACTTATTTTAATCTTTATGGTCGATGAACATAAATAGTCTTGAGAATCGTCGCAGGTCGACTCGACATTTCGATTAAATTATGAGACCATCTTATTTTATTTAGTCTATTTATTTATTTTCCGCATTTTAATACAATATAAACGCTCTACTCCTCATAGAACGGTTCTAACGATTGAATCGGTTCTAAGGTAGTAAAAGAGCTATATTTTGGCGCTTCCGATTTTATTATCAAGCTCCGACGGTTCCGAATAATTAAGACACTGTGCACACCCTTTCTATTGGGAAAAATACAACGAGACCCTTTATTTCATCGCAATCCTGTGTAATTTACTTTGTATCCCTCTCCCGATTTCCATTTGTACGCAATTTATTTTTCACTTTTATTTAACGTTTCGATCGCTAGGAGCACCCTTAGGGACTAGTGTAGATCTCGCCTTAGTTCGCGAACCCTTGGTCCAACACCAAGTGGTTTTACTTGCACACTTGCACATTCCATTCGGCTACAGTTTCGTATTTCTAGGAGCACCCCTAGGGACTAGGAATCGAATCCACTTAATCAATTAAACAATTAACCTCCATTTGCATTTCACCCGTAAGTCGAGTGATTCACGCATCGCCATCTAACTTTTCTAACTTAACAAGCATTCAAACTAATTAATTATACGAAAGAACTGAACTCTGGAGTCTAGCATTCCACGGGTTCTTGAGTGGATCATTCTTGAGGCTTTCCCCACAGGATATGGTTCATTCATTCTTTCGTACTTAAAAACACTTAAAACATTCAACTTCCTCGAAAAGATGAGACATGATTCATCTCCATGGGAAAGATATTTCTCCTATTCCCACAAACACAAACAAATCAATTTTCTCAAACAATTTCTCTCAAGGAAGAATGTGGCAATCACTTGTTGATCATATATCCAAGTTCGAAGCTTCTCCCTCTTCTATTTTCTCCCTTAACTGTTTGTGGTGGAATAGGTGAGACATTTCCCTCAAAGATGGCGACTTGTCTCTTTCTTTCAAATTCAACTTAAAACATACCCAACAAATATTCAAATCATTTTCCATATTAATTAATGGAGGAATTGAATTCTGAGTCTAGCATTCCACATAATTCTTTAAATGGATCATTCCTGAGGCCAGCCCTATAGGATGTGATTCATTCACCCTCTCGTATTTCAAGACGCTTAATTATTACATATCAAATAATGAAAGAACTGAATTATGGAGTCTAGCATTCCACGGGTTCTTGAGTGGATCATTCCTGAGGTCAGCCCCATGGGACGTGATTCATTCGCCCTTTCATTCTCAAAATACTAAACAAGATCAAATATTTCTCTAAACAAACGTTGTTTAAGCTCTTTCTATCTCGCAAACAAGCTAGTGCTTCAGCCTCCTATTGCGAGCAGATAAGCCAAAGCTTAGCAGTTAGAAAGCAGTTTAGACAATCGTTCATTAAAAAACACCAACAAACCGTAGTCGCACAAACTACAGAGCTCTGACTTTCCCATTGCACAAGGGAATGCGTAGGCACGAGGATTTTAATCCTTTGCAAGAACACTAATAAAAATTTAACTATTTCTCCGTCACAAATCACAATAATAAAAAATTAATCATTTCTCCGTCATAAATCACAATAATAAAAAATCTGTATTTCCCTTAAAACAAACATCTTAACAAACCATTTAGAAGACAAAGACTTCAATCAACATTTAATCGCATAGTTAGATAAGAGGTTCCCGCTGAGTACAACGGACGTGAGGGGTGCTAATACCTTCCTCTTGCGTAACTGACTCCCGAACTTAGATTTTGGTTTCGTTGACCATTTCTTATCCTTATTAGGTTGTATTTATATCTCTCTTTTCTTTAGTTAGAATAAATAGAATTAGGTGGCGACTCTGTTGTTCTTTCCGTGTCCATCACGAGGATCATATTTTTCGAGGTATGACACTTATTATTATTCATGTAGTGCCTATTATTCTCTTTTTATTCTTAAAGCTTACAATAAATTATAGTTAGGAATTATGTCTTAGCATAAAAATATGGTTTAGGAAAAATATACCTAATGGAATTAAAAACACATAAACAAAATATACAAAATTTCATGTGGCACCTGTAGCATATAAAAGTGGCTCCTGCCACATATAAAAGTGGCTCCGGCCACATTTATACATATGTGAACAATAAAAACATTAAATCATTATCTTAATTTATTTGTTCACATTAAGAAAACTAAAATGATTTCTAAATAACTACTCTACAAATTACAAACCAACTAGGTAGTTATTGTTGGCATCTTAATCCATAGAATTTCATGGCTTCTAGAAACATTTACTTATAGTTTACATTATCATTACTAGGACTCACATGGTTCTTGTTAGAATTGACATATAGCAAAACAAAAAAAATAATTTAATCAGAAATCTTAGTGGCTTGCGCCACTTTGTAACTTAGTGGCTGGTGCCACTTTAATCTAGTGGCTTGCGCCACTTGCCTACAAATATGGTGGCAGGTGCCACCTATTAGTCTTAGGGGGTTGCATCCTCCACCCACCCAATTCTCCCGGGTGGCCCTCGCCACCTTGCAACATCGTAAATAGGGTGGCACTCACCACCTTCCACAGGGGGATTTTCGATTCCAGTGTTTCCAGTTTAGTATTGATTTCATCTTACATCGTTTATTCTTCTATAATTTCATCAACTCCTTCGATTAATCGTCAATAGTTTCAAAACTCTCTCTATTTCATCAAACTTAGCACAATTCCTCTCACAATTATCATCGCCCAAATTAAATCCTTCTGATATACATCACCGATCAAAATCAACAACTTATCAAATATCCATCAATTCATCGATTTTTAATAACAACAATTACACACCAATAAAATCAGTAATCAAAGATTTTATATAAATGCTAAATTCATCAAGATCATCATGGACTCCCACAAACCCTCAAAAACCCAAACCAGTCACATACAATCTAAACCTTATAGAAATTATAATGAAAAGTAATACTCCCTATAACACACCAAATTTTCCCTCTTCTTTCTAGCATCATCATCATATCATAAGCATCATAAGCATGGCATATCCTTAGCATTTTTGCATAGAAAAATGAAACATAACATTCTCATGTTCTAGAATTGGGCATATGATCAATCATGGGTGCATTTGAAGCCTTACAAGTCAAAGAAAGAGATCAAGTGACCTTTTCCAAGTTCTATGAAGTATCTCTAGGCCCTATACAAGCTCAAGATCCTTTAAAAGAGCCCAAGAGGTTGGGAGATTATCAGATGACCCAAGAAAGGGCAAGCTCTTACACAAATTGTCTCCAGATTAGGGTTTCATTTTCAAGCAGAGATTCTTTGTGACTTTGGCCATTTCATGTGGGAAAAGTCCTTCATATGATATGTGAATGTTATGGATGAAATTTGGTGAGAAAACTCACTGAGGAAGGCAGTTATTTCATCAGTTGCTTGCATAAGAAGAAATTAGTCAAACTGATTGTTTGAAAAGTCAATTGTGGCAATTCAAGGTTTCTAATCCTATTTTTCAAGCCAAGGGATGTTCTAAAGGTCATATAATAGGTTTGGCAAAGTCAAAGGTCAAGATTCTAGGGTTTTGGCAAGAGTTTCTATTTTTGGACATGTGGCATGTAACTAACTTTCCAAATTTGGCAAGTTTTGCCCTAATCTTCAAGGCATTCTTTCATGACCAAAATGATCTCAAATGAAAATCCCTTGAACATGAAAGTTGTAGGAAATTGTCTCCCATTTCCCAAAAGTGCAAGAACATCACCATAGCCCTCATGGTTTGAAAGTTATGATCATTTGAAGTTTGATGATTTTTAGGGCTTTACCATATTTCCAAGTTTTCACAACTTTGCAAAAAACCATGTAATGCATTCCTAAGCTATTCTATGGATTAATTCTGGTCATAAGCATCAAGGGCAAGGCATGAAGGATATTTGGCTCAAGAGAATTCAACAAAATAGTGCATGGATACCAAATTATTCCACAAAAAGCAAATTTGCAAAACCACTTGAAAATCATGATTCACTTAATTTGAATGGGTGAGATTGATCCAAGGGTGCACAATGAGTGAAGAGAGACCAGGTCATGCACATGGTCAAGCTAGGGCACACATAAATCATTCTATCACTCAAGTTTTTCAAATTTGCAAAATTGTCCTAAGCTCACAAAACTCACATGCATTGCCCCTCATTCTCCTTGGAGTGAATTTTGGCATACTATAAAAGCTGCCTAGGGTTTCAGTTCATGCAGAATCACCACCATTCTCTCATTTCAAACATTTTTCTCCATATGCATTTTTTTCCGAATCTCATCACTCTTCCACTCATTCACAAATTTCTTGGCATATTCTTGATCCCTGAACTCTAAGGATCACAAATCCACCATTGGTTCAAGCTGATTCTCCAGTTTTCTCAAGGTGCCATTCAAGTGCAGTTCTGTTCGAATTGCTAGATCTAAGAAGATTCAGGGCTTCTTTTGCATTTATTTTGCAAATAGAAGTTAAAAGGAGTGGATCTGCAGCTGGAACAAGCTTTTCTGGTCCTAATTTGAGTTCTACAAATCTCAAGTATCATCCAAATTCATAGATCTGAAAATGAAATTGAATGTTTGCATTGTGATCTACTTGCTTCCCTTAGTTCACTGATGTGTTTAGATTAAGAAATGGATAGCTATTGAGTGAGTTATGTTTATTTGCAGTTTGATGTTTGATTTAGTTTTTGCTCGATCCGGTTCATATGTTGATCTAATGGAAAATTTGAATGCATATTTGAATTCAGCATGTTTGATTTAGTATATCTGGAGCTTTGTGTGAATTTATGTACATTTGTGTTCTTGAGTATGAATATTCCGGTGACCGGAGCTAGGGCTCCGTCACCGGATTCTGGAAATGTATGAACACAGGTGAAGGAGGAAGATTCAATCCTCACCCTTGCTTCTTTGATTTGGATGGTTATTATGCTGCCAGCGCATTAATGCAGAGGCTCCCTCTCACGTGATTTATATTTTTTCCCAATAATGCTTTATGTTTCACACCACACAATAGTTACCATGTGCACACACTCAGTTCTGTTTGATTTTTGACTTTGTTTAATCATGGACTGAATCCTGTGCATTCATCTGATCCATTGGCTTTGTTTTTTTCTTTTTTTATTTGAATTTCCACCATAAAGTTGGTAAGCCTACGCAGATCCATGGGCTTCCCTTGCTAATAGCACCTCCCTCTCTTTTTGGACCATTTAATTTGAACTGAAATCTTTACTGACTGCACCCCTGGCCAAGTTCCTTTTTATTTTTATTTCATTTTATTTTCAATTTGACTTTTATTTTTTAAAAAATAGTTAGAAGTTCATAAAAATTCTATAAAAATTCATGAAGGATGATTTTAATTTTCTTTAATTTTTGATATTTTTATTTTCCATTTATTTTTATTTTCCACGTAGGAATTAATTTTCACTTTTATTATTTGTTGTTTTGAATTCTTTTTAAATACATGTTGACTTGTGGATTTTCTATCTTGATCATCAATTTGAGTTTTGAGTTGGTTCTTTTTGAATTTGATTCATAGTAGGATTTTGTTTTTTGATGATTTTTCTTCTGTTTTTTAGAAGCTTGCATGATTATTGTTTGCCTTTGACTTGAGCTTGAAGTTTCAAAACCCTAATTTGTGTTCTTGAGGTCCTTTGACCTAGTTTGCTTTTGATTCTGACTTGGCTCTCTTGGCATGATATTGTCACTTGATTAAGGAACACTTATGCTAATTTGCATAATTTTTGATTGGGTTTTTGATTTGATTTGAATTTTCATGTGTGATTGCCTTAGTTTTTCTTCTTCTTGTTAACATGATTAGTACTTAGGCTAAGAGGGCACTTGTGCCAACTCCTATAGGTTGTTTAGGGTTCCTTTTGTATAAGGATAGGTCCCTGGTCCTTAATTAGTGTTTGTACTTTGAAAAGTTTTGTGTTACTTGTCTTTGAAGTTTCTCACAAAGGTATGCATGTTCACCTCACCTTCTTGGTTCATTTACTCTCCATGATGCCTATTGTCACACCCTAAATTGTGACCCCCTTCTTTTTTATCTGGCGCATTTCATCGCAATTTTGTTGCAATATCGTTAGTCAGTCATTCCGACATTTTTCATTAAAAACATTCCATTAATCATTTTACCGTTCCATTGTCTTTTTTATTTATTTTGTACTTAGTTTCGATTTTTTTAAAATTTATTTAGAATGTTTTATCTCATTTTGTAATTTATTTATGGTCACTTTAATTTCTAGTTAATTTTTTATTTTAGTTTTCTTTTTAGAATTTGATTTAGCTCAATTATAAGTTTTAATCAATTCCCAATCTATTTTTTTTTTGTCTTTTTAAAATAGGGGTTTAATTTATATTAGATTATTTAGAACTAGTTTTAATTCAATTTAAATTTAGTTTAATTCTAGTTTTGATTTAGTTTAGATTTAATTAACTTTTTTTTTTGATAACTCCCTCTTTTATTTAGTTAACTTTTAATTGATTATTTTCTTTGTAGTTTTGATCTTATTATTTCATAATTTAGTTTTAATTTATTTTTGTAGTTCAATTAGTTAAATATTTTAATCAAGTTTTATAGTATAATTAATTTGGTGAGATTAGTTTATCTGTATAGTTTATTTAAATTTATATGAATTGTTGTAGTTTATCTAGTTTGCTTATTTAGTTTTAATTAGTATGATAATTTGCCAAAATCCATCCAAGAATCATGTTCCAAGAACTAGCTTTTTTTTCTCTTTCGTTGACTCTGCTACAACAGCCACATGATACCAACAGCACCCTGCTCCTCCATATTACACCAAAGCATACAACCTGCTGGTCTGCATCTCCTGCTACCAGCCTGCAACCCTGTTACATACATAAGTTGAAAAATACACTCCAAAAAAACCTGCAATAAAGAGACAGATCAAACCATTTCACTAATTTGGCAAAAGATGATCTGCATGAAATAAACCTTTTCAGAATAACCAAAACAAAGGTATGAAACTCAAATCTAAATTCACAATAAGAGGGGGAGATGGGAACAAAAAGAAAAGGGAGAAAGAAAAATTAAAAAAAAAACTAACTCTTTGCAGACAAAACGTAGGAGACAAATTTTACTCTCAGACTTTCTCCAACCACCACCCTTCAACGTCAAACCCCTCCTTCAAACCTTTGAAATCCACCCTCACCAAACTGCATCCCTCAAAAATCATCATAAGATCACCATGATATAACATTCTTCAAACATTCTCCCATTAACCCAAAAAAAATCCATTAAGCTCTAAACACACAACCATGACACTTTCTCCATGAATACACATTGCTGTCAACACAACCAAACAACCAAATTCCTTGCAAAAATCGCCACCACTCAAGCTACACAACACCGCCAAACGCGTCTACCGCATTTGTTCATCACTGTATCACCGACACCAACAACAACGAACCTGAACACGCAGAAGCAAAACAGAGGTAAAGACCGAAACAGAATTGTCACCAAGAAGCGGAGAAACAGAATTGTCACCAAGAATCCACCTCGGGTCCGACCTTCTCCGTTTTCGGTATATCTTTTTCATCCTTTAATCTTATTTACTTTTTTCTTGTTCATTGTTAATGTAAGAGAATGAAAGGGTATGTTGTTTAGAATAGAAAATAATGAACATAGTGTGGGAACTCGAACAAAAATCATGAACCGTGAATAAAGCTTTAGAGAATTTCAGAGAGAGAGAGAGAGAACGTGAGGTTTGAGAGATGAGTGGGAGGGTGAGCGTTTTGTGGAAAGAGAGGTGGAGAGTGAAAAGGAGAGAGATATGGTTTTGTTTTAATTATTTATTTTTATTTATGGTAATATATTAATTTAATTTTAATTGAGATTTTGAATGAGTCTTGGGAGAGAGAAATTGGGAAGAGTAACGGTAACGTTAGGACTTGTCTTTCACCAAGTTTTTTTTTAAAAATTTATTGTTTTATTTTTTATTTTTAATATAATTTTGATTTAATATAGAGTTATAGAAATAAAAAATTAGAAGGGTTAGTTAGTTTTCTTTTAATAAAAAAAAATCTAAAAAAAAAACATCTTATTTAATTTTTATTACACTTTTTATTTAAGATTTAACTTTATTATTATTTTATTTTTTAGGTTTGTTTAATTATTTTCCATTGGTCACTTTCTTTTAATATATAAAAAACCAAAAATATTTTTTCTTGTTTTATTTTAATTACGTTTATTTTAGATTTAATTTCGAACTTAGAGATTTAGTACTAATTTCCATTTATCTTTCTTTAAAAATCCAAAAAAATGTTTATTTTCTTAATATCTAAAAAATCGAAAAAATATTTAGTTTCTAATATCTAAAAAATATTTAAAAATATGTTAGTTTTTCTTTAAAAAAAATATAAAAAAAAATATTGTATTTACTCTCATTTAAATTTTGTAGATATAATAATTATTATTATAATTACAAAAAGTTTGTATTTATTATTTAGATTATGTATAAAAAAAATCAAATTTTGTCTCCCTAGTTCCCTTTTTAGGTGTTATTATAAAAATATCAAAAATATATTAGCATTTATTCACTTTCCTTATTTATAGGTATTGTTAGAAAAAATTCAAAAAAATAATTATACTTAGTCTCTTTCCATATTTTTAGATGTTGTTAGGAAAATAAAAATAATAATTTTTTTTCTTATTTAATTTTTAGATATTATTATAATTATAGAAAGAATCACATTTATTGTTTTTTCATTGGTTAGATTATGCATAAAATAAAATCAACAAGAATCATTTTTTTTCCTTCCTCATTCCTTAATTTTAGATATTATTATTATAAAAAAATCCAAATCAAAATCAACCAATATACTTATTCTCTTTCCCTATTTTTTTAGATATTGTTAGAAAAATAATAAAAAAAAGGTTAATACATTTTTTCTCTTTCCTAATTTTTAGATATTATTAGAAAAATACAAAAATTCTTACTTTAGACTTTTATTTATTTGTATAGTTAAGTTTTAATTTTGTACTTAGTTTTTTCGTTATTTAATTTCTATTTATCATTTTTCTTAATATATCTAAAAAACCAAAAAATAAAACTTTTTCTTATTTATTTCTTAATTTTTTGTTTAATCTAAAAATAAAAAACAAAACAATTCTTTATCTTTACTAAATTTTTGTTATTAAAAATTGTTATTATTTTTATTTTTATTTTTATTTTTATTTATTACTTTCGTTAAGTATATCTAAAAAAATAAAAATAAAAAATATTTTCTTCTATGTTGTCTAATTATCTTTAAAATCAATTCTATCTTTTTAACTTAATGGTTTCTTTTTATTTTATTTTTATTTATTTAACTTTAAAAACCCAAAATTTGTTTATTCCCTTTTTCTTCTAAGAAGTTAGTTTAGATAATTTAGGTTAGGTTAGATCCCATTAGTGTGAGAGGTTTAAATTTTGGTCTATTTCTTTTTAGTGTGAGTTTTTTTTAATTTAATCTTTCGATGTCTTGGTTGTATGTATTGTGTGATTTTATTTCGCATCATGACCATATATTGTTAAGATAAAACATGAATCGCTCACCATATTAACTTTAATTTTCAAGATAATAATCCTTGGTCCAACGCCAAGTTGAGTTTACATACACTTCACTCACACACGTAAGTCGGTCGTTTTGCGATCGCCATCTGCACAGTCTTTACACTTCACAGCTTTCCAACTTAAGCAAATTGACGCACCACGCTTGTCTTCCACCCCCCGCATTCTCGATCCATATATCGAGTCATAGCCCGATTACTAAGCCTTTTACCTTGCATTTCCATTTACTTTATTCAGTCTATTTTTGCAAGTAGCAACCTATGCCATAGACTTAGGAGCTTGCACCCTCATTTATTTACTTTATTTTTTCGCATTTCAATCCAAAAGGGAAAGAACTCCTGCAGTTGACTCAATGTCATAGGAAGTTTAGCCATCCCTAGTTCCTTTTCAACCTTAACCATTAGGAATTTTTATTTTACAACTTTTGGTGACTTTGCTAAAGTCACGTGAGTGTTTGCCATAACACTTACCTTCCCCCGTGAACCTTGAGCGTAACCAAGTGTTCGTTAATCCTTAGGAGAACTACGAGTGCTCTGATTCTATACCCGATACGTAGGCATCGATGCGATGTTGTGCGAGCACCATTAGAAATAAAACATTAGGTTCCCATAATTTTAGCAAGCAATAAATAACAAAAACACAAATATTAACAAGAGGTTCCCGTAGGATACTGCGGATGCTTAGGATGCTAACACCTTCCCTATGTATAATCAACCCCCGAACCTAGTTTCTCCTTATTTAGGGTTTTTACGATCTTTTTCCCTTTTCCCTTTGGATTAAATTAAAGTCGGTGGTGAACATAAAAGTTTTGCGATTCAAGCTTAATCAATAGTTTGGTATCCAATTCTCACCGCAACAGAAATGGCGACTTCACTAGGGACTCTATTTTTGAGGGTTAAGCCCACCTTGTATATTTGTATTTTTGTTGTTGTATTGCTTGTTATTATTTGGGATTTTTGTTGGGTGTTCCATGTGTGGTGAGATAAGTCCTAACCCGGACTTGAGTGCAAAATAAGATAGGACGGTGGTATATTCAAGAAGGCTTGTAGGGAGTTGAGTCCCAATCAAGTTGACTTGAGACACCACCACTCAGCGGAGGCCTCCTCGGATGTAGTTTTGTTGATCGAGTTCAGTCGTGAAAGCATTACTATATTCGACCTGAGAGCCGTTAATGTTGAGGACCGTAGAACATTTACCCCCACTTGGCCTTTTAGGGATGTAGTGCGATGACTATGAGGGTGCAAATCCAAAATAGTTGATACACGATACTACACCCGGATGAGACTCTCTTGAGAATATTATTGATTACCAAGTTGAGTTGGGAAGTCGGTAATATCCGAAAGATGGGATAATGATTCTGGGAACTTTTAGAACCCATTGTACAGGTACAAATAAACTCATAGTACATACCTTTTGGGAGGGTTGAACCTTCGACCTCATGCAAGCTTTGAACCTAAGCCTTGTGTGTGTTTGTGTATTCATGCATTCACGCATCATGAAGCATCATTTTTACCAATTTATTCAAGGAACTCAGAAACTCTATCTTTGCAAATATCGTAGGTATCATCATGGACTTTGGAAGAAGAAAGACTGTCAAGTACACATAAAAAACTCCCAAACTCGAAGACCTAAGGAAATTAAGAGATTTGGTTTTGGATCAAGAGGCCTTCATAGAGAAGCATAAGAGACTTTTAGCCTTACTTAAGACTGAGTGGGATGGAAGGTTGCTCTCTGTGATGCTCCAGTTTTATGATCCTCTCTACCATTGTTTTACGTTCCCTGATTACCAATTGGTGCCTACTTTGGAAGAGTATTCACTTCTGGTGGGATCACGTGTTAAGGATGTGTTTCCTTTCCCTGTTCTAGAAAAAGACCCTGAAGAAGCGGAGATTGCAAAGGCGACCTATTTGAGTGTTCCTGAGGTCAAGGCAAATATGACCTATAAAGGAAAGATTTTGGATTCCCTACAAAGTTTTTGGTAGAAAAGGCCAAGAATTTTGTTGGTGTGAAGGATATGAAAGCTTTTGAGGCGACCTTTATTCTGCTAATATATGGAGTGTTACTTTTCCCAAACTTTGAAGACTTTGTAGACCTGAATGCCATCAAAATATTTCTGAAGAAGAACCCGGTCCCTACTTTGCTCGGGGACACTTACAATTCCATCCATCTGAGGAATCGCCATAAGGGAGGGATGATTACTTGTTATGCATCATTGTTGTACGAGTGGTTTATTTCGCACTTGCCTAAGTCAGCTTCATTTTGGAATCTTAAGGATGGTTTGTGGTGGTCACAGAGGATCATGTCTCTTACCCATTCTGACATTAGTTGGTACAATCGTGTTTATGACGGAGCATTGATTATTGATAGTTGTGGTGATTTTGCTAATGTGCCTCTTCTTGGCACTAAGGGAGGAATCAACTATAATCCAGTTTTGGCTCGCCGCCAACTCGGGTATCCGTTGAGGGACAAACCTAAGAGTGTTGAAGTGGAAGGAATTTTCTTTAAGGATGACGAAGAACCAGAGCTCAAGAAACAGATTATACAAGCTTGGAAGTACATCCATAGGAAGGGGAGGAGTAGCTTGGGAAAGCCGAATTGTGTTTCTATGGAACCCTATCTCCAATGGGTACGAGATAGGGCAATCAGTCTGAAAATACCTTACCCTCGCCAGGATCCTATGACCTTCAAGAAACCCATTCTAATCTTTATGGACGATGCAGAGAAGTTGAAGATTGATTTGGAGAAAGAGCTTCGAGAGAAGAACGCATGGAAGAATCGACATCAAATCATCAGTAGTGAGAATGAAGAACTTAGAAGACAGTTGAAGATGAAGGAAGAAGAAGAGCTCTCCAACAAGAAAAGGAAAGCGCAAGAGGATTTATTTTCCTCCAGCACTCAAGGGGACACTTCTTGGAAGTCGATCGTGGATCAACTTATGCTTGAAAGGGCTCAGATGAAGGCATAAATCGAGAAGCTCAACTTGAGGCTTTTAGGAGAATCTCCTTAGGACTTTGTCTTTGTTTTTATTAAGCTTTGTTTGGGATTTTTGAAGATGTACTCAAGACTTTGTATCACTTTTTGAATTTAATGAAATCATATCCTTTTGATTATTATGTTTTCCTTGGTATTTGCAAATTGTTTCTTAAGTTCCTTGAATAAAATTTAATTTTCGCATTGCACTCATACATTTGGCATTTCATTTGCATTTTTTTCATATAAAACTCATTCCCGTCATCTGCTCTCCAGCTTTCACACTGAGGCTCTCACGCAAATACTACACTCGAGCTCAAGCCAGAAAGAGGATGGCTGAAAGAGACCTAGAGATAGACAGAGTTAACGAGGAGCTTACTGATATTCGTAGAAATATGGGTCAGATGATGGAAATGTTGCAGGTCATTCGAGCAAAGATGGATACCCAACAGACTGTAGTGTCAGAAATTGTCACTGCAATGATTGAGCCTACGTCATCAGTCACTACCCCTGTGACCTGGCCTCCTTTTGGGCTTCCTCATGGATTCGTCCCTCCTCCTCAAGGCTTTGCTTCTCAAAGTTTTATTCCTTCTTCCCAAGGACTTGCTGCTCAGGGTTTCTTCCCTCCTTCCCAAGGCTTTGCTTCTCAAAGTTTCGCACCTCCTTCTCAGGGTATTTCATTTCCTTCCCAAGGTTTTGTTCCTCCCCCTCAAGGATTTGCTGCTCAACAGACTATTCCTGTGACTAATGAAGAGAACCACGCGGTTACTAATTTTACACCAGACATTGTGCACACCCGTGCTCAACCATACTTTAATGACCATCAGGTGTATGACGTGCCAGATATGTCTGAGAACGGAAACGAGAAACATGAGAAGATGCAAGAGAATTTTGATACCCTTGAAAAAAGGTTAAGAGCAATTGAAGGTGACCAAATCTTTGGGGCTGCTGCTAGAGAGATGTGTCTTGTATCTGGATTGGTAATACCTCCAAAGTTCAAGATACCCACTTTTGATATGTACGAGGGCGCAACATGTCCTAAGAACCATCTCTTGATGTACTATCGAAGAATGGCTGCGCAGGTGGACAATGATAAATTAATGATCCACTGCTTCCAGGACAGTCTGAAGGGAATCTCCTCCAAGTGGTATCTAACGCTAGACCAGTCGAAGATTCGCAGTTTTCAAGACTTGACAGATGCTTTCATCCAGCAGTACAAATACAATATGGACCTTGCTCCCGATAGGAGGCAACTGTTGAGTATGTCACAAAAAGATTCTGAATCATTTAAAGAATATGCTCAGAGGTGGAGAGGGACCGCTTCTCAGGTAGATCCCCCGTTGTCTGAAAAGGAGTTAGCTGATTGGTTTGTTGATACGGTGCGACCAGAATTCTTTGAGAGAATGGTGGGAAGCGTGACTGCTAGCTTCTCTGACCTTGTAGCCGTGGGAATCAAGGTTGAACTTGGACTAAAAAGTGGAAAGATGAGTGGTGCATCTAGCAGTTCCAGCAATGGTAGTGGAAATATTGTCAAGAAATTTACCAGTAATTTCCACAAGAAGAAAGAGGGCGAGACGAATGCAATAATGACAAGTCAAAGAAGAAATCCGCTTTGGAAGAGACCTCCACCTATGGCTCAACAGCAGTATGCTCATCCACCATAGTATGTCCAACATCCTTATGTAGCGGCGGTTCAACCGTCATATAATCCACAAGTCCCGATGTATCGGCCAACTCAAGCAGTACCGATGTATCAGCAAGCGGCTCCAGTGATTCCAGCTTATCAGCCAATGCTCAACAATCCAGGTTATCAACAAGCGCCCAATGCTTCAGCCTACCAGCAGAGGACTCCAGCTCCTTATCTGAGTCCCAACTTTCAGAATAGAAGACCAGGAGGAAGGCCTCCTAATCCTTGAATCCCTATGACCTATACTGAATTATATCCTTCACTGCTGAAAAAAGGTTTGGTTACTCCAAGGCCTTTGGGTCCTCCACCAAATCCGCTCCCACCAAATTACAACCCAAATGCCCACTGTTTATCCCCATGAAGGTGCCCCAGGGCACGATTTGGAGGGTTGTTATGCTTTGAAGTACATCGTGAAAGATTTGATGGAGAAAAACATTCTGTCATTTGGGAATACTGGTCCGAATGTCAAAGATAATCCTTTACCCAAGCATGGGTCCATAAATGCCATTATTGATGAATCTGACAAAAAATTGATTTTTGATGCTACTAAGATCAAGACCCCGCTTCGAGACTTCCATGCAAAATTAGTGGGGGCGGGTATACTAAAGAGCTGTCATAAGAATTGTGAAGGTTGTGTTGATAGTCCAAGGGGATGTGAATTGGTCTTGAAAGATGTTCAAGATTTGATTGATGAAGGTGTCTTACAAGTGAGCGGTCATATGAAGGGGAATGAAGTGGCAATGATTGAACCCATTTTCAACTTGCCTGAATCTGATTCTACCATGGCACTAGTGTTTAACATACTTGAATCTTCAGGAGTTCAACCCATCTTCAATATTCCAGAATCTGTGGTGCCAATTTTCAATTTACCATATCCAAGATTTGAGCAAAGGAGTAACCCTTTCCTTTATGAAGATACCAAAGCAGTTCCGTGGAAGTATGATACAGGAGGAATTCATCAGAAGTTTGAACAGGCTGGTTAGAAGGAAAGTTCAAAAGTGGCAAGTGCCGACATAACAGGTGCAAGTCGTTTAACTCGCAGTGGTCGTGTTTATACTCAGCAAGTCAATACTACTCCACTGGTTCCACCTAAAGAAGTCATTCCCGCTGTTACCAACAAGGATAAAGAGTTGGTCTTGGAAGAAGAGGATGCAGAATTTCTCAGAATCATTAAGTAGAGTGATTATAAGGTTATCGATCAGCTACATCAAACGCCTTCCAAAATATCTATCTTATCACTTCTTATGCATTCGCCGGCCCACCGAGGTGCTCTTCAGAAATTACTAGCCCAAGCTCATGTTACACATGACATAACTGTGAATCAGTTTGATGGTGTCATTGCCAATATTACTGCATGTAACAATCTCAGCTTCAGTATGGAGGATCTTCCAAAGGATGGCTTGGACCATAACCGTGCTCTCCACATATCTGTAAAATGTCAGGAGGATACTTTAGCAAGAGTTCTTGTGGATACATGATCTTCATTGAATGTTTTGCCAAAAAGAACGCTTGCCAAGTTATCTTATCAAAGGGCAGAGATGAGGCCCAGTGCACTGATTGTGAAAGCTTTTGATGGGTCAAGGAGGACTGTTATTGGAGAATTAGACCTACCGATCTTGATTGGGCCACAGGTGTTCAAAATCACTTTCCAGGTTATGGACATTAACCCTAATTACAGTTGCTTGCTGGGAAGACCTTGGATCCATGCCACTGGGGCAGTCACTTCTACCTTACACCAGAAGATGAAGTTTGTGGTCGATACTAAGCTGGTAACCGTGTCTGGGGAAGAAGATCTCATGGTTAGCAACCTTTCATCCTTTAGCTATATTGAGGCTAATGAAGATGCTTTGGAAACTTCTTTCCAAGCTCTTGAGATAGCCAATGTTGTCCTTTTGGAAGTAGAGGAACCAAAAGGGAAGGGTATCCCATCTTTTGCATCGCTGAAGAGTACCATTTCCACCATTGAAGAAGGAAGCTATGAAGGTTGGGGTGATGTCATTGAAGTCAAACAGAAGCTAGATCATTGCGGGTTGGGTTACAAACCAACTCATGTGAAGGAAGGAGCGTCAACCTCCGTTAAAGGACGTCCAAAGACCATTCAAGAAGTGTTTTCTAGTGCTGGTTATCAGGTCAATGCAATTGATGGAGGTTCTGAAGATGAAGATGTGAATCATTTGGTGTATCAGTGTGAAGAAGCCTTGGGCAATTGGGAGGCAGTCGAGATCCCAGAGATTTTTCCATTGTCAAAGTAATTTATTGTTTTTAAGTGTTTTCAAAGTTCCCTAGCTCTGCCCAAGGCTATGAGAGTATTTTGTAGGGCCCCTTCTCATTTTCAAAGTTATTATCAATGAAGGCATTTTGTTAAACTCTTATTTTGATCATTTACTGTTTTTTTCTCTCTCTCTCTCTTTTCACTTTTAAAAGAAAATGACAATCTTTCAAAACCAATAAAAAAGCTTTTTCTCTTGCATTTCTCTATTTTCCACTTTTAATAAAAGCAAATCATTCTCATATGCAGAATAAACGAAAAACCTGTTGAATCCAATGACTCTACATTCTCTCCTAACTTTAATTCGCCCATCTACCAAGCGGAAGATGAAAGTGAGGAAGATTGTGACATTCCCGAAGAACTGGCAAGATTAGTTGAGTATGAGCACATAGATCTTCAGCCACATAAGGAGCAGGTTGAGACCATCAACCTTGGCACCGATGAAGATAAGAAGGAAGTCAAGATTGGTACAACACTTGGGGCAGACATTAGAGAAAGATTGGTCAAGCTTCTCAAAGAATATGCGGATGTGTTTGCATGGTCGTATCAAGATATGCCCGGTTTAGACACAGACATAGTGGTCCACAAGTTACCTCTTCGACCAGATTGTCCTCCCGTAAAGCAAAAACTTCGAAGAACAAGACCAGACATGGCTCTGAAGATTCGAGAAGAGGTCAAAAGGCAGTTTGATGCTGGATTCCTCGCAGTTGCGAAGTACCCTGAGTGGGTAGCTAATATTGTGCCAGTCCCTAAAAAGGATGGCAAAGTTAGAATGTGTGTGGACTATAGGGATTTGAACAGAGCTAGTCCGAAGGACGACTTCCCTCTTCCGCATATTGATACTTTGGTTGACAACACTGCTAAATTTGTTGTTTTCTCCTTCATGGATGGGTTTTCAGGATACAACCAGATCAAGATGGATCATGACGATATGGAAAAGACTACATTCATCACACCATGGGGAACTTATTGTTACAAGGTTATGCCATTTGGTCTCAAAAATGCAGGAGCCACTTATCAGAGGGCAATGGTCACCCTTTTCCATGATATGATGCATAAAGAGATAGAAGTTTACGTGGATGATATGATTGCCAAATCACAGAGTGAGGAGGATTATTTGAATCATCTCCTGAAGTTATTTGAGCGCCTCAGAAAGTTCCAACTGCGTCTGAATCCAGCTAAGTGTACCTTTGGTGTCCGATCAGGAAAGTTACTTGGTTTTATTGTTAGTCAACAAGGTATTGAAGTAGATCCGGACAAGGTCAGAGCAATTCAAGAGATGCCAGCTCCCAAAACAGAAAAGCAAGTCAGGGGTTTCCTCGGAAGATTGAACTACATCTCCAGATTCATCTCCAACATGACTGCTACATGTGAGCCCTTATTCAAGTTGCTCCGAAAGGATCAAGCAATTGAGTGGAATTCCGATTGTCAACAGGCATTTGAGAAGATTAAGGTTTATCTACAAGAACCTCCTATCTTGATCCCACCTACTCCAGGGAAGCCTCTCTTCATGTACCTAACTGTACTTGAGGGTTCTATGGGTTGCGTTTTAGGCCAACGGGACAAAACTATTCGTAAGGAGCATGCCATTTATTACTTAAGCAAGAAGTTCACAGATTGCGAAAGCAGATATTCTCTCTTAGAGAAGACTTGTTGTGCTTTGGCATGGGCTGCTAGACGCCTCAGGAAGTATATGATTTGTCACACTACTTTGTTGATCTCGAAAATGGATCCAATAAAGTACATTTTTGAGAAGCCTGCCTTAACTGGAAGACTCGCCCGTTGGCACATGTTGTTATCTGAATATGACATCCAATATGTAACCCAGAAGTCTATCAAGGGCAGTGTTTTGTCTGACTACCTTGCTGATCAACCTGTTGAAGATTATGAACGTTTGAAATTTGATTTCCCAGACGAGAACATCATGTTGATAAAGGATTGTGAAGTTCCCGGTCCTGATGAAGGTCTCGAGCCAGGTTCTCGTTGGAAGATGATGTTTGATGGTTCCTCTAATTACATGGGGCATGGTGTAGGAGTTGTTTTGATGAATCCTGATGGTGGTTATACTCCTTTCACAGCCAGATTATGTTTCAAATGTACAAACAACATCGCAGAATATGAAGCATGTGTTTTGGGTATCGAAGCTGCAATTGATACCAGAATCAAGATCCTTGATGTATATGGAGACTCAGCTTTGGTAATATACCAAGTCAAAGGTGAATGGGAGACCCGTGACGAGAAGTTGATCCCATACCGTGCCCACATTGTGGAATTGATCAAATACTTTGATGAAGTCACTTTCCATCATGTTCCAAGGGCAGAGAATCAAATAGCAGACGCCTTGGCTATGTTGGCCTCTATGTTTCAAGTCAGATTTCTTAATGAAGCTCCACTCATTACAATCGAGCGAAGAACTGCACCCGCCTACTGTCTACTGGTCGAAGAAGAAATTGATGAGAAACCGTGGTTCTATGACATCAAGAACTATTTGCAAAATTAGGTATATCCAGCAGATGCAATAACTCTGGACAAGGAGACTCTGAGAAGATTGGCGTCCAAGTTCTTCCTCAGCAACAATGTGATTTACAAGAGAAATCATGATATGGTTCTGCTCAGATGTGTGGACAAGCGCGAGGCAGACTTATTGATCAGGGAAATCCATGAAGGATCATTTGGAACACATGCCAATGGACATGCCATGTCCAGGAAGATTTTGAGAGCTGGATACTTCTGGTTAACCATGGAATCAGATTGTTTCAAGTATGACAAGAAGTGTCATAAATGCCAGATTTATGCCGACAAGGTGCACGTACCTCCGACCCTTTTGAATGTGCTGTCATCACCTTGGCCCTTCTCAATGTGGGGCATTGACATGATAGGGGCAATTGAGCCTAAAGCCTCCAATGGTCACCGGTTTATCTTGGTTGCAATCGATTATTTCACCAAGTGGGTAGAAGCAGCTTCCTACACCAATGTGACGAAGCAAGTGGTCGCCCGCTTCATCAAGAACCAAATTATCTGCCGTTATGGGATCCCAAGACGAATCATCATAGACAATGGGACCAATTTGAATAACAAAACAATGAAAGAGTTGTGTGAGACATTCAAGATTGAACATCATAACTCTTCTCCATATCGTCCGAAGATGAATGGAGCTGTTGAAGCTGCAAACAAGAACATCAAAAAGATTTTGCAGAAGATGGTAAAAACTTACAAAGATTGGCACGAGATGTTACCATATGCTTTACACAGATACAGAACATCAGTTCGCACTTCAACGGGGGCAACCCCTTTCTCTCTGGTGTATGGGATGGATGCAGTTCTCCCTATTGAAGTAGAGATACCATCTTTGAGAATCTTGATGGAAACCAAACTGGAGGAAGCTGAGTGGGTCCAGAACAGGTATGAACAACTGAACCTTATTGATGAGAAGAGAATGACCGCCATGTGCCATGGCCAGTTGTACCAGAAGCGCATCAAGAGAGCATTTGACAAGAAAGTCCGTCTCCGAGAATTCAAAGAAGGAGATCTTGTACTCAAGAAAATCTTGCCAGTCCACAAAGACATGTGTGGAAAATGGAGTCCTAACTATGAAGGCCCATATGTTGTGAAGGTGGCATTCTCCGGAGGTTCCTTAATCCTTACAACTATGGATGGTGAACAGTTGAAACACCCGGTGAATTCTGATGCAGTCAAAAAATATTATGCCTAAATAAAACCCGATAGGTCGAAAACCAGAAATGGCGACCTAGGAAAAAAATGGGTATCCCGGTGGATCAAAACCTATGAAGGAGATCCAGGCAAAAGTTAGGGATAAAAATGAAAAAATAAGAGCTCGCTAAGCTGAAAACCCGAAAGGGCGGCTTAGGAAAAAAAAAAGAGCGTCCCGGTGGATTGAAAACCCGAAAGGGCGGTCCAGGAAAAAGTTAGGGACAAAGGAATTTGACTGTATCAGATGATGTTTACCATTACTGAAGAATCATAATGGAAGACCAATCCAATTGCTTTTGTCAGAAGCAAGGTGTCGGGCAGTCGTAGTTATTAGGGATTGTAGTGGTCGTTGGATTCAATGTAGACCTTTCCCATTGCCATTTTCAAATTGTAATTTCCCATGGAGTTTTTTCCATTAGCAAGCTACCATTCTTGAATAAAATACAAACTTTGCCTATGAATTTTGTTGTTCAACCTCTTATTTTCTTTTGTTATGCAAAATGCCATCACTTGATTACAATTTAACTCTAAAAATGACAAGTTTTTTTTAAGGAAATGTTTTTTTTTGAAAACATACTGAAAAACTTTCAAGTTTCTTTGACTTTGGGAAAATTGGAAAAACCTTTTGTTTCCCCAAGAAGTCCTAGTTTGCAACAAAACTTTTATACTATTATTACAGAAATCCCCATAGAAGTTCAAAACTGATAACACTCTTGGATGGATCTTCGGGCCAAACATGATTTCCAAAATTCGAAGACATCTCCCCAGTGTTTTTCATATTGCTCATCTAAGTATTGGTGTTGAGAGCCTACTCCCTATTTGAGTCTTGTCAAAACTCTTTGTCTCTTTAGAGTCAACATTTGCATATCATGATCATTCACATCATGCTCAATCATGTGCATTTGACATTAGCATTTGTCTTTCCCCAGTTGTCGTCCGTCTAACTCCAAGTCCAGATATCATTAGTGTTCAATTTGAGAATTCATTGTTGTTGGTACCCGAAGTTTGGTTTACCAGTGTTTTTGTCCCCAGTAATTGCCGGTGTCCCTTGTGGAATTCTAATTGTGGTTGGTATTTGTCTTTATGACCACCAGTATCTCCTTGAAGTCCAATTGTCATTGGCACAAATCTTTTAAGCGGGTTGTGAAACCTATTGCTTAAATCCAAGTCTATTTGATTTTGGCACATACTCGTACCTTTCTCCTGATGGTTCCTGAAGGAATTTCCAGAGGTTGGATGTTTTATCTTATTTGAAAACTCCAACATATCTTGTTGTTACTTCTTTGTGTTAGCCGGTCGCCTAGAGCCGTTGATCTATCTTTGGGTGATTTGCATTCTATCCCCAATGCTAGCTGGTCGCATAGAGCCGCTGCTAAATCACTATGATTTCCTTCCTTATCCTCGGTGTCGGCAGTTACATTTGAACCTGCTAATTTACCGTTTTGAATACTTTGACTACTTTGTCTTTATCATTCTTAGTGTCAACCGATTTTTTTAACCTGTTGCGCATTCGCTTTGAGTGTATCTTGGCTTCTATTATTAGTGTCAATAGTTCTCAAATCTATTGCGCTTTCACTTCGAATATTTTGTTGTTATTCTTGGTGTCAGTTGGTCGCATCGAGCCGCTGTGCATTCACTTTGAATATTGTGTCGTTTCCATTCTTAGTGTCAGTTGGTCGCATAGAGTCGTTGCGCATTCACTTTGAATATTATGTTTATCATTTCCAGTGACGGTTGGTCGCATAGAACCGCTGCACATTCACTTTGAATGTTTATTTTGTTGTATTCTTAGTGTCAGTTGGTCGCATCGAGCCGTTGCGCATTTACTTTGAATATTATGTTTATCATTTCCAGTGACGGTTGGTCGCATAGAGCCGCTGCACATTCACTTTGAATGTTTATTTTGTTGTTATTATTAGTGTCAGTTGGTCGCATCGAGCCGCTGCGCATTCACTTCGAATATTGTGTTTCTTTCTTAGTGTCAGCAGTTTATGAACCCACTGCACTTTCACTTCGAATATTGTATTTTTTTCTTAGTGTCAACAGTTACACTTGAATTTGTTGATTTACCACTTTGGATTATTGGTCTGTTATTTTTCTTTCCCGACCGCCGTGTCGATGACTGTTATTTATTTCCTCAACCGCCGTGTTGAATTGTTTTCCCGACCGCTGTGTCGATGTCCGTTATTTTATTTCCCGACCGCTGTGTCGATGTCTGCTATTTTTATTTCCCGACCGCCGTGTTGATGTCTGCTATTTTACTTCCCGACCGCCGTGTCGACGTCTGTTGTTTTATTTCCTCAACCGCTGTGTTGAACTGCTTTCCCGGCCGCCGTGCCAATATCTGTTATTTATTTTCTCAATCATCGTGTTGAGTTTTTGTTTTCCCGATTGCTGTGTCGATGTAATTTCAACTACATTTCTCAACCGCCGAGTTACTGTATTGGGATCCCCAACTACCACCCTTGAACTTGCTAACTCATCACCTCAGATAGTCGGTTCTTGTTCATAGTGTCAGTTCTGGTCGCATCAAACCATTACGTTTTTTACTTTGAACTATTTTCTTGCTATCCTAGGGTGTCAGTCTTTCTTTAATCCTATGCTCTGGATTTCTGTTTTGTTTCCCGTCTTTTGTTATTCTTAGTGCCAGCAGTTACACTTAAACATGTTGACCTATCACTTTGAATACTTCCTGTTTTTGTTTCTGTGTCCCCAACATATTATTAACCCCGGTGGGTCTTCACCCTCAATTCCGTTTCTGTGGATCACCATTACATTTTATCTTCATCATTTCCCGCATACAACATATTCATCATTAAAAATCAGCATGCTAGGGTTCATTGCATCTCGCACGTCATATCCTCAGCAAAACAAAAAGAGTCTCTCATGAATTCATAACATTACATATCATTACATTTCATCTGCATTCGGTCAAAATTTTAGGTATTTTAATATTTAATCCTCTTCTAACTTGAATGTCCGAAAAACTTTGTTATTCACACATTCAGGTTCAAGATGATTAAATAGGGGCAACTGTCACACCCTAAATTTTGACCCCCTTCTTTTTTATCTAGCGCATTTCATCGCAATTTTGTTGCAATATCGTTAGTCAGTCATTCCGGCATTTTTCATTAAAAACATTTCATTAATCATTTTACCGTTCCATTGTCTTTTTTATTTATTTTGTACTTAGTTTCGATTTTTTTAAAATTTATTTAGAATGTTTTATCTCATTTTGTAATTTATTTATGATCACTTTAATTTCTAGTTAATTTTTTATTTTAGTTTTCTTTTTAGAATTTGATTTAGCTCAATTATAAGTTTTAATCAATTCCCAATCTAATTTTTTTTCTTTTTAAAATAGGGGTTTAATTTATATTAGATTATTTAGAACTAGTTTTAATTCAATTTAAATTTAGTTTAATTCTAGTTTTGATTTAGTTTAGATTTAATTAACTTTTTTTTTTGATAACTCCCTCTTTTATTTAGTTAACTTTTAATTGATTATTTTCTTTGTAGTTTTGATCTTATTATTTCATAATTTAGTTTTAATTTATTTTTGTAGTTCAATTAGTTAAATATTTTAATCAAGTTTTATAGTATAATTAATTTGGTGAGATTAGTTTATCTGTATAGTTTATTTAAATTTATATGAATTGGTGTAGTTTATCTAGTTTGCTTATTTAGTTTTAATTAGTATGATAATTTGCCAAAATCCATCCAAGAATCATGTTCCAAGAACTAGCTTTTTTTTTCTTTCGTTGACTCTGCTACAACAGCCACATGATACCAGCAGCACCCTGCTCCTCCATATTACACCAAAGCATACAACCTGCTGGTCTGCATCTGCATGAAATAAACCTTTTCAGAATAACCAAAACAAAGGTATGAAACTTAAATCGAAATTCACAATAAGAGGGGGAGATGGGAACAAAAAGAAAAGGGAGAAAGAAAAATTCAAAAAAAACTAACTCTCTGCAGACAAAACGTAGGAGACGAATTTTACTCTCAGACTTTCTCCAACCACCACCCTTCAATGTCAAACCCCTCCTTCAAACCTTTGAAATCCACCCTCACCAAACTGCATCCCTCAAAAATCATCATAAGATCACCATGATATAACATTCTTCAAACATTCTCCCATTAACCCAAAAAAAATCCATTAAGCTCTAAACACACAACCATGACACTTTCTCCATGAATACACATTGTTGTCAACACAACCAAACAACCAAATTCCTTGCAAAAATCGCCACCACTCAAGCTACACAACACCGCCAAACGCGTCTACCGCATTTGTTCATCACTGTATCTCCGACACCAACAACAACGAACCTGACCACGCAGAAGCAAAACAGAGGCAAAGACCGAAAGCACAGAGGGTTTCGATCATAAAGAAGCGGAGAAACAGAATTGTCACCAAGAATCCACCTCGGGTCCGACCGTCTCCGTTTTCGGTATATCTTTTTCGTCCTTTAATCTTATTTACCTTTTTCTTGTTCATTGTTAATGTAAGAGAATGAAAGGGTATGTTGTTTAGAATAGAAAATAATGAACATAGTGTGGGAACTCGAACAAAAATCATGAACCATGAATAAAGCTTTAGAGAATTTCTGAGAGAGAGAGAACGTGAGGTTTGAGAGATGAGTGAGAGGGTGAGCGTTTTGTGGAAAGAGAGGTGGAGAGTGAAAAGGAGAGAGATATGGTTTTGTTTTAATTATTTATTTTTATTTATGGTAATATATTAATTTAATTTTAATTGAGATTTTGAATGAGTCTTGGGAGAGAGAAATTGGGAAGAGTAACTGTAACGTTAGGACTTGTCTTTCACCAAGTTTTTTTTTAAAAATTTATTGTTTTATTTTTTATTTTTAATATAATTTTGATTTAATATAGAGTTATAGAAATAAAAAATTAGAAGGGTTAGTTAGTTTTCTTTTAATAAAAAAAACTCCAAAAAAAAACATCTTATTTAATTTTTATTACACTTTTTATTTAAGATTTAACTTTATTATTATTTTATTTTTTTTAGGTTTGTTTAATTATTTTCCATTGATCACTTTCTTTTAATATATAAAAAACCAAAAATATTTTTTCTTGTTTTATTTTAATTACGTTTATTTTAGATTTAATTTCGAACTTAGGGATTTAGTACTAATTTCCATTTATCTTTCTTTAAAAATCCAAAAAAATGTTTATTTTCTTAATATCTAAAAAATCGAAAAAATATTTAGTTTCTAATATCTAAAAAATATTTAAAAATATGTTAGTTTTTCTTTAAAAAAAATATAAAAAAAATATTGTATTTACTCTCATTTAAATTTTGTAGATATAATAATTATTATTATAATTATAAAAAGTTTGTATTTATTATTTAGATTATGTTGAAAAAAAATCAAATTTTGTCTCCCTAGTTCCCTTTTTAGGTGTTATTATAAAAATATCAAAAATATATTAGCATTTATTCACTTTCCTTATTTATAGGTATTGTTAGAAAAAATTCAAAAAAATAATTAAACTTAGTCTCTTTCCATATTTTTAGATGTTGTTAGGAAAATAAAAATAATAATTTTTTTTCTTATTTAATTTTTAGATATTATTATAATTATAGAAAGAATCACATTTATTGTTTTTTCATTGGTTAGATTATGCATAAAATAAAATCAACAAGAATCATTTTTTTTCCTTCCTCATTCCTTAATTTTAGATATTATTATTATAAAAAAATCCAAATCCAAATCAACCAATATACTTATTCTCTTTCCCTATTTTTTTAGATATTGTTAGAAAAATAATAAAAAAAAGGTTAATACATTTTTTCTCTTTCCTAATTTTTAGATATTATTAGAAAAATACAAAAATTCTTACTTTAGACTTTTATTTATTTATATAGTTAAGTTTTAATTTTGTACTTAGTTTTTTCGTTATTTAATTTCTATTTATCATTTTTCTTAATATATCTAAAAAACCAAAAAATAAAACTTTTTCTTATTTATTTCTTAATTTTTTGTTTATTCTAAAAATAAAAAACAAAACAATTCTTTATCTTTACTAAATTTTTGTTATTAAAAATTGTTATTATTTTTATTATTATTTTTATTTTTATTTATTACTTTCGTTAAGTATATCTAAAAAAATAAAAATAAAAAATATTTTCTTCTATGTTGTCTAATTATTTTTAAAATCAATTCTATCTTTTTAACTTAATGGTTTCTTTTTATTTTATTTTTATTTATTTGACTTTAAAAACCCAAAATTTGTTTAGTCCCTTTTTCTTCTAAGAAGTTAGTTTAGATAATTTAGGTTAGGTTATATCCCATTAGTGTGAGAGGTTTAAATTTAGGTCTATTTCTTTTTAGTGTGAGTTTTTTTTTAATTTAATCTTTCGATGTCTTGGTTGTATGTATTGTGTGATTTTATTTCGCATCATGACCATATATTGTTAAGATAAAACATGAAGTGCTCACCATATTAACTTTAATTTTCAAGATAATAATCCTTGGTCCAACGCCAAGTTGAGTTTACATACACTTCACTCACACACGTAAGTCAGTCGTTTTGCGATCGCCATCTGCACAGTCTTTACACTTCACAGCTTTCCAACTAAATCAAATTGACGCACCACGCTTGTCTTCCACCCCCCGCATTCTCGATCCATATATCGAGTCATAGCCCGATTACTAAGCCTTTTACCTTGCATTTCCATTTACTTTATTCAGTCTATTTTTGCAAGTAGCAACCTATGCCTTAGACTTAGGAGCTTGCACCCTCATTTATTTACTTTATTTTTTCGCATTTCAATCCAAAAGGGAAAGAACTCCTGCAGTTGACTCAATGTCATAGGAAGTTTAGCCATCCCTAGTTCCTTTTCAACCTTAACCATTAGGAATTTTTATTTTACAACTTTTGGTGACTTTGCTAAAGTCACGTGAGTGTTTGCCATAACACTTACCTTCCCCCGTGAACCTTGAGCGTAACCAAGTGTTCGTTAATCCTTAGGAGAACTACGAGTGCTCTGATTCTATACCCGATACGTAGGCATCGATGCGATGTTGTGCGAGCACCATTAGAAATAAAACATTAGGTTCCCATAATTTTAGCAAGCAATAAATAACAAAAACACAAATATTAACAAGAGGTTCCCGTAGGATACTGCGGATGCTTAGGATGCTAACACCTTCCCTATGTATAATCAACCCCCGAACCTAGTTTCTCCTTATTTAGGGTTTTTACGATCTTTTTCCCTTTTCCCTTTGGATTAAATTAAAGTCGGTGGTGAACATAAAAGTTTTGCGATTCAAGCTTAATCAATAGTTTGGTATCCAATTCTCACCGCAACACTTATGCTTGAGTTTGTATGTTTCTTCCCCTTGTTTGGACATAGTTCTTAGGGAAATTTTGACATGATTAAGCTCCTGGTTTTCAAGTGATGTTTATGCTTTGATTTGATTATCATTGGTTTGTTCTTACACTTATACACATGTCCACTTCACTCCTCATTCTTGTGATGTTTATGATTGAGTATGTATGATCTTTCTCTTGGGCTTTTGTGTTTGTTTGTGCCCATTCTTGTGATGATAAGGTTCTAGTCTTGAGTTTCTTGGTGCATGTATAATTTTCTTGATCCTTTGTGCTCCATTTATGTTTTGTTTCTTCATAAGACCTTGTGAAGCTTGGTAATAGTTTGTATGCTTTATCTCTTGCTTGATTTGCTTTGATGGATGGATCTTAGTGCAATAAATGGTTGCTTTCACTTCTGGTTGTGATGTTTGAAGTTGATCTTTTGCTTGTTTTTACCTCATTTGATCTTGTTTGGTTTTATCTTGTCATATGTGTTTAGTTCTAATCATTTCAGGGGCTCATGGTAAGTGAAGTGTGGAGGTTATCCACATTTCAATTCTTTATCTTCTCTTTTGCTTTACTTTATATCTTGTGATTATTGATGTGCCCTATGCCATCTTGTGCTTCAATTTGTCATCTTCCCTCTTTAGGAGCAACTTACCTCCTTTATAGGAGTAAGTTGTTCTCTAACTTCTTTCCTCTTCCTTCTTCTCTTCCTCTTGTTTTCTTCTTCTCGTTTTTAGGATAGTTTGAACCACACTAACCCTAGGACCACATTTGCATGATAACTTTAGGATTAGACTTCCCCTTTAGTTTTTACCTTTGAGATCCTTTTGGTGCTCTCTCTCTCTCTCTCTCTCCCATCTTCATACAAAATCCTAAAAAACATTAATAATAGATGAGATGATTTCCCCCTTTTGTCACTCTCTCAAAGAAAATAATAAAAAACACTTCTTCACTTTAATTCACCAAAATCATTTAATAATACAAACAAGTTAGTGAATTTAAATCCCAATCTTAGGAAACAAGTTTGAGGATCTTCCTCATCCTTGATGGACTTGTTACTCATTCTATTTTGGGATGTGGTAATAAGGACATGTCCTTAGAAAAGGATTTACCTTCAGTTCCTTGTGCCAAACTTTTTAAAAGACTTCTAAAAAACACAAACAAACAATAAGCGTCTCTCCTTCGGGACTTCTTTTCTCATCCCGATCACTATCATCGTACGAATTGCTCCTACTTGTCACTTTGCAAGACGGTTATGCACTTGTCGTCCCAGCCTGCAACACCTGAGCATTGGCATATGTAGTTCAAGCCTTAAGAAACAAGAAATCTTTCCACCCCTAGTTAGGGGAACTACGGCGACTCTGATCCTCATGTCCAGTGAGGTACGTAGGCAGCGGGGTAAGGCCCGTTCGAGCATAATCCTTATTTTCCCTACATTTTTCCTCTTTTGTTTTCTTTCTCAGTTCCTTTTCCAGTTCCAGTTCCTTTTCTTTGCAACAACTTTCATTCTTACACCCTTTTGAAACAGTTTCTTTGCAAGCGTGGATCCCGTCGGGTACGACGGACGATCTCGGTGCTAATACCTTCCCAAGTCGTAACCGACTCCCGAACCCAGTTTCTTTGGTTCGTAGGACCTTTGTCCTTACTCTCTTTTATTCGGTTTGTGCAGCATTACCATTCCCGTTCCTTCGGGATAAAAATTCCTGGCTGGAGACTCTACCCTCTTCCGCGCCACTTTTGTGTTTGTACCAGGATGAAAATCCAGGGAGCGACAGCTGGCAACTCTGCTGGGGACCGAACCCAGAATCTCTGGTTCCCTTGAGAGTCTCTCCTAGTGCTTGCATGTTTCTGTTTCGTTGGGTGTTGATTGTTTGTTATTGTGTGTTTATTTTATTGTTGTTTATTTACAGTTTATTAACAACTTTATTTACAACTTTTTGCATTTTATTTTCATGCATTATATATTATACTGGACTGTCTGGATTGGTTTTCTGTTTGGCGGGACTTGGGTGTTACTTATGTGTGGTGAGATGAGACTAGCCAAATACCCGACTTGAGTGCACCATATGATTTAGCTTGGACAATCACTTTGGCCCTATATGATCTTGTCATGGGGGTATTAGTATGTTCACACCTAGATTTGCGACCGTCTTGGAAATGTCTTGATATAGGGATCTTCCCTACTTCATTACATAACCTTGATAGTTATGTGCGGCTGGGGACCGATCATTGAGAACCTTTGTGGAAACAACCCTCTCTAGTGGTGACAGTGGCAGACCACATTCTATGGCAAACACATTCGCACCCGAGGGTCCACTGGGAACTCGCATAGGATAGCCTGGTTCTTTTATAAGAACTCAGTTAAAAGCATCTGGTCGTATGACGATAGTATTGTACCCTTCGGGATGAATGTACTATTGTTTCTCGATTTCAGCGCTTGAAGTTGGGGACTTATAAGGGATGCTTGTTTTTTCCCGGACTCAGCTGAGACCTCCTTGAGTAGTACATAATGCCAAATTGATTCCTTGATTTGGTCATGAGCCATTTCTCGGAAATGGTGAAAGTATTATTGTTATTCGGCTTTGAGAGTCCGTGATGTTTGACCCGGAGCACACCAGTGAGATTGGGAGGGGTTTATAGGTTTGCAGGAACCCTTTAAACTCATCATACCTAGTACCAATACAGTCTTATGATTTGATATGATATTTTAACCTTTGGAGTTCTTGATCTAGATGGTTTGGTAGTTTGATCTGAGGATATTTGTGATTCATCCAAGTGTATATGGGCTGTTATTCAGAGGACTTATAGTTTGTGATCACTTGACTCTTGCAAAAAGCACCCAGACAGTTCCAGATTGATCATACTTGCCTTGCATTTACATCTGCATCATATCATAGCATCCTTAACATCTTGGTGTTTTCATTTTTCAGGTTATATTTACACACCTTGTTCATGTGTATGTTAACTTCTCACATCCAGATGGCAAGCATCACAGCTCTCAAAAAGAATAATGCACATTACACATTTCCACAACCAGAGGTGAAGAAACTACACCAGTTGAAGGGTCTGATGAATGACAAGATTTTAGGAGATTTCAGGGCCAGATTTAGGCAGATTCTCAGGTACATGGACAAGCCAACAGAAGACCAAAGAGATAGCATGCATACTCTACTTTAGTTCTATGATGCTCCATTGCGGTGTTTTGTATTCCAAGACTATGTCTTAGCATCTACATTGGAAGAAATTGCTAGCTTGTTGCATATCCCCATTAGTGGAAGATAGCCTTATTACAACTCAGGGAGAGTACTTCAGGCATAAAAGATTGCTCAAAGGTGTCATTTGCCTCTAAGCAGGGTAGAGCAGGGTTTGAGTAGTAGCAAAAGGAAAGGGTTGTCTTGCAATATGCTGATTCAGGAAGCCTTGGTATATGCTCAAGATGATCAATGGGCACAATTCAGTGTACTCTTAGCTTTGATGGTCTATGGAATTAGTCTCTTCCCAAGTGATCAAGGGATGGTATGCCTGGAGGCTATTGCCATTTTCTTCAGAAGGAATCCCACACTTACCTTGTTAGGTGACTTTTATTATGGGGTTCACTATAGAAATGAGAAGAAGGGAGGTCATGTGAGCTGTTGTGTGCCTCTATTTGCTGACTGGTTTGCTAGACAATTGCCTAAGGTAGGGCCCTTCAAAGAGTTGAGGGGAGAATGGAAATGGTCTCGCAGATTGATGGGGTTGACTGCAGGTGATATAAGTGTAAACACCCCAAATTTTCCCTCACTAAGTTCACACCATGGCTTGTGGTCTTTCATATTTTCTTTAGTTCAAGCATATCATCTCATATTGCATTTTTGTTTCACTGCATAAGTTCAAGTTCATCTGCATCTAGGGTTTGTGATCTGAGCAATCCAAGGATCCATATGAGCCACTCCAAAGGTATTCAATCATTCAAAGAGGGTCCATGTATGTTCTATCATCATTTTATATCCCTCAAAGATCAAGGAAGTCAAAAAATCACAAGAACTGGCAAAGCATGGAAGCAGAGCTAGGGTTTCACTGCACAGATGACCTGAAATTAGGGTTTTGGTTTCAGAGGCCATAACTCGAAATTTTTTGGTCATTCTTATTTCTAATGGTCTCAATATGTTATAAGGATCATGTGTACCAAGTTTTATGAAGAAATTCATTGTGGAAGTCATCTGTTCACTGGGTAACTTCTTGAGCAAGTCAGAGCAAAATCAGGGCATCTGAGGCCCCTACCAATGGAACCAAAGTGGATTTTTCATCAAATTGAAGTTATATGATCTTTATTTGATCATTGAAGTGCTTGGAAGTTCACAAAATTGAAGAAAAGTGAGCTAAACCAAAAGTTGCCAAAAATGGAAATGACCTGTAATGTAAACTTTCCATTTTGGGAAAGTTTTTCAACCTCCTCTTTCTCAACCAAAAATGCTTCAAATGAAAAATTGTTGGTCATGAAAGATTTAGATTGGATCATTCCCTTTTCAAAAAGTACAAGAACAAGTTCTAATTCATTATGGAACTCAAGTTATGGCCTTTCAAAGTTGGCAAAAATCCTATAATTTTCAAGAATACACCAAAGGGGATATTTTGAAAAACCACTTGCCAAGCTATTTTGTAACTTCTAACACACTTCTAAACATCATAACAACATAGTGCATTTCCTTAAAGTCAGAATTGGCCCAAGAATCACTTCATTCTATGCCTTGAACTTCAAGAATTTCCAAAGGGGCCAAACTTCATGAAAATTGCAAAAGGGCACATAACTTCTCACAAACTTGCTGCATCACCACAAAATGCATTCCATGGCTCTCCTTGATCTAGGATGAACCAAGACAAGCCAAAAAGCCAGCTGCACAAGAGCCCATACCTCAAGTACAAGCTTTATTGACTTTTTGCAAAAACATCCATACCAATCACCATAGGCCACAACCACTTCTCTGACCTATCACAACTTGTTATGTGGATCAAACACAAGCCATAACACACAACAAGGAAGGCTGAAACCTCAAATTGCCCAAGTTCCCAAAATCACTCCATTTTGCAAAAGCATTCGAAACTCTCTGCTCACACACTCAAACTTCAAACTCTTTTTACCAAACAACTCAGCAACACAAGAGGATCATTTCCCACCCTTCATTGCAACCAAAAACACCCCACAACCAAAACACGATTTCTGACCAGCAAGAGTGTAAGCTCTCAAACTAGCCATAACAAACTTCTTCCAAGCATCAAAGCTTCATCAGGAGGTCAAGGGGAGTGAGTTTGCACCAAAGAGGAGGCCAAACAACTCAGTTTGAGAAAGCTTCACTTCAGGTAACCTCAAGAACAAATTTTCCAAAAATGAAAATTTAAGTTCTTAGATTGTTCCTTATGCACTGCTGATGATCCTGATGTATTTAGTTTTGAAAATGATCAAGTATTGAGCATGTATTGAACCTCTGAAATTTCTGCGTATTTTTCTGTTTGCCTTTGATTCTTGATCTTGAGTGAAAATAAATGATTTTGTTAGTTGAATCTTGTTTAGAGTTGTTAGTTGAGTGTTTCTGGAAAGTTAGGGGGTCTGGGGTGGCTTAGGATGGAAGATAGGGTGAAGAGCTGGCCGGAGAAGATGACCGGAGGTCTTCTCCGGCCACTTGAAAGTAATTAAGGGGTTAATTAGGGTTAGGGCAGAGTTTAAATGTGAGCCCTTGGATTTAGTCTGCCTGCGCGTTTGGATGACCTATATTGAGTGTTTAAACCCTAATTCTCATTTAATCAGGATTAATTAATTATTTAATTAAAATCAACTCAGAATGAATCCCAGCCACTCATTTGCGCGCTGGTCAACACTTCCCTCTCCAGTTTAAATCCTGACCTTCAGATCATCCTACTTTCATTTATTTTTATTTTTATTTCATTTTTTATCATTTTTCTTGCATAATTTATTTAAAATACCTAGAAAATTCCAAAAATATTTTCCTTTTGCATTTTTAATTCAAATATTTTTCTCAACCAGAAAACATTTTTATTTTTATTTTTTGCATTAAAAATCATTTTAAAAATATTTAAATGTTTATTTTAATTAATTAATGGAAATTAATTAATTAAATATCATTTAGGTTTCTACAAATTCCAAAAAAAATCATATTGCATCTTAGGACATTTAGAAACATTGTCAAACCATTCATACAAATTTCTTTTTGGTTTTGATCACACTTTGACAATTTTCTTGAATTTAGGGTTCATAAAAATCCCATTTTTGAATCCTAACTTCAAGAATTCTTTTCTGCCTAACCATGAAGGGTTTGACATTGATTCTTTTTGCATTGTTCTTCATATGACATGTAGTATCTAGCATATTTTTGTCACAAATTTATCTTGCATTTTTTATTTGATTTGCATTTTCCCTCTTAAGGTACCTTAAAACCCTAGCAAACTTAGAAAAATCACAACTTTCTTTAGGTTAAGAGTTAGGTCCCCTCCTTTGGGGTGTGATATCATATGGGGTTAGGGTTCCTTTGAGTCCATTTGCAATTTTTTATCTTATGTTTTGCTTCTGGTTTTGACTTTTGCATCTCATGTTGCATTAAAACCCTAATTTCTCATGTTCATTTGCATACATCTTGCATATGCATCCATACATGAACTTTCCATGACATTTCTTGCATTCACATGTCATATTAGACATCATAAGACACATTAGAATCATGTTTGATCATTTCTTCATTCATTTTCCATGATTTTCATTCATTTCATTCCATGAACTTTCATGTGTTTTCATGCTTCCTACATGTTTCATTTGCATTCTCATCTCTTGTATGAACATTCATAAAACTTGACATGTCTTTGCATCATCTAATAAAATCATTTGCATCATGAATATGCTTCTGGTTTTGGTTTTACCTTTGCATACATTTTATTTTCATGTCATTTCTTTCCTTATGCTAACCATTTCAGGTGGTAAGTAACTTGAGAAGTGGATTTGCCTTCACTTCTAATCTCATTTCCCTTCATCTCTTTTATGCATCATTGCTGCATTTTTCATTTGTCTTAGAGTGAGCTTGCTCATTCATGTTCATCTTCCACTTTCTTTCTTCAAGTAATTTATCTTCTTCAGTGAAGTAAGTTAACTTGTTTCTTCTGCTTCTCCTCCTTTCATCTGCTTCTTCCATTGGTGGCTTCTCTGGAGATCTCTTTCAAGCCTTACAAACTATAGGAATTTCCAATCATGACAATAATTAGGGTTTTGATTAGTCCCCCTTTAGCTTTTACCTTTGTGTCTTCTTTGTGTCTCTCTTCTCATCTCATAATCAGAGACTAAACCTTTAAGGTTTTAAGGCTTTGTGATTATGGTTATGCATGCATCCTTCTCTTAGGATGGAGTGTATAACTTTAATCCTAAGTGTTAAACCCTTAATGTGTTTAAACCTCTTAATCAATCCATCTTAATAATCACTAAGACATTAACTTGTAACTTGGGCCTTGCATTAGGGTTCTAATTCTTCCTTAATTGGTTAAGAAGGACTAACCCTAGTGTTAATGGAAAAGTCCCCCTCAAGTTGTCTTACAAATCATAAAATTCACTTCTTAATCTTACCATTAACTAAAATCCACTTTAATAAAGGTTTGTTTTGTCATGAGGTTAATCCCTAATCATGGATTAAGTTGAGGTATCTTCCTCAGCTTAAATGTTCTCATCTATTATCCTTCTATTAGGATGGTGTAATGGGTCCATTAAATCTTTGGTTATGGCTTAAACTCATTACTTAACACTAAACAAAAATACCAAAAACATCTAAATAATCACAAGTAGGTTAATGATCTTAATCCTACTTCATGGTAATTAAGCTTGAGGTGTTTACTTCATACTTAAGGTATTCTCATTATCCCTAATCAAAGGGAGGATATGATGAGTTTACTAACCCTTGGTTTAGGCTTAAGCTCATTAACTTATGACAAACACAAAAAGCAATAAAAGATTGAAAACATCAAAAAACAAACAATTATCGTCTCCTTCGGGATTCTTTTCTCATCATCTTCACTCACAAACGAGAACTCGCTTCTTCCGTCTAATGCAAGACAGTTAGCACTTGAGCCAGACAGGTCATACACTTGAGCATAGACAAGTAAGCAGTTCACAAGTCAATTTATCTTTCAGTCTCTTTGAGTCGAACTACGGTGTTCTGACTTCCTCATTGCACGAGAGGATACTTAGGCGTAACTTAACTGTTATCAAACAAAAGTCTCTGTCTCTTTCCCCCTCTTCCAGCATTATTCCTTTAAGCCTCATTCCTGAGCATCTCACTTCACTTTCTTGCACTGACACTTGTACATTCTTTTCCAGCTTTTGCACACAGATAGAAATGACACTACCCCTTTAAACATAAACTTTCAAGCGTGGATCCCGTCGAGTACGACGGACAATCTGGGTGCTAATACCTTCCCAGGTTGTAACCAACCCCCTTTCTCAGTTTCTCTGGTTCGCGACCGTCTTATCTATCGTTTCTAGGTTTATGCAGCATTACCTTTCCTTCGGGATAAAAATTCCTAGCTGGCGACTCTTTTCAGTTCACCTTCATTTCTCCTTTCGCCGACCGTTCGTGCTTGTACCGGGATGCAAATCTTTGGGAGCGACAGCTTGGCGACTCTGCTGGGGAAACTTATATTGTAACCAGGGCTTCTGGTTCTTTTTGTGGGTTCCTCCTAGCGCTTGTTTGATTTGTGTTTACGGGGGTGTTATGTGCTACTTGTGCTTGTTTATTTGCTTTATTTATTGCTTTATGTACAGCTTTATTTATTGCTTTCCTTTACAGTTTTATGCATTTTCATACTGTCATTATCATGTGCTGGATTGGTGTTCTCCTTGGTGGGTGGGGTTTCATTGAGTGATTGAGGTCCTATACCTGGGACCTGAGTGACACATAGGCTAGAGTGGCTTCATATTCTTTCCCATTCCATTTCGGTCTAGTGCGGGATTATGAAACACGGTTCAGACATGGGTTTCTTCTTGAGTACTCTGTGTTACAGATTTCCTGTAGTACCAGGGCTATCTGGGAAGCCTGCTAAGTCTGGATGACCTTTTTATGACTTTCAGCATCTGAGGTGAATTAGAGGAGGATCTTTTATGGTTATTGTAAACAATGTACCTCCGGGTTAGAAGTGTTTACACTTCTCATAACTGATCCAAGACTGAGGATCCTTGTTCTAGAACATTACATGTGAGGGGGTTGGGTTGTTTATAGGTTTGCAGGAACCCTTGGCCACATCATACCCTGTTACTAGTATTGTTTTAAGAGTGCATCACTTTGGACAGTTCTTGTGATTACCCCGGACTTGTGACTCTTTATTTGAGTCCCCCACCTGGTTACTGGATTTCTAAGCCTCCATTCGGACTTATGAACATACATGGACTTTTACCAAGGCAGATAACCAGATCCAGCACTTGATCACAAACCCTTTGCATATCATTTTCATACATCATTTTGCATCATTTAACATTTGCTTATTTGTTTTACAGGGTATCCATCATATTATCTTTGGTTTGGTTTTGACCCCTTCTGCTACTCAGACTGCTCTAGTTATCTTCTCCAGCACCTTCATCAGTTGTCAGTGGTTCTTCTTCAGTTTGTCAGTGATTCTCCTCCAGCTATCTTCATCAGAGACTTACCTCTGCATCTCATTCAGTGACCTTCCTCAGCATTTACTCTCAGCTTCTTCACCAGCACCCATTATCAGTATGGACACTTCAAGAAAGAGCAACATCACTTACCACTTCTTTGAGCCCACCTTGACTAGCATTAGGCAGGTCCAGTCCCTCATTACTCCTGATCATGTCCCATTATTCAAAGAACATTATGGAGGCATATTGGACATGATCATGGACCTGGATGCATCCCAGAGGAGCATGATCCATACTTGCTTGCAGTTTTATGATCCTCCACTCAGATGCTTCACATTTCCTGATTTTCAGTTGGGACCTCTGTTAGAAGAATTTTCCATGTTGTTAGGTGTCCCTATCAGGAGAGGGATTCCTTTCAACCTTGAGATGGTTGCTCCCAAGAATGAAGACATAGCTAAGGCATTGCATTTGGAACCTGCCCTCATTGATCAGAACATGACCACCAAGGCTGGGGTTCCAGGCTTTAACCTAGATTTCTTGATCTCCCAGGCCACCCTACATGCTGCAGCAGGGAAATGGAATGATGTCTGTGCACTTCTAGCCCTCAGTATATATGGGGTTATCTTGTTTGTAGATGAGCCAAAGTTTGTAAGCAAGAATGCCATTCACTTGTTCTTACTGAGGAACTCAGTTCCTACCTTGCTTGGAGACTTCTACTATTCAGTACACCAGAGGAATGAGAAGCAAAGAGGAAGACTGGTCAGATGTTGTGCTCCTCTCTATTATTGTTGGTTGTTAATACATTTGCCAAAGTCAGACACTTTCATGAACCCTCATCAGCCAAAGAACTGGGCTAAGAGATTGATTGCTTTGACATCAGATGACATTAGATGGTGCACTCAGAGCACCAAGGGCAAAGACATCATTACCAACTGTGGGTAGTATCCTAATGTGCATTTGATAGGAGTGAAAGGTTGCATCAATTACAACCCTTTACTATTTAAGAGACAATTCGGATATGCTTTGGTTCATCCTCCCAGAGGACAAGATTTGGCTGAGACTCTTTACTGTGAGATCCAACTTAACTCTGCTGTTGTCAGACAAGCTGCCTGGGCTTGGGACAACATCCATACTAAAGGGACAGCCATCCTTGGAAAGTGAAACAACATTGCTTCAGCACAATATTCTTATTGGTCCCGTACCAGAGCTCATATCACCCAGATGCCTTTCACCTTGGAAGATACACTTGGACCTTCTATAGTGCAACCTTCAGCCACTGTCAGTTTGGAAGAGTTTGAAAAGCTGAAAGAGAGGAACACTTAGCTAGATGAAGCCTTGAAGAAGACTCTTTGGGAGAGAAATGACAGTCGTCTGGATAATGAGAGATTGGAAAGACTCAGGATTGAGCATCTGACCAAGATTGAGAAGACAAATGACTACATCAGGAAGGCGAGAGCAGGGGAGTTAGTTCTGAAGAATGCTTGCAAGGAAGCAAAGACTCAGAAGGCTAGGGCAGAGCACTATCTGGAGGAGAGCCAGGCTAGGTGGATCAGGATCACTGAAGCCCGTTCACAAGAAGACCAAAAGACTCAGGCTAAGATAGAGCAGTTAGAGGCCAGTGAAAAGAAGCATCAGGAAGCTTTGTTGGCAGCTCAGAAAGAGATATCTGACTTGAAACTCTGGGCAGGGTTGAAGAGGTTAAAGGATCAGGATAAGCATAAGAAGCTAACCAGTGCCATTACTACCAGGAACTTCCTCATCAGGACTATTACAGAACACCCAGTAGGGCCAGTGACTGAGGCCCTCCTGAAGGAAGTTAGAGAGGATGAATTTGGATTGGATGTCTGGTCCTTTTGCTTGTACTTCTTTCCTTTTGTTGTACTTTTTCTTTTGTTGTTGTATTTTGACCCACCATGGGCATGCATTGTAATCAAACTATGTATTTTCATCCTTTGTAATATATCAGTTTGTATCATTTATTGGTGGGCTTTGTCTGTCAACATCATCAACATTTCCTCGAGGTCTGGAAAGGTCAAAACCAAAGAACCAAACCGGATACCCTTGGAGGACAAATAAGCATATTGCATTGCATACTAACCTTTTATTTGTTTTGTAGGTCTTTGTTTTATTGATGTTTCTCAATTTGTTGTGGTTTCAGGAAACTTTGCTCGCAGAAGAGTGTTCCCTGTCAACAGAATACATCGGTACCCGACGAGAAACAACCTTCCGGGAATTCAGATGGATCAAGTACAACAAGACTTGAATGAAGTAAGGACCCAAATGGCTAATGAGAGGGTTTAGATGAGGAATCAGATGACCCAATTCATGACTATAATGACTGGCTTAGCTCAGAGCCAGGAAAGGCTAAGGGAGTTGGTGGAAAGACAAACTCCTGAAGAACATCATCCAGGTACAGGAGGTACCAGTAACAACGATCATGGGCAAGCTCGCATTGATCCACCAGAGTTTGGGCCTCATCTAAACCCAAAAGTTAATGTCATAAGGAATACTCAGGGTAACACTGTTGGAGGTAGGATCTTGCAAGAGGATCCTCAAGAAAAGTAGTTCACAGTTGTTGGGGATGGGGATGAAGTTTATGACCGTAGGCTGGATGAGATTGCTGAGAAGCTGAGGTCTCTTGAATCCCAGAACTCCTTAGGATTTGATGTAATGGACATGGGACTGGTGGAAGGGGTGAGAATTCCTCACAAGTTCAAACCCCCGTGTTTTGAAAAGTATAATGGCACATCCTGCCCACGCACCCACCTTCAATCATTCTTGGGAAGATTAAAAGCATACACCATGGACGAAAAACTGTGGATGTTTTACTTTGAGGACAGTCTGACTGGGGCATCCTGAGAATGGTATTCCCATTTGACTAGAGCCACAGTGAGGAACTGGAAAGACTTGGCTGAAGCTTTTATCCGGCAGTATCAGTACAACTTGGACATGGCTCCAAACAGGACCCTTCTAATGGGAATGTCTCAATCCTCCCGTGAAAGCTTCAGAGAATATGCCCAAAGGTGGAGGCAACTTGCTGCTGCAGTTCAACCCCCTATGTTTGAAAGGGAAATGGCAGACATGTTCATGAACACTCTTCAAGGAACATATATTGACAGATTGGATGCATTCTCTTCTACCAGCTTTGCTGATGTAGTGATAGCCGGGGAAAGAATAGAGAGCCTATTGAAGATGGGAAAGATCTCTGATAACGATGCCAGTTCAAGCAGTGCAAGGAAGCCATTTGCTGGGCCCCGTGTCGCTCCCACTAAATGAAGCCGGGTCAAATAGGGTACGGACGCGAACGGTCGGCGAGAGGAGGATGTGAGAACACACAGGAGTGAACTCACAGGGAATGAATAGAGTCGCCAGCTAGGCATTTTTATCCCGAGGGAAAGGTAATGCTGCATAGACCTAGAAAGATATGGATAAGACGGTTGCGAACCAGAGAGACTGAGAAAGGGGGTTGGTTACAACCTGGGAAGGTATTAGCACCCAGATTGTCCGTCGTACTCGACGGGATCCACGCTTAAAAGATTTGTGTTTTAAAGGGGTAGTGTTAGTGCAATTTGTGTATAAAAGAGCTGGGAAAGGATGTACAAGTGTCAGTGTAAGAGAAGTGAAGTGTGAATATACAGTGTCAGTGTGGGAACAAGAATGAAGTGCCCAAGATAAAGAGGCTAAAGAATAAGGCTAGAAGGAAGGGGGATATACAGAGGCTTTTGTTCGATAACTGTTAAGTTATGCCTACGTATCCTCTCGTGCAATGAGGAAGTCAGAACACCGTAGTTCGACCCAAAGAGACTGAAAGGATGAATTGACTTGTGAACTGCTTGCTTGTCTATGCTCAAGTGTATGACCTGTCTGGCTCAGGTGCAAACTGTCTTGCATTAGACAGAAGAAGCAAGTTCTCGTTTGTGAATGAATGAGATGAGAAAAGAATCCCGGAGGAGACGATTATTGTTTGTTTTTGAGTTTCCAGTCTTTTATTGCTTTTGAAAGTTTGTTATAGATTAATGAGCTTAAACCTAAACCAATGGATTTGGTAAACTCATCACATCTTCCCTCTGATTAGGGGTAATGAGGATACCTTAAGTGTGAAGTCAGCATCTCACACTTAATTGCCCTGATGTAGAATTAAGATCATTAACCTACTTGTAATTATTTAGATGTTTTTGGTGTTTTTGTTTAGTGTTAAGTAATGAGATTAAGCCATAATCAGGGATTAAACAGACTCATTACACCATCCTAATAGAAGGATAATAGATGAGAATGTTTAAGCTGAGGAAAGCTCCTCAACTTAATCCATGATTAGGGATTAAGCTCATGACATAACAAGCCTTTGATTAAGTGGATTTTATTTAATGATAAGATGATGAAGTGGGTTTTATGATTTGTAAGACAACTTGAGGGGGACTTGTCCATTAACACTAGGGTTAGTCCTTCTTAACCAGTTAAGGAAGAATTAGAACCCTAATGCAAGGCCCAAGTTACAAGTGTGATGTCTTGATGATTATTATGTGAATTGATTAAAGGAGTTAAACACATTAAGGGTTTAACACTTAGGATTAAAGTTATACACTCCATCCTAATAGAAGGATGCAAGCATAAGCTTAATCACAAAGCCTTAAAGCCTTTAGGGTTTAGTCCCTGATTATGAGATGAGAAGAGAAGACTCAAAGAGACACAAAGCTAAAACTAAGTGGGGAGACTAATCAAAACCCTAATTATTGTCATGCTTGGTTATTCCTAATGTTTGTGAAGTTTACAAGAGAAGTCTTCAGAGGAACCACCAGGAAGCAGATGAAAGGAGCAGAGAGAAACAAAGCAACTTGCTTCATTCAAGAAGACAAGTCACTTGAGAAAAGAAGGTAAGAAGAAGAAAGAGCAAGCCCAATCTCAAACACATTACAAAATGCAGCAAGGATGCATAAGATAGATGAATAGAAGTTATGAGAAGTGAAGGCAAATTCACTTCTCAAAGTGACTTACCACCTGAAAAGTTAGTGAAAGAAATGCAATGCAATGCAACATGAGATGAAATGGCATGATGCAAATCAAAACCAGAAGCATATACATGATGTTAATGATGCTATGAGATGATGCAAACATGAAACAAAGCATAGGGATGATCATACAAACTTATGGATGCAAATGAAACAAGTTTAGAACCATGATCATACATGAAATGTTATGGAATGCAAATGGCATATCACATGGCAAATACAAGATGCAATGATCAAACATGCTTCTAATATGTCTTAAGATGTCAAATGAATCAAATGGATGCATAAATTGCTATGGCAAGTCAAAGTATGCAAGCAAATGTAAGATGGATGCATATGGAAGCCCAAATTAGGGTTTATGAACAATGCAACAAACAAAAAACAAAATCAGAAGCAAACAACAAGATAAAAAATTGAAAATGCATTCCAAAGAACCCTAACCCTACACAAACTCACTGCCCAAAGGAGAGGTTCCAACTCTTAACCTAATTAGAGTTATGAATTTCCTAAGATTTCTAGGGTTTTGGGGTACCTTAACAAGAAAAATGCCAAACAAATTGAAAATGAAAGATCAAATCATGCCAATTTAATCTCACAAACTACATGCTAAACAAGATGCAATGCAAAAAGAATCAAAGTCCAACTCTCAATGGTTAGGCAGAAATGATTTTTTGAAGTTTGGATCAAAATAATGCCTTGAAATGATTTTAATTCCATGGAAAATTCTCAAAAGACATCAAGATCAAAAAAGAAATTTGGTTTGAGGGTTGGACAATGTTTCTAAATGATTATCAAGGTTTCATGAATTTTTGGGTGATTTTTAAATACCTAAAAGTATTTTTAATTAATTAATTCTCATTAATTAATTAAAAATAAACTTTTAAATGATTTAAAAATATTTTTTAATGCAAAAAATAAAAATAAAAATGTTTTTGGTTTCTGAAAATTAATAAAAGTGTGTATAAAAATTTTCAGAATTTTTGAATAATTTTTGCTATTTTAAAATAAATGTACAAAATAAAACAAAAGAAATGAATTAATATTAATAAAAATGAAAAGTAAACGCAATGGAGAGCCAGGATTGATTCTGGAGAAGGACCTGTTGACTTGGCGCGTGATCCTAAGGTCCATATTCAAACTGAACTAATCTCACTTAATTAATTAAATTAAACCTAATTAATACTAATGACATGATCTCAGCCTTCCAAACGCGCGCGGGAAACAAGATCCAGTGGCTCACATTCAAACCTGGTGCCCTAACCCTAATTACTACTTAATCACTTTCAGGTCACCGGAGACGAGCTCCGGTCGTCTTCTCCGGTGACCTCCCTCCCTAAAAATCTCTAAAATCCTCCAAACTTCACAAAAATGAAAACTAAAAGCCCAGAAATCATCCCCACACATCACTGAATCAAAACCCCTAAACAAAACTCATTTCTCATTCACTAATCATGTGAATCGAAGCCAAACATTTTTTAGGGCAAAAGTTTCAAACAGTGCATACATCATGGTTTCTCAACTATTTTCAAAAGTAAGCACATATTCATGATCAGGGGACTGCATAGAAGCTATTAAGAACTTAAAAACATGTTTCTGGAAAAAAGTTTTGAGTTGACTACCTGAACTGAAGCTTTCGATTCAGGAGCTTTCTGGCTGTTTCTTTGGCTCAAATGCACTCCAATGATTCCCCTAAGAAGCTTGCAATGTTTGTTTGAAGTTTGCAATGGCTGGTTTGAGAGATGGCAGGAGTTCTGTTCAATGGCAGGTGGTGATCGTGTTTTTGATTCTTTGAGTTTCAGGCTATGGTGAAGGGTGCTTTGTGACCAGGAAGATGTGTTGATTTGATTTGTGAAGTTTGTTTGTGTGTTTGTGGCCTGTGTGATGAGTTTCGAATGCTCTTGCAAGGTGAGGTGAAAATGAGAATGTTGTGCTATGGAGTGTTTCAGGCTTGTGTTGTAGTTGCTTTGGCTTGCTTTTGGCTTGCATAGATAACTGTGATTGGTCAGAAGAAGTGATGTGTGCTTTATTGATTGGTATGGGTCTTTTTGCTAAAATGTCAAAGTTGGTGTAAGAGGGGTATGGGATACTTTCTAGCCAAGGACAAAGAGTGTGTCCTGCGCAGCATGATGTGGGGAAAGGCCTAGGATGGTTCAGCAAGCTAGCCAACAAGTGGATGATAAACTATGATGAGTTTTGCAACTTGCCTTGCTTTTGATCTTTATGAAATATCTTGATCCATATGCCACAAAAGTGAGAAGTTTCTTGGCCCATTCTGATTTTTAAGTGTTGTGTGATCATGTTGTGAAGTTTAGAAATGCATTTGATGACTTGATTTGCCTTGAGAAGTGAATTTGCAACTTTGCCTCTTTGGTGGAAACTTTGAAATTTTGTGATTTTAGCCAACTTTGACAAGCCATAACTTTTGATCCAAAATGAACTAGGTCATGTTATTGTACTTTTTGAAAAGGGAATGATCCATTCTACAACTTTCATGACCAAAGTTTTTCCATTTGAAGCTTTCTTGAATCAAAAAGTAAAGGTTGAAAAAGTTGCCTAAAATGGCATTTTCATTAAAAGTCAATCTTTCCCAAAAAGTCAACTTTGCAAAAGACTTGAAATTCTTCAATTTTGTGAACTTCCAACTTCTTCTATGATCAAATAAAGATCATATACAATCAAAATGATGAAGAACATCCTTTGGTTGGGTCATTGGGGGCCTCAGATGCCCTGATTTTACACTGACTTGCTTGAAAAGTCAACTCTTGATCAGATGACTTCCCCAAGGAATTTATTCATGAAAATTGATATGCATACTCCCTATACCATATAGAGACCAATAGAAACAATAATGACCAAAGAATTTGGAGTTATGGCCTTTGAAACCAAAACCCTAATTTTAGGTCAACTGTGTAGTCAAGCCTGGCTCTGCTTCCATACCAATCCCAGTTCTTGTGATCCTTTGACATTCTTGACTTTGAGAGGATGTAATATGATACTTGAACACACATGGACCCCTTTGAAGTGATTGATGGCCTTTGGAGTGGCTCAAGAAGCTCTTGGATTGCTCAGATCCCAAACCCTAGATGCAGATGACTTAGGAACAATGCAGTGAATCAAAAATGTGGTATGAGATGCTATGATTGAACTTTATGCATATGAAATGATCACAATCCATGGTGCGAATGGGTGAGGGCAAATTTGGGGTGTTTATAGCTGCCCCTATTCAAACATGAGTTAGCTGTGTAGGATGTAAGCGACGGCTTAACAGGCAAACAAGATAACTTGTGGTTGAATACCAAAGACAGTCCAAAATTTGCACTCACAGAATGAAGAAGAAAAGGGATATAGATTGTAAAAGAAAATAAAATATATTGTAAAGTGGGCGACGGAGGACGACCGTCGAGCAGAGGGCGACTGCTGGGTAAAGAGCAATGACGGGGACAGCCGACATGCTGGGAAAAGTGTGGGAAATAAAGCAATGACGGGGACGGCCGACATGCTGGGGATAAAAGGAATTATGATGGGGACGGCCATCAAGTAAAGCTGTTAGATTCTCTGGGGATTAAATGAAACATGACGGGGACGGCCATCAAGTTCATAAAGTAATGCAAGCAACGATGGGGACGGCCATCGGGCTAAAAAAGAAAAGGGACCACGACGGGGACGGCCATCGGGTTAAAGAATAAATGAAATGAACAGATGATGAGGTACGGTCATCAAAGGTGAAGGACGATCACCTAGTAGAGGACGGCTGCTCTGTTGGGGATAAGATGAGGGACGGTCATCTAAGGTGGAGGACGACCACCTGGCAGGGTACGGCTGCCGAAAATATCGCGACATAGGACGAATGCCGGATAAAAGGTCAACGATGGGGACGGCCATCGGACGAGCAAGATGAAGGACAATCATCAAGAGGTGGAGGACGACCACCTAGCAGGGTACGGCTGCTCTCAGGGTTTTATCATGACATAGGACGAATGTCAGATAACCACAATCAACAACGGGGACGGCCATTAGATAAAATAATGAAGGACGATCATCAAAAGGGTGAAGGACGATCACCTAGCAGGGGACGGCTGCTAAATATCACGACATAGGACGAATGTCGGATAGAAAAGGTCGACGATGGGGACGGCCATCGAATGAGCATGATGGAGGACGATCATCAAGAGGTGGAGGACGACCACCTAGCAGGGTACGGCTGCTCTCAAAGTTTATCATGACATAGGACGAATGTCAGATAAAAAAAGAAAATTGCTTTGTTGACGATCTACTGGGGAATAGTAAACACGGACGAGTGTTTACATCCAAGAAACAAAAGGTATAAGTGTTTAGATGTTTGTGTATAGATTAAAGATGCGGACGAGCATCTTTAAGACTACGATACAGACGAGTATCGGGTAGAAACAAATACTGACACGTGTTCAGAGATGATGATATGGACGAGTATCAACTGGTTAACAAAGAACACGGACGAGTGTTGAATCTGAGGGGACTCTTCTAGGGAATAGTAGATACAGACGAGTGTCTATATTCAAGAAGACAAAAGTGTTTGACACAGTGTATGGATTAAAGATGCGGACGAGCATCCTTAAGACTATGATACGGACGAGTATCAAGTAGAAACAAACGCTTGACACATGTTCTGAGATGATGATACGAACGAGTATCAACTGGTTAACAAAGAACACGGACGAGTGTCGAATCTGTGGGGATATAAATGGTGTATACAAAATACGGACGAGTATCTGTATAAGTAAAATAAGTATGAGTGGTGTATAGATGAGTGTTTAACTTGCTGGAGAGAGTGACATGGACGAGTGTCAAGAGGTATATATACAAGTATATGTTTTACAAAGTGTTTACATTGCTGTGCTGGGAAAATGACATGGACGGATGTCAAGGAAATGTATATATATAAGTATATGTGAGTGCAAAGGGGATGTCTTTGGCTTTCTGCTGAGGATATGACACGGACGGGTGCCACAAGGAGTATATACTGATGTTTGTGAATGTGAGGCAACTGTTTTAGCTTTAGCTCCCTGTTGGGGAATCTGGGATGTATTCTGTATATTGTTGATGGATTTGTCATTGTTCACAAGTATTTGATTCAGACCATGACTTATGATTATGCAACATGTTTGATTTTTGCCGTAATGCTCCGTATTAAACGGAATGCTACGCTTTGTGGGGTGAATATGACGCGAATGCCATGATTATGCAAAAGATACCACTCTGGGATGCGGATCCCATTGTTGCGAAGATCTCTGGTCGATCTGTTTGAAGTAGACATCCCAGCTGGGGATGAGATCATTGGTAGATCTGATAAGATGTATCTGCTTGGGAAAATGGGTCGATGATAGACCTTTTCCAGTAAATGGGACACCCAGCTGGGATTTGTAGAAGCTTTCGTCACTCTGTTGTGATTCCTTCATGCGTTGCTCTTCTGAATAGAGGCTGGAACTCTGTGGGGGAGTGGTTCCCTGGCTTTTGTACTTAGCCGAGGAAGAATGATTGGCAATTCTGCTGGGGAGAAAAATAACAAGTGGCAACTCAGCTGGGGAGCAAGCACTTGGGTGCTAAGACTGAGTGAGTGTTGATTTGCCAACTTGCTGGGATGAAACTTTCATCCCCCGTGCTGCGCTTTTGAATACCTGCAATCCTACAAAGACAGAGAAACGCACAAGTAATCCCGAGGCATCCCTTACCGGATTCTGTCATAGGAGTGAGACACTCCCGAGAGTAAGTATATTTCCTGCAAGCACGTAGTTTTTATATATTTTTTTTTAGGATAAGCATCTGTATTCATGCAATCAGTATTTTAAAGATATCAGACATTCTTTGCAAATAAAATGAAGTGTACGAGGTGAAACTTGACTGAAAATCTGTTTTTATTAATTCATATGCCCTGAATTGGCAGGATACAGTCAAAGAAACATATCTCCTGAAATGAGGAGATTGTTACAAATTGAGAAACAAGATGCTGGCAATGTTGACGACGCTTTAAGGAGCTTCCTCTTTTGCTATGACTCGTATGACTTTTGACGTTCTTCTCGTCTTGCTTTCTGAAGAAGGCTGATTCTGAAAGAAGCTTGATCCTTTTGAAGCTTACCAAGTTGTAGGTGATACAGACGAATTCAGAGTGCAGTTGTTCGCTTATTCCCTTATTTTGCATGGATCGCCCTTTCGGGTTTTCAATCCATCGGGATACCCATTTTTGCCTGAGTTGTCCAATGCGGCTTTTCAACTCAGCGGGTGTACATTTTTTTGTTTATTTTCCCTTATTTTTGCCCGAGTCTTTTATTCTGTTTTTGACTCGCCGGGATGCCCTATTTTTGCCTGGACTTACATTCTGTTTTTATGTCCAACGGGTCATTTTATGCGAAGTATTTTTTAACTACATCTGAATTCACAGGGGACGGGAAGTCTTCACCATCCATAGTGCTGAGCATCAGTGCTCCACCGGAGAAAACTTTCTTTACCACGAATGGTCCTTCATAGTTTGGAGTCCATTTGCCCCTGTGGTCTGTATGCGGAGGGAGGATTCTCTTCAGCACAAGATCTCCTACTTGGTATTATCGGTGCCTGACTTTCTGATCGAAGGCTCTCTTCATTCTTTTCTGATACAACTGCCCATGACAGATTGCAGCCAATCTTTTCTCTTCAATCAGACTCAGTTGTTCGTATCGGGACCGGACCCATTCTGCTTCGTTCAGCTTAACATCCATCAGTACCCGTAGGGAAGGTAATTCAACTTCAACAGGTAAGACTGCTTCCATACCATACACAAGCTGATACGGTGTTGCCCCAGTGGATGTCCTGATTGACGTGCGGTACCCATGCAAGGCAAATGGTAGCATCTCATGCCAGTCTTTGTAGGTGACTACCATCTTCTGCACAATCTTCTTGATATTCTTGTTGGCTGCCTCAACAGCGCCATTCATCTTTGGCCTGTAAGGAGAAGAATTGTGGTGTTGGATCTTGAAGTCCCGGCATAGCTCTGCCATCATTTTGTTGTTTAAGTTGGAACCATTATCAGTAATGATTCGCTCGGGAACTCCGTATCGACAGATGATATCTCTCTTCAGAAATCGGGCTACCACTTGCCTTGTAACATTGGCATAGGAAGCTGCCTCGACCCATTTGGTGAAGTAGTCAATGGCGACCAGGATGAATCTGTGGCCATTTGAAGCAGTCGGTTCAATCTTGCCAATCATGTCAATGCCCCACATAGCAAAGGGCCAGGGTGAAGACATCACGTTCAAAGGATTGGGAGGCACATGCACCTTATCCGCATAAATCTGGCATTTATGGCATTTTCTGGCGTAGGCACAACAGTCGGCATCCATTGTGATCCAGTAATAGCCTGATCTTAACAACTTTTTAGACATGGCATGCCCTCCCGCATGGGTACCAAAGGATCCTTCGTGCACTTCATGCATTAACAAGTCTGCTTCTGCCCTATCAACGCACCTGAGGAGTACCATATCAAAGTTTCTCTTGTATAGGGAACCATCAGTGTTCAGAAAGAAACTACCAGCAAGCCTTCTCAAAGTCTTCTTATCATTGGAAGATGCCCCAGATGGGTATGTTTGATCCTCCAAGAAGCACTTAATGTCATGGAACCAAGGCTTATCATCTTTAACAACATCTGCTGCGAACACGTATGCTGGTCTGTCAAGTCTGGACACTGAAATCTGAGGTACAAAGTTGGCAGCCTGAACTTTGATCATTGATGATATGGTAGCCAGAGCATCTGCAAACTGATTCTCGTCCCGAGGGATATACTCAAGCTTGACCGTTGTAAAGAAAGTCAATAACCTCCTTGTATAATCCCTGTACGGTATCAGATGATCCTGGTGGGTGTACCATTTGCCGTTGGTTTGATTAACTACCAGAGCTGAATCTCCGAATACAGTCAATGTTTTGATCCTGAGGTCAATGGCCTCCTCAAGACCCATAATGCAAGCTTCGTATTCAGCTTCGTTGTTAGTGCAGTTGAAGGTGAGTTTTGCCGAGAAAGGCATGTGAACTCCCTTAGGTGTAATGAGTACTGCACCAACACCACGACCATTCATATTAATAGCCCCATCGAACATCATAGTCCATTCTTCTTCCGGGTCAGGCCCTTCAGTGTGAATAGGCTCTTCATGATCTTTCGCTTTTATGAACATGATGTCTTCATCAGGGAAGTCAAATCTCATAGGCTGGTAGTCATCAATAGGTTGCTCAGCAAGATATTCAGACAATACACTGCCCTTGATGGCTTTCTGAGATGTGTACTGAATGTCATATTCTGTGAGAATCATTTGCCATCTTGCAACCCGTCCGGTAAGAGCTGGCTTCTCGAAAATGTACTTGACTGGGTCCATCTTTGAGATTAATAAGGTAGTGTGGGTCAACATATACTGTCTCAGTCGGCGAGCAGCCCACGCTAAAGCACAACAAGTTCTCTCGAGCAGTGAATAACGTTGTTCACAGTCGGTAAACTTTTTGCTCAGGTAGTATATTGCATACTCTTTTCGACCAGACTCGTCATGCTGGCCCAACACACACCCCATTGACTCTTCTAATACTGTCAAGTACATTATCAGAGGTCTTCCTTCAACTGGGGGCATAAGGATTGGTGGTTCTTGCAGGTATTCTTTGATCTTGTCAAAAGCCCTCTGGCAGTCTTCGTTCCAACTGACCGTTTGTTCTTTTCTTAACAGCTTGAACAAGGGTTCACAGGTTGCTGTAAGGTGAGATATGAACCTTGAGATGTAGTTCAATCTACCTAGAAACCCTCGAACTTCTTTTTCAGACTTTGGTGCAGGCATTTCCTGAATGGCTTTGACTTTATCAAGGTCAACCTTAATCCCTTTCTCGCTTACAATAAAGCCCAGCAGCTTACCGGATCGCACCCCGAATGTGCACTTATTGGGGTTCAGCTTCAGTTGGTACTTCCTCAGGCGCTTGAATAGCTTCAGCAGATTTACCAGGTGGTCTTCTTCAGTGAGGGACTTGGCAATCATGTCATCCACATAACATTCGATTTCTTTATGGATCATATCGTGGAATAATGTTACCATAGCCCGTTGATATGTTGCACCAGCGTTCTTCAATCCGAATGGCATCACCTTGTAACAGAACGTGCCCCAGGGTGTGATGAAAGTTTTCTTCTCCATGTCTTCAGGTGACATTTTGATCTGATTGTATCCTAAAAATCCGTCCATGAAGGAGAATACCGAGAACTGAGCCGCATTATCCACCAATACATCAATGTGAGGTAATGGGAAATCATCTTTTGGGCTGGCTCTGTTCAGGTCCCGGTAGTCAACACACATTCTTACTTTGCCGTCTTTCTTAGGCACAGGTACTATATTAGCAACCCACGGTGGATAGCTAGTCACAGCAAGGAACCCGGCGTCCCACTGCTTTTGTACCTCTTCTTTTATCTTCATTGCCATATCTGGGCGAGTACGGCGCAACTTCTGTTTTACTGGCGGGCAGTCTTCTTTCAAAGGCAGCTTGTGCATGACGATATCGGTGTCCAACCCTGGCATATCCTGGTAAGACCAAGCAAACACATCTGCATACTCCCGAAGCAGATCAATCAGTTGTTCTTTCACTGAGTTTTGTAGGCAGGCCCCGATCTTAACTTCTTTCACATCTTCATCTGTACCAAGATTAATCGTTTCGACCTCCTCCTAATGAGGAGTGATAACCTTCTCCTCTTGTCTCAACAATCTGGCTAGCTCTTCAGGAAGCTCGTAATCTTCTTCAACCCCTTCATCAGCTTGATTGATCGGATTGCCATAGTCATACGAAGTCATAGCCGTGTTGTTGTCGGTGCGGTCTGGAAGGCACTCTCTGCAAGGGTTCAGTTTGTTCATTTTAGTGATTGATTTTAATCTTGTTTAGAAAAGTGAAATAGAGTTGTCATTTTGAAAACATTGCCATTTATTTTTTGTACAAAAAGAAAAATGGAAAAACAGTGAGCGGAAAAGAAAAAGACTCATTTGCAAAAGATGTCTGATATTTCATTGATTAATCTTGTTGCACAAAAATTACAGATGGCCCGATTACAAAATGAGTCTTGTCATCTTGGGCAAGATGCAAGACTTGATGCATGCTTAAAATATACAGGAAATAATAATTACTCTGCAGGAGTAACTCTTATAATTTCCTGGGAAGACCAGTTTGAGATACGGCTCCCCGGGATCCTTGGACGTATCCAGCTCTCCAGGTTGCGTTCATCTTCCGACTCATCTTCCAAGTTGTTGACAGCATCAGGGGTGAGCATCCCCCCACTAACAAAGTTGGGCTTCTTAGCAGCCTCTGCTTGATCTTGTTGAGTTGGTTTGTAACCCAACCCAAATTTATCCTCTTTTTTCTCCACAAGCAACAGCTTGCCCCAACCTTGAGCATTCCCCTCCTCAACAACCTTCCTGGCTTGCTGGTAGGATGTCATGGAAGTCCCAAGTACAACAGATGTTTCATTAATATTCAGGGCCTCAAACCCTTGACTCATCGTTTCGTGGATCTCCCCATCCATCTCAGTGTATTTGTATGTAGCCAGATGGCTAACAAAAATATCCTCCTCCCCACAGATAGTAACGACTTGGCCATCCCACTCGAATTTTAACTTCTGGTGAAGGGTAGACGTAACTGCGCCAGCGACATGAATCCATGGTCTACCCAACAAACAGCTGTAGGCCGGCTGAATGTCCATCACGTAGAAGGTCGTTTTGAAAGTTTGTGGGCCAATCGTTATAGGCAACTCAATTTCTCCCAGAACTGATCTCTTAGAACCGTCAAAGGCTCTCACTACTAAGTTGCTGGGACGTAATGCCAATCCTTCATACTCCAGCTTCACAAGGGCTTTTTTAGGTAAGACATTGAGGGATGATCCTGTGTCTACCAGCACATGAGAAAGAACTGCACCCTTACACTCCATGGTAATGTGCAAATCCTTGTTGTGATTGCGGCCTTCCGAAGTCAAATCAGTGTTGGTAAATCCTAGTCCATTACTAGCATTAACATTTCCAACCACAGCTTCCAACTGATTGACCGTAATCTCCTCTGGCACATAAGCTACGTGCAAGACTTTTAGTAGTGCGTTCCGATGAGCCTCGGAGCACATAAGCAATGATAGAATGGAGATCTTGGAAGGCGTCTGGTGAAGCTGGTCTACTATCTTGTAATCACTTTTCTTGATGATTCTCATGAATTCATCAACTTCTTGATCAAAAGGTGTTTCCAAGCTTCTTTAGCAATTTGCTCTTCTTGCACCATGCTCTTCCCTTTTGCCTTGGCAGCAGCTTCTGCTTCAGCAGTGGGTCTTTGAATTTGCGGGGCAAAGAGACGTCCGCTTCGAGTGAAGCCTCCGCCTCCCCCCACATTGTCTATTTGTGGTGAAGAAGTTGATGATTCAAAAGTGATTTTCTGTCCTTCGCAGTATAGATCGGAGCCGTAATGCCAAGGGATGGCATTACTGCTTTTATAAGGTACTGGCCCAGGCACTGTGATAGTGACTGGACTGATGGCAGCTGCAGAAGGGACCATGATAGTCTGTGGATCATAGTATATTGTGACTGGTGCTCTGATCGGAGTGGCATTTTGTGAGTTGTAGGCAGAATCATTGGCAGGATCATAATAAATTGCAACTGTTGAGACATTTTCATTATTTGTTGTTGATGTTGTAGGAGACATTGTTGACTGGATGGGTGTTGTTGTTGTATGAGACTCTGAATGAAGGGATGCTGAAGTTGTAGAAGGGATGTTTGCTGATATCTGGTCTGTTGAAGTAACAGATGAAACATTTGTTGATGAGATTGAAGAGTTGTTTGGAACAACGGTTGTTGCAGTTGTAGAAGATTCCGGAACTGTTGTGAAAGAGATTGCTGGATTGGTAGGTATTGATGTTGTGATTTGAAGCAGGCCACTCTGGATGAGACCATCTATGCCATCTCTCAAGTTATCACACCCATTCACTGAAATGTTGCAATAAGCACATCCTAGCTCACATCCCGGGAACATTTGACATTCAAGGAGTTGAGCTTTAATCTCTACCAAGGGTGTCCGAATCTGGCCCACACTGGTTATCAAGTAAGACGGCTTGTCTTTTTCAATATCATTGATTCTGGGTCCTCCGTGATGTGGCATAGGGTTCTTGTTAACATTTGGTGGTGGTTCAAAGTTTAGAGCTTTGGAATCCACTAGATCCTGCACTTTCATGTGCAAAGCTCTGCACTTCTCTGTACTGTGGCCAGGTGCATTCGAGTGAAAAGCACATCTGGCGCTGGCGTCATAATTTCTGGGCAGACTGGCAGGATCTGGAGGTGCCAATGTCCTTAGCTCAACTAGGTTGAGTTTCAGGAGTTGTGGCAATAATGTGGCATAGGGCATAGGGATCGGATCGATCACCCTATTGGCCTGAGAAGGTCTCTGTTGATATGGTCTTTGCTGATTGTTGTTGTTGGTGTTGTTGTTGTTATAATTTCTCTGAGGTGGATACTGAGTTTGTTGCTGGTAATTTTGTTGCTGTGGTTGATAAGCCGGTTGAGGATGAATTGGAGCGGGAATGGTGACTGCTGCCACAGACCTATGAACATATTGTGGTCTTCCCCTGTTGGTATGGATAGCATTGGTCTCACCAGCTCTTCTTGGGCCTACAAAAGGCTTTCTTGGGTTGCTGGATGAGCTTGCACCGTTGTCAGAAATCTTACCCATCTTTAATAGGCTCTCAATTCTTTCCCCGGCTATGACCACGTCAGCGAAGCTAGTGGAAGAAAAGGCAGCTAGCCTATCAATGTATGTCCCTTGGAGAGTGTTCATAAACATATCAGCCATCTCCCTCTCTGACATGGGTGGCTGGACAGCAGCAGCAAGCTGTCTCCACCTCTGAGCGTACTCCCGGAAGCTTTCCCTGGATGATTGAGACATTCCCATCAGGAGGGTCCTGTTGGGAGCCATATCCAAGTTGTACTGATATTATCTGATAAAGGCCTCAGCCAAGTCCTTCCAGCACCTGATGGTTGCTCTAGTCAGGTGAGAGTACCATTCCCTTGAAGCTCCTGTTAAGCTATCCTCAAAATAAAACATCCATAGCTTTTCGTCCATGGTATATGCCTTCAGCCTCCCCAGAAAGGACTGTAAATGGGTTCGGGGACAGGAAGTTCCGTTGTACTTTTCAAAGCACGGAGGTTTAAATTTGTGGGGAATCCTGACCCCGTCCACTAGACCCATGTCCATAACATCAAAGCCCAAAGAATTCTGGGACTCCAAGGATCTTAGTTTCTCAGCAATCTCATCTAGTCTTCTGTCATAGGCTTCCTCCCCAGCTCCCATCACTGTAAATTGATCTTCCTGGGGGTCTTCTTGTAACACTCTGCCTGCAGTGGTAGTCCATTGCACATTAACAGGGATGTTGATCTCTGGATGAAGGTAGGGTCCATAGACTGGAGGATTAACATGAGGTTGAACTCTCTCATTATTGCTTGTCCCAGCAGTCCCTAGATGGGGGTCTTCCTGATTCTGCCTCTCTACCAGTGCTCTTAATCTCTCTTGGCTTTGAGCCATATTATTCATCACCTCCATAAACTGAGTCATCTGATTCCTCATTTCCAATCTCTCATTGGCCATTTGAGTCCTGACCTCTGTAAGGTCCTGCTGTACTTGGTCCATTTGTATACCCGGAAGGTTGTTGCGGGTTGGATATCTGTATGGACGGTTGAGTGGAAACACCCGACGTCGAGCAATAGTTCCTGAAGTCACAACAGAGTTAGTAACAATAAAACAAAAACCTACAAAACAAAACAAAAGGTTAGTATGCAATGCAGTATGCTTATTTGTTTCCAAGGTATCTGGCTTGGCACTTGGTTTTGACCTTTCCAGACCCTTGAGGAAGATGCTTGTGATGTTGCTTTGAAAGAACTCAGATAAAACAAACCAACACATATATTACAAAAAGTAAATGATACATAGTTTGTTTCTTTTTACAATACATGCCCCTGAGGGGTCAAAATACAACATAAAGAAAAGTACATGAAATGAAAGCAACAACGAGCAAAAGTCAGACACTAAGACCAAACTCATCCTCCTGAACTTCCTTGAGAAGTGCTTCAGTCACAGGATCAGCTGGACGCTCTATGAGGTTCCTGATAAGGAGATTCCTGGTAGTAACAGCTGCAGTTAGCTTCTTGTGTCGACTCTGGTCCTTTGACCTCTTCATACCAGCTTTAATCTTCAACTCTGAGATCTCTCTTTGGGCTGCTGCCAGGGCTTCCTGTTGCTCCTTTGCACTAGCCTCCAACTGCTCAATCTTGTCCTGAGTCCTCTTATCCTCCTGAGTACGGGCTTCGGTGATCCTGACCCACCTAGCCTGACTCTCCTTCAGATACAAATCAGTTCTGGCCTTTTGGAACTGAGCCTCTTTGCAGGCATTCTTCAAAATCTGTTCTCCAGCCCTAGACTTCTTGATATAATCCTCTGACTTCTCAATTCTGGCTAGATGCTCCACCTTTAGCTTTTCTAACCTTTCAATGTCCAGCCGACCATCACTCCTCTCCCAGAGGGTCTTTTGTAGAGCCTGAGTCAGATTCTCATTTCTCTCTTTCAACTTCTCAAACTCCTCTAAGCTGACAGTTGCTGGAGGTGGTGCTGTGGAGGGTCCTGGTACATCTTCAAGGGTGAAGGGCATCCCAGAAACTTGAGCCCTGGCATGAGACCACTCATAGTACTGAGCTGAGGCCACATTGTTGCATCTCCCAAGAATGGTTACCTCTTTAGTCTGGACATTGTCCCAAGCCCAGGATGCTTGCCTGACAATAGCCAGATTAGGCTTGATCTCACAATAAAGGGTCTCAGCTAGATCTTGTGCCTTAGGAGGGTGAACCAATGCATAGCCCAGTTGTCTTTTGAATAGCAGAGGGTTGTAGTTGATGCAACCCTTCACTCCTATCAAAGGCACATTGGGAAATTGCCCACAACTAGTAATGATGTCTCTGCCTTTGGTGCTCTGAGTGCACCACCTGATATCATCTGAGGTCAGAGCAACAAGCCTCCTAGCCCAGTTTTTCTGCTGGTGAGGGTTCAAGAATGCATCAGTCTTTGGCAAATGTTTGAGCAGCCAAGTATGGAACAAAGGAGCACAGCATCTCACTAATCTACCCCTCTACTTTTCATTCCTTTGGTGGACAGAGTAGTAGAAATCTCCCAGTAAGGTGGGCACTGGGTTCCTCAGAATGAAAAGATGGATTGCACTCTTGCTAACAAACTTAGGCTCATCTGCAAAAAGTATGACCCCATATATGCTAAGGGCCAACAAAGCACAGACTGCCTTCCACTCTCCCAAAGAAGCCTTTAGGATAGCCTGAGAGGTCAAGAAATCCAGATGTAGACCAGAGATTCCTGTTTGGTAGTCATATTCTGCCCAATCAGAACTGGTTCCAGATACAAGGCTTTTGCCACCTCTTCATTACTAGGGAAAGCCATCTCAGGGTTGAAGGGGACTCCACCCCTGATAGGTACACCAATCAGTGATGAATACTCTTCCAACAAGGGTCCCAACTGAAAGTTCTGGAAGGTGAAGCACCTCAGAGGGGGATCATAGAACTGCAAGCAAGTATGAATCAAGCTTCTCTGTGAAGGGTCCAAATCCATAACCACATCAAGGATTCCTCCATAATGTTCTCTAAATAGTGGTATATGGTCTGGAGTAATCAAGGTTTGAATCTTCCTGATGCTAGCCAACTCAGGCTCAAAGAAATGATAGGAGATGTTACTCTTCTTGGGTGCCATGCTGCTGAAGAAGAGCTGAGACAGATGCTGAGAATAACACTGAAGATGGGCCACCGACAGGCTGAGACTGGTGATACAGGTGACTGAAGCAGGTAGCTGATAGCTGAAGTAAGTACTGATGAAAATAGGTCTATGCTGATGAAGGGGTCAAAACCAAGCCAAAATATAGTATGTGGATACCCTGAAAAACAAATAAGCAAATGTCAAATGATGCAATGATGATGTATGCAAATGATATGCAAGGGTTTGTGATCAGGCTGGATCTGATCAAGTGCTCTGATATAAGTCCATGTATGTTCAAGAAATCCAGATGAAGGTTCATAAGTCCAGTAACCAAGGTGGGGGACTCAAATAAAAAGTCACATGTCCAGGGTTAAAATCACAAGAACTGTTCCAAAATGGAGTACTCTTAATCAAAACAAAGTGACAGGGTATGTTGAGGTCAAGGGTACCTGCAAACCTGTAAACAGCCCAACCCCCTCACAGGTGATGTTCTAAAACAAGGATCCTCAGACTTGGATCAGTTATGAGAAGTGTAAACACTTCTAACCCGGAGGTACAGTGTTTACAATAACCATAAAAGATCCTCCTCTAATTCACCTCAGTTTCTGAAGGTCAATACTAAAGGTCATCCAGACTTAGCAGGCTTCCCAGATAGCCCTAGCACTACAGGAAATCTGTAGCACAGAGTTCTCAAGAAGAAACCCATATCTGAACCGTGTTTCATATTCCCGCACCAGACCGAAATGGAATGGGAAAGAACATGAACCACTCTAGCCTATGTGTCACTCAGGTCCCAGGTGTAGGACCTCAACTCTCAATAGAACACCCACCCACCAAAGCAACAAAACAGATCCAGCCAGCACAGTATGACAATATGATATATGTAAAGCTATAAAGAAAGCAGTAAAACAACTGTACATAAAGCAAAAATATATACAAATACAAGCACAAATAAAACATAAAACCCCAGTAAACACAAATCAAACAAGCGCTAGGAGGAACCCACAAAAAGAACCAGAAGCCCTGGTTACAGTATAAGGGTCCCCAGCAGAGTCGCCAAGCTGTCGCTCCCACTAAATGAAGCCGGGTCAAATAGGGTACGGACGCGAACAGTCGGCGAGAGGAGGATGTGAGAACACACAGGAGTGAACTCACAGGGAATGAATAGAGTCGCCAGCTAGGCATTTTTATCCCGAGGGAAAGGTAATGCTGCATAGACCTAGAAAGATATGGATAAGACGGTTGCGAACCAGAGAGACTGAGAAAGGGGGTTGGTTACAACCTGGGAAGGTATTAGCACCCAGATTGTCCGTCGTACTCAACGGGATCCACGCTTAAAAGATTTGTGTTTTAAAGGGGTAGTGTCAGTGCAATTTGTGTATAAAAGAGCTGGGAAAGGATGTACAAGTGTCAGTGTAAGAGAAGTGAAGTGTGAATATACAGTGTCAGTGTGGGAACAAGAATGAAGTGCCCAAGATAAAGAGGCTAAAGAATAAGGCTAGAAGGAAGGGGGATATACAGAGACTTTTGTTCGATAACTGTTAAGTTATGCCTACGTATCCTCTCGTGCAATGAGGAAGTCAGAACACCGTAGTTCGACCCAAAGAGACTGAAAAGATGAATTGACTTGTGAACTGCTTGCTTGTCTATGCTCAAGTGTATGACCTGTCTGGCTCAGGTGCAAACTGTCTTGCATTAGACGGAAGAAGCAAGTTCTCGTTTGTGAATGAATGAGATGAGAAAAGAATCCCGGAGGAGACGATTATTGTTTGTTTTTGAGTTTCCAGTCTTTTATTGCTTTTGAAAGTTTGTTATAGATTAATGAGCTTAAACCTAAACCAATGGATTTGGTAAACTCATCACATCTTCCCTCTGATTAGGGGTAATGAGGATACCTTAAGTGTGAAGTCAGCATCTCACACTTAATTGCCCTGATGTAGAATTAAGATCATTAACCTACTTGTAATTATTTAGATGTTTTTGGTGTTTTTGTTTAGTGTTAAGTAATGAGATTAAGCCATAATCAGGGATTAAACAGACTCATTACACCATCCTAATAGAAGGATAATAGATGAGAATGTTTAAGCTGAGGAAAGCTCCTCAACTTAATCCATGATTAGGGATTAAGCTCATGACATAACAAGCCTTTGATTAAGTGGATTTTATTTAATGATAAGATGATGAAGTGGGTTTTATGATTTGTAAGACAACTTGAGGGGGACTTGTCCATTAACACTAGGGTTAGTCCTTCTTAACCAGTTAAGGAAGAATTAGAACCCTAATGCAAGGCCCAAGTTACAAGTGTGATGTCTTGATGATTATTATGTGAATTGATTAAAGGAGTTAAACACATTAAGGGTTTAACACTTAGGATTAAAGTTATACACTCCATCCTAATAGAAGGATGCAAGCATAAGCTTAATCACAAAGCCTTAAAGCCTTTAGGGTTTAGTCCCTGATTATGAGATGAGAAGAGAAGACTCAAAGAGACACAAAGCTAAAACTAAATGGGGAGACTAATCAAAACCCTAATTATTGTCATGCTTGGTTATTCCTAAGGTTTGTGAAGTTTACAAGAGAAGTCTTCAGAGGAACCACCAGGAAGCAGATGAAAGGAGCAGAGAGAAACAAAGCAACTTGCTTCATTCAAGAAGACAAGTCACTTGAGAAAAGAAGGTAAGAAGAAGAAAGAGCAAGCCCAATCTCAAACACATTACAAAATGCAGCAAGGATGCATAAGATAGATGAATAGAAGTTATGAGAAGTGAAGGCAAATTCACTTCTCAAAGTGACTTACCACCTGAAAAGTTAGTGAAAGAAATGCAATGCAATGCAACATGAGATGAAATGGCATGATGCAAATCAAAACCAGAAGCATATACATGATGTTAATGATGCTATGAGATGATGCAAACATGAAACAAAGCATAGGGATGATCATACAAACTTATGGATGCAAATGAAACAAGTTTAGAACCATGATCATACATGAAATGTTATGGAATGCAAATGGCATATCACATGGCAAATACAAGATGCAATGATCAAACATGCTTCTAATATGTCTTAAGATGTCAAATGAATCAAATGGATGCATAAATTGCTATGGCAAGTCAAAGTATGCAAGCAAATGTAAGATGGATGCATATGGAAGCCCAAATTAGGGTTTATGAACAATGCAACAAACAAAAAACAAAATCAGAAGCAAACAACAAGATAAAAAATTGAAAATGCATTCCAAAGAACCCTAACCCTACACAAACTCACTGCCCAAAGGAGAGGTTCCAACTCTTAACCTAATTAGAGTTATGAATTTCCTAAGATTTCTAGGGTTTTGGGGTACCTTAACAAGAAAAATGCCAAACAAATTGAAAATGAAAGATCAAATCATGCCAATTTAATCTCACAAACTACATGCTAAACAAGATGCAATGCAAAAAGAATCAAAGTCCAACTCTCAATGGTTAGGCAGAAATGATTTTTTGAAGTTTGGATCAAAATAATGCCTTGAAATGATTTTAATTCCATGGAAAATTCTCAAAAGACATCAAGATCAAAAAAGAAATTTGGTTTGAGGGTTGGACAATGTTTCTAAATGATTATCAAGGTTTCATGAATTTTTGGGTGATTTTTAAATACCTAAAAATATTTTTAATTAATTAATTCTCATTAATTAATTAAAAATAAACTTTTAAATGATTTAAAAATATTTTTTAATGCAAAAAATAAAAATAAAAATGTTTTTGGTTTCTGAAAATTAATAAAAGTGTGTATAAAAATTTTCAGAATTTTTGAATAATTTTTGCTATTTTAAAATAAATGTACAAAATAAAACAAAAGAAATGAATTAATATTAATAAAAATGAAAAGTAAACGCAATGGAGAGCCAGGATTGATTCTGGAGAAGGACCTGTTGACTTGGCGCGTGATCCTAAGGTCCATATTCAAACTGAACTAATCTCACTTAATTAATTAAATTAAACCTAATTAATACTAATGACATGATCTCAGCCTTCCAAACGCGCGCGGGAAACAAGATCCAGTGGCTCACATTCAAACCTGGTGCCCTAACCCTAATTACTACTTAATCACTTTCAGGTCACCGGAGACGAGCTCCGGTCGTCTTCTCCGGTGACCTCCCTCCCTAAAAATCTCTAAAATCCTCCAAACTTCACAAAAATGAAAACTAAAAGCCCAGAAATCATCCCCACACATCACTGAATCAAAACCCCTAAACAAAACTCATTTCTCATTCACTAATCATGCGAATCGAAGCCAAACATTTTTTAGGGCAAAAGTTTCAAACAGTGCATACATCCTGGTTTCTCAACTATTTTCAAAAGTAAGCACATATTCATGATCAGGGGACTGCATAGAAGCTATTAAGAACTTAAAAACATGTTTCTGGAAAAAAGTTTTGAGTTGACTACCTGAACTGAAGCTTTCGATTCAGGAGCTTTCTGGCTGTTTCTTTGGCTCAAATGCACTCCAATGATTCCCCTAAGAAGCTTGCAATGTTTGTTTAAAGTTTGCAATGGCTGGTTTGAGAGATGGCAGGAGTTCTGTTCAATGGCAGGTGGTGATCGTGTTTTTGATTCTTTGAGTTTCAGGCTATGGTGAAGGGTGCTTTGTGACCAGGAAGATGTGTTGATTTGATTTGTGAAGTTTGTTTGTGTGTTTGTGGCCTGTGTGATGAGTTTCGAATGCTCTTGCAAGGTGAGGTGAAAATGAGAATGTTGTGCTATGGAGTGTTTCAGGCTTGTGTTGTAGTTGCTTTGGCTTGCTTTTGGCTTGCATAGATAACTGTGATTGGTCAGAAGAAGTGATGTGTGCTTTATTGATTGGTATGGGTCTTTTTGCTAAAATGTCAAAGTTGGTGTAAGAGAGGTATGGGCTACTTTCTAGCCAAGGACAAAGAGTGTGTCCTGCGCAGCATGATGTGGGGAAAGGCCTAGGATGGTTCAGCAAGCTAGCCAGCAAGTGGATGATAAACTATGATGAGTTTTGCAACTTGCCTTGCTTTTGATCTTTATGAAATATCTTGATCCATATGCCACAAAAGTGAGACGTTTCTTGGCCCATTCTGATTTTTAAGTGTTGTGTGATCATGTTGTGAAGTTTAGAAATGCATTTGATGACTTGATTTGCCTTGAGAAGTGAATTTGCAACTTTGCCTCTTTGGTGGAAACTTTGAAATTTTGTGATTTTAGCCAACTTTGACAAGCCATAACTTTTGATCCAAAATGAACTAGGTCATGTTCTTGTACTTTTTGAAAAGGGAATGATCCATTCTACAACTTTCATGACCAAAGTTTTTCCATTTGAAGCTTTCTTGAATCAAAAAGTAAAGGTTGAAAAAGTTGCCTAAAATGGCATTTTCATTAAAAGTCAATCTTTCCCAAAAAGTCAACTTTGCAAAAGACTTTAAATTCTTCAATTTTGTGAACTTCCAACTTCTTCTATGATCAAATAAAGATCATATACGATCAAAATGATGAAGAACATCCTTTGGTTGGGTCATTGGGGGCCTCAGATGCCCTGATTTTACACTGACTTGCTTGAAAAGGCAACTCTTGATCAGATGACTTCCCCAAGGAATTTCTTCATGAAAATTGATATGCATACTCCCTATACCATATAGAGACCAATATAAACAAGAATGACCAAAAAATTTGGAGTTATGGCCTTTGAAACCAAAACCCTAATTTTAGGTCAACTGTGTAGTCAAGCCTGGCTCTGCTTCCATACCAATCCCAGTTCTTGTGATCCTTTGACATTCTTGACTTTGAGAGGATGTAATATGATACTTGAACACACATGGACCCCTTTGAAGTGATTGATGGCCTTTGGAGTGGCTCAAGAAGCTCTTGGATTGCTCAGATCCCAAACCCTAGATGCAGATGACTTAGGAACAATGCAGTGAATCAAAAATGTGGTATGAGATGCTATGATTGAACTTTATGCATATGAAATGATCACAAGCCATGGTGCGAATGGGTGAGGGCAAATTTGGGGTGTTTACACCCCGTAGATCTGGAGAGACCAACTTTGTGCACATGGGAAGAGGGAGACCCCAATACATGCCCATAACAGTTGCTGCTATTACTATCCCTGCTCCACCTCCTCAGTATAATCAACAACCTCAAAACTTTCCGCAACAACAACATTTTCCGCAACAGAGATCATACAATAATAACAACAACGTCTGTTTCAACAGTGGCCATCTCAGGTCAACTGGGTAATTGACCCCATTCCTATGCCATATGCTACACTCTTGCTACAACTCCTAAAGCTCAATCTGGTTGAGTTGAGGACATTGGCTCCACCCGATCCTCAAATCCTTCCAAGAAACTATGATGTCAATGCTAGGTGTGCTTTTCAATCTAACGCACCTGGCCACTCTACGGAAAAATGCAGAGCACTGCATATGAAGGTTCAGGATTTGGTAGATTCAAAAGCCCTGAACTTTGCACCTCCTCCAAATGTGATGAAGAATCCTATGCCAAGCCACAGCGGGCCAAGGATTAATGTTGTAGAGGATGGTTCACCCATGAGTTTAATAGAAGACATTGCATGTATTCAAACACCCCTGGCAGAGGTTAAAGCCCAGCTTTTAAAGTGCCAAGTGTTCCCAGGTTGTGGGGCCTGTTGCAAATCATGCAAACTCTCTGAGAACGAGTGTGCTAGCTTGAGGAAAGGCATCAATGACTTGATTAGAGAAGGCATTCTGCAAATTACAACCACAGCTTCTACAACACCAACAACTCTTTTGTCAACAACAAGTGAATCTTCTACAAATGCAACAACCATTTGTCCAAGTGTTTCTTCTACAACTGCAACAACCATTGTTCCAACTGATTCAGCTACAACTTCAACAATCATTCCATATATCACTTCAACACACAACAATTCATTTTCACCGGCTACTACAACTTCAACAACCAATAATGATGTTTCCACTGTCACAATTTACTATGACCCGACAACGGTCCCGAGTTCCAACAACTTTCAACCTCAACAACAGTCTCAACAAAGCTTCAATTTACCTTCACCAACATCCACCAGAGGTCCTGTAACAATCTTTTATGATCCACAGACCATTGTAGTCCCAACAACAGCTGCAGTAAGCCCAGTCACTATTACGGTGCCCGGGCCGATCCCATATGACAAAGACAGTGCTATACCATGGCATTATGGTGCTGATCTATACTGCAATGGAGAGAAAGTCCTTCTTGATTCTTCAGTTCTCACTCCCCAAGTGGATAATGTTGGGGGAGGCGGAGGCTTCACCCGAAGCGGACGTCTCTTCGCTTCACAAATCCCTAGAGCCAACACTGAGGCAGAGGCTGTTACCAGAGCCAAGGGGAAGAGTGTGATACCAGAAGAATCTGCACCGAAAGAAACTCATAAGTCGTCCTTCGATCAAGATGTGGATGAGTTTATGAGAATCATCAAAAGAAGTGACTATAAAGTTGTGGACCAGCTCCACCAAACTCCTTCAAAGATCTCAATCCTATCATTGTTGTTGTGTTCCGAAGCCCATCGTGATGCACTTCTCAAAGTTCTGCACGCTGCCTACGTGCCAGAAGAGATCACTGTGAATCAGCTGGAAACAGTGGCATCAAATGTCAATACTAGCCATGGGCTAGGGTTCACTGATGCTGATTTAACAAAAGAAGGACGTCTCCACAACAAAGCCTTGCACATAACCCTAGAGTGAAAAGGAGTTGTACTATCTCATTTTCTTGTAGACACTGGGTCCTCACTCAATGTCTTACCCAAGAAAGCCCTTGTCAAGCTAGAATATGACGGGATAGCTCTCCGGCCAAGTAATCTTGTGGTTCCGGCTTTTGATGGCTTTAAAAGATCTGTTTTGGGAGAGGTGGAGTTACCAGCGGTAATCGGTCCACAAGTCTTCAAGACCATTTTCTACGTGATGGACATACAGCCTGCTTATAGCTGTCTGCTAGGTCGACCCTGGATTCACGCCGCAGGGGAAGTAACGTCGACCCTTCACCAGAAACTGAAGTACGAATGGGAAGGACATATTATCACCATCTGTGGTGAGGAAGACATATCTGTTATCCAGCTGGCTACTTACAAATATATTGAGATGGATGGTGAAATCCATGAGACAATGAGCCAAGGGTTTGAGGCCCTAAATGTTAATGAGGCTACCGGAGTATTGGCTGCGTCCCAGGAGGACAAGTTGGGTACTTCAATCATCTCTTATCAGCAAGCCCGAAAGGTTGTTGAAGAAGGTACTGCTCAAGGCTGGGGCAAGCTGCTTCCAGTGGAAAAGAAGGAAGATAGGTTCGGGTTGGGTTACAGACCAATCCGACAAGATCAATCAGAGGCTGCCAAGGAGCCCAAATTTGTCAGTGGGGGGATGCTCACCCCATATGCTGTTAACAATCTGGAAGACGAGGAGGAAAGTGACCACAACCTGGAGAGCTGGATACGTCCAAGGATCCCGGGGAACCAAGTCCTTAACTGGTCTTCCCAGGAATTTATAAGTTTACTCCTGCAGAGTAATTATTATTTCATGTCTTTTTAGCATGCATCAAGTCCTGCATCTTGCCCAAGGTGTCATGACACATTTTGTAATAGGGCCATATTATAATTTTGTGCAAATGATTAATCAATGAATATCGGACATCTTTTGCAAACGAGTCTCTTTTTTCGCTCACTGTCTTTTTTTCATTTTTCACTTTTGTACAAAACAATAAAATGGCAATGTTTTCAAAATAAATAACTTCATTTTCACTTTTTCTAAACAAGATTAAAACTGATCACTAAAACGAACCAATCTCAACCCTTGCAGAGATTATCCTCCAGATTGCACCGACAACAGCACTGCTATGACCTTGTATGACTTCGACAATCCGATTAATCAAGCTGATGAATGGGTTGAATAAGACTATGAGTTACCTGAAGAGTTAGCCAGGTTGTTGAGACAAGAAGAGAAGGTGATCACTCCTTATTAGGAGGAGATTGAAACAGTTAATCTTGGTACCGAAGAAGACTTGAAAGAAGTGAAGATCGGGGCCATTTTGCAAGCTTCAGTAAAAGAACAACTTATTGACATGCTTAGAGAGTACGTCGACGTCTTTGCTTGGTTCTATCAAGACATGCCAGGTCTAGATACGGACATTGTCATGCACAAGCTACCCTTGAAAGAAGATTACCCTCCAGTAAAACAAAAGTTGCGCCGTACTCGACCAGATATGGCCATGAAGATTAAAGAGGAAGTACAAAAACAGTGGGACGCCAGTTTCCTTGCTGTAACTAGTTACCCGCCGTGGGTCGCTAACATTGTACCAGTGCCTAAGAAGGATGGCAAAGTACGAATGTGTGTGGATTATCGGGATCTGAACAGAGCTAGCCCGAAGGATGAATTCCCTTTACCTCACATTGATGTATTGGTTGACAACACGGCTCAGTTCTCGGTGTTTTCATTCATGGATGGTTTTTCCGGGTATAATCAGATCAGGATGTCACCCGAAGATATGGAGAAGACTACCTTCATAACACCTTGGGGAGCTTTCTGTTACAAGGTAATGCCTTTTGGATTGAAGAATGTCGGTGCTACTTATCAACGGGCTATGGTGACATTATTCCACGATATGATCCACAAAGAAATCGAATGCTACGTGGATGACATGATTGCCAAGTCCCTCACTGAAGAAGATCATCTGATAAATCTGCTGAAGTTGTTCAAGCGTCTGAGGAAATACCAATTGAATCTAAACCCCAACAAATGCCCGTTCGGGGTACGTTCCGGTAAGTTGCTGGGATTTATCGTAAGTGAAAAAGGAATAGAAGTTGATCCTGACAAAGTCAAAGACATTCAAGAGATGCCTGCACCTAGGACTGAAAAGGAAGTTTGGGGGTTCTTAGGTAGATTGAACTACATTTCAAGGTTCATATCTCATCTTACTGCAACATGTGAGCCCTTGTTCAAATTGTTAAGAAAAGAACAAAAAGTCAGGTGGAATGAAGATTGTCAGAAGGCTTTTGACAAAATCAAGGAATACTTACAAGAACCTCCAATCCTTATGCCTCCAGTTGGAGGAAGACCTCTAATAATGTACCTGACAGTATTAGAAGGATCAATGGGGTGTGTGTTGGGCCAGCATGACGAGTCTGGTCGAAATGAGTATGCAATATACTACCTAAGAAAAAAGTTTACCGACTATGAACAACGTTATTCACTGGTCGAGAAAACTTGCTGTGCTTTAGCGTGGGCTGCTCGCCGACTAAGACAGTATATGTTGAATCACACTACTTTGTTGATCTCAAAAATGGATCCAGTCAAGTACATATTTGAGAAGCCAGCACTTACCGGAAGGGTTGTAAGATGGCAAATGATTCTGACAGAGTATGACATTCAGTACACATCTCAAAAGGCCATCAAAGGCAGTGTACTGTCTGACTATCTAGCTGAGCAACCCATTGATGATTATCAGCCAATGAGATTTGACTTCCCTGATGAAGACATCATGTTCCTGAAAGCAAAAGATCATGAAGATCCTGTTCACACTGAAGGGCCTGACCCAGAAGAAGAATGGACAATGATGTTTGATGGGGCTGTTAATATGAATGGTCGAGGAGTTGGTGCAGTGCTCATTACGCCTAAGGGAGTTCACATGCCTTTCTCGGCAAAACTCGCCTTTGCATGCACTAACAATGAAGCTAAATACGAAGCCTGTATCATGGGTCTCGAGGAAGCCATTGACCTCAGAATCACGACTTTAATTGTATTCGGAGATTCAGCTTTGGTAATCAATCAGACCAACGGCAAATGGTACACTCACCAAGAGCATCTGATTCCATACCGTGACTATACGAGGAGATTATTGACTTTCTTCAAAACAGTCAAACTTGAGTACATCCCTCGAGACGAAAATCAGTTCGTAGATGCTTTAGCTACCATTTCCTCCATGATCAAGGTTCAGACTGCCAATTTTGTGCCTCGGATTTCGGTATCCAGACTAGACCGACCAGCATACGTATTCTCCGTGGACATTGCTAAAAATGACAAGCCTTGGTTCCATGACATCAAATGCTTCTTAGAGGATCAAACATACCCACCTGGGGCATCATCCAATGATAAGAAGACATTAAGAAGGCTGGCTGGTAGTTTCTTCCTGAATGCTGATGGGTCATTATACAAGAGAAACTTTGACATGGTTCTTCTCAGATGTGTTGATAAGAAAGAAGCAGACTTGCTGATGCACGAGGTGCATGAAGGATCTTTCGGTACCCATGCTGGAGGACATGCAATGGCTAAGAAGTTGTTACGATCAGGTTACTACTGGATCACAATGGATGCAGACTGTTGTGCCTATGCCAAAAAGTGCCACAAATGCCAGATCTACGCAGATAAGGTGCATGTGCCTCCGAATCCTTTGAACGTGATGTCTTCACCTTGGCCCTTTTCCATGTGGGGAATTGACATGATTGGAAAGATCGAACCGATTGCTTCAAATGGTCACAGATTCATCCTGGTAGCCATTGATTACTTCACCAAGTGGGTTCAAGCAGCTTCATATGCAAACGTCACCAGACAAGTGGTAGCCAGATTCCTGAAAAGAGACATCATCTGTCGATATGGAGTTCCCGAGCGAATCATTACTGATAATGGTTCCAATTTGAACAACAAAATGATGGCAGAACTGTGTTGGGACTTCAAAATCCAACATCACAACTCTTCTCCTTACAGGCCAAAGATGAACGGCTATGTTGAGGCAGCTAACAAAAACATTAAGAAGATTGTGCAGAAGATGGTGGTTACTTACAAAGACTGGCATGAAATGCTACCATTTGCCTTGCATGGGTACATAACCTCAATCAGAACGTCTACTGGGGCAACACCATATCAGCTTGTGTATGGTATGGAGGCAGTCCTACCTATTGAAGTTGAATTACCCTTCTTGCGGGTACTGATGGATGTCAAGCTGAATGAAGCAGAATGGGTCCGATCTCGATACAATCAATTGAATCTGATCGAAGAAAAGAGATTAGCTTCAATTTGTCATGGGAAGTTATATCAGAAAAGAATGAAGAAAGCCTTCGATCAGAAAGTCAGGCTTCGGGAATACCAAGTGGAAGATCTTGTGCTGAAAAGACTTCTTCCTCCTCATACAGACCACAGGGGCAAGTGGACTCCGAATTACGATGGCCCATTTATAGTAAAGAAGGTTTTCTCTGGTGGAACACTGATGCTTACTACTATGGATGGTGAAGATTTCTTATCCCCTATGAATTCAGATGTAGTTAAAAAATACTTCGCATAAAATGACCCGCTGGACATAAAACCAAAATGTAAGTCCAGGCAAAAATAGGGCATCCCGGCGAGTCAAAAACAGAATAAAAGACTCGGGCAAAAAAAAGGGAAAAATTGAAAAAATGTACACCCGCTGAGTTGAAAAGCCGCACTGGACAACTCTGGCAAGAATGGGTATCCCGGTGGATTGAAAACCCGAAAGGGCGATCCACGCAAAATAAATGAATAAGCGAACAATTGCATTCTAAATTCGTCTGTATTACTTACAACACAACAAGCTTCGAAAGGTTAAAGCATCGGTCAGAATCAACCTTCTTCAGTAAGCAAGATGAGAAGAACGTCAACGTCATATGGTTCATAGCAAAGGAAGCTCACCGGAGCGTCGTCAACATTGCCAGCACTTTTGTTTTTCAATTTGTAACCATCTCCTCATTTCAGGGGGATCTGTTTCTTTGGCTGTACTTGCCAATTCAGGGCACCCAGATTAATAAAATCATATTTCAGTCACACCTCATTTCGTACATTTTTGTTTCGTTTGCAAAATGTCCAATATCCATGATATAATATTTGCATAAAACAGATGAGCCTTTATTAATAAATGCTTGCAGGAAGTGTATTTACTCTCAAGAATACCTAACTCCTACGACGGAATTCGGTAAGGGATACCTCGGGACACTTGTGCGTTTCTTTGTCTTAACAGGATTGCAGGTATCCAGATATGTAGCATGGGGCATGCCAGCATCGCTTCCCCATCACATCTTCTCCAAGCAGCATCTGGAATGCTTTTTTCCCAACAAAATTGTCAAAGCATCCTCATCCCCAACCGGGATCCCCACAGAATTTTCTAGGAAGATCTTTCAGTGATCTTTCCTCCCCCAAGCAGAGTGCCAGGTCTCCCAAAGACAAGGGAACCATCTCCCCACAGAGTTCCAGCCTCTATCCAGAAGAGCAATGCCTGAAGTTCTCACACAACAAAGTGACTGAAAATTCCTCATCCCCAGCTGGGATATCTCCTTACCGGATAGATCTATCAGTGATCTAGTCCCCCAAGCAGAGCTATATGTTTATCCGATCTACCAATGATATCATCCCTAACTGGGATATCCTTTCAAGCAGATCAGCCAGGGATCTTCACTGCAGCGGGATCCGAATCCCGGATCAATTTCTTTTGCATAATCATAGCATTCGCATCATTTTCCCCACAAAGCGTATCATTCCGTCTAATACGGAGCATTACGGCAAAAATCAAACATTTGCATGATCACAAGCCAGGTTCGAACCAGTCACCTGTAAATACCAACGACATTTCATCAACAATACATGAAAGCCAAAGCGTCCCCTTTGCACTCTCAAGCACAAATACTTATCTATAACTTGTTCTTCTCGACACTCGTCCGTGTCATCTCAATTTCCCCAACAGAAAGACAAAGTGTCCCTTTTGCACTCTCCAACACAGATACATGTTTATATACCATTTTCGACACTCGTCCGTGTCACATCACCCCCCGCGGATAAGCCACAAACATTCTCTTTGAATACAGAAACCTATATACACTCTCTTGACACCAGTCCGTGTCACCTTTCCCCAGCATGGTTGCCCAAACACTTGTTGCAAACCAAACACTCCTTCATAAATATACCTTCTTGACACCCATCCATGTCATCTTATCCCCACAGGTTACCAGAATACCTTTTTACACTCATAAGTTCATAACTTATACACTTTCTCTTCTGACACCCGTCCATGTCAAACATTTCCCAGCAAGTCGAACACTCGTCTGTGTCTTGCTCATACTTCACAATACTTGTTTTTTACTTATACAGATACTCGTCCGTATCTTGTATACACTTATTTCCCCCCACAGATTCGACACTCGTCTGTGTTCTTTGTTAACCAGGTGGTACTCGTCCGTACCATCATCTCCGAACATGCGTCAGCGTTTGTTTCTACCGATACTTGTCCGTATCATGGTCTTAAGGATGCTCGTCCGCATATTTAATCTATATACAGTGTCAAAACACTTATACCTTTTATTTCTTGAGCGTAAACACTCGTCCGTGTTTACCATTCCCCAGTAAGTCGCCAGCAAAGCAACCTTTCCTATTCGACATTCGTCCTATGTCGTGATACTTTCGACAGCCTTACCCTGCCAGGTGATCGTCCTTCACCTATGGATGACCGCCCCTCATCCTTTCCCCAATGGAGTCTCCATAATTGGAACCCCTTTCTATCCGACATTCGTCCTATGTCGTGATATTTTCGGCAGCCGTACCCTGTTGAGTGATCGTCCTTCACCTCTGGATGACTGTCCCTCATCCCTTTCCCCAGTGGAGTCTCCATAATTGGAACCTCTTTCTATCTGGCATTCGTCTTATGTCGTGATAAAGAGCAGCCGTCCCCTGCTAGGTGATCGTCCTTCACCTTTGATGACCGTCCCTCATCATTATTTCATTTATTCTTTGAACCGATGGTCGTCCCCGTCGTTGTTCACCTTACTTTGCAAATCTAATGGTCATCCCCATCATTGCCTTTATTTTTAATCCCCAGAGAATCGTACTTCTTTACCCGATGGCCGTCCCCGTCGTGGTACCTTTATTTCCCCAACATGTCGGTCGTCCCCGTGATTGCCTTATCCCCAGCAGTCGTCCTCTGCTCGATGGTCGTCCTCCTTCGCCCGCACTTCATAATCATACTATACTACTTTTTGCAATTTATATCCCTTTTCTTCTTCTCCCCAGTGAGTGCAAATTTCGGACTGTCTTTGGTATTCAACCACAAGTTATCTTGTTTGTCTATTAAGCCAGACGCTTACACCCTGCACAGCTAACTCATGTTTGAATAGGGGCAGCTGTAAACACCCCAAATTTTCCATCACTAAGTTCACACCATGGCTTGTGATCTTTCATATTTGCTTTAGTTCAAGCATATCATCGCATATTGCATTTTTGTTTCACTGCATAAGTTCAAGTTCATCTGCATCTAGGGTTTGTGATCTGAGCAATCCAAGGATCCATCTGAGCCACTCAAAAGGTCTTAAATCATTCAAAGAGGGTCCATGTATGTTCTATCATCATTTTATATCCCTCAAAGATCAAGGAAGTAAAAAAATCACAAGAACTGGCAAAGCATGGAAGCAGAGCTAGGGTTTCACTACACAGATGACCTGAAATTAGGGTTTTGGTTTCAGAGGCCATAACTCCAAATTTTTTGGTCATTCTTGTTTCTAATGGTCTCAATATGTTATAAGTATCATGTGTACCAAGTTTGATGAAGAAATTCATTGCGGAAGTCATTTGTTCACTGGGTAACTTCTTGAGCAAGTCAGAGCAAAATCAGGGCATCTGAGGCCCCTACCAATGGAACCAAAGTGGATTTTTCATCAAATTGAAGTTATATGATCTTTATTTGATCATTGAAGTGCTTGAAAGTTCACAAAATTTAAGAAAAGTGAGCTAAACCAAAAGTTGCCAAAAATGGAAATGACTTGTAATGTAAACTTTCCATTTTGGGAAAGTTTTTCAACCTCCTCTTTCTCAACCAAAAATGCTTCAAATGAAAATTTGTTGGTCATGAAAGTTGTAGATTGGATCATTCCCTTTTCAAAAAGTAAAAGAACAAGTTCTAATTCATTATGGAACTCAAGTTATGGCCTTTCAAAGTTGGCAAAAATCCTATAATTTTCAAGAATACACCAAAGGGGAATTTTTGCAAAACCACTTGCCAAGCTATTTTGTGACTTCTAACACACTTCTAAACATCATAACAACATAGTGCATTGCCTTAAAGTCAGAATTGGCCCAAGAATCACTTCATTCTATGCCTTGAACTTCAAGAATTTCCAAAGGGGCCAAACTTCATGAAAATTGCAAAAGGGCACATAACTTCTCACAAACTTGCTGCATCACCACAAAATGCATTCCATGGCTCTCCTTGATCTAGGCTGAACCAAGACAAGACAAAAAGCCAGTTGCACAAGAGCCCATACCTCAAGTACAAGCTTTATTGACTTTTTGCAAAAACACCCATACCAATCACCATAGGCCACAACCACTTCTCTGACCTATCACAACTTGTTATATGGATCAAACACAAGCCATTTAGGGTTCATAAAAATCCCATTTTTGAATCCTAACTTCAAGAATTCTTTTCTGCCTAACCATGAAGGGTTTGACATTGATTCTTTTTGCATTGTTCTTCATATGACATGTAGTATCTAGCATATTTTTGTCACAAATTTATCTTGCATTTTTTATTTGATTTGTATTTTCCCTCTTAAGGTACCTTAAAACCCTAGCAAACTTAGAACAATCACAACTTTCTTTAGGTTAAGAGTTAGGTCCCCTTCTTTGGGGTGCGATATCATATGGGGTTAGAGTTCCTTTGAGTCCATTTGCAATTTTTATCTTATGTTTTGCTTCTGTTTTTGACTTTTGCATCTCATGTTGCATTAAAACCCTAATTTCTCATGTTCATTTGCATACATCTTGCATATGCATCCATACATGAACTTGCCATGACATTTCTTGCATTCACATGTCATATTAGACATCATAAGACACATTAGAATCATGTTTGATCATTTCTTCATTCATTTTCCATGATTTGCATTCATTTCATTCCATGAACTTTCATGTGTTTTCATGCTTCCTACATGCTTCATTTGCATTCTCATCTCTTGTATGAACATTCATAACACTTGACATGTCTTTGCATCATCTCATAACATCATTTGCATCATGAATATGCTTCTGGTTTTGGTTTTACCTTTGCATACATTTCATTTTCATGTCATTTCTTTCCTTATGCTAACCATTTCAGGTGGTAAGTAACTTGAGAAGTGGATTTGCCTTCTCTTCTCATCTCATTTCCTTTCATATCTTTTATGCATTATTGCTGCATTTTTCATTTGTCTTAGAGTGAGCTTGATCATTCATGTTCATCTTCCACTTTCTTTCTTCAAGTAACTTATCTTCTTCAGTTAAGTAAGTTAACTTGTTTCTTCTGCTTCTCCTCCTTTCATCTGCTTCTTCCATTGGTGGCTTCTTTGGAGATCTCTTGCAAGCCTTACAAACCATAGGAGTTTCCAAGCATGACAATAATTAGGGTTTTGATTAGTCCCCCTTTAGATTTTACCTTTGTGTCTTCTTTGTCTCTCTCTTCTCATCTCATAATCAGAGACTAAATCTTTAAGGTTTTAAGGCTTTGTGATTAAGGTTATGCCTGCATCCTTCTCTTAGGATGGAGTGTATAACTTTAATCCTAAGTGTTAAACCCTTAATGTGTTTAAACCTATTAATCAATCCATCTTAATAATCACTAAGACATTAACTTGTAACTTGGGCCTTGCATTAGGGTTCTAAATCTTCCTTAATTGGTTAAGAAGGACTAACCCTAGTGTTAATGGACAAGTCCCCCTCAAGTTGTCTTACAAATCATAAATTTCACTTCTTAATCTTACCATTAACTAAAATCCACTTTAATAAAGGTTTGTTTTGTCATGAGGTTAATCCCTAATCATGGATTAAGTTGAGGTATCTTCCTCAACTTAAATGTTCTCATCTATTATCCTTCTATTAGGATGGTGTAATGGGTCCATTAAATCTTTGATTATGGCTTAAACTCATTACTTAACACTAAACAAAAATACCAAAAACATCTAAATAATCACAAGTAGGTTAATGATCTTAATCCTACATCATGGTAATTAAGCTTGAGGTGTTTACTTCATACTTAAGGTATTCTCATTATCCCTAATCAAAGGGAGGATATGATGAGTTTATTAACCCTTGGTTTAGGCTTAAGGTCATTAACTTATGACAAACACAAAAAGCAATAAAAGATTGAAAACATCAAAAAACAAACAATAATTGTCTCCTTCGGGATTCTTTTCTCATCATCTTCACTCACAAACGAGAACTCGCTTCTTCCGTCTAATGCAAGACAGTTAGCACCTGAGCCAGACAGGTCAAACACTTGAGCATAGACAAGTAAGCAGTTCACAAGTCAATTTATCTTTCAGTCTCTTTGAGTCGAACTACGGTGTTCTGACTTCCTCATTGTACGAGAGGATACGTAGGCGTAACTTAACTGTTATCGAACAAAAGTCTCTGTCTCTTTCCCCCTCTTCTAGCATTATTTCTTTAAGCCTCATTCCTGAGCATCTCACTTCACTTTCTTGCACTAACACTTGTAAATTCTTTTCCAGCTTTTGCACACAGATAGCACTGACACTACCCCTTTAAACACAAACTTTCAAGCGTGGATCCCGTCAAGTACGACGGACAATCTGGGTGCTAATACCTTCCCAGGTTGTAACCAACCCCCTTTCTTAGTTTCTCTGGTTCGCGGTCGTCTTATATATCTCTTATAGGTTTATGCAGCATTACCTTTCCTTCAGGATAAAAATGCCTAGCTGGCGACTCTTTTCAGTTCACCTTCATTTCTCCTTTCGCCGACCGTTCGCGCTTGTACCGGGATGCAAATCTTTGGGAGCGACAATAAGCTGGGGGTATGATAGGGATGTTGTTGGGAAAGGAGATGATTGTAAAGTGTAATTGGTTTCACAATGTTCCTTTGATTGGAAGGAAAGGGATGATCAATTACAATCCAGTTCTAGCTAGAAGGCAATTTGGATATCCTTTTTGAGAACCCCCTTCTGATGAGGATGTGAGAGAGTCTTTGTATCTTCCTATTGAGGGGAATATTGACATGTCCATCCAGGTATTCCAAGCTTGGGATATCAGGACTCAAAAGGGAAAGAAGGAGTTTAGGAGAGTAGATCCCAACATGTATGAACCCTTTGCAGCATGGTTGAAGAAGCGTGTCAAGATTACTTTATTGCCTTTTTCTTTGGAGCTTCCTCTCTACCAAAAGGAAATAATTTCACAGATCTCTGTAGCACCAAGCACTGTTCCTTTAAAATACTATCAAAGACTTGAGGCTCATATGAAAGAATTGAAGTTGGAACATACAGAAATGGTTAGCTTGCACCATCAGTTAGCTCTCTCTAAGTTGACTATAGAAGAGAAGCTGCACAAAGTACGGGTAGAACAAGAGGCTAAAACAAAGAGCTGGCAAAAAGGGAGGCTTACTTCCAGAGAAGAAGGTTGATGGATATCAAGAGAGAAGAACTGTTCAAGAAAAACAAGAAAGCTCCTAGGGATGCTAGACAATCTCTCACCTGGGTGTATGGGCAAAGAGAGCAAGATCAAGCATAGTACAAGAGAAAGGAAGAGATGTTCAAGCTACAGATTGCTGCTCAAGTAGAAGAGTTAGAACAGGCTTACAGGAGGCAACATGAGGTGTCTCAGTAGCTGCATGAGGCTCTGGAAGAGATTGCAGATCTCAGAAGAAGAGCAAATGTGAAGAGAACTCGAGTAGAGATGGGGCTTGCAGAGGAAGAGCCAGAGTCTTCTTATAGCTTGGAGTTCTAGTTTATTTCCTTTGTATTTCTGATCACCTACAAAATTGTTGTATGGATCTATTTTGATCACTGTATTTTTGTTCTTTGTAAGATTGGAAACCCTATGGGGATGTTGTTTGTGCCTTAGGGCCTTTGTCTTATTATATCTTTATTTTGTCATATTCTTTGGGCCGTATGTTTCTTTTCCTAGTTTGGTTGTGGAAATGGTGTGGAAACAGTGAAAGAAATGTTCACAAAAGGTTACTCCCAAAGGCCATATGGATTCCTCGTGAGATACCAGAGTTGGGGGAAATAAAAACCTTGATAATGAAAGCATGAAGATGGCATTTCATGTAACGTGTTTGTTTGTTTTATAGGTGATTCATCAGTTTTCTAACGTTTATGTCAATTTCAGGCACTATAGCTTCCAAGAAGGTTCAAAGACATTCAATTGTACACAGATACCCTACAAAAGTGAACAGAGAGAGCAATGGATCAGATTCAAGCTGATATGGCTGATTTAAGGACAAGAATGGACAACTTCATGACCCTCATGACTGGGATGGGTCAAACGCAAGAGCGCTTGCTTGAACTGGTAGAGAACAATCAAGCCAGGAACAATGGGACAACAGATGGAGGTAATCGCAATGGGGCTGGCGCCCGTCACGTTGAAATCCCTGTGGTGCAACCGGGGGTCACTATTATCAATGATGGAGTGCATAACATGCAGATGGATGGGTATGATGAACAATTCACTTTGCTGGATGAGGTAGAAGGCCAGGGGATTGACATGAATAGGAGATTTGAAGAAATGGCTGAGCAAATTCGAGCTATTCAATCTCAGAGTTCTATAGGGTTTGACATCACTGATCTGGGCTTAGTGCCAGGGGTGAGAATTCCCTACAAATTCAAGGTCCCTACTTTTGATAAGTACAACAGAACGGCTTGCCCGAAAACTCACCTTCAGTCTTTTGTGGGGAGGATTGATGCACATACAGATGATGAGAAGTTATGGATGTATTACTTCCAGGATAGTCTTGTAGGAGCTTCCTTGGAATGGTAAATGAAGCTGAGCAGGGTCAATATTCGAAGCTGGAAGGATTTAGCTGAGGCGTTTGTGAAACAGTATCAGTATAATTTGGATATGGCTCCAAATTGTACCCAGTTGCAGACAATGTCTCAGAGTGCTAAGGAAGGGTTCAAAAAGTACGCCCAGAGGTGGCGTCAGCTTGCTGCTCGAGCGCAACCTCCTTTGTTAGAAAATGAAATGGCAGACATGTTTATGGGAATGTGTCGCTCCCACCAAATGACACGGGGCCAAGAGAGGTACAGACGCGAACGGTCGGTGAAAGAGAAGAGGACACACAGGGGTGAACTCAGAAGACATGAGTCGCCAGCTAGGCATTTTTATCCCGGGGGAAAGGTAATGTTGCATAAACCTGAGAAAAGATGGATAAGACGGTTGCGAACCAGAGAGACTGAGAAAGGGGGTTGGTTATAACCTGGGAAGGTATTAGCACCCAGATTGTCCGCCGTACTCGACGGGATCCACGCTTGAAAGATTTGTGTTTTAAAGGGGTAGTGTCAGTGCAATCTGTGTATCAAAGCTGGAAAGAATGCAAGTGTCAGTGTAAAAGAAAAGTTAAGTGTATAAGAGAAGTGTCAGTGTAAGAACAAGAGTATAAAGCTCAAGACTATGAGGCTTAAATAATGAATCTGGAAGGGGGGGGGAATATACAAAGACTTTTGTTCGATAACTGTTAAGTTATGCCTACGTATCCTCTTGTGCAATGAGGAAGTCAGAACACCGTAGTTCGACCCAAAGAGACTGAAAGATAAATTGACTTGTGAACTTCTTACTTGTCTATGCTCAAGTGTATGACCTGTCTGGCTCAGGTGCAAACTGTCTTGCATTAGACGGAAGAAGCAAGTTCTCGTTTGTGAGTGAATATGATGAGAAAAAAATCCCGGAGGAGACGATTATTGTTTGTTTTTGTGTTTTCAATCTTTTATTGATTTTTGGTATTTGTCATAAGAAAATGAGCTTAAGCCTAAACCAAGGGTTAGTAAACTTCATCACATCTTCCCTCTGATTAGGGGTAATGAGAATACCTTAAGTATGAAGTAAACACCTCACACTTAATCACCATGATGTAGGATTAAGATCATTAACCTACTTGCCATTATTTAGATGTTTTTTTGTTGTTTTTGTTTAGTGTTGAATAATGAGTTTAAGCCATAATCAAGGATTTAATGGACTCATTACACCATCCTAATAGAAGGATAATAGATGAGAACATTTAAGCTGAGGAAGATACCTCAACTTAATCAATGATTAGGGATTAACGTCATGATAAAACAAAGCCTTTATTAAAGTGGATTTTAGTTAATGGTAAGATTAAGAAATGATTTTTATGGTTTATAAGACAACTTGAGGGGGACTTGTCCATTAACACTAGGGTTAGTCCTTCTTAACCAATTAAGGAAGAATTAGAACCCTAATGCAAGGCCCAAGTTACAAGATTGATGTCTTGATGATTATTAAGTGAATTGATTAAAGGGTTTAAACACATTAAGGGTTTAACACTTAGGATTAAAGTTATACACTCCATCTTAATAGAAGGATGCAGGCATAAACTTAATCACAAAGCCTTAAAACCTTTAGGGTTTAGTCCTTGATTATGGGATGAGAAGAGAAGACTCAAGGATGACACAAAGGTAAAAGCTAAATGGGGGACTAATCAAACCCTAATTATTAGCATGCTTGGTTGTTCCTAGGGTTAATGAGGTTTAAGAGGAGAAATCTTCAAAGAGCCACCAAGGAGGAACAAGATGAAAGGAGAAGGAGAAAAGAGAAACAAGCTAACTTACTTCACTTAAGAAGATAAGTTACTTGAAGAAAGAAAGTAAGAGATGAACATGAATGAGCAAGCTCACTCTAATACACAAGATAACATGCAGCAATGATGCATAAGAGAGATGAAATTTGGATTGTGAGAAGTGAAGGCAAATTCACTTCTCAAAACAACTTACCACCTGAAAAGTTAGCAAAAGAAATGAAATGCAATGCAAATGAGATGAAAAGTCATGATGCAAACCAAAGTCAGAAGCATAAAAATGATGTTAATGATGCTAAGGGATGATGCAAATACATGTCAAGAGTTGTGGATGATCATACAAGGATGAGGATGCAAATGAAGCATGCTTTGAACCATGGAAGTTCATGAAAGTTTATGAAATGCAATGGACATATAACATGGCAAATGAAAGATGCAATGATCAAACATGATTCTAATATGTCCTAAGATGTATTATGAATCATGTGGATGCACAAAATGTCATGGTAAGTTCTTAAATGCAAGCAAATGAGAGATGGATGCAAAGGAAGGCACAAATTAGGGTTTATGAACAACACACAAAGCAAAAATTCAAAACCAGAAGCAAATGATGTGATAAAAAATTGAAAATGGGATCAAGGGAACCCTAACCCTACACAAGTTCACTGCCCAAAGGAGGGGACCTAACTCTTAACCTAGTGCAAGTTATGAATTTTCTAAGTCAATTAGGGTTTCAAGGTACCTCACAATGAAAAATGCTAAACAAAATGAAAAATGGAAAATAAATTCAAACCAATTTTATCCTATAGACTACATGCCATGAAGGATGCAATGCAAGAAGAACCATCATCAAACTCTCAATGGTTAGGCAGAATGGATTTTTCCAAGTTTGAACAAAAATATTGCCTTTAAATGAATTTAATTCCAATGAAAAAGGTCAAAATAGTTCAAGAACCAAAAAGAAATTTGTTTTGAGGGTTTGATAGTGTTTCTAAATGTTTTAAAATGCAATTTGAATTTTTTGATGATTTTTAAATACCTAAATGCATTTTTAATTAATTAATTTTCATTAACTAATTAAAAATAAACATTTAAATGATTTAAAAATGATTTTTAATGAAAAAAATAAAAATAAAAATATTTTTGGGTTCTGAAAATTAATGAAATGCTTGACAAAAATTTTCAGAATTTTTAAATGTTTTTTACTATTTTAAATAATTCGTAAAAGATAAATCAAATAAAATGAAATGAAAATTGAATTAAAGAGAAAGTATGCAAATCCAATGGCTGGCATTTAAATGAAAATGGAGGGAATTGACTGGCGCCAGATCCTGTGGCCCAGATTCAAACTGGCTGGATTAAATTAAACTTAATTAATTAATTTAATTAATTAGGATTAGGGTTTTAATGAGAGATCTGAGCCACACAAACGCGCGGGAGTCAACGCAAGTCAACTGAATCCATGGTCCACATTCAAACTGAACCCTAAACGTAATTAATGAATTAATGACTTTCAGGTGGCCGAAAATGACCTCCGGTCATCTTCTCCGGCCACACCCCTCCCTGAAAATTGCTATCTTCTTCCCTAAGCGTCTAACACTCAATTTTTCTGCCCAGAAATGATCCCCATACATCATACATTAAGAATCAACAAACAAACAACATTTAAAACACATCAAAAGTGAGAATCGAATCAAAACAGTTCTAGGTCAAAAAATTTCAGAACACGAATACATACTCATTTCTCAACCATTTTCAAAACAAAACACATCAACATGATCAGTGAAGCATAAAGAATCATTTAGTAACTTAAAAACAAGTTTCTGGAAAAAATGTTCTTGAGCTCACCTGAACTGGAGCTTTGATCTTTGGAACTTTCTGGCTGCTTCTTTGATCCAAAACGCCTATAATGAACCTCCTGAGAAGCTTGCAATGCTTGGTTGGAGTTTAATGTGGCTGGTTTAAGAGTTTGATGAAGTTCTGTTCAAGGGAAGTGAAAAATCGTGTTTTTGATGTGGGCCTTTCAGAGCAAATTGATGGTTGGGAAATGATCAGAGGGCTAGGGTGAGTTGTTCTGTGGGATTTGTTTTGAAGTTTGAAGCTTGTATGGAGAGATTCGAATGAAAATGCATAAGAGGTGAGTTTTGAGGATGCTGACTTGTGGGAGAGATTAGGCTGTGTTGTGTTATGTGTTGAGTCCCATTTGGTACATGTATCAAGTTTGGATAGGTCAGAGAGTTGTTGTTGGCCTAACTTGATTGGTATGGGTCATTTTGCCAAAAGTCAACTTTTGTGTAAGAAGAGGTATGGGCTGGTTCAGTCAAGGTACAAGGGCATGGCTTGGCTCAGCTGTGATCATGGAGAACCATGGAAATGGATTTGAGGCAATGCAGCAAGTGGATTAGGGTTTATGTGAGTTTTTGCAATTTCACAAAGTTTTGGCCCTTTTGAAGTTTCTTAAAGATCAAGGCATGAAAGTGAACAATTCTTTGGTGCATTCTGATTTTTAGGTCATGGTTTATGTTTGTGTAATGCATAGAAGTCCATTTGAAGTCACAAATTGGTTTGGCAAGGGTTCTTGCAAATTTTCCCCCTTTGGTGCAAATGTGAAATTATGTGATTTTTGCCAACTTTGACAAGCCATAACTTTTGATCCAAAATGAATTAGAATGAGTTCTTGTACTTTTTGAAAATGGGAGGATCCATTCTACAACTTTCATGACCAAAGTTTTCTCATTTGAAGCATTTTTGAATCAAAAAGAGGAGGTTGAAAAACTTTCCCAAAATGGCAAGTTTTCATTACAAGTCACTTTCCCAAAAAGGCAACTTTGCAAATGACTTGAAATTCCTCAATTTTGTGAACTTCTAACATCTTCTATGATCAAGTAAAGATCATACACATTCAAAATGATGGAGAAATCCCTTTGGTTGGGTCATTGGGGGCCTCAGATGCCCTGATTTTACACTGACTTGCTCAAGAAGTCAACTCTTGATCAGATGCCTTTCCCATGGAATTTCTTCATGAAAATTGATATGAATGATCCTCATAACATATAGAGACCAATGGAAACAAGAATGAAAAAAAAGGATTTATGGCCTCTGAAACCAAAACCCTAATTTCAGGTCATCTGTGCAATTAAACCTGGCTCTGCTTCCATGCCTTTCTCAGTTCTTGTGATTCTTTGACTTTCTTGACCTTTGAGGGATATAAGATGATGATAGAACATACATGGACCCTCTTGGAATGATTGAAGACCTTTGAAGTGGCTCTTGTGGCTCTTGGATTGCTCAGATCACAAACCCTAGGTGCAGATGACTTTGAAACAATGCAGTGAATCAAAAGTGTAGTATGAGATGCTATGATTGAATTTATGCACATGCAAAGATCACAAGCCATGGTGTGAATAGGTGAGGGAAAATTTGGGGTGTTTACAGCTGCCCCTATTCAAACGTGAGTTAGCTGTGCAGGATGTAAGCAACGGCTTAACAGGCAAACAAGATAACTTGTGGTTGAATACCAAAGACAGTCCAAAATTTGCACTCACAGAATGAAGAAGAAAAGGGATATAGATTGTAAAAGGAAATAAAGTATGATTATGAAGTGCGAGCGACGGAGGACGACCGTCGAGCAGAGGACGACTGCTGGGGATAAAGCAATGACGGGGACGGCCGACATGCTGGGGAAAATGCGGGAAATAAAGCAATGACGGGGACGGCCGAAAAGCTGGGGATATAAAAGATTATGATGGGGACGACCATCAAGTAGAGTTATACGACTCTCTGGGGATTAAAAATAAATGATGGGGACGGCCATCGGGTTGAGGAAATGAATGAAACAGATGATGAGGTACGGTCATCAAAGGTGAAGGATGATCACCTAGCAGGGGACAGCTGCTCTGTTGGGGATAAGATGAGGGACGGTCATCTAAGGTGAAGGACGATCACCTGGAAAGGTATGGTTGCCAAAAGTATCACGACATAGGACGAATGTCGGATGAAAAGGTCGACAATGGGGACGGCCATCGGATAAACATGATGAAGGACGATCATCAAGAGGTGAAGGACGATCACCTAGCAGGGTACGGCTGCTCTCAGGGTCTATCATGACATAGGACGAATGTCAGATAACAAGATCAACGACGGGGACGGCCATCGGATAAAATGATGAAGGACGATCATCAAGAGGTGAAGGACGATCACCCAGCAGGGGACGGCTGCTAAAAAATCACGACATAGGACGAATGTCGGATAAGAAGGGGTTCTAATGAATAGAGACTCCTCTAGGAGTGATGAAGGACGATCATCAAAAAGGTGAAGGACGATCACCTGGCAGGGTACGGCTATCGAAAGGTATCATGACATAGGACGAATGTCAGATAGAAAGAAAATAGTTTAACAAGATTTGTCGGGGATTCTTCTGGGGAAGGGTAGACACAGACGAGTGTCTAAATTCAAAAGATGAAGGTATAAGTGTTTGACACTGTGTATAGATTAAAGATGCGGACGAGAATCCTTAAGACTATGATACAGACGGGTATCAGGTAGAAACAAACGCTTGACGCATGTTCAGAGATGATGATACGGACGAGTACCAACTGGTTAACAAAGAACACGGACGAGTGCCGGATCTGAGGGGATATAAGTGGCGTATACAAGATACGGACGAGTATCTGTATAAGTGAAAAAAAGTGATAAGTGAGACACGGACGAGTGTTTAACTTGTTGGGGAGAGTGCGACACGGACGAGTGTCGGAAAACGTGTACTATAAACAAGTATTTGATTCATAAAGTGTTTAGGCAACTATGCTGGGGAAGGTGACACGGACGAGTGTCAAGGAATTGTGTGTATATATATGTATCTATACAGTGAGTGCAAAGGGGATGCTTTGGCTTTCTTCCGGGGATATGACATAGACGAGTGTCAAGAAGTATCTGTTTGCCCAAGCAATTTTACTAGGGAATGATGACATGGACAAGTGCCAAAAGGCGCATGTATCTGTATCGGTGAGTGTGCAAGTAAATGCTTTGGCTCTCTGGTGGGGAATTTAGGAAATATTCTGTATATTGTTGATGGATTGTCAGTATTTACAAGTGTTCGATTTACACATGGCTTATGATTATGCAATATGTTTGATTTTTGCCGTAATGCTCCGTATTAGACGGAATGCTACACTCTAGGGGAAATATGATGCGAATGCTATGATTATGCAAAAGATACCAATTCGGGATTCGGATCCCGTGGCTGTGAGATTTCTGGCTGATCTGCTTGAAGTGGATATCCCAGCTGGGGTTGAGATCATTGGTAGATCTGACATATATGACTCTGCATGGGGAAATAGATCAATGATAGACCTATCTCAGTAATGAGGGACCCAGCTGGGGTTTGTAGAAGCTTTCGTCACTCTGTTGTGAGATCTTCAGGCGTTGCTCTTCTGGATAGAGGCTGAAACTCTGTGGGATGATGGTTCCCTGTCTAGCACTTGGATGGGGAAGAAAAAAGATCACTGGAAGATCTTCCTAGAGATTTCTGTGGGGATCCTGCTGAGGATGATACTTGACAACTCAGCTGGGGACATGAACACCTTCTGGTGCTGCTCTTTGAAGGAAATGTTGGAGAAGTGATGCCTGGCAACTCTGATGGTGAGAAAGCATCTCTGGTGCTGTTTGGAAGGTGTGTTGAGGAACCAATGACTTGGCAGTCTACTGGGGAGAAGCTTTCATGCCCCATGTTGCGCTTTGAAAAACCTGCAATCCTATAAAGACAAAGAAACGCACAAGTACTCTGAGGTATCCCTTACTGGATTCCATCATAGGAGTTTAGACACTCTCGGGAGTAAGTATATTTCCTGCAAGTAGTTTTAGAAAGGAAACATCTGTATTTATGCAATCAATATCTTAAGGACATCGGACATTTTTGCAAACGAAAATAAAATGTACGAGACGAAACATGACTGAAAATCTGATTTTATTAATTTGAGTGCCCTGAATTGGCAAATACAGTCAAAGAAACGGATCCCCTGAAATGAGGAAATCGTTACAAATTGAGAAACAAAAAGATGCTGGCAATGTTGATGACGCTTCAAGGAGCTTCCCTTTTTGCTATGACTCGTATGACATTGACGTTCTTCTCGTCTTGCTTTCTGAAGAAAGCTGATTCTGACCGACGCTCAAACCTTTCGAAGCTTACCATGTTGTAGGTGATACAGATGAATTCAAAATGCAGTTGTTCGCTTATTCCCTTATTTTGCGTGGATCGCCCTTTCAGGTTTTCAACCCACCGGGATACCCATTTTTGCCTGAGTTGTCCAATGCGGCTTTTCAACTCAGCGGGTGTACATTTTTTTTATTTATTTTCCCTTATTATTGCCCGAGTCTTTCATTCTGTTTTTGACTCGCCGGGATGCCCTATTTTTGCCTGGACTTACTGTCATACCCCAAATTTGTCCTACCCGCACCATTTATTTTACTGTTTCATTTTTTTAGAAATTCCAAAATGCGTACCAGTTTATTTTCTGTCTGATACTATAAAAATCCAAAAAATATGTTCCATTTCCCTTTATTCGAAAATTGCATTCTCTCCTTATTTCTCTCCTAATTATCTTATTGCTCGATGATCACTTCTTTTTTAGTTGTTTCTATCGTATTCTTTTATCATAAAAATTCCAAAAAAATTCAAATTCTCTCCTATCTTTTATTCCACTTTTATTCTGTTCTAAAAAGTCTATTTTTTGCTACTTTATTTCATTCTTATACTATTTTACAAAAATATTGGTACTATTATTCTTACTATTATTGTTTTATTGTCATTATTTTAGCATTTTTGTTATTCTCTTACTCTTATTATTTTCTATTTTATTATTTTATTATTACTATTGTTATTATTATCATTTCAAAAATATTCTTGCATTTTTATAAATCATCAATTCATAAGTTCACCTTTTCTCTACAAAATTTTACTACTTTTATTTTATGGCTTTGTTATTATAATTAATATCATTATTTCTTTTATTATTATTATTATTAGTATTATTATTATTATTATTATTAGTATTTTCTTTTCTATTTTTATTACCACTTTTTTATTTTCATTATTAATTTCTTTTTTTCATTATTCTTAATTATCTTGTTTTGTTAATATTAATCCCATTTTATTATCATCAACATTTCTCCCATATTATTATAATTTTCATTATTATTATTATTATTATTATCATTTTTGATTATTATTATTATTATTATTATTTATTATTTATTTTTATTATTATTACTTTTTCCATTTATTTTTATTAGTTATCAGTATTCTTATAGTTGTTGCTTTTTATTCTATTAGCTCACAAAACTTGCCAAAAATTAGAAAGGGATCAGTTAGCCGTATAGGACCCCACCATGTGCTACAAGATTCTCACATATTTCCCTCATTCACAGCAACACGCACAAACTTTTTTTCCTTTCCACTCACAACAACCAACAACACTACCATAACAACCTCATCAACAAATGATTCTAGACAGCTCATCAAATCCATAATTTTTTCTGTCCAAATCTACCTTTTCTACCCTCATCAAAATTCTCTATATAAATTGTTTTCATTCTTCTAAAAAGCTGGGGGGAATAATCTCAAACCTTTCTGTCTAAATCCAAATTTTTTAATTCATTCCTTCTTTCCCCATTTGATATTTTGGAAACCATCACCAGTTTCAACACTTTTTATTTTTATTTACCAAAACACAATACCGCCCTCATTTTTCCTCAATCCAACATCACTCCATTGTAAATCTTCCACAAACCGTGAACCAACCTTTCACCACCTCAACCGTCAATCTCAAATAATCATCAGCCTCAAACCATTTTTTTTATCACCTTCAAATCTCCTGCACAAACCAAAAAAACAGAAACCACAAAAACACACCAACCCATCACAAATATCACAAAAAATTAGAACCAGAAAGAGAAGAAAAATTGAAAAACTCAGACACCTTCACCAACCAACACCGAGCAACAACAAAAAAAACAGAGCAAAAATGTAGAGCCACACGGATTGAGAACACCTCCATAACTATTTTCAAAATCTCACCGAACCAAATCCGAATCATTAAACCCAGAACCATTTTCTAATCCAAACACAAGCCAAACCAACCTTCTGGGACCAATCCGCCAACCACTTCCTTTACAAACTGAACCAAAACTGAACCACAAAAGCAAACGGATCTAAAAATCACTCACTGAAACTACAGAAGCGGAAATCGAACAGTTTGAGACCAAAACCAAACAAGCACAAAACAATAAATCATCATAAATCTTCTTCTTCGAACCTTCATCATCACCTTTCTGCAACAACCCGCGGACCACTCACCACCGCGTCGAAACTCAAAGCTGTCGAATCAAAAAGCCAAACCATAACAAATCGAAGTAAAACCTTCACCGAATCCATCCACCCTCCCGCAAAACTTAAAACCGCAAGCCACAACCACCGTGAAACCGGTCGGGAACCGCCGTTGAACGCACAACCACCGTCAACTGCACATGAGGGTGAATCCGCGAGTGAGTTCGCGAAAGAGCGGAAGTCAAAATCGCTGAAGGGTGTGAGGGTGGCCGTGAACGAATCCAAGTGAACTAGTATCAAACCATTGCGGGTGATTTTGAAAACGCGAACAAGAGAGACGCAAAGAGAAGCGAGAGGAGACCGGCCACCGCAAGCAGCCGCTGTCATCAAATCACCACCGCCGCCGAGCAAGTGAGAGGGTAGGTTTTCTTGGATTTTGCTGTTCTGAAGTTCGATTGATACCCTTTTGTGTTATTGTGTTCTTTTTATTTTTATTTTTTATGAATATATTGACCCCCTCTCTACCTGTTTCTTTTAAAACATGTTCTTTTTAATTTTAGATTATAATGTTTTCTTTTATTTATTCATTTATTTATTTATTTATTTTTAAATTCCCAAATTCTGTTGGGCTTATCCTACTAGATCTCTATACACCACTTTCAAGTCCAACAACACACCCCCACTGTTTATTCTTTTATTTCAATTTTGTTAGAACTTCCTTTGTTTTCTATGGTAAAAGTCTACTAGAATTTTCCTTTGTTTATTAGTTTTTTTTAATCCATTATTTGCTAACCATTTTGTCATTTTTTACTTCATTTCGATTTCTTTTGGGCCAATGATATCATAAAAGGCCAATTTTTCGCCCGATTTTAATCGGTGATTTTTGGTCAATATGAGGCCCTCCTTGTAATTAATTTTTCATTATTTTACTATTTCAATAAACAAACATTAATTTAATTTATTCTTAATATTATTTAATTCATTTTTCTATTTTAATTTAATTCTCGCAATTTAATTCAATTTATTCATTTAATTCGCATTTTAAATTACGATTCGACTCCTCATAGAACGATTTCATTAAATCGGCTCTAAGGCAGTAAACGAACCAAATTTCGCCGCGTCCCGAAAAAGGTCCAATGTCTTCTAATAGTTGCGCTCGAAAAAGGTCCAACGCCTTCGAATAGTTGTGTCCCGATTAAACAGGCCGAACGCCTTCGAATAGTTCAAACACACTGCACACACGCTTCCTCTTGGGCAAACTACAACGAGACCTCTTTATTTCTCGCAATCCCCTGTATTTATTTTGTATCCCTCTCCCATTAATTTGTACGCACTTTATTTTCCGTATTTTATTTAATTCTGAATCCTTGGTCCAACGCCAAGCGATTGCACTTGCACACTCGCACCTTTTTATTTCATTTCGTATATTAGGATCCACTCTTTGCGAGCCGAGCGCTTCGTACCTCGCTAACAAACCACAAAAATACACTCCATTTGCATTTACCTTTAAACCTCAAAAAACCAAAACGTTTCGATTAGATCCAAGCCCTTGATCCAACGTCAAGCGGTCCTAGGAAATAAAACACTTTAATAAATACGAGAAGATCTGTACGCCACGAGCCTTAAGCGATAGAAAGGAGGATAACGAGCTCTCGTTACTCGCTCCGATTATTTCGATGCAGGATACTCGTCTTGTTGGGCGAGATAAACTATCCATAGTCTTTAGTGCAATTCGACTCCTAAACCCTTTCATCGAAGAAAGGTAATAAAATCAAACAACCATTACCCTTAGTAGGCCGAACTACGAGGCTCTGACTTTCCCATTGCACGCGGGAGTACGTAGGCACGAGGATCTCCATCCTTGCCGAGCACCTAGGTTCAATCTAACTTATAATTCAACTCATTTCCCTCTAGCAAGCAACTCGTTTAAGCATAGACATCCTTTCGCGCGCGTTAACTTAGATGTTTCCCATCGAGTACGATGGATGTAGGGGGTGCTAATACCTTCCCCCTGCATAACCGACTCCCGAACCCAGCCAATGGTTCCGTTGACCTTTGTCCTCATCCTTCTCTTCCCGGGTTGTATCTATATCTTCCCTTTCCCTCTTCGGGAATAAATAGAATTAGGTGGCGACTCTTCAGTCAGTCCGGCGCGTGACTCCGTCCTTTCGGATCGCGTGAGGTCGTATTTTTCGGGGTATGACACTTACATTCTGTTTATTTTTGTCAAGCGGGTCATTTTTATGCGAAGTATTTTTTAACTGCATCTGAATTCACAGGGGACAGGAAATCTTCGCCATCCATAGTGCTGAGCATCAGTGCTCCACCAGAGAAAACTTTCTTTACTATGAACGGACCATTGTAATTCGGAGTCCACTTGCCCATGTGGTCTGTATGAGGAGGGAGGAGTCTTTTCAGCACAAGATCTCCTACTTGGTACTCTCGGAGTCTGACTTTCTGATCGAAGGCTTTCTTCATTCTTTTCTGATACAGCTGCCCATGACAGATTGCAACCAATCACCTCTCTTCAATCAGATTCAGTTGTTCGTATCGGGATCGGACCCATTCTGCTTCATTCAACTTAACATCCATCAGTACCCGTAGGGAGGGTAATTCAACTTCAACAGGTAGGACTGCCTCCATACCATAAACAAGCTGATACGGTGTTGCCCCAGTGGATGTTCTGATTGACGTTCGATACCCATGCAAATCAAATGGTAGCATTTCATGCCAATCTTTATATGTGGCCACCATCTTCTGTACAATCTTCTTGATATTCTTGTTAGCTGCCTCTACAGCGCCATTCATCTTTGGCCTGTAAGGAGAAGAATTGTGGTGTTGGATCTTGAAGTCCCGGCATAGTTCTGCCATCATTTTGTTGTTCAAGTTGGAACCATTATCAGTAATGATTCGCTCGGGCACTCCATACCGACAGATGATGTCTCTCTTCAGGAATCTGGCTACCACTTGCCTTGTAACATTTGCATAAGAAGCTGCTTCAACCCACTTGGTAAAATAGTCAATGGCAACCAGGATGAATCTGTGGCCGTTTGAAGCAGTTGGTTCAATCTTGCCAATCATATCAATGCCCTACATGGCAAAGGGCCAGGGTGAAGACATCACATTCAAAGGATTGGGAGGCACATGCACTTTATCCGCATAAATCTGGCATTTATGACATTTTCTGGCATAGGCACAACAGTCTGCATCCATTGTGATCCAGTAATAGCCTGATCTTAGCAACTTTTTATCCATGGCATGCCCTCCTGCATGGGTACCAAAGGATCCTTCGTGCACCTCGTGCATTAACAAGTCTGCATCTGCCCTATCCACGCATCTGAGGAGTACCATATCAAAGTTTCTCTTGTACAGAGAACCATCAGTGTTCAGGAAGAAACTACCAGCTAGCCTTCTTAATGTCTTCTTGTCATTGGAAGATGCCCCAGGTGGGTATGTTTGATCTTTCAAGAAGCATTTAATGTCGTGGAACCAAGGCTTATCGTCTTTAACAACATCTGCTGAGAATACATATGCTGGTCTGTCAAGTCTGGATACTGATATCCGAGGCACAAAGTTGCCAGCTTGAACTTTGATCATGGATGAAATGGTAGCCAGAGCATCTGTAAACTGATTTTCGTCTCGAGGGATATACTCAAGCTTGACCGTTGTGAAGAAAGTCAATAACCTCCTTGTATAATCCCGGTAAGGTATCAGATGATCTTGGTGGGTGTACCATTTGTCGTTGGTTTGATTGATTACCAGAGCTGGATCTCCGAATACAGTGAAAGTCTTGATCTTGAGGTCAATGGCTTCCTCAAGACCCATAATGCAAGCTTCGTATTCAGCTTCGTTGTTAGTGCAGTTAAAGGTGAGTTTTGCCGAGAAAGGCATGTGAACTCCCTTAGGTGTAATGAGTACTGCACCAACACCACGACCGTTCATATTAACAGCCCCGTCAAACATCATAGTCCATTCATCTTCTGGGTCAGGCCCTTCAGTGTGAACAGGCTCTTCATGATCTTTCGCTTTTATGAACATGATGTCTTCATCAGGGAAGTCAAATCTCATAGGCTGGTAATCATCAATGGGTTGCTCAACAAGATAATCAGACAATACACTGCCCTTGATGGCTTTTTGAGATGTGTACTGAATGTCATATTCTGTGAGGATCATTTGCCATCTTGCAACCCGTCCGGTAAGTGCTGGCTTCTCAAAAATGTACTTAACTGGATCCATCTTTGAGATCAATAAAGTAGTGTGGGTCAACATATACTGTCTCAGTCGGTGAGCAGCCCACGCTAAAGCACAACAAGTTTTCTCGAGCAGTGAATAACGTTGTTCACAGTTGATAAACTTTTTGCTTAGGTAGTAAATTGCATACTCTTTTCGACCAGACTCGTCATGCTGGCCCATCACACATCCCATTGACTCTTCTAATACTGTTAGGTACATGATTAGAGGTCTTCCTTCAACTGGAGGCATAAGGATCGGAGGCTCTTGTAAGTATTCCTTGATTTTGTCAAAAGCCCTCTGGCAGTCTTCATTCCACCTGACCGTTTGTTCTTTTCTTAACAGCTTGAACAAAGGCTCACAGGTTGCTGTAAGGTGAGATATGAACCGTGAAATGTAGTTCAATCTACCTAGAAAGCCCCGAACTTCTTTTTCTGTCTTCGGTGCAGGCATTTCTTGAATGGCTTTGACTTTATCAGGGTCAACTTCAATCCCTTTCTCACTTACAATAAATCCCAGCAGCTTACCAGATCGCACCCCGAATATGCACTTGTTGGGGTTTAATTTCAGTTGATACTTCCTCAGACGCTTGAATAACTTCAGCAGATTCACCAGGTGGTCTTCTTCTGTGAGGGACTTGGCAATCATGTCATCCACATAACATTCACTTTCTTTATGGATCATGTCGTGGAATAATGTTACCATAGCCCGTTGATAAGTGGCACCAGCATTCTTCAGTCCGAATGGCATCACCTTATAACAGAATGTGCCCTAGGGTGTGATGAAAGTTGTCTTCTCCATGTCTTCAGGTGACATCTTGATCTGATTATATCCTGAAAATCCATTCATGAAGGAGAATACCGAGAACTGAGCCGTATTATCAACCAATACATCAATGTGAGGTAAAGGGAAGTCATCTTTCGGGCTGGCTCTGTTCAGATCCCGGTAATCCACACACATCCTCACCTTGCCATCTTTCTGAGGCACAGGTACAATATTAGCAACCCACGACGGATAGCTAGTCACAACAAGGAAACCGGCATCCCACTGCTTTTGTACCTCTTCTTTAATCTTCATTGCCATATTTGGGCGAGTTCGGCGTAGCTTCTGTTTTACTGGTGGGCAATCTTCCTTTAAAGGCAGGTTGTGCATGACAATATCGGTGTCCAACCCTGGCATATCCTGATAAGACCAAGCAAAGACATCCACATACTCCCGAAGCATATCAATCAGTTGCTCTTTTACTGAATCTTGTAGGCAGGCCCCGATCTTAACTTCTTTCACGTCTTCTTCCGTACCAAGATTAACCGTTTCAATCTCCTCTTGATGAGGAGTGATAATCTTCTCCTCTTGCCTTAACAACCTGGCTAGCTCTTCAGGTAGCTCATAATCTTCTTCAACCCCTTCATCATCTTGATTGATTGGATTGTCAAAGTCATACGAAGCCATAGCAGTGTTGTTGTCGGTGCAATCTGGAGGGCACTTTCTGCAAGGGTTTAGATTGGTTGATTTTAGTGATTGATTTTATCTTATTTAGAAAAAAAGTGAAATGAAGTTATCATTTTGAAAACATTGCCATTTTATTTTTTTTACAAAAAGAAAAATGAAAAACAGTGAGCGGAAAAGGAAAAGACTCATTTGCAAAAGATGTCCGATATTCATTGATTAATCCATTCGCACAAAATTACAAGATGGCCCGATTACAAAATGAGTCTTGGCATCTTGGGAAAGATGCAAGACTTGATGCATGCTTTAAAATACAGGAAATAATAATTACTCTGCAGGAGTAACCCTTATAATTTCCTGGGAAGACCAGTTAAGGACTTGGCTCCCCGGGATCCTTGGACGTATCCAGCTCTCCAGGTTGCGGTCGTTTTCCTCCTCGTCTTCCAAGTTGTTCACAGCATCCGGGGTGAGCATTCCCCCGCTGACAAAATTGGGCTTCTTTGCAACCTCCGATTGATCTTGTTGAGTTGGTATGTAACCCAACCCAAATCTGTCTTCTTTCTTTTCCACGGGCAGCAACTTGCCCCAGCCTTGGGCAGTACCCTCTTCAACAACCTTTCGGGCTTGCTGATATGACGTTATGGAGGTTCCCAGTTCAGCAGATGCTTCATTAATGTTTAGGGCTTCAAACCCCTGGCTCATGGTTTCATGGATTTCTCCATCCATTTCTATGTACTTGTACGTAGCCAGATGGCTAACAAAGATGGCTAACAAAGATGTCTTCTTCCCCACAGATGGTGATGATCTGGCCTTCCCACTCGAATTTCAGCTTCTGGTGAAGGGTAGACGTAACAGCGCCATCGGCGTGGATCCAGGGTCTATCCAACAAACAGTTGTAGGCTGGCTGAATGTCCATCACATAGAAGGTAGTTTTGAAGGTCTTCGGGCCAATCATTACAGGCAGATCAATCTCCCCAAGCACTGATCTCTTAGAGCCATCAAATGCTCTCACCACCAAGTTACTTGGACGCAGTGCCAAGCCATCATACTCCAGCTTCACTAAGGCTTTCTTTGGTAGAACATTGAGTGACGACCCAGTGTCCACCAGTACATGTGATAGAACATCACCCTTGCATTCCAAGGTTATATGTAAAGCCTTGTTGTGGTTACGTCCCTCAGTTGTTAAGTCAGCATTGGTGAAGCCCAGTCCATGACTGGTGTTGACATTTGCCACCACAGTTTCTAGCTGATTAACAGTGATCTCCTCTGGCACGTATGCTGCGTGCAGGACTTTCAATAATGCATTCCTGTGAGCTTCAGAACACATCAACAGGGATAATATGGAGATTTTTGAGGGAGTTTGGTGAAGCTGATCCACCACTTTGTAATCACTTCTCTTTATGATTCTCATAAACTCGTCTACATCTTGCTCAAAAGATGTTTTCTGAGTTTCTTTGATAACTGGCTCTTCAAGTATCACACTCTTTCCTTTTGCTTTGGCAGCAGCTTCTGCTTCGGCATTAGGTCTTTGCACTTGTGAGGCAAAAAGGCGTCCGCTCCTGGTGAAGCCTCCGCCTCCCCCAACATTATCAATTTGTGGAGAGGAGGTTGAAGAATCCAAAGTGATTTTCTCCCCGTTGCATTAGAGATCAGAGCCATAATGCCAAGGTATGGCATTATTGCTTTCATATGGAACAGGTCCAGGCACCGTAATAGTAACTGGACTGATTGCTGCAGAGGAGGGTACTGAAATGGTGTGCGGATCGTAGTAAATTGTGACTGGTGACCTGGCAGGAGGTGCCACTGCTTGTTGTTGGAAATTGTTGCTCGGAGGAACATTTGATGGATCAGAGTATATGGTGACTGCTGAGACATTTTCATTAATTTCTGTTGGCATTGTAGAAGATTCTGCTGATAAAAGGGATGCTGATGTTGTAGAAGAAACGGTTGTTGAAATCTGATTTGTCGAAGTGATGGACGGAGTCATTGCTGATGATATTGATGAATCGGTTGGAATGATTGTTGCTGCTGTTGTAGAAGAATCAGGAATTGTTGTCAAAGGGATTGCTGGATTTGTAGGCGCCGTTGTTGAGATTTGAAGGATTCCATCCTTGATAAGACCATTTATGCCGCTTCTCAAATTATCACACCCGTTGACTGCAATGTTGCAATACCCACAACCGAGTTCACACCTGGGGAACACCTGGCACTCTAGAAGCTGAGCTTTAATTTCGACTAGAGGTGTTCGAATTTGTGCAACACTGGTGATCAGAGTAGATGGTTTGTCTTCCTCAATGGCATTAATCCTTGGCCCACCATGGTTAGGCATAGGATTTCTGTTGACATTCGGAGGCGGTGCGAAGTTGAGGGCTTTAGAATCCACCAGATCTTGGACTTTCATTTGCAAGGCCCTGCACTTCTCCGTATTATGGCCTGGTGCATTGGAATGGAAAGCACACCTGGTGTTGACATCATAGTTCTTCGGGAGATTGGAGGGATCTGGTGGTGCCAATGTCCTTAACTCAACCAAGTTAAGTTTCAGGAGTTGTGGCAATAAGGCAGCATAAGGCATAGGGATAGGGTCAATCACCCTGTTTTCCTGCGATGGTCTTTGCTGAAAGGGTCGTTGTTGTTGATTGCTATTGTTGTTGTTATAGGTTCTCTTTGGCGGATACTGAACTTGCTGTTGATAGTGTGGTTGTTGTGGTTGTTGATATGCTGATTGCTGAGGAATCGGAGTTGGAATAGTGACAACTGCTATTGATCTGTGGACATACTGAGGTCTGCCCCTGCTGGCATGAATGGCATTTGTTTCACCGTTCCTTTGAGGTCCCACAAAAGGCTTCCTGGGATTACTGGATGAACTTGCACCATTATCAGAAATTTTACCCATTTTTAATAGACTCTCAATTCTTTCACCGGCTATAACTACGTCAGCAAAACTGGTGGAAGAAAAGGCAGCCAACCTATCAATATATGTTCCTTGCAAAGTATTCATGAACATGTCGGCCATTTCTCTTTCCGACATGGGTGGTTGGACAGCAGCAGCAAGCTGTCTCCACCTCTGGGCATATTCTCTGAAGCTTTCTCTAGAGGATTGAGACATTCCCATCAGAAGGGTCCTGTTAGGAGCCATGTCCAGATTGTATTGGTATTGTCTGATGAAGGCTTCAGCTAGGTCCTTCCAGCATCTGATAGTAGCTATGGTTAGGTGTGAATACCACTCTCTTGAAGCCCCAGTCAGGCTATCTTCAAAGTAGAACATCCACAGTTTTTCATCCATGGTATATGCTTTAAGTCTCCCCAGAAAAGACTGCAGGTGAGTTCGTGGACAGGAGGTTCCATTGTATTTCTCGAAGCACGGAGGTTTGAACTTGTGGGGAATTCTTACCCCATCCACTAACCCCATATCCATTACATCGAAACCCAAAGATTTTTGAGACTCCAAGGACCTCAACTTCTCAGCAATTTCATCAAACCTTCGGTCATAGACTTCATCTCCAGCTCCCATGACAGTAAACTGCTCCTCTTGGGGATCTTCTTGCAATATTCTCCCACCAGTAGTATTTCCTTGCACATTACCCGGGATGTTGACTTCCGGATCTAGATGTGGTCCAGATACAGGTGGATTAACATGAGGCTGTCCTCTCTCATTGTTACTTGTCCCTCCAGTCCCAGGATGAGGTTCCTCGGGGGTTTGTCTTTCTACCAATGCCCTTAACCTCTCTTGGCTCTGAGCCAAGCCAGTCATCACTGTCATGAATTGGGCCATTTGGTTTCTCATCTCCACTCTTTCATTAGCCATCTGGGTCCTGACCTCAGTCAGGTCTTGCTGTACTTGCTCCATTATAATACCCGGAAGGTTGTTGCGAGTAGGATACCGGTGTGCACGGTTGACAGGGAACACTCTTCTGCGAGCAATATTTCCTGAACCATAACAGAGTTAGAAACAAACAAAATAATAACAAAACCTACAAAACAAAACAAAAGTTAGTATGCAATGCAGTATTCTTATTTGTTTTCCAAGGTAACCGGCTTGGTTCTTGGTTTTGACCTTTCCAGACCTCGAGGAAGATGCTCTGATGTTGTTGAGAAAAAGAAAACCCAAATGGAAACAAACTGAAATATATTACAAAAGATGAATAATACATAGTCTGTTTCTTACAACACATGCCCCTGAAGGGTCAAAATACAACACAAAAGAAAAGTACATCAAAATGAAAACAACAACAATCAAAAGGTCAGACATCTAGTCCAAACTCATCCTCCTTAACCTCCTTCAGAAGTGCCTCAGCCACTGGACCAGCTGGGTGCTCTATAATAGTCCTGATGAGAAGGTTTCTGGTGGCAATGGCAGTGGTCAGCTTCTTGTTCCTATCCTGGTCCTTTGACCTCTTCAAACCAGCCCTAAGCTTCAACTCTGAAATCTCCTTCTGGGCTGCCAGCAAAGCTTCCTGCTGCTTCTTTTCATTGGCCTCTAACTGCTCAATCTTGGCTTGAGTTCTCTGGTCTTCTTGAGTACGGGCTTCAGTGATCTTTACCCACCTAGCCTGACTCTCTTGCAGATAGAGCTCAGTCCTAGCCTTCTGAAGCTTGGCCTCTTTACAGGCATTTTTCAATATTTGCTCCCCAGCCCTTGCTTTTCTGATGTAGTCCTCTGTTTTCCCAATCTTGGCCAGATGCTCCACCCTAAGCTTTTCCAACCTCTCAATGTCCAGACGACCATCACTCCTTTCCCAAAGGGTTTTCTTCAAATCTTGAGACAAATTCTCATTCCTCTCCTCCAGCTTCTCAAATTCTTCCAGGATGACAGTGGCTGCAGGTTGAGCTGTGGATGGTCCAGGTATATCCTCAATGGTGAAGGGCATCCCAGTAATCTGAGCTCTAGCATGAGACCAGTCATAGTATTGAGCTGAAGCAACATTATTACACCTCCCTAGAATAGCCATCCCTTTTGTCTGGATGTTGTCCCAAGCCCAGGATGCTTGTCTGACAACAGCTAGATTAGGCTTTATCTCACAATACAGGGTCTCAGCTAGATCTTGCATTCTAGGAGGGTGAACCAAAGCATAGCCTAGTTGTCTTTTAAACAGCAAAGGATTGTAGTTGATGAACCCTTTACTCCTATTAGAGGTACATTTGGGTACTGCCCACAGCTAGTGATTATGTCCTTGCCCTTGGTGCTTTGGGTGCACCATCTGATGTCATCTGAAGTCAAAGCAATGAGCCTCTTGGCCCAATTCTTCTGTTGGTGGGGATTCAGGAATGTATCTGACTTAGGCAAGTGTTTGAGCATCCAGGTGTGAAACAGAGGAGCACAACATCTTACCGACTTTCCTCTTTGTTTCTCATTCCTCTGATGAATGGAGTAATTGAAATCTCCCAGCAATGTGGGTACTTGGTTCCTCAGAAGGAAAAGATGAATGGTATTCTTGCTGATAAACTTGGGCTCATCTGCAAATAGTATAACCCCATATATACTGAGGGCTAATAATGCACATACTGCCCTCCATTCTCCCAAGGAGGCCTTCAGGATGGCCTGAGAAATCAAGAAGTCTAAGTGCAAACCAGGGATCCCAGCCTTTGTTGTCATATCCTGCTCAATCAAAGTAGGCTCCAAGTACAGTGCTTTTGCCACTTCTCCATTACTGGGAGAAGTCATCTCTGGGTTGAAGGGGACTCCACCCCTGACAGGTACTCCAATCAATGATGAAAACTCCTCCAGCAGAGGTCCTAGCTGAAAGTGTGGGAAAGTGAAACATCTCAAAGGAGGGTCATAAAACTGTAGGCAGGTGTGGATCATACTCCTCTGAGAAGGGTCCAGGTCCATAACCATATCTAGGATGCATCCATAATGCTCTCTGAATAATGGGATGTGGTCAGGGGTGATAAGTGACTGGACCTGCCTGATACCAGTAAACACAGGCTCAAAGAAATGGTATGAAATGTTGCTCTTCCTGGGTGTAGCCATGAATGCTGATGAAGAGCTGAAGACAAGTGCTGATGAGGATCAAGACTGATACTGGAGATGAGCCACTAATAGGCTAGTGCTGGTGATGAAGGCAGCTGAAGCAGATACCTGATGAAGATAGCTGAAGCAGATAACTGATGAAACAGAGGTCTATGCAGATGAAGGGGTCAAAACCAAGCCAGATATAATGTGGATACCCTGAAAAACAAATAAACAAATGTTACATGATGCAAATGATAAGTATGCAAATGATATGCAAGGGTTTATGATCAAGCTGGATCTGGTTTATTTGTGTTGATATATAAGGTCCATTTATGTTCAAGAAGTCCAGATGGAGGTTCAAAGATCCAGTAACCAAGGCGGGGGACTCAAATAAAGAGTCACATAGCCATGGTTAAATCGCAAGAACTGTCCAAAGTGAGGTACTCTTAAACCAAATAGTAAGAGGGTATGATGTGCCCAATGGTACCTGCAACCTGTAAACAGCCCAACCCCCTCACAGGTAGTGTTCTAGAACAAGGATCCTCAGACTTGGATCAGTTATGAGAAGTGTAAACACTTCTAACCCGGAGGTACAATGTTTACAATAACCATAAAAGATCCTCCTCATATTCACCTCAGTTTCTGAAGGTCATAATAAAGGTCATCCAGACTTAGCAGGCTTCCCAGATAGCTCTAACACTACAGGAAATCTGTAGCACAGAGTTCTCAAGAAGAAACCCACATCTGAACCGTGTTTCGTATTCCCGCACTAGACCGAAATGGAATGGGAAAGAACATGAACCACTTTATCCTAGGTGTCACTCAAGTCCCAGGTATAGGACCTTAAACTCTCAATGGAACCCCACCCACCAAGACAGAAGAACAGATCCAGCAATGATAATGACAGTATGAAATATGAAAAACTGTAAAGGAAAGCAATAAATAAAGTTGTACATAAAGCAATAAATAAAGCAAATATATAAACACAAATAGCACATAACACCCCAGTAAACACAACTCAAACAAGCGCTAGGAGAAACCCACAAAAAGAACCAGAAGCCCTGGTTACAGTATAAGTCTCCCCAGCAGAGTCGCCAAGTTGTCGCTCCCACCAAATGATACGGGGCCAAGAGGGGTACAGACGCGAACGGTCGGCGAAAGAGAAGAGGACACACAGGGGTGAACTCAGAAGACAAGAGTCACCAGCTAGGCATTTTTATCCCGGGGGAAAGGTAATGCTGCATAAACCTGAGAAAAGATGGATAAGACGGTTGCGAACCAGAGAGACTGAGAAAGGGGGTTGGTTACAACCTGGGAAGGTATTAGCACCCAGATTGTCCGCCGTACTCGACGGGATCCACGCTTGAAAGATTTGTGTTTTAAAGGGGTAGTGTTAGTGCAATCTGTGTATCAAAGCTGGAAAGAATGCAAGTGTCAGTGTAAAAGAAAAGTGAAGTGTATAAGAGAAGTGTCAGTGTAAGAACAAGAGTATAAAGCTCAAGACTATGAGGCTTAAAGAATGAATCTGGAAGGGGGGGAATATACAGAGACTTTTGTTCGATAACTGTTAAGTTATGCCTACGTATCCTCTTGTGCAATGAGGAAGTCAGAACACCGTAGTTCGACCCAAAGAGACTGAAAGATAAATTGACTTGTGAACTTCTTACTTGTCTATGCTCAAGTGTATGACCTGTCTGGCTCAGGTGCAAACTGTCTTGCATTAGACGGAAGAAGCAAGTTCTCGTTTGTGAGTGAATATGATGAGAAAAGAATCCCGGAGGAGACGATTATTGTTTGTTTTTGTGTTTTCAATCTTTTATTGATTTTTGGTATTTTTCATAAGAAAATGAGCTTAAGCCTAAACCAAGGGTTAGTAAACTTCATCACATCTTCCCTCTGATTAGGGGTAATGAGAATACCTTAAGTATGAAGTAAACACCTCACACTTAATCACCATGATGTAGGATTAAGATCATTAACCTACTTGCCATTATTTAGATGTTTTTTTGTTGTTTTTGTTTAGTGTTGAATAATGAGTTTAAGCCATAATCAAGGATTTAATGGACTCATTACACCATCCTAATAGAAGGATAATAGATGAGAACATTTAAGCTGAGGAAGATACCTCAACTTAATCCATGATTAGGGATTAACCTCATGATAAAACAAAGCCTTTATTAAAGTGGATTTTAGTTAATGGTAAGGTTAAGAAATGATTTTTATGGTTTGTAAGACAACTTGAGGGGGACTTGTCCATTAACATAGGGTTAGTCCTTCTTAACCAATTAAGGAAGAATTAGAACCCTAATGCAAGGCCCAAGTTACAAGCTTGATGTCTTGATGATTATTAAGTGAATTGATTAAAGGGTTTAAACACATTAAGGGTTTAACACTTAGGATTAAAGTTATACACTCCATCCTAATAGAAGGATGCAGGCATAAACTTAATCACAAAGCCTTAAAACCTTTAGGGTTTAGTCCTTGATTATGGGATGAGAAGAGAAGACTCAAGGATGACACAAAGGTAAAAGCTAAATGGGGGACTAATCAAACCCTTATTATTATCATGCTTGGTTTTTCCTAGGGTATGAGGTTTAAGAGGAGAAATCTTCAAAGAGCCACCAAGGAGGAACAAGATGAAAGGAGAAGGAAAAAAGAGAAACAAGCTAACTTACTTCACTTAAGAAGATAAGTTACTTGAAGAAAGAAAGTAAGAGACGAACATGAATGAGCAAGCTCACTCTAATACACAAGATAACATGCAGCAATGATGCATAAGAGAGATGAAAAGGGATTGTGAGAAGTGAAGGCAAATTTACTTCTCAAAACAACTTACCACCTGAAAAGTTAGCAAAAGAAATGAAATGCAATGCAAATGAGATGAAAAGTCATGATGCAAACCAAAGTCAGAAGCATAAACATGATGTTAATGATGCTAAGGGATGATGCAAACACATGTCAAGAGTTGTGGATGATCATACAAGGATGAGGATGCAAATGAAGCATGCTTTGAACCATGGAAGTTCATGAAAGTTTATGAAATGCAATGGACATATAACATGGCAAATGAAAGATGCAATGATCAAACATGATTCTAATATGTCCTAATGTATTATGAATCATATGGATGCACAAAATGTCATGGTAAGTTCTTAAATGCAAGAAAATGAGAGATGGATGCAAAGGAAGGCACAAATTAGGGTTTATGAACAACACACAAAGCAAAAATTCAAAACCAGAAGCAAATGATGTGATAAAAAATTGAAAATGGGATCAAGGGAACCCTAACCCTACACAAGTTCACTGCCCAAAGGAGGGGACCTAACTCTTAACCTAGTGCAAGTTATGAATTTTCTAAGTCAATTAGGGTTTCAAGGTACCTCACAATGAAAAATGCTAAACAAAATGAAAAATGGAAAATAAATTCAAACCAATTTTATCCTATAGACTACATGCCATGAAGGATGCAATGCAAGAAGAACCATCATCAAACTCTCAATGGTTAGGCAGAATGGATTTTTCCAAGTTTGAACAACAATATTGCCTTTAAATGAATTTAATTCCAATGAAAAAGGTCAAAATAGTTCAAGAACCAAAAAGAAATTTGTTTTGAGTGTTTGATAATGTTTCTAAATGTTTTAGAATGCAATGTGAATTTTTTGGTGATTTTTAAATACCTAAATGCATTTTTAATTAATTAATTTTCATTAACTAATTAAAAATAAACATTTAAATGATTTAAAAATGATTTTTAATGCAAAAAATAAAAATAAAAATATTTTTGGGTTCTGAAAATTAATGAAATGCTTGACAAAAATTTTCAGAATTTTTAAATTTTTTTTACTATTTTAAATAATTCGTAAAAGATAAATCAAATAAAATGAAATGAAAATTGAATTAAAGAGAAAGTATGCAGATCCAATGGCTGGCATTTAAATGAAAATGGAGGGAATTGACTGGCGCCAGATCCTGTGGCCCAGATTCAAACTGGCTGGATTAAATTAAACTTAATTAATTAATTTAATTAATTAGGATTAGGGTTTTAATGAGAGATCTGAGCCACACAAACGCGCGGGAGTCAACGCAAGTCAACTGAATCCATGGTCCACATTCAAACTGAACCCTAAACGTAATTAATGAATTAATGACTTTCAGGTGGCCGGAAATGACCTCCGGTCATCTTCTCCGGCCACACCCCTCCCTGAAAATTGCTATCTTCTTCCCTAAGCGTCTAACACTCAATTTTTCTGCCCAGAAATGATCCCCATACATCATACATTAAGAATCAACAAACAAACAACATTTAAAACACATCAAAAGTGAGAATCGAATCAAAACAGTTCTAGGTCAAAAAATTTCAGAACACGAATACATACTCATTTCTCAACCATTTTCAAAACAAAACACATCAACATGATCAGTGAAGCATAAAGAATCATTTAGTAACTTAAAAACAAGTTTCTGGAAAAAATGTTCTTGAGCTCACCTGAACTGGAGCTTTGATCTTTGGAACTTTCTGGCTGCTTCTTTGATCCAAAACGCCTCTAATGAACCTCATGAGAAGCTTGCAATGCTTGGTTGGAGTTTAATGTGGCTGGTTTAAGAGTTTGATGAAGTTCTGTTCAAGGGAAGTGAAAAATCGTGTTTTTGATTGTGGGCCTTTCAGAGCAAATTGATGGTTGGGAAATGATCAGAGGGCTAGGGTGAGTTGTTCTGTGGGATTTGTTTTGAAGTTTGAAGCTTGTATGGAGAGATTCGAATGAAAATGCATAAGAGGTGAGTTTTGAGGATGCTGACTTGTGGGAGAGATTAGGTTGTGTTGTGTTATGTGTTGAGTCCCATTTGGTACATGTATCAAGTTTGGATAGGTCAGAGAGTTGTTGCTGGCCTAGCTTGATTGGTATGGGTCATTTTGCCAAAAGTCAACTTTTGTGTAAGAAGAGGTATGGGCTGGTTCAGTCAAGGTACAAGGGCATGGCTTGGCTCAGCTGTGATCATGGAGAACCATGGAAATGGATTTGAGGCAATGCAGCAAGTGGATTAGGGTTTATGTGAGTTTTTGTAATTTCACAAAGTTTTGGCCCTTTTGAAGTTTCTTAAAGATCAAGGCATGAAAGTGAACAATTCTTTGGTGCATTCTGATTTTTAGGTCATGGTTTATGTTTGTGTAATGCATAGAAGTCCATTTGAAGTCACAAATTGGTTTGGCAAGGGTTCTTGCAAATTTTCCCCTTTGGTGCAAATGTGAAATTATGTGATTTTTGCCAACTTTGACAAGCCATAACTTTTGATCCAAAATGAATTAGAATGAGTTCTTGTACTTTTTGAAAATGGGAGGATCCATTCTACAACTTTCATGACCAAAGTTTTCTCATTTGAAGCATTTTTGAATCAAAAAAAGGAGGTTGAAAAACTTTCCCAAAATGGCAAGTTTTCATTACAAGTCACTTTCCCAAAAAGGCAACTTTGCAAATGACTTGAAATTCCTCAATTTTGTGAACTTCTAACATCTTCTATGATCAATTAAAGATCATACACATTCAAAATGATGGAGAAATACCTTTGGTTGGGTCATTGGGGGCCTCAGATGCCCTGATTTTACACTGACTTGCTCAAGAAGTCAACTCTTGATCAGATGCCTTTCCCATGATATTTCTTCATGAAAATTGATATGCATGATCCTCATAACATATAGAGACCAATGGAAACAAGAATGACAAAAAAAAAGGAGTTATGGCCTCTGAAACCAAAACCCTAATTTCAGGTCATCTGTGCAATTAAACCTGGCTCTGCTTCCATGCCTTTCTCAGTTCTTGTGATTCTTTGACTTTCTTGACCTTTGAGGGATATAAGATGATGATAGAACATACATGGACCCTCTTGGAATGATTGAAGACCTTTGAAGTGGCTCTTGTGGCTCTTGGATTGCTCAGATCACAAACCCTAGGTGCAGATGACTTTGAAACAATGCAGTGAATCAAAAGTGTAGTATGAGATGCTATGATTGAATTTATGCACATGCAAAGATCACAAGCCATGGTGTGAATAGGTGAGGGCAAATTTGGGGTGTTTACAGAATGCTGCAGGGTGTGTTTATTGAGAGACTGGCGTCTTGTTCAGCAACAAAGTTTAACGACATCGTGATAGTTGGAGAAAGGGTTGAAACTCTGCTGAAAATGGGGAAGATCCAAGATAGTGGTGCAGGTAGCTCAAGTGGAGTTAGAAAAGCATATAATGGACCTCTAAGAAGAAGGGAGGGAGAAACTAATGTTGTGTATGGCCGAGGCCGGGGCCGTGGATACAGGTGATCTTACGAGCAGGTGGCAGCTATCACCATTCCAACAAATTTTGTTCAACAACCACAACAATAGCAGCAATAGCAACAGCCGCAACGCAATAACTATCAGAAAATAGCCTATCAATAGAGACAAGCTCGTCCAGCTAACAGGGTGCTTGAGGAAATCCCTATGACATACACATCATTACTCCAGAGATTGTTAAATTTGAACTTGGTTCAGTTGAGGACATTAGCACCACCACCACCTGGAGAACTTCCAGTGGGGTATGATGCTAATGCAAGATGTGCATTTCATTCAGGAGCTCCTGGACACTCAACATAGAAGTGCAGGGCATTACATCATAAGGTCCAAGATTTGATTGATTCGAAAGCAATTAACTTCGCACCGCCTCCAAATGTCACATCAAACCCCATTCCAAATCATGGAGGGGCCCGGATAAACGTTTTTGATGGTGGCGAGAGGTTGAACTTGATTTTGAACATTGAAGAAGTAAAGACTTCATTTCTAGTGGCAAAGGACAGATTGTTGAGAGGGCATGTATTCCCAGGTTGTGATTTTGACTGCGAGGGTTGTATGAATTCAGTTAACAATTGCGTAGATTTGAAAGCTGGGTTGCAGTGTTTGATTGATGAAGGGTCTCTACAGTTTGACAGGGTTGACAATAGAAGTGATTGTGTGTCTACAATGACAATTTATTTTGATCCCGCTGAAGTTCCTGCCCGGAGAGAGCCGGTGACTATCTATGTTCCAGAGGTGAGTCCAGTAACTATCACTGTTTCGGGACCAGTTCCTTATGTTGATGACAAGGCCATTCCTTAGCACTATGTCTTAGACGTGTACGTAGAAGGTCAGAAAGTAGAAAGTAAATTAGTGACAATTGACCTGACTGTTGTGAATGTCGGAGGAGTTGGTGGGTTTACACGGAGTGGGCGTCTCTTTGCTCCTCAAGCTCTTAGAGGTGATCCTGAAGCTGAAGCTACTGCAAAGGCTAAGGGTAAACAAATAGTGACTGAAGATATGACAACTCCTGCTGCTAGTCAGGGCACTTTTGAAAAGGAAGTTGAGGAATTCATGAGAATAATTAAGAAAAGTGATTATAAGGTGGTTAAACAGCTGAATCAAACGCCGTCCAAGATATCCATTATGTATTTGTTAATGTGTTCCCAAGCTCACCGGGAGGCTTTGTTGAAAGTTTTGCAAATGGCATATGTACCACAAGAGATAACTGTTAACTAGTTAGAAGCTGTAGTAGCCAGTGTGAACGCCAGCCATGGGTTGGGATTCATAGATAGAGATCTCACTTATGAGGGACGTAATCACAATAAGGCCTTACACATCACCATGGAGTGTAAGGGAGTTGTTCTATCATATGTCTTGGTAGATATCGACTCTTCTCTCAATGTGCTCCCTAAGAAGGCCCTCATGAAGCTGAATGTTGATGGCATTTTTTTGCGACCCATTGATTTGATTGTAAAAGCCTTTGAAGGGTCACGGAGGTCTGTGTCTGGGGAGGTGGAGCTACCAGTAAAGATTGGGTCTCAAGTACTTAAGAGAACGTTCTATGTTATGGATATCCAACCCACTTATAGTTGTCTGCTGGGACGTCCTTGGATTCATGTTGCTGGCACAATAACATCCACGTTGCATCAAGAATTAAAGTATGTGGTAGACGGCCAAGTTGTTACTGTATACAGAGAAGAAGATATTTTCGTAATCCATCTGTCGACCTTCAAGTATGTGGAAATAGATGGGGAGATCCATGAGAAACTTTGCCAAGCTTTTGAGACAGTCAATGTTAGTACTTTGTCTCTGGTTGCTGCAGTTCAGAGCAATGAGAAGGAAGGGACTCCTATCTACTCCTACAAGAAAGCTAAGGAAGTAGTCCAATCCTGATGGGCTAGTTGGTCTCAGGGCAGTAAGTCCATAATATTCACTAGTGCTGGAATGCTCGACTACAACAACATTTGTGCAACCAATGAAGATGGGGATAGTGACTGCGACTTAGATAACTGGATTCACCCATGTGCACCTGGGGAGGAGCTCCGAAACTGGTCTGCTGAAGATTTTGTTCAAGTTACTTGGCAGTCAAAGTAATTTTCTTGTTTCCATTTTATCATACTGCATGTTAAATCCTGCACTCTGCCCAAGGTGCATGGATCCATTTGTAGGGCCACCATGCTTTTAATGCATTTATTTTTACCATGAAATAAAGGACATTTTTCAAGAAAAATTGTGTTCTCTTTCTTTCGTTTTAAAAAAAATTCACAAAAAAAAAAACAAATAAAATGACAATGTTTTCTTTTTCCAGTGTTTTTGTGTGTTTGCGTCTCTTTTAAAAAGAACAGATTCTGAAATAAGCACATCATTTGTGCAGTGTTGATCATTCGGATACCTGTGATAACGTTTCTGCTATGACCATGCATGACTTTGACAATTCTATCTACCAAGTTGATTAAGGGGTTGAGGAAGACTGTGAACTCCCAGAAGAGTTGGCTAGGTTGTTGAAACAAGAGGAAAGGGTCATTCAGCCTCATCAGGAAGAAATAGAGATCATCAACATCGGGTTTGAGGATGTAAAGAAAGAGATAAAGATTAGTGCTAGTCTGCAAGCCGAGGTAAAGAAGGAATTGATTGGTATGCTACGTGAATATGTGGATATCTTCACCTGGTCGTATCAAGATATGTCGGGGTTGGATACCGACATTGTTGTACATAAGCTGCCACTAAAGGAAGACTGTCCTCCAGTAAAAGAAAAGCTGAGAAGAACTCGCCCTGACATGGCAATGAAGATCAAGGAGGAAGTTCAAAAGAAGTGGGATGTCGGGTTCCTTGATGTAACTAGTTACCCACCTTGGGTAGCCAACATTGTGCATGTACCGAAGAAAGATGGCAAGCTCCGGATGTGCGTCGATTATCGGGATCTAAACAGAGCAAGTCCAAAGGATGACTTTCCATTACCTCACATTGATGTGCTAGTAGATAACACCGCTTAGTTCTCGATATTTTCTTTCATGGATGGCTTCTCCGGGTACAACCAGATTAAGATGGCACCGAAAGACATGGAGAAAACGACGTTCATTACCCTGTGGGGTACATTTTGTTATAAGGTTATGCCCTTTGGGTTGAAGAATGTTGGGGCAATGTATCAACGAGCCATGGTAACTTTGTTCCACGATATGATACACAAGGAAATTGAGTGCTATGTGGACGATATGATTGCCAAGTCCCGGGACAAAGAAGAGTACCTGGTCAATCTCAAAAAGTTGTTTGACAGGTTGATAAAGTATAGATTGAGGTTGAATCCAAGCAAGTGCACTTTCGGAGTACGTTCCGGTAAATTGCTAGGTTTTATTATTAGACAAAGTGGGATAGAGGTAGATCCTGCAAAATTAAAAGCAATACAAGACATGCCTACACCAAAAACAGAAAAAGAAGTGTGCTGGTTTTTAGGGAGATTGAACTACATTTCTCGGTTTATATCTCATCTAACTGCCACATGCGAGCCAATCTTCAAATTGTTAAGAAAAGAACAAACGGTCAGGTGGAATGAGGACTGTCAAAGAGCCTTTGAAAAGATAAAAGAATATTTGCAGGAACCTCGGATTCTAATGCCTCCAGTTCCAGGACGGCCACTTATCATGTACTTGACTGTGTTAGAAGGGTCGATGGGGTGTGTGCTAGGCTAACATGACGAGTCTGGTCGAAAAGAGCATGCTATTTATTACCTTAGAAAAACGTTTACCGACTATGAATCCCATTACTCACTGCTCGAGAAAACTTGTTGCGCTTTGGCATGGGCTGCTCGCCGACTTAAACAGTACATGTTGACTCACACCATATTGTTAATCTCAAAAATGGACCCTGTCAAGTATATTTTCGAGAAACCGGAATTAACCGGAAGGGTTGCAAGGTGGAAAATGATATTGACAGAGTATGACATACAATATACTTCCCAGAAAGCCATCAAATGAAGTGTATTGTCATATTATCTTGCACAACAACCACTTGAGGACGATTACCAGCCAATGAAGTTTGATTTCCCTGATAAGGACATCATGTACCTCAAGGCAAGAGATTGTGAGGAACCACTTCCGGAGGAGGGGTCCGACCCTGAATCCTAAAGGAAGTTGATGTTTGATGGGGCAGTCAATATCAATGAATGCGGAGTTGGTGTTGTTCTTATCACTTCTAAAGGTGTTCACTTTCCCTTTGCTGCCAGAATTACTTTTGGTTGTACCAACAATGAGGCGGAATATGAGTCGTGAATAATGGGAATAGAGGAGGCTATTAATCTTCGGATTAAGACCCTTGATATATTCGGAGATTCAGCCCTCGTTATCAACCAGATTATCGGTAAGTGGTATACACATCAAGAACACTTAATTCCTTATAGGGATTATGCCAGAAGACTCTTGACGTTCTTCACAATGGTTAAGCTTCAATATATACCACGAGATGAGAATCAATTTACTGATGCATTGGCTACTCTTTCTTCGTCCATCAAAGTCTTGTGTTGGAACTATGTGCCCAGGATTGACATTTCCAGGCTTGACGCACCAGCTTACGCTTTCTCTGTAGACGCAGTGTCTGATGAGAAGCCTTGGTACTTTGATATCAAGCTTTTTCTGGAAAAACAAGAATACCCAGCTAGGGCATCATCCAACGACAAGAAGACCTTGAGACGACTTGTTGCTAGTTTCTTCTTGAATGCAGATGGAGTTCTGTATAAGAGGAACTTCGACATGGTCTTGCTCAGATGCGTGGATAGACACGAAGCAGGCATGTTGATGTAGGAATTCCACGAGGGATCCTTCGGTACACATGCAGGAGGACATGCAATGGCTAAGAAGTTATTGAGATCAGGGTACTATTGGCTAACAATGGATGCAGACTATTGTTCATATGCCCGTAAGTTCCACAAATGTCAGATATATGCAGACAAGGTACATGTACCTCCAAGTTCGCTCAACATCATGTCATCTCCTTGGCCCTTTTCTATGTGGGACATTGACATGATCGGAAAGATAGAGCCTACTTCTTCAAACGATCATTGTTTCATCTTGGTTGCGATTGATTATTTCACTAAATGGGTTGAAGCAGCATCTTATGCCAATGTCACTCACCAAGTGGTAGCCATATTTTTAAAGAGAGACATCATTTGCATATACGGAGTGCCCGAGCGAATCATTATTGATAATGGTTCCAATTTGAACAACAAGATGATGGCAGAATTGTGTCGGGACTTCAAGATTCAGCATCACAATTCTTCTCCTTACCGGCCAAAGATGAATGGCATGGTAGAGGAAGCTAATAAGAATATTAAGAAGATTGTGCAGAAGATGGTTGTCACTTACAAAGATTGGCATGAGATATTACCATTCACGCTGCATGGGTACCGAACGTCAGTTAGGACGTCAACTAGGGCAACTCCATTCTCCCTGGTATATGGCATGGAGGCAGTCTTGCCTGTTGAGGTGGAAATTCCTTCCTTACGTGTAATGATGGATGTGAAGCTTGATGAGGCTGAGTGGGTATGTGCTCGATATAATCAGTTGTGTCTAATTGAGGAAAAGAGATTAGAAGCTATCTGTCATGGTCAGGTTTGTCAGAGGAGAATGAAGTGAGCATTCGACCAACGAGTACATACTCGAGAGTATCAAGTAGGCAAGCTTGTGCTCAAGAGGATTATTCCTCCAGGTTCAAATCACCGGGGCAAGTGGACCCCAAACTACGAAGGCCCATTCATAGTAAAGAAAGTTTTCCCTGGTGGGGTACTGATGCTCACTACTATGGATGGAGAAGATTTCCAATCCCCTGTTAACTCGGATGCAGTTAAAAAATACTTCGCATAAAAGACCCGCTGGACACAAAAATAGAATTAAAGTCCAGGAAAGAAAAGGGCATCTCGGCGAGCTAAAAAACAGAATAAAAAGCTCGGGAAAAATTTAGGGAAAATGAATAAAAATGTACACCCGCTAAGTTGAAAAGCCACATCGGACAGCTCAGGCAAAAAAGGGTATCCCGGTGGATTGAAAACCCGAAAGGGCGATCCACGCAAAACAAGGGAATAAGCGAACAACTGCGATTCAGTTAATCTGAACCAAATCATTGTTTCATACAGTCTGGCAATATCAGAAGGGTAGGAAACAGTCCCCTCACCTTCTTCAGAAAGCAAAGGCAAGAATGGAAAGTCTTGAAGACATGTTGGTCACAGCAGGAAGGAAACTCATTGGAATTTCGTATACATTTCCATTAGGATATTTTCTTTTCTCAATTTTATGGTAGCTACCTCTTTCAGGTAGCTGCTTCCTGATGTAAAACTTTTCCTATTCAGAGGCCTCTCAATAAATGAATATTCAGTCAAAAGTTGTGTTGTGTTTTGTTTACTTTGTTTGCAAAAATGTCCTAAATTTTTGGTAAAAAAGAACATTGCATTTGAAACATGTTGATTTTTCTAAATAAATGACATTGCAGGGAAACATAAAAAAAAACTATCTTTGAGTGTCGGGTGACAATGGATGAACAAATCATACCATGTAAGTCCCCGGGGCACATGTGTGTATACCGTTGTTGCAGGTGTTGCAGGATGGTGTCATATGTCCCCAAGCAGAGAATGCTCCCCAACTGAGCTAGAGTAAGTGGAATTCCCAGCAGGACTCCAAAGCTAATGGAATAGCTCTTGTCCCCAAGCGAATTATCTTTCCCCAAGTGAAGTATTCCCGGCAGGTAGTTGAGCGTCTGATTTCCCCACATAAGTCATAGTTGAGATATACTCCCAGCATTGAAGTATTCCCCAGAGAGGGCGCCAATTTATTTTTGGCCTTTGTGATGACACAGACAGTTATTCATCTCCCCAGCCTGAGTAAAGCATCGTCAGAGCCTCTTGACCTGGCTCTCCCCTGCAGGATTGTGATTCTTATTGCTAATCAGGCACCTGTTTTTGCTCGTATGCACTTCCCAACACTCGTATGTGTTTGATAGCTGTTTGAGGCTCGTTTGCGTCTCTAATACTCGTCTGTGTTTGATATTTGCTTGTTTCTTGTCTGCATTACTCAGAACTTGTTTGTGTTCGTTATCTGTTTGAAGGTCATTTGCATTGTTTGGATACTCGTCTGTATCGTCCTTCACACTCATCTGTGTTAGCTTATATCCATATGTACTAATTTGATAATCATTCTGATACTCGCTTATATTGCTACTCCAAATGCTCGTCTGTGTTGGATTTATGGTATTCGTCTATATCAATGGTTGATATTCGTCTGTATCATCGCTCGAAGCACTCATCTGCGTTTCTTAGATCATCGTCTGATATTCGTTTGTATCATTGACTTATGGTACTCGTCTGTGTTCTCTTGATGATCATCCAATACTCGTCTATATTGAAGAGGTTTGAAGTCCTGACGGTGGGATTAAACGTCAAAACGGTTACCGGTCTTGGTGTAACAGGTTTATCCGAAGGAGGTTCGTTTGTCTCAAGCACCACTTATCTACGCGAGATTTATGAAGAGGGTTCGTCCAATCCTAATGTTGCACCTGGCGTAATAGGTTATCTGAAGAAGACTCGTTTGTCTTAGACCATATAGCTATGTAAGATATATGAAGAGGGTTCGTTTATCCTGATTATGCATGCCTATCCCGCAGACTTAAGTGCATCACCGGTCTTGGCGTAACAGGTTTATCCGAAGGAGGTTCGTCTGTCTCTGATCGTATATTTTTTCAAAATATATGAGGAGGGCTCGTATGTCCAGTTCCTGGCGTAACAGGTTTACTTGAAGAGGGCTCGTATGTCCAGGTCTTGGCGTAACAGGCCTGCTTGAAGAAGACTCGTCTGTCTAAGTTTTTCTTATCCGACGTAATAATTCAATTTTGAAGGAGCTCGTCTGCTTTGTCTTCACTTCAGTCACCCAAAGCGTCATTTGGTTGGGTTTATTTCTCATTTCTGCATTCTCCAACAGAGTGCAAATTTCAGGTCTTCTTGGTATCCAACCACAGTTTATCTTGAACGGTCGATATCCCGTGCTATCATCCTTTTCAGATTAACAGTTGCTTGGATAGGGGCAGCTGTAACACCCCAAATTTTCCCTCTTCTTTCTAGCATCATCATCATATCATAAGCATCATAAGCATGGCATATCCTTAGCATTTTTGCATAGAAAAATGAAGCATAACATTCTCATGTTCTAGCATTGGGCATATGATCAATCATGGGTGCATTTGAAGCCTTACAAGTTAAAGAAAGAGATCAAGTGACCTTGTCCAAGTTCTATGAAGTATCTCTAGGCCCTATGCAAGCTCAAGATCCTTTACAAGAGCCCAAGAGGTTGGGAAATTATCAGATGACCCAAGAAAGGGCAAGCTCCTACACAAATTGTCTCCAAATTAGGGTTTTATTTTCAAGCAGGGATTCTTTGTGACTTTGGCTATTTCATGTGGGCAAAGTCCTTCATATGATATGTGAATTCTATGGATGAAATTTGGTGAGAAAATTCACTGAGGAAGGCAGTTATTTCATCAGTTGCTTGCATAAGAAGAAATTGGTCAAACTGATTGTTTGAAAAGTCAACTGTGGTAATTCAAGGTTTCCAATCCTATTTTTCAAGCCAAGGGATGTTCTTAGGTCATAAAAGAGGTTTTGCAAAGTCAAAGGTCAAGAATCTAGGGTTTGGGCAAGAGTTTCTATTTTTGGATATGTGGCATGTAACTAACTTTCCAAATTTGGCAAGTTTTGCCCTAAACTTCAAGGCATTCTTTCATGACCAAAATGTTCTCAAATGAAAATCCCTTGAACATGAAAGTTGTAGGAAATTGTCTCCCATTTCCAAAAAGTGCAAGAACATCATCATATCCCTCATGGTTTGAAAGTTATGATCATTTGAAGTTTGATGATTTTTAGGGCTTTACCATATTTCCAAGTTTTCACAACTTTGCAAAAAACGATGTAATGCATTCCTAAGCTATTCTATGGATTAATTCTAGTCATAAGCATCAAGGGAAATGCATGAAGGATATTTGGCTCAAGATAATTCAACAAAAATCGTGCATGGATACCAAATTATTCCACAAAGAGCAAATTTGTAAAACCACTTGAAAATCATGATTCACTTAATTTGAATGGGTGAGATTGATCCAAGGGTGCACAATGAGTGAAGAGAGATCAGGTCATGCACATGGACAACCTAGGGCACGCATAAATCATTCTATCACTCAAGTTTTGTAAAATTGCAAAATTATCCTCAGCTCACAAAAATCACGTGCATTGCTCCTCATTCTCCTTGGAGTGAATTTTGGCATAGTATAAAAGCTGCCTAGGGTTTCAGTTCATGCAGAATCACCACCATTCTCTCATTTCAAACTTTTTGCTCCATATGCATTTGTTTTCTAATCTCATCACTCTTCCACTCATTCACAAATTTCTTGGCATATTCTTGATCCCTGAACTCGAAGGATGACAAATCCACCATTGGTTCAAGCTGATTCTCCAGTTTTCTCAAGGTGACATTCAAGTGCAATTCTGTTCGAATTGCTAGATCTAAGAAGATTCAAGGCTTCTTTTGTATTTATTTTGCAAATAGAAGTTAAAATAAGTGGATCTGCAGTTGGAGCAAGCTTTTCTGGTCCTAATATGAGTTCTAAAAATCTCAGGTATCATCCAAATTCGTAGATCTGAAAATGAAATTGAATGTTTGCATTGTGATCTACTTGCTTCCCTGAGTTCACTGATGTGTTTAGATTAAGAAATGGGTAGCTATTGAGTGAGTTATGTTTATTTGCAATTTGATGTTTGATTTAGTTTTTGCTCGATCCGGTTCATATGTTGATATAATGGAAAATCTGAATGCATATTTGAATTCAGCATGTTTGATTTAGTATATCTGGAGCTTTGTGTGAATTTCTGTGCATTTGTGTTCTTGAGTATGAATATTCCGGTGACCAGAGCTAGGGCTCCGTCACCGGATTCTAGAAATGTATGAACACAGGTGAAGGAGGAAGATGCAATCCTCACCCTTGCTTCTTTGATATGAATGGTTATTATGCTGCCAGCGCATTAATGGAGAGGCTCCCTCTCACGTGATTTCTTTTTTTCCCAATAATGCTTTATGTTTCGCACCACACAATAGTTACCATGTGCACACACTCAGTTCTGTTTGATTTTTGGCTTTGTTTAATCATGGACTGAATCCTGTGCGTTCATCTGATCCATTGGCTTTGTTTTTTTCTTTTTTTATTTGAATTTCTACCATAATGTTGGTAAGCCTGCGGATATCCATGGGCCTCCCTTGCTAATATCACCTCCCTCTCTTTCTGGCCCATTTAATTTGAACTGAAATCTTTAATGACTGCACCCCTGGCCAAGTTCCTTTTTATTTTTATTTCATTTTATTTTCAATTTGATTTTTATTTTTTAAAAAATAGTTAGAAGTTCATAAAAATTCTATAAAAATTCACGAAGGATGATTTTAATTTTCTTTAATTTTTGATATTTTAATTTTCCATTTATTTTTATTTTCCACATAGGAATTAATTTTCACTTTTATTATTTGTTTTTTTGAATTCTTTTTAAATACATGCTGACTTGTGGATTTTCTATCTTGATCATCAATTTGAGTTTTGAGTTGGTTCTTTTTGCATTTGATTCATAGTAGGATTTAGTTTTTGGATGATTTTTTTTCTGTTTTTTAGAAGCTTTCATGATTATTTTTGGCCTTTGACTTGAGCTTGAAGTTTCAAAACCCTAATTTGTGTTCTTGAGGTCCTTTGACCTAGTTTGCTTTTGATTATGACTTGGCTCTCTTGGCATGATATTATCACTTGATTAAGGAACACTTGTGCTTATTTGCATAATTTTTGATTGGGTTTTTTATTTGATTTGAATTTTCATGTGTGATTGCCTTAGTTTTGCTTTTTCTTGTTAACATGATTAGTACTTAGGCTAGGAGGGCACTTGTGCCAACTTCTATAGATTGTTTAGGGTTCCTTTTGTATAAGGATAGGTCCTTAGTCCTTGATTAATGTTTGTACTCTGAAAAGTTTTGTGTTACTTGTCTTTGAAGTTTCTCACAAAGGTATGCATGTTCACCTCACCTTCTTGGTTCATTTACTCTCCATGATGCCTATGCTTGAGTTTGTATGTTTCTTCCCCATGTTTGGACATACTTCTTAGGGAAATTTTGACATGATTAAGCTCCTGGTTTTCAAGTGATGTTTATGCTTTGATTTGATGATCATTTGTTTGTTCTTACACTTATACGCATGTCCACTTCACTCCTCATTCGTGTGATGTTTATGATTGAACTTGTATGATCTTTCTCTTGGGCTTTTGTGTTTTTTGTGCCCATTCTTGTGATGATAAGGTTTTGGTCTTGAGTTGCTTGGTGCTTGTCTAATTTGCTTGATCCTTTGTGCTCCATTTGTGTTTTGTTTCTTCAGAAGACCTTGTGAAGCTTGGTAATAGTTTGTATGCTTTATCTCTTGCTTGATTTGCTTTGATGGATGGATCTTAGTGCAATAAATGGTTGCTTTAAATTCTGGTTGGGATGTGTGAAGTTGATATTTTGCTTGTTTTTACCTCATTTGATCTTGTTTGGTTTTATCTTGTCATGTGTGTTTAGTTCTAATCATTTCAGGGGCTCATGGTAAGTGAAGTGTGGAGGTTATCCACATTTCAATTCTTCATCTTCTCTTTTGCTTTACTTTCTATCTTGTGATTATTGATGTGCCCTATTGTAAACACCCCAAATTTTCCCTCTCCCTTTCTCATGCCTTGGCTTATGATCACACATATTGCATAGCATATCACTACATCTTACATTGCATATTCACCTTCAACATCTCATTGCATCTCTGCACAACTAGGGTTTGTGATCAGATGAATCTTGAAGAGGGTATGAGGTATCTAAGAGGCCATGAAGCATGACAAGAATATCCTTGAGGGTTCTAAGGTCATATTTTACCCCCAAGGGTTCTTGAAAGTCAAAAGATCACAAGAGATTGCAGAGCCACCCAGGCAGGCTCAAGGCTCCTACACAGATGACATAAAATTAGGGTTTTGGGTTTGAAGCCCTCACAACCAAAATTTTTGGTCATTCTCTATTCAAATAGTCTTTATATGATATAAGGATTGTGTGGATGAATTTTGATGAAAAAATTCAATGTGAAAGTCATCTGATCAAATGGTAACTTGTTGTGTAAGAAAAGTCAGGATTAGGGCATCTAAGGCCTCCAACAAGGGCCCCAAAGGGTCATCATCATCATCAATTTGAGGTGCTATGACCTTTATTTGGTCTTAGAAATGTTTGAAAGATCACAAGATTGAAGAATTTTGAGCCATTGCAAAAGTTGCCATTTTTGGACATGACTTGAAGTGAAAACTTTCCATTTTGGGAAAGATTTTCAACCTCCTCTTTCTTGATCAAAAAGGTTTCAAATAAATTTTCTTCAAACATGAAAGTTGTAGATTTGATCTTCCCATTTTCAAAAAGTACAAGAACTCCTTTTGATTCATCCTAGAACTCAAGATATGGCAAGTCAAAGTTGGGAAAAATCTTGTAATTTTCAAGTTCATGTCAAAGAAGGAAATGTGCAAAAGTGAATTACAGGCCTCTACATGACTTCTAATCCACTCAAATACATCATGGGATGATAAAACAACATCTCAAAGTCAGAATTGAGCTTTGAACCAAGGGATTTCATGACTTCTTTCTCAAGAAATCACAAAGTTGCAAAATTGCAAAACCTATGCAAACTCTTGATCCAAGCCATACAGCTCATAGCAATCGATCCTAGGGTTCTCCTTGAAGCCAGCTGAAGCAGCTCAAGCCCTCAAATCAGTTCTTCCATGGCTCATACCTCAAGTACACAACTTTTGACTTTTTGGCCAATTGAACCATGTCAATCCCATATTGGATATCTACTCTTCTGACTTATTCCATTTGTTTATGCATTGCCTAAGGATCATAAAACACAACACATAAGAACTCAGAAGGGACACACACTCAGATTGCACAAAAAGTTCCCATAAACTTCCTCTCTTCGATTCTCCCAATCCAGCCATCAAACTTCAAAAATTCTTTCACCAACAAGTCACACTTCACCTAAGGAAAAAATCCCACCCCTTACAATGGCCTGAAACATAACACACAAGAACCTCATTTTCTGCCATATCAGAACTGGACCTCTTAAACTAGCCACTTTCAAAGCATTCCAAGCATTCCATTAGCCTCAGGAGGTTCAAAGGAGGTCATTTGCACAAGAGGGAGGCTCTGAAATCTCACTTTCGAAGGTCTCCAGCTCAGGTATAGCTCAAGAACTTTTTTCTCAGAATTTCATTTTCTTGTTACAAGATGAATCTACATGTTGCACTGATCATCTAGATATGTTTAGATTTGAAAATGAGCAAGAAATGATCATTTCATGTTGTTCTGAAAGTTTGCCCGTGTTTTGATTTTTGCTTCGATTCTCTTGATTCTAGTGTTATAAATATTGTTTGATTGTTGGTTTTTGTTCCATGAAGTGTGGGGAGTATTTATGGGCAGGTTAGAGGTCTTGGGATGGCCTGGGGAAGAAGATAGGGTTTTTGGTTGGTCGGAGAAGATGACCAGAGCACTGTTTCGGTCACCTGAAAATAATTAGGGTTAATTAGGGTTAGGGTGTCCATATTGAACGTGAGCCCTTAGATCTTGATTAGATTAGGGAGTGGACGGCCCAGATAATTCGTTAGCTTTAATTTTGATTAATTAAAATAAATCATAATTAATTAACTCAGATTGAATGTGAGCCTTTGGATTGTGCGCGTATTAGGGATTTAAACCTGGACCCATGGATCTGCATACCTTCAGTCAAGCTGACTTGAGCTCTCAACCCTTGATCTTGCTTCCACGCAATCTGGGCCTTCCATGTTAATTACTTTTCATTTTATTTTTATTTATTTCATTTTGTTTTCTTTTATTTATATTAAATAGCAAAACATTTTCAAAAATTCTGATTTTTTACATTTTCACTCTAATCAATTTTAAAAACCCAAAAACATTTTTATTTTCATTTTTTGCATTAAAAATTTATTTTTAAATCATTTAATTGTATTATTTATTTAATCAATTCATTTTAATTAATTAAAAATACTTTTACGCATTTAAAAATCACCAAGAAAATCAGAGAGCCTCTTTGAACATTAAGATCAATTTACAAACTCATTTCACAAATTTATTTTAGGGTTTGATCATGTTTTGACAATTAAACTTGAATTAGGGTTTTGAAAATCCGCTAGGACATTTAAATCATATTTTTCCATTGCATTTTTCAATTTGTTTTCACTTTTCCTTTGCAAGGTGTCCAAAACCCTAGCCAAACTTAGGAAAACCATAACTTGACTTTGGTTTAGCTTTACACCTCCACCTTTGGAGGGTGTTCTTATGTAGGTTTAGGGTTTGTTTGGATGCAATTTCAATTTTTTATCATGTGATTTGCTTTTGATTTTGATTATGGACTTTGTGTATGTACATACTAACTTTTCAGGTGCAAATGGTAAGTTAATCAGGATGTGGATGTGCATCCACATCCAATCTCTTCTCACCCTCTTAATTATTTGTGTTTGAAGTGAATTTGATTCACTTGTGTTTGTTTCTCTCCCACTCCTAGGTTACTTAACTTCTTCAAGAAGTAAGTAACATATCTTTCTCTCTCTTTCTCTTTCATCTGCTTCTTCCTTGGTGGCCATCTGAAGACTTCACTTTAAGCCTCATAAACCATAGGAACATCCAAGCATGATAACTTTAGGGTTATGATTAGTCCCCCTTAGTCTTTTACCTTTTGAGTCTCTTTGAGTCTCTGCTTCTCATCTCAATAACAAATGCTAAACAGTTAAAGTTTTGGGGATCTGTATTTGGGTTATGCATGTATCCTTATCTTAGGATGGAGTGTATAAATTTAATACTTAGTGTTAAACCTTTAAGTTGTTTTCACCTCTTAATAAAAACACCTAATAAATTATCAAGACTTAAGCTTGTAACTTGGGCATTATATTAGGGTTACATCTCTACCTTTGGGTCAGAGGGATTAACCCTAGTGTTTAATGGACAAGTCCCCCTAAGGTTTAGTCTTACAAACATAAAATTCAATTCTCAATCTAATCTCTAACTAAAATCCACTTTAATAAAGGTTTGTTATATACTGATTTTAATCCCTGACCATAGATTAAGTTGAGGTATCTTCCATATCTTAAGTGTTCTCATCTATCATCCTTCTCTTAGGATGGTGTAATGAGTTCACTAATCCCTGATTAGAGATTAAACTTATTACTTAACACAAAACAAAAATCCAAAAACACTTAATAATTACAAATGGGTTAATGATCTTAATCCAGTATCATTAGGGTAATTAAGTTGAGATTCTCATCTCATACTTAAGTAGACTCATTATCCCTAATCAGGGATGATATAATGAGTTTGCAAACCCTTGATTAAGGCTTAAGCTCATCATCCTATGCAAAACACCAAAAACAAATAAAAAACTGAAAACACAAAAACAAACAATAAACGTCTCCTCCGGGATTCTTTTCTCATCACACTCACTCTGAAAACAAGAACTCGCTTCTTCCGTCTAAAGCAAGACAGTTAGCACTCGAGCCAGACGAGTCATACACTTGAGCATAGATAAGCAAGCAATTCACACCAAAACATCCAAGTCTCTTTGAGTCGAACTACGGTGTTCTGACTTCCTTATTGCACAAGAGGATACGTAGGCATAACTTAACGGTTATCGAACAAAAGTCTCCAGGTCTCCCTCCTCTCCTCTTTCTAGCTTTCTTTTCTTAGCCTCAGTTTTGAGCTCCCATTCTTTGTATACCATCACCATGTACGTCCTTTTCTTGTATTCACAACTAGCACATACATTCCCCCCCCCCCATTTTAAACACAATCAAGTAAGCGTGGATCCCGTCGAGTACGGCGGACGATCTGGGTGCTAATACCTTTCCGGGTCGTAACCAACCCCCTTACCCAGTCTCTTTGGTTCGCAACCGTCTTATCCATATCTTTCTAGGTTTATGTAGCATTACCTTTCCTTCGGGATAAAAATGCCTAGCTGGCGACTCTATTCAACCTCAACCTTCAACATCGCCGACACCAGTTTGCGTTTGTACCAGGATGAAAATCCAGGGAGCGACAGGTTGGTGACTTTGCTGGGGACTTTGTAACCAGAGCTTCTGAGTCCTTGAGGGTTTCTCCTAGCGCTTGTTTGATTTTTGTTTATGGGGGTGTTATGTGCTATATGTGTTTATGTGTTTTTGTTTTATTTATCGCTTTCGGTATAGCTTTATTTATTACTTTCGTTTATGGCTTTCATTTACTGCTTTTCGCATTTCATTACTATTATCATATCATTGTGATGGATTGTTGTTACCTTGGTGGGTGGGGTATTCCAGTGAGAAAGGCTCAACACAAAGGCCTGTGTGACATATAGGATTAGAGTGGTTTCGTATTCTTTCCCATTCCATTTTGGTCTGGTGCGGGAATATGAAAACACGGTTCAGACATGGGTTTCCTTTTGAGAACTCTATGCTATGGATCTCCTGTAGTGTTAGAGCTATATGGGAAGTCTGTTAAGTCTAGATGACCTTTTTAGATGATCTTCAGCATCTGAGGTGAATTAGGGGAGGATTCTTTATGATTGGTGTAAGCACTATATCCCCCAGGATGAATGTGTTTACACTTCTCATAATAGATCCAAACTTGAGGATCTTTGTTCTAGTACATACATGTGAGTGGGATGGGATGTTTACAGGTTTGCAGGAACCCTTGACCTCATCATACCTTGCTACTGGAATGTTATAAGGTTGTACTATTTTGGACTGATTCTTTGAAACCCTGGACTATTGACTCTTTATTTGAGTCCCTCACCCGGTTACTGGTTCTCAAGCCTTCATTTGAAACTTTGAACACTCAAGGATCCCACCAAAGGCAACTGATAATCCAGCACATGATCACAAACCCTTGCATCATCATCATGCATCATATTGCATCATTTCTAACATTTTTCTATTTGTTTTACAGGGTATCCACTTTTCTTGGTTTGGTTTTGATTGTTCTTCTGCTCAGCCTATTTGCTAGAATACTTCTTTAGTTATCTCCTTCAGCATACATCTTCAGAATGGATTTAACAAGGAAAAGCAACATCACCTATCATTTCTTCGAGTATCCTTTAGCGGGCATTAAACAGATACATGCCCTCATTACTCCATATCATGTACCTCTGTTCAGAAGAAGTTACAGTGGAATCTTGGATATAATCATGGACCTGGATACATCACAAAGGAGCATGTTTCACACCTCTTTGCAGTTTTATGACCCTCCCCTGCATTGTTTCACTTTCCCAAACTTTCGGATAGGTCCGTTGCTGGAACAGTACTCCATATTGTTGGATATCCCCATCCGAAGAGGAATTCCTTTCAATCCTGAAATGACTCCTCCAAAGAATGAAGACATAGCCAAAGCACTACATCTGGAAGTAACCACCATTGATGAAAACATGGCTTCCAAAGCTAGAATCCCACGCCTTCATCTAGATTTCTTGATTACTCAGGCTACGAAGCACGCTGTAAAAGGGAATTGGGAAACTGTATGTGCTCTCCTAGCTCTCAACATTTATGGTATAATCTTGTTTGCAGACGAGCCTAAGTTTGTAAGTAAAAATGCCATCCACATCTTCATGCTAAAGAATCTGGTTCCCACCTTGTTAGGACACTTTTATTACTCAGTTCATCAGAGGAATGAGAAACAGAGAGGAAGACTGGTAAGATGTTGTGCACCTCTTTTCTATAGTTGGTTGATGAAACACATGCCAAAGACGGAAGCTTTCTTGAACCCACATTAGACAAGGAATTAGGCTAAGAGGATGATTGCCCTTACTTCAGAAGATATCAGGTGGTGTACTTAGAACACCAAGGGTCGAGATATAGTAACCAGTTGTGGTCAATACCCAAATGTGCCTCTCATTGGAGTGAAGGGTTGCATCAACTACAACTCGTTACTCTTCAAAAGGCAGTTGGGGTATGCCTTGGTACATCCCCCTAGGGAGAAAGACCTAGCAGAATCTCTTTATTGTGCCTTTCAAAACAACCATGCCACTGTCTGACAAGCAGCTTGGGCTTGGGACAATATACAGACTAAAGGAACTGCCATTCTAGGAAAGTGAAATAACATAGCTTCTGCTTAATACACCGAATGGTCGCGCATTAGAGGACTGATTACTCGTATGCCATTCACCTTGGAAGATGTGCCAGGGCCATCAGAAGTTGAACCCATAGCCACAGTAAGCCTGGAAGAGTTTGAAAATTTGAAGGAAAGAAATACCCAGCTCGCCGAAGCTTTAAAGAAGACCCTTTGGGAAAGGAATGATGCTCATTTAGACATTGAGAGGTTAGAGAAGCTACGCATCAAGCATATAACCAAGATTGAGAAGACTGAAGACTTCATCAAGAAAGCCCGAGCAGGAGAACTTGTGTTGAAGAATGCATGTAAAGAAGCAAAAATTAAAAAGACAAGAGCTGAGCATTATCTGGAAGAGAGTCAAAGTAGATGGGTCATAATAACTGAAGCTTGTTTGAAAGAAGACCAGAAAATGCAAGCTAAGATAGAGCAGCTGGAGTCCAGTGAGAGAAAAAACTGAGAAACACTTCTAGCCGCTCAGAAGGAAATCTCAAAGTTAAAACTTCGGGTAGGGTTAAAAAGATCCAAAGAGCAAGATAAGTATCAGAAGATGACAAATGCCATCGCAACCAGAAACCTTCTCATCAGGACCATCACAGAGCACCCAGTTGGACCTGTGACTGATGCTCTCTTGAAGGAAGTCAGGGAGGATGCATATGGATTGGATGTTTGATTTTCTTTGTACTTGTTATTTTTTGTATTTCGACTCACCATGGGAGTTTACTTTGTTGTATTCGTGAACTAATTGTATTGTAGTTTATGTATTATTGTTGTATTTCGACTCACCGTGGGAGTTTTTGTTTTGTTGTATTCATGACCTGGTTGTATTTTTGGCAATTCCACTTACATTCTATGTATTATTGGTTTTTGTGGATTTCGTTCGCTCCAACATCTTTATCTCCTCCAAGGGATCTGGAAGGTCAAAACCAAGAACCAAATCGGATACCCTCGAAAGACAAATAGGCATATTGCATTGCATTCTAACCACATACCTTTTGTTTTTGCAGGTGTTTTGTCTTTGTCTTCTCACTTTGTTGATTGTTTCAGGAAATATTGCTCGCAGAAGGGTCTTTTCCATCAACCGAGTCCACAAATATCCAACTCGACACAACCTTCCGAGTCTACAAATGGATCAGCTACAGTAGGAACTGATAGATGTGAGGACAGAGGTGAGGACCCAAATGAATCAATTCATGGTTGTGATGACTGGAATGGCCCAGACCCAGGAAAGATTGAAGGAGTTGGTCGAGCGGCAAACCCCGAAAGATAACCACGCAGGCACTGGAGGTACTAGTAACAATAAGCGCGAGCAGCCACGAACGACTCCGGTAGTGTTCGGACCCGATAACAATCCTGAAGCTAATATCCTTGGGAATGGCCAAAGGAACACTGGAGATCGTATTCTACATGAAGATCCTCAAGATGAGCAATTTACAGTGTTAGGTGTTGGGGTATATGAAGCTTATGACCGTCGGCTGGACGAGATATTAGAAAAATTAAGATCCTTGGAATCCCAGAACTCCTTAGGATTTGATGTAATGGACATGGGCCTAGTTGACGGGGTAAGGATTCCCCACAAATTCAAACCCCCATGTTTTGAGAAGTACAATGTAACTTCTTGTCCTCGCACTCATTTGCAGTCCTTTCTGGGAAGGTTGAAAGCATACATTATGGATAAGAAGCTATGGATGTTTTATTTTGAGGATAGCTTGACCGAGGCATCCAGAGAATGGTATTCACACTTGTCCAGGGCCACTGTCAGAAATTAGAAAGATTTGGCTGAAGCCTTTATGCGCCAGTATCAATACAACTTGGACATGGCACCTAACAGGACTCTCCTAATGGGGATGTCTCAATCTTCAAGGGAAAGTTTCCATGAGTACGCTCAGAGATGGAGACAGCTGGCTGCTGCTGTCCAACCTCCAATGTCAGAAAGGGAGATGGCTGACATGTTCATGAATACCCTGCAAGGAACTTATATTGATAGACTTGATACTTTCTCTTCCACTAGCTTTGCTGATGTGGTCATAGCGGGAGAGAGAATTGAAAGTTTGTTGAAGATGGGCAAGATTTCTGATAATGGCGCTAGCTCCAGCAACACAAAGAAACCATTATCCGGACCGCGAAGGACAGGAGAAACTAATTCAGTACATATTAGCAGAGGTAGGCCTCAACAACAACAAAGAAACCATTATCCGGACCCCGAAGGATAGGAGAAACTAATTCAGTACATATTGCAAAGATCAGTGGCTGTTGTCACCATCCCTACTCCAGCACCTCAACAACAACAGTTCCCACAACAACAACAACAACAACAACAACAACAGAGACCTTACAACAACAATAATCAACAACAGCGTCCATTTCAATAAAGGACTTCTTAGATCAACAGGGTAATCGATCCCATTCCGATACCCTATGCAGTGTTACTCCCACAACTGTTGAAACTCAACTTGATTGAACTGAGGACTTTGGCCCCACCAGATCCTCTCAACCTTCCAAGATATTATGATGTCAACACGAGATGCGCCTTCCACTCAAATTCTCCCGGCCATGCCACAAAAAAGTGTAGGGCCCTGCATATGAAGGTCAGAGACCTGATTGATCCCAAAGCTGTAAACTTCGCACCTCCTCCGAGTGTTATCAAAAATCAAATACTTAATCACGGTGGGCCAAGGATTAATGCTATCAAGGAAGACCAACCAGCAATCCTGATCGATGATGTTGCAAGTGTTCGAACACCTCTGGCCAAGGTGAAAGCTCAGCTTTTAAAATGCCAAGTGTTTCCAGGTTGTGAAGCCCACTGCGAAGCTTGTAAGGTTACTACTAATGGTTGCGCAAGTTTGAAGAATGGTATCAACAGTCTAATTAAGAAAGGAATCCTGCAGATAACATCAACAGTTCAAGCTTCTACAACTGCAACAGAAATGACTTCTACAAATACAACAAAAATCATTTCAATGGAATCGGCTACAACAACAACAAACACCAGCAGTGATATTTCAACAGTTACTATCTACTACGACCCGACAACGGTCCCTGTTCCAGAATCTCACAATGACAACTTCCAGCAACATTCTCACCAACATTATCATCATCAACATCCCAGTAACACTCTCTCATCAACTTATCAGCTTCCTACATTTGTGCCACCTTCAGTCATACCCCCTATTACTATATACTACGAACCGCAGACAATCATGACTCCTTCTTCTGCTGCAATTAGTCTGGTGACCATCACGGTGCCTGGACCAATTCCTTATGATAACAATAGTGTCGTGCCTTGGCATTATGGTTCGGATCTCTACTGCCACAGAAGAAAGGTCACTCTTGACTCCTCAACATCTGCACCACAAGTAGACAATGTAGGGGGAGTCGGAGGCTTCACTAGAAGCGGACATCTCTTTGCTTCACAAATTCCCAGAACTAATGCCGACGCAGAAGCGACTGCCAAAGCTAAAGGTAAAAGTGTGGTGCTAGAAGAACCTGTTGCAAAAGAAACTCAGAAGACACCCTTTGATTAGGATGTAGACGAGTTTATAAGGATTATCAAAAGAAGTGACTACAAAATCGTGGATCAGCTCCACCAAACACCCTCCAAGATCTCCATATTATCGATGTTTATGTGTTCCGAGGCTCACCGGAATGCACTACTCAAAGTCCTGCACGCAGCTTATGTGCCTGAAGAGATCACCGTCAATCAGTTGGAATCAGTAGTCGCAAATGTCAATACTAGTCATGGACTAGGCTTTACCGATGCTAATTTGACTACAGAGGGGCGTAACCACAAAAAGGCATTACACATCACTCTGGAGTGTAAAGGGGCTTTGCTCTCTCACGTCCTTGTCGACATTGGATCATCACTCAACGTCCTGCCAAAGAAAGCTTTAGTCAAATTGGAGTATAATGGTCTATCCCTCCGTCCGAGTGACCTAGTTGTAAGAGCTTTTGATGGTTCTAAGAGATCGGTTCTCAGAGAGGTGGAGCTACCCGTAATAATTGGCCCACAAGTTTTCAAAACTACCTTCTACGTGATGGACATACAGCCTGCCTACAGTTGTTTGTTGGGTCGACCATGGATTCATGCCGCCGGAGCGGTAACATCGACCTTTCACCAGAAGTTAAAATATGAGTGGGAAGGTCAAATTATCACTATTTGTGGAGAAGAAGATATCTCTGTCAGTCACCTGGCTACGTACAAGTACATAGAAATGGATGGAGAAATCCATGAAACTATGAGCCAAGGTTTTGAAGCTTTGAATGTCAACGAAGCTACAACTGAGGTGTCTGCTGCATCCCAAAAGGAGAGGATGGGCACCTCAATTTCTTCCTACAAGCAGGCTCAGAAGGTTGTGGAAGAAGGGAATTCCCAAGGCTGGGGAAAGCTGTTGAAGGTAGAAATGAAAGAAGACAAATTCAGTTTAGGTTACAGACCATCCCGACAAGTTCAAGAGGAGACTGTTGGAGGGCCGAAGTTCATAAGTGGGGGAATGCTGACCCCTGATGCTGTCAACACTCTGGAAGACGGGGCTGAAAGCGACTACAACCTGGAAAACTGGATCCTTCAAAGAATCTCGGGCCGACAAGTCCTCAACTGGTCTTCCCAGGAAATTATAAGGGTTACTGCTGCAGAGTAATTATTATTTCCTATTTTAAGCATGCATCAAAGTCCTGCATCTTGCCCAAAATGTCGGGACTCATTTTGTAATAGGGCCATATGTGTTTGTGCAAATTGAATATTAATGAACAATGGACATCTTTTTGCAAACAATCTTTTTTCGCTCTTTGTTTTTTCATTTTTGTTATTTTCGCACAAAGCAATAAATGGCAATGTTTTTCTGAATAAAAACTTCATTTACTTACTTTTTCTAAAAAAATAAAATCAATCACTAAAATGAACCAAATCTCAACCCTTGCAGAAATAGCCCTTCAGATTGCACTGACAACGACACTTCTATGACTTTGTATGACTTCGACAATCCGATTAATCAAGCAAATGAAGAGGTTGAAGAAGACTACGATTTACCTGAAGAGTTAGCTAAGTTATTGAGACAAGAGGAAAAGGTGATTGCTCCTCATCAGGAGGAGGTTAAGACTATTAATCTTGGTACCGAGGAAGTTGTGAAAGAAGTGAAGATTGGAGCCAGTCTGCAAGCTCCGGTAAAAGAACAACTTATCAGTATGCTGCGAGAATATGCCGATGTCTTCGCTTGGTCCTACAAAGATATGCCAAGCTTGGATACAGATATTGTCATGCACAGGTTGCCATTAAAAGAGGATTGCCCGCCAGTCAAACAGAAGTTGCGCCGTACTCACCCGGACATGGCCATGAAAATCAAAGAAGAAGTACAAAAGCAGTGGGACGCCGGTTTTCTTGCTGTAACTAGTTACCCCCTGTGGGTTTCTAACATTGTACCCGTACCTAAGAAGGATGGCAAGGTGCATATGTGTGTCAATTACCGGGATCTGAACAGAGCACGCCCGAAAGATGACTTCCCATTACCTCACATTGATGTATTGGTAGACAACACAACTCAGTTCTCAGTATTTTCCTTCATGGATGGATTTTCTAGATACAATCAGATCAAGATGTCACCTAAAGACATGGAGAAGACAACCTTCATCACACCATGGGGCACGTTCTACTACAAAGTAATGTCGTTTGGTTTGAAGAATGTCGGTGCAACATATCAACGGGCTATGGTAACATTATTCCATGATATGATCCATAAAGAAATTGAGTGCTACGTGGATGACATGATTTCCAAGTCCCTCACAGAGGAAGAGCATTTGGTAAACCTATTGAAACTTTTCAAAGTATCACCTGAGGTTTAACCTCAACAAGTGCACATTCGGGGTACATTCTGGTAAGCTGCTGGGGTTTATTGTGAGCGGAAGAGGAATTGAGGTTGACCCCGATAAATTTAAAGCAGTTCAGGAAATGCCTGCACCTAAGACTGAGAAAGAAGTTCGAGGGTTCTTGGGTAGATTGAACTACATTTCAAGGTTCATATCTCACCTCACTGCAAGCTGCGAGCCTTTGTTCAAACTGCTAAGAAAGGAACAAACAGTCAGGTGGAACGATGATTGTTAGAAAGCTTTTGACAAGATCAAGGAGTATCTGCAAGAACCTCCAATTCACATGCCTCCAGTTGAAGGAAGGCCTCTAATAATGTACCTAATGGTATTAGATGAATCGATGGGGTGTGTGTTGGGCCAGCATGACGAGTCTGGTCGAAAAGAGTATGCAATATACTACCTAAGCAAAAGGTTTACCGACTGTGAACAACTTTATTCACTGCTTGAGAAAACTTGTTGTGCTTTAGTGTGGGCTGCTCGCCGACTAAGACAGTATATGTTGACTCATACTACCTTGTTGATCTCAAAGATGGAGCCCGTCGAGTACATATTTAAGAACCCAACACTTACTGGAAGGGTTGCAAGGTGGAAAATGATTCTGATAGAATATGATATTCAGTACACCTCTCAAAAAGCCATCAAAGGCAGTGTATTGTCTAACTATCTGGCTGAGCAACGCATTGATGATTACCAGTCTATGAGATTTGATTTCCCCGATGAAGACATCATGTTCTTAAAATTAAAAGATTGTGAAGAGCTTATTCACACTGAAGGGCCGGATCCAGAAGGAGCATGGACTATGATGTTCGATGGGGCAGTTAATTGTAACGGTTGTGGGGTTGGTGCAGTGCTTGTTACACCCGAAGGAGTCTATTTTCCTTTCTCAGCAAAGCTCACCTTTGCCTGCACTAACAATGAAGCAGAGTACGAAGCTTGTATCATGGGTCTTGAGGAAGCCATTGACCTCAGGATCAAAACCTTGAATGTATTCGGAGATTCGGCTTTAGTGATCAACCAAACTAATGGCAAGTGGTATACTCATCAAGAGCATTTGGCCCCCTATCGCGACTATACGAGGAGATTGTTGACTTTCTTTACAACGGTTAAGCTTGAATACATCCCTTGAGATGAGAATCAGTTTGCAGACACCTTGGCCACTATTTCATCTATGATCAAAGTACAGACTGCCAACTATCGGATTTTAGTGTCCAAACTGGACCAACCGGCATATGTCTTCTCTGTGGACACTGTTACTGACAACAAACCTTGGTTCCACGACATCAAATGCTTCTTAGAAACTCAGACATACCCACCTGAGGCATCATCCAATGATAAGAAGACATTAAGAAGGTTAGCCGGCAGTTTCTTCCTCAAGACTTATGGCTCCTTATACAAGCGAAACTTCGACATGGTCTTGCTCAGATGTGTTGACAAAAAGGAAGCAGACCTACTGATGCATGAAGTACATGAGGGTTCTTTCGGTACCCATGTCAGACGACATGCAATGGCTAAGAAATTGTTGAGATCAGGTTACTATTGGATCACAATGGATGCAGACTGTTGTGCCTATGCCATAAAATGCCATAAATGTCATATCTACACAGACAAAGTGCATGTGCCTCCAAGTCCTTTGAATGTATTGTCTTCCCCCTGGCCCTTCACCATGTGGGCATTGATATGATTGGAAAGATCGAACCAACTGCTTCAAATGGTCACATATTCATCCTGGTAGCCATTGATTATTTCACCAAATGGGTCGAAGCATCTTCGTATGCAAACATCACTAAGCAAGTGGTTGCCCGATTTCTGAAAAAATATATCATTTGTCGATATGGAGTTCCCGAGCGAATCATTACTGATAATGGTTCAAACCATAACAACAAAATAATGACAGAACTATGTCGGGATTTCAAGATTCAACATCACAACTCTTCTCCTTACAGACCAAAGATGAATGGTGATGTTGAGGCAGCTAACAAGAACATTAAGAAGATTGTGCAAAAGATGGTGGTCACATACAGAGACTGGCACGAAATGTTACCATTTTCCTTACACGGTGTAATACCCCAAATTTGCCCTCTCCTGTTTAGCATCATCATCATATCATAATCATCATCAGCATGCAATGTCCTTAGCATATTGCATAGAAAAATGAAGCATAACACTTGCATGTTTCAGCATAAAGCATATGATCAATCATCAGGAAAATTCAAAGCTCACAGGGCATGTTACAGGTTTGATATCATGGTCAAGGGCTTAAAAAGGGATTGGGGATCAAAATCAGATCAAAACGGTTGGCGTCAGGTTATTCTTGAGGTTTCCCACCAAAAGGAGGGAAAATTCAAAATTCACTGGCGTTAACCGGTTAACGGAATGGTTAACCGGTTAACGGCTGCGAATTTTGAATTCCAGCAGCATTTTCAGCATGTGCTTTGGCTCCAAATTTCCAAATTTCTGTTTTTTATTCATTTGAATTAAAGAGAAGGATCTAGAGCATATATCCAAGCCTAATTCCATTGCTAAAACCTAATCACATTGCCAAACCATATTTTTTGGATCCCAAGCCTAAATTTTGGGCCCCAAACCTAAACCATATTTAATCCATTTCTCTCCAAACCAAGGGAGGCTCTCACACAATTTTCATTCTCATTATGAATTTTCACTCTTCTCTTTTACTTTTCTCTCATTTTCTCTCCCACATTTTCCAAATTCACTAAAAAAGTCCCTCTTTGAAGATCACATAACCTTGCCTTGAGGTGTGTAGATCTTGGAACTAGACCACCATCCATAGCTTCTTTGCATCATTTTGCTGGTTTAATTGGTGATTCAGATCTGATTTGGGATTTACAAGTGCTTTTGGATCCAAAATTCTACATCAAGACCTTGTTCTTGCATTTATTTTGCATGGAGTGTGAAGCTTAGCACCGGATCTTCAAAGTTCTCCGCGAGATCTCATTTCCAGCTCAATCAACAACTACCAAAGAATACCTTAGCTTTGTTGGTTGGTTAATTTCAGATCTAGTTCTGTTTTAGCTTATTTGCATACTTGTGCTTTAGATCCACCGTGTGCTTGTGTATTTGCTTGTGTTGCTTGATTTGATTTGTGACCGGATCCATGTGCTAATGTTCATGAGCTTAATGATGCCATTTAATGTGAATTGATCCTCTCATTTCATGCTCAATTGATTGCTGGTCTAGTGTGAGATTATTTGGATAAGCTGGATTTGAGCTGATTTTCATGCAGGAAATTGCTGATGTTTCTTCAGTGTTAACCGGTTAACGGATTGGTTAACTGGTTAACGTACCTGTTTTTGTACTGGTTTTCTGCAGGGTTGGATTGGTTAACCGGTTAACGCTTTGGTTAACTGGTTAACACTGGTGCAGTGTGCCATATTTGAGTTATTTTTAGCATGTTTGATCCCCTTACTTGTTTTAAATGCCATGGATCATTGTATGATCATTGAATATGATTGTTTAGGGTGATTTGCTTGCTGGTTGATGCATGCCTCCATGTTCTCGACACGTAAATGCTTGTATGTGCAAAGTTTGACATGTTTGTTTAACTCGGTTTTCTAGAACTTTGAGCATGTTAATTCCATGATTTTATTGATGAACATGTGCTGGATTTTGCTAACATTTGCAGGGGCTCATGGTAAGAGAAGTGTGGATGTTCATCCACATTTCAACTTTTCATCCTTTTTCCTTTTAAGTTGCTTTCTCTTTGTGTTTTTTGATGTGCCTTATGCCATCATGTGAGGCAACTCTTTTTTCCCCTTTAGGAGCAACTTACCTCCATTAGAGGAGTAAGTTGCTTGCTAGCTTTCCTCCTCTTCTTCTTGCTCCTCTTTGGTTCTTCTTTTCTTCTTAGGATAGTTGAAACCTCACTAACCTTAGGACCACCTTTTGCACGACAACATTAGGTTTAGTCTTCCCCCATTTTAGATTTTACCTTTTTTCTCTTTTGGTTCTTTCTCTTCTCATCTCAAAAATAAAAACCTAAAAAACATTAATAAAGAAAGAAGTGACTTCTTGTTAATAGCCTTATTCGATGGGGCATATGTATTCATTCCATATTGGAATAGTGCATTTGTCTAGCATGATGCACAAGTCGGATCATGAAGTCATCTTCATCAAGAAAAACCCTAAAAAATACTTCTTCATTTTTAGTCACCAAAACACCTAATAAATTCAACAAGTCAATGAAATTAGGCCTTTGCCTTTGGAAACAAGTCTTGGATAAATTCTCCTTACTTGATGTGCTTGTTCTATTATTCCATCTTGGAATGTAGTAGCAAGTACACATTCCATAGAAAAGAGCTTGAGTTCATTCTCTTGTGCCACGCCAAATAAAAGCTCATAAAAAAAACACAAACAAACAATAAGCGTCTTTCCTTCGGGAATTCTTTTCTCATCTCCTTCGCTCTGTCCGCGAACTTGCTTCTTCTTGTCATTATGCAAGACGGTTACGCACTCGTCGTCCGAGTCTGCAACACCTGAGCATTGGCATAGACAGTTCAAGCCTTAATTCATAGGCAATTTTTCCACCCCTAGTTAGGGGAGCTACATCGTCTCTGATCCTCATGTCCAGATGAGGTACGTAGGCAGCGGGGTAGGGCCCGTTCGAGCACAATCTTTATTTTCCCTACATTTTTCCTCTTTGTTTTCTTTTTCAGTCCACTTTTATTTTCTTTTTATCCAGTTCAGTTCCTTTTCTTTGCAGCAGCTTTCATTTCTTCACCCTTTGAAACAGTTTCCTTCGTAAGCGTGGATCCCGTCGGGTACGACGGACGATCTGGGGTGCTAATTGTAACACCCTTCTACCCAAAAAAAAAATTTAAATAATATCAGAGTAATCATCGAGAAGGGTATCACATTTCATAAAAATTCAATCGAATAGTTTCCTGTCCCGTAACACGGGTTAATCAACATCAAGAATAACATATAGCATTTCGCAGCGGAATTTAAACTTCATATTTCAAAATCATAATTTTTTTTACTTCATAAACATAATTTTCTCCATCCGAAATTTCAACATCATATAATGAGAAAACATTTATCAAAGTAATAACGTAACTGAAAACAGTTTAACAAATAAACCCCGTCCCAGTGTTACATGACACAGAGCAGGACACATAGACCAAAACCACTTCTAAGGAACACTAAAGCACGCTCCGAGGCCCATTAAAAACTCCTCTTGCACTGCAAGCCTATTCTTTATCATCTGCAAGTTACGCACGAAAGAGGCAACATTTCCAAGCAGGCAGGGTGAGTAATCATAATATATCATAAATATATAAGAATACAGGATATAAATAAAATTAGGACGACACAACATAACATCATCATCAACACAATTCATCATTAACAACAACACCATCATGAATCCATCTAAATTATGCAATTCTAACATCCTGATATGCAATATGCATGTGGTACCATTTTCATCGTAAGATGGATACATGACCATAACCCCTCCACAAAGGAGCACATCGTAAATCATCGAGACACTTCAATCCACACAATGGGATTGAAGCAATTAAATAGGCCGAAGCCCCATCGTGAATGTTATGAAATGCAATTATGCGCTACATCGTAAAATTCATCAAAATAATTCGCATCATTCATTTCACATCAGCAAACCAATCATCAAATAATCATATATATCATCATGACATTACACCCAGAACACTGGTTCTATAACCACTCTAACACATCAAGAATTGACCCGTACCCGGTAAATTATGAGGCAATTACAAGGTTATTTAATAAATTCATTTATTAAATTATTTCATTTTTCTCATTTTTATTCATCAAAATAAAGTTCAGTTTATACTCTTTCTGACGCTTCAAACGGAATGCGAATCGGATTTACAGTTTGAAAGTTACGGATTTTTCAAGAATTAAAATTTGGCATCCAAACAGTGTTAACCGGTTAACCCATAACGTTAACCGGTTAACGCCTGCGAAGTCTCAGAAAATACCCAAAATTTTCAATGGTTAACTGGTTAACCAAAAGCATTAACCGGTTAACGCACGCGTTTCAGCAGCCTTCTGCTACTCAAATGCAGACTGCGTTTTTACACCAAAATCCCAAAATCTCATTACGAGTTTCACATCAAAACACCCAAAAATCATTCCAAAGATCAACCAAAACACCAACAACATCATGATAAAAATTATACAATCAATTATGTGATTCAATTCACTTTTACCACTCTAATTCATCAAGATTTTCTCATAAACTCAACCTAACTCAAAACCCCAAAACTCATAAAACTCATACAATCCTAAACTATTCATAATCCAATTCCTACACATTTACAATAGATTATAAAAACTCCCCATACCTTAGAGAAATCCAAAGATCGATACTCTTCTCCAAGATTCTTCGTAACTCTCTGACTCTAAGCTTCCTCTTCCTCTCCCTTTTTCCTTCAGAGCACCTCTTCTCCCAAAAACACGATAATGTTAGAAAATTAATCGTATTCCCCTCTTTGGATACATTATCCCAGTTTATGAGTTTCCCAACATGTCCTTACTTTTCCTCTTATTACCACCTTACCCTTTCTTAATATTTCATAATAATAATAAGAGCATAATAAAATACTACTTATTTATATTATAAAAATATTCTTTTCTTCCTAAAATCCTCCAAATTCGCTCAAAACTTCCAATCCTTTCTAAATCAATTAAATAAATATGTAATTTAATAAAATTTAGATTTTCAGGGAATTACAACTCTCCCCTACTTAAAGAATTTTCGTCCTCGAAAATTACCTGAAGTAAATAGAGTCGGATACGACTCCCTCATCTGATCTTCCCGCTCCCAAGTCCAACTTTCTCCAGCTGGTCCTCCCCACAATACCTTCACTAAAGCAATTTCCTTGCCTCGTAGTTGCTTCAATTCTCTACCATCAATCCTTACTGGTAAAGCTTCAATCGTCAGATTATCTCTCACCTGAACATCATCTATCTGAATTACATGCGACTGGTCCGGAATGTACTTCCTCAACTGTGATACATGGAATACATCATGTAAATTCGCAAGAGAGGGAGGTAAAGCCACTCGATAGGCCACTTCCCCTATCCTCTGCATAATCTGATACGGACCGAAAAAATGTGGAGTGAGCTCTTTTCTAGACTTCAAAGCTCTTCCCACACCAGTCATAGGAGTAACTCTTAAGAACACGTGATCTCTCTCTTGGAACTCAAGTGCTTTCCTTCTCTTATCGTGATAACTCTTTTGACGACTCTGCGACGTTTTCATCCTTTCCTGAATCATTTTTATCTTTTCAGTTGTTTCTTGGACAATCTCTGGCCCAAGCACTAAACTCTCTCCTGACTCATACCAACATAATGGAGTACGACAACGTCTACCATACAACGCCTCATATGGAGCCATCCTGATACTAGCATGAAAACTGTTATTGTACGTAAACTCGACCAACGGAAAATGACTATCCCAAGACCCTCCTTGATCTAATACACAAGCTCTCAACAAATCTTCTAAAGATTGGATTGTTCTTTCCGTCTGGACATCCGTTTGCGGGTGATAAGCAGAACTCATCCTCAACTTAGTACCCAAGGCATCCTGCAAACTCTTCCAAAACCTCGACGTAAACCGTGGATCTCTATCCGATACAATAATTGAAGGTACACCATGCAACTTCAAAATTTCCTCAATATAAATCTCAACTAACTTTTGCATGGAATGGTTAATCTTCATCGGCAAGAAGTGTGCCGACTTAGTTAACCGGTCAATAATTATCCAAATCGAATCATTACCTCTAGCAGTCTTAGGTAACCCAGTCACGAAATCCATGGAAATACTATCCCATTTCCACTCAGGAACATTCAATGGTTGCATCATACCTGAAGGTCTCTGATGTTCTATCTTTGACTTCTGACATGTCAAACAAGCATATACAAATTCAGCAATGTCTCTTTTCATACCCGGCCACCAAAACAACCTGCGTAAATCCTGATACATCTTCGTAGCACCAGGATGAATACTCAGTCGACTCTTGTGCCCCTCTTCTAGAATACTCTTTTTAATTCCTATAATATCCGGAACACATACTCTATCTCAGAATCTCAAAACTCCATCTTCATCAACTCGAAAGTCACCTGCATTACCTTGATCAACCAACATCAATTGATCAACTAATTTCAAATCAGATTTCTGACCCTTACGAATCTCTTCCAAAATCTCACTGGTCAGCTTTAACATTCCCAATTTCACACTATCAGTAGTAGTTTCACACAACAAGCTCATGTCTCTGAATTGCTCGATCATTTCTAATTCTTTCACCATAAGCATCGAAATATGCAACGACTTCCTACTCAAAGCATCAGCCACAACATTTACCTTACCAGGATGGTAATTCAAATCAAAATCAAAATCCTTCAATAATTCAAGCCACCGCCTCTATCTCATATTTAACTCTTTCTGATCAAACAAGTACCTTAAACTTTTGTGATCACTGAATACTTCAAATTTCGAACCAAACAAGTAGTGCCTCCAAATCTTAAGCACAAATACCACAGCTGCTAACTCTAAGTCGTGAGTAGGATAGTTCCTCTCATGAACTCTTAACTGTCTAGAAGCATAAGCAACCACCTTATTATCCTGCATCAAAACTCCACCAAGACCCATCTTGGAAGCATCCTAATAAACTACAAAGGACTCATCTAGATTCGGTAAGACCAACACTGGCGCGGTCGTTAATCTTTTCTTTAGTTCTATGAAACTCTCTTCACAAGCAACATCCCACACATACGCTTGACCCTTCCTAGTCAATTGCGTTAATGGTAAAGCTATCTTAGAAAAAACCTTCAATGAACTTACGATAGTAACCAGCCAACCCAAGAAAACTGCTAATTTCTGTAGCTGACTTCGGAGTCTCCCACTGCAATACCGCATCAATCTTTGAAGGATCCACCGAAATTCCACCACTTGAAATTACATGGCCGAGGAAACTCACTTCCTTTAACCAGAACTCACATATTCCATAAACACACCAGGCGCATTAGAAACCCCAAACGACATCACCGTATACTTGTAATGCCCATATCTCGTCCTGAAAGCTGTCTTTGGAATATCATCAGCTTTAACTCGAATCTGATGATAACCAGACCTCAGATCAATTTTAGTAAAGACACAAGCACCTACTAGCTGATCCATCAAATCATCGATCCTCGGAAGTGGGTACTTATTCTTGATAGTCACTTTATTCAACTGTCGGTAATCGACACACAATCTCATACTACCATCCTTCTTCTTAACGAGCAACACTGGAGCACCCCAAGGAGAAACACTGGGTCCAATGAACCTCGTCTCTAACAATTCTTCTAATTGTTTCTTCAACTCATTCAACTCTGAAGCCGACATTCTATAAGGAGCCATCGAGACAGGACTCGTACCCGACACTAAGTCCACAGAAAAATCAATTTCACGTTTCGGTGGTAAATCACTTATATCACCAGGAAACACATCTTAAAATTCACAAACCACAGGCAACTCTGCACTGACAGATATCATCAACTTGCAATGATGCAGACACTGCAAACATCAAAGCTTCATCCAATACAAGTTCATCCACTTTCTTAGCAGATAAAAACATCAACTCATTATTCTCGCTCAATTCAGAGAACTTCACTGTCTTACTATAACAGTTAATATGAACATAATTGAATTCCAACCAGTTCATACCAAGGATAACATCGATTTGGTGTAATGGTAGGCACACCAAATCCATCACAAAATTCTTCTCAAAAATTGTCAAAAGACACTTCAAACAAACAAGCATGGTAGTCACCGAACCATTAGCAGGAGTCTCTATTATCATATTACCATTCATATTAGACAACTTTAAACCCAATCTATTAGCACACTCAAGAGAAATAAATGAATGTGTAGCTCCAGTGTCAATAATAGCAATCAACTCAGTATTATTAATAAAACAGGTACCTCTGATCAAGTTGTCCTTCTTTGGAGCTTCTGAACCAGCTAACGCAAAAACTCTCCCAGCATTCTGAATAGTAGCAGCATTCTTCTTTGGTTTTCTGGAATTGGGCGCTGATATGCCCCTGTTCACCATAATTGTAACAGGTTGGGCCCTCATTAGGACAATCACTCATCTTATGCCCAAGCTTGCCACAACAGTAACATTTCATAACTCTGGCAGTACACACATCGGCCTTATGACCTGCCTCTCCACACTTGTAACACTTAACAGGTACATTAGCAGCTCCCCTACTTTGCTTCTTCTCATCAGATGCCTTCTGCTTCCCTTTATCACCAGTAGTCACATAAGGTTTCCCTCTATACTGACTCTTGTCTTTCTTCTCGCTCAGCTGTTTATAGTGAGCTGACCAAGCTCGGCTGTCCTCGTCATAAATACGGCTCTTATCGACCAACTCTACATATTTGCGAATTTTTTGGCATCCAATTCCCTGCTTAATTTCAAGTCTCAGCCCATTCTCAAACTTAAGGCACTTGGAAAGTTCAGCACCTGCCCTGTTGTAGTGAGGACAAAACTTCACCAACCTTTCAAATTTGGCAGCATACTCTGCCACTGTCATGTTTCCTTGCTTTAGTTCAAGGAATTCTACCTCCAACTTACCACGAGCATCTTCAGGAAAATACTTCTTAAGGAACTCCGCCTTAAACATAGTCCAAGACACCACAACAACCTCATCCTCAGGACGTTGACGAGTATTATCCCACCAGTCTTCAGCTTCCTCAGACAACATATGAGTCCCGAATTGAACTTTCTGCGTGTCCGCACATGCCATCACTCTGAAAATCTTCTCAATTGCCTTGAGCCACTTCTGTGCGCTCGCCGGGTCATGAGTTCCTTCAAACGCAGGTGGATTATTCCTTTGGAATTTCTCCAAGGCACGAAACTCATCATGCGCATTGTTACGAGCAGTAGTCTGAGCAAGAGTTGCAATAGCATCAGCGAGAGCACGCGTGTTGTTTCCAGCCATTCTGCACAACACTTACCAGATCAGAAGAGAATAATCGTTAATTAAATAACGACTTGACAACAGACTGACAACAACAAGACTTGGCCGGACAGACCGACCTGCTCTGATACCACTAATGTAACACCCTTCTACCCCAAAACAAAATATTTAAATAATATCAGAGTAATCATCGAGAAGGGTGTCACATTTCATAAAAATTCAATCGAACAGTTTCCTGTCCCGTAACACGGGTTAATCAACATCAAGAATAACATATAGCATTTCGCAGCGGAATTTAAACTTCATATTTCAAAATCATAATTTTTTTACTTCATAAACATAATTTTCTCCATCCGAAATTTCAACATCATATAATGAGAAAACATTTATCAAAGTAATAACGTAACTGAAAACAGTTTAACAAATAAACCCCGTCCCAGTGTTACGTGACACAGAGCAGGACACATAGACCAAAACCACTTCTAAGGAACACTAAAGCACGCTCCGAGACCCATGAAAAACTCCTCTTACACTGCAAGCCTATTCTTTATCATCTACAAGTTAACCACAAAAGAGGCAACATTTCCAAGCAGTAAGGGTGAGTAATCATAATATATCATAAATATACAAGAATACAGGATATAAATAAAATTAGGACGACACAACATAACATCATCATCAACACAATTCATCATTAACAACAACACCATCATGAATCCATCTAAATTAAGCAATTCTAACATCCTGATATGCAATATGCATGTGGTACCATTTTCATCGTGAGATGGATACATGACCATCAACACTCCACAAAGGAGCACATCGTAAATTATAGAGACACTTCAATCCACACAATGGGATTGAAGCAATTAAATAGGCTGAAGCCCCATCGTGAATGTTATGAAATGCAATGATGCGCTACATCGTAAAATTCATCAAAATAATTCGTATCATTCATTTCACATCAGCAAACCAATCATCAAATAATCATATATATCATCATGACATTACACCCAGAACACTGGTTCTATAACCACTCTGACACATAAAGAATTGACCCGTACCCGGTAAATTATGAGGCAATAACAAGGTTATTTCATAAATTCATTTATTAAATTATTGCATTTTTCTCATTTTTATTCATCAAAATAAAGTTCAGTTTATACCCTTTCCGACGCTTCAAACGGAATGCGAATCGGATTTACGGTTTGAAAGTTACGGATTTTTCAAGAATTAAAATTTGGCATCCAAACAGTGTTAACCGTTTAACCCATAGCGTTAACTGGTTAACGCCTACGAAGCCTCAGAAAATACCCAAAATTTTCAATGGTTAACTGGTTAACCAAAAGCGTTAACCGGTTAACGCACGCGTTTCAGCAGTCTTCTACTACTCAAATGCAAACTGTGTTTTTACACCAAAATCCCAAAATCTCATTACGGGTTTCACATCAAAACACCCAAAAATCATTCCAAACATCAACCAAAACACCAACAACATCATGATAAAAATTATACAATCAATTATGTGATTCAATTCACTTTTACCACTCTAATTCATTAAGATTTTCTCATAAACTCAACCTAACTCAAAACCCCAAAAACTCATAAAACTCATACAATCCTAAACTATTCATAATCCAATTCCTATACATTTACAATAGATTATAAAAACTCCCCATACCTTAGAGAAATCCAAAGATCGATACTCTTCTCCAAGATTCTTCGTAACTCTCTGACTCTAAGCTTCCTCTTCCTCTCCCTTTTCCTTCAGAGCACTTCTTCTCCCAAAAATACGATAATGTTAGAAAATTAATCGTATTCCCCTCTTTGGATACATTATCCCAGTTTATGAGTTTCCCAACATGTCCTTACTTTTCCTCTTATTACCACCTTATCCTTTCTAAATATTTCATAATAATAATAATAATAATAAGAGCATAATAAAATACTACTTATTTATATTATAAAAATATTCTTGTCTTCCTAAAATCCTCCAAATTCGCTCAAAACTTCCATTCCTTTCTAAATCAATTAAATAAATATGTAATTTAATAAAATTTAGATTTTCGGGGCGTTACACTAATACCTTCCCAGGTCATAACCGACTCCCGATCTCAGATTCTTTGGTTCGCAGGACCTGTGTCCTTCCTCTTCTTTCTTCTGGTTTGTGCAGCATTACCATTCCCGTTCCTTCGGGATAAAAATGTCTGGCTGGTGACTCTAACCTCTTTCCACGCCACTTTCGTGTTTGTACCAGGATAGAAATCCAGGAAGCGACAGCTGGCGACTCTGCTGGGGCCCGAACCCAGAATCTTTGGTTCCCTTGAGAGTCTCTCCTAGCGCTTTCATGTTTCTGTTTCTTTGTGTGTTGATTGTTTGTTGTTGCATGTTTATTTTGTTGTTGTTTATTTACAATTTTATTTACAGCTTTATTTACAATTTTCAGTATTTTATTTTCATGCATCGTATATTATACTGGACTGTCTGGCTGTGCTGGTTTCCTTTTTTCTGTGGGATTAGGAATTGTTACTGAGAGATGAGATCGTAACCGGGGCTCGAGGGTGCCCTAGGACTTAGAGTGGACAGTCACTTTGGCTTCATGGCATCTTGCTATGTTGGTAGTAGTGAGTTCCACACCCAGACTTGCGACCGTCTTGGAAATGTATTATGCCGGAATCTTTATGGGGTAATACACAACCTCGATAGTTATGTGCATCTAGGGACCGATCATTAAGGACCTTTGTGGAAACATCCCTCTCCAGTGGTGACAGTGGAAGACCACATTTTGTGGTAAACCCATTCGCACCCAAGGGCCCACTGGGAACTCGTATAGGATGGTCTGGTTCTTTTATAGGAACTCAGTCAAAGCATTTGGTCGTATGATGATAGTATTATACCCTTCGGGATGAATGTACTATTGTTTCTCGATTCCAGCACTTGAAGTTGGGAACTTATGAAGGATGCTTGTTTTTCTCTGACTCACGCTGAGGCCTCCCTGAGTAGTACATAATGCCAAACCGATTCCCTGATTTGGTCATGAGCCATTTCTCGGAAATGGTGAACGTGTTATTACTATTCGGCTTTAAGAGTCCGTGATGTTTGACCCGGAGCACACCCGTGATATTGGGAGGGGTTTACAGGTTTGCAGGAACCCTTGCCCTCATCATACCTCATTGCCAGTACAGTTCTATGATTTGATAAGGTTACATGGATTTTGGAGTTCTTAAGTCATTTGATATCTGATTCTGGGACTTATTTGAGACTGAATTCTTGTTCATGAGGCTTTATTCAGAGGATCTTGGTTCTTGGTCGCTTGGGTCCAGTGTTCCGTATCCAGACAGTCCCGGTTGTTGATCATATGCCTGCATTGCATTTGCATCGCATCATACTTGCATTAACTGTTTGTGTTTCCATTACAGGTTATCCTTCATCTCAGTACCCAGTTCTGGTATTCATTGTTTCTCCAGATGATAGAAGCCCAAGAGATACCCAGAAAAAGGAATGTTCATTATACTTTCCCGCAACCAGAAATTGAGGAGATTCAGAAACTGGTGGGCTTGATGAGTGACAAGGTTTCAGATGATTTCAGAAGCCGGTATGGGAAGATCTTGGGTTACATGAACAAACCGACTGTCGATCAGAGAGATAGTCTTCATTCTTTGTTGCAGTTTTATGACCCTCAGTTGAGAAATTTTGTGTTTGCTGACTATGTCTTGGCTCCTACTATTGAAGAGATTTCTGACATCCTGAAGATCCCTATCAAGAATGGTGTTCCCTATTATGCTGCGGAGAAGTGTCCCCCGTACAAGGATATTGCAGGTGATTGTCATTTGAGTATGCTTAGAGTGAAGATGGATTTAGAAGCCAGTAAAGGGAAGGGATTTAATCTGGATTTTCTTATCACAGAAGCCCATGTGTTTGCTTTGGGAGGGAAGTGGTTAGAGTTCAGTACGCTGTTAGCATTAATGGTCTACGGGATAAGTCTTTTCCCAGGAGAGAAAGGATGGGTAAGCTTGGAGGCCATTACCCTTTTCATTAAAGGAAACCTGGTACCTACGTTGGTGGGAGACTTTTACTTCGGCGTCCATCACAGAAATGAGAAGAGAAAAGGGTACGTAATTGTTGTGCTCCAGTGTTCGCTGAGTGGTTTGCTAAGACGCTTCCGAAGTCAGGACTGTTCAAAGATCTTGTAGATGTTTAGAATTGGCAGAATTTTTGACCAACAAGAAGTAATGAATTTAGTTCAGGATGTCACACCAGATGTTGTGACATTATCAAACAGAGTATAAGTAAATGAACTGAATTCAGGATGTCACACCAGATGTTGTGACATTGTATCAGTTAATGAAGTAAGTTCAGTTTACAGGATGTCACACCAGATGTTGTTACATTGTATCAGTAAATGAAGTAAGTTCAGTTTTCAGGATGTCACACCAGATGTTGTGACATCTCAAACCTGCTACCAGAATTAATTAATGATTAACAGAACTGAGTAAATTAAGGGAAGTTATCTGGAATTAACTATGGATGGATGAAACAGAAGAAGGCGCATCTGTAGGGAGTTTTGTTATGTGACTTCAGCATAATCAGAAGAACTGAATCACCTAGAATTTAGGAAGTAACAAACCCTAATTCAAGGTGATGGCAGCATGCGTATCAGGATTGGATAAACCTACAGAAAGCCCAAAATCCAAACACCTATTTAAGCAATAGAAACTCTCAGAATAGAGGACGAAATTAAGAAGATCAAATAGGGTGTTTTGTGTTTTAATAGCAGGTTGATTTTGTGTACCACTTTATGAGCTTTTAAGCAAAAGTGTATTTGTGTCTTGATTGAAACTGTGAAGTAAGATCAAGCTGTTTTGTTTGAAGTATGACTTCAATTTTATTAAACTTGTAAACATATCACTGTGTGATTGAGGGGGAATGAGTTGGTACTCATATCTAAGTTGTGTCTTAGGTAGAAATTGCATTGGGTAGATATTAAGTGAAAGATTAAACTGAGTGGTTTAAGTCTAGAATTAATATTACTTATATTGGATTTCCTTCCTGGCTTGGTAGCCTCCAGATGTAAGTGTGGTTAAACACTGAACTGGGTTAACAAATTCCTGTGTTGTTTAATTTTCCTGCACTTTAAGTTTTGGCCAAGTTGTTAAGTGTTTAAACATCTCATTCGACATCATGTACCTGATCACAAAATTTCAATTGGCATCAGAGCAGGCACCCTGCCTGTTTAACTAGGTGAGATCTAGGGACTGCAAATTCTGGAAACATGGACAGAGATGTAGGATCTGTAAACAGACCACCTATATTGGATGGATCTAATTATGACTACTGGAAGCCAAGAATGGTAGCATTCTTAAGATCACTTGACAATAGGGCCTGGAAAGCAGTCAACAATGGATGGGAGCACCCTGTCCAAGATAACAAAGATGGAGCAAAAGTGTTGAAACCTGAAGAAGAATGGAGTAAGGAGGAAGAAGATTCAACACTTGGCAATTCCAAGGCCTTAAATGCTTTATTCAATGGCATTGATAGGAACATCTTCAGACTTGTGCATCACTGTGAGCTGGCCAAAGATGTTTGGGACACTCTCAAAACAACTCATGAAGGAACATCAAAGGTAAAGATGTCAAGACTTCAACTTCTCACCACCAAGTTTGAAAACTTGAGAATGAAGGAAGATGAGACAATTCATGAGTTCTACATGAACATCTTAGAAATAGCCAATACTTCTGGTGCTTTGGGAGAAAAGATGACTGATGAAAAGCTTGTAAGAAAGATTCTCAGATCTTTGCCAAAAAGATTTGACATGAAGGTCACAGCAATAGAAGAAGCTCAAGACATATGCACAATGAAGGTTGAAGAACTCATTGGTTCCCTACAAACATTTGAGATGGGAATGAATGACACAATTGTAAAGAAGAACAAAAGTATAGCCTTGGTGTCAAATACTGATAAAGAAGAAGAAATCAATGAAGCAGAACCTGAAGAAAATTTATCAGAAACCATTGCTATGCTTGGAAGACAATTCAAAAAGATTCTCAGAAAGATGGAAGACAAGTCCAGACCAAGTGGGAGATACTCAAACTCTTCTGAGAATAAAAGACCTTATGATACTAATAGAAGGTCAAATTATGATGAAAAGATCAATCAAGAAAAAGGGATTAAATGCCATGGATGTGAAGGATATGGACACATCAGAAATGAATGTCCTACCTATTTAAAAAGGCAGAAAAAAGGTCTCTCTGTAACCTGGTCTGATGAAGACTCGGGATGTGATTCAGAAGAAGAATCAGCTAAGCATATCACTGCTCTATCTGGATTATGTGAATCTGAAAGTGAATCCAGTGATGGGGAGCTTACTTTTGAAGAGCTTGAGCAATCATACAGAGAACTGGTTAAAAGGAGCACTGAAATATGCATGGAGAGTATAAAGCAGAAGAAGCAGATTGAGGCACTAAAGGATGAAAAAACAAGTGATCTAGAGATCATTGACACCTTGAAAAGTGAAGTAAGCCTTCTCAACTCCAAGTTGGAGCATATGTCCAAATCTGTTAGAATGCTGAACAGTAGCTCAAACACACTGGATGTTATTCTCAACAACAACAAGCATTCAGGGGATAGAAGTGGACTGGGATTTAACAAAGTTCATAAGGTTGAAGCTAGCACCAGCAAAACTACTTCAAATTCCATACAGTCAAACAAGATGTCCCAACAGATGCTTCAACATCATGAAAAGAACACAAAGTCAAACATAATGTTCCAACAAATGTCTCAACATCATGAAAAGAATATAATGAAGAAGAAGTATCAAAGATGGAGATGTCATCATTGTGGAAGGTTTGGACACATCAAACCTCATTGCTACAAGTTGCATGGATATCCAAATCAGATGTATCAGCAACCTCCTAAGTAGAAGATAGATGTTATCAAGAAAGTGCTGCATAGACATCAACATCAAAGATATCAGCAAACCCCTAAGCAGAAGACAGATGTCATCAAGAAAGTATGGGTACCTAAAGCTAGTCTTCATGCTGATCAAAGCTACATGCCCAAGAACAAGTTCAACAAACAACCTTGGAGCTCTACTAATGGACACTACACAGGGCAGAGGCATCAAAAGAAACCTCAATACAAATGGTCAAAGAAGGGTGTTGCATATATAGCTCATACATCTCTAAGAGTATCAACTAAAGAAGACTGGTACTTTGACAGTGGATGTTCAAGACACATGACTGGATTGAAGAATCTGCTAGTAGACTTAAAGTCATATTCATCCAGATATGTAACCTTTGGAGATGGAGCTAAAGGAGAAATCAAGGGAGTTGGGACCTTGGACTGTCCAGATGTACCAAGACTAGATGATTTGCTGCTGGTAAAAGGATTGACTGCTAACTTGATCAGCATAAGTCAATTATGTGATCAAGGTTACAGTGTAATCTTTACCAAAACTGAATGCATAGTGTCTAATAAAGAACAGAAGGTTGTCATGAGAGGAGCCAGATCTAAAGACAACTGTTATATGTGGGAACCTCAAGACTTCAGTCTCACTTCAACTTGCTCTTTAGCCAAAGAAGAAGAAGTGAAACTATGGCACCAAAGACTGGGTCATCTTCATTTCAGAGGCATAAAAAAAATCATATCTATGGAAGCTGTGAGAGGTATTCCTAAACTGAAGATTGATGATGGCAAAATATGTGGTGAATGTCAAATAGGCAAGCAAACCAAGATGTCCCATCCAAAGCTCCAACATCTGACAACTTCCAAAGTTTTGGAATTATTGCATATGGATCTTATGGGACCTATGCAGGTTGAGAGCCTTGGTGGTAAGAGGTATGCCTATGTGGTGGTTGATGACTTTTCAAGGCATACATGGATAAATTTTATCAAAGAAAAGTCTGATGTATTTGATGTATTCAAAGATTTATGCCAAAGAATACAAAGAGAAAAAGCCAACTGTGTGGTCAGGAAGTGACCATGGAAAGGAGTTTGAGAACCAAAAATTCTTAGATTTCTGTTCTTCAGAAGGGATCAATCATGAATACTCTTCACCAATCACTCCTCAACAGAATGGGATTGTTGAGAGGAAGAATAGAACTATCCAAGAATCAGCAAGAGCTATGATCCATGCTAAAAGGTTACCATTGTACTTCTGGGCTGAAGCTATGAACACAACTTGTTACATTCATAATAGAGTCACTCTAAGGAAAGGAACCTTGTCCACAATCTATGAAGTCTGGAAGGGAAGAAAACCCACAGTTAAGTACTTCCATGTGCTTGGAAGTAATTGTTATATTCTGGCTGACAGGGAGCAAAGAAGAAAAATGAATCCTAAAAGTGATGAAGGGATTTTCCTTGGATACTCTATAAACAGCAGAGCCTATAGAGTATTTAACTCTAGAACCAAGGTTATCATGGAGTCCATAAATGTAATAATTGATGATGCCCCTGCAGATGTTACAGAAGATGTTGGAACATTTGCTGACAGTCAAACTGAAGCTGAAGAAAAGAGTGATCATCCTGACTTCACTCAAACTGATGCAAGGACAGAACAATCCAGCAAACCTCCCTCCATAAGAATCCAGAAGGATCATCCCAAAGATTTGATAATTGGTGATCCCAATAGAGGAGTAAGCACTAGATCAAGAGAGGTGATTTCAGGTTCTTGTTTTGTCTCAAAAATAGAACCTAAAAACATCAAGGAAGCTCTTACTGATGAGTACTGGATTTGTGCTATGCAAGATGAATTAAGTCAATTCACAAGGAATGAAGTGTGGGATCTTGTTCCTAGACCTGATGACATAAATGTGATTGGCACTAAATGGGTGTATAAGAACAAGTCAAATGAGCAGGGAGTTGTTACAAAGAACAAAGCTAGACTTGTAGCTCAAGGATACACACAAATTGAGGGAGTAGACTTTGATGAAACCTTTGCACCAATAGCAAGGCTTGAATCAATCAGACTACTTTTAGGAATTGCTTGTATCCTGAAGTTCAAGCTATTTCAAATGGATGTGAAAAGTGCCTTTCTAAATGGATATCTTAATGAAGAGGTATATGTAGAACAGCCTAAGGGATTTGTTGATCCAAGCTGTCCAAATCATGTGTACAAACTAAGGAAGGCTCTTTATGGACTGAAGCAAGCTCCAAGAGCATGGTATGAAAGGCTGACTACTTTTCTTATCAAGCAAGGGTACAGGAAAGGTGGAATAGACAAAACCTTGTTTGTTAAAGATGAAGAAGGAAATGTCATGATTGCTCAAATATATGTAGATGACATTGTTTTTGGTGGGATGTCAGACAGGATGGTTAAACATTTTGTCACTCAAATGGAATCTGAATTTGAGATGAGCCTAGTAGGAGAATTAACCTACTTTCTTGGATTGCAAATAAAGAAAATGGAGGACTCCATGTTCATTTCCCAAAGCAAGTATGCTAAGAACATTGTCAAGAAATTTGGGATGGACAATGCTACTCATAAGAGAACTCCTGCCCCCACACACTTAAAACTGACTAAAGATGACAAGGGTGAGAAGGTAGACCAAAGCCTATACAGAAGTATGATTGGAAGCTTATGATATCTGACTGCTAGCAGACCAGACATAGCCTTTGCAGTAGGTGTATGTGCAAGATATCAAGCTGATCCAAAAGTTAGTCATCTAAACCAAGTCAAGAGAATTCTGAAATATGTCAATGGTACTTGTGACTATGGCATAATGTACTTTCATGGATGCAAACCAATTCTCACTGGCTTTTGTTATGCTGATTGGGCTGGAAGTGCTTATGACAGAAAAAGCACATCAGGAGGATGCTTCTTTCTAGGAAACAATTTGATTTCTTGGTTCAGTAAGAAACAAAATTGTGTATCCTTATCTACTGCTGAAGCTGAATATATTGCAGCTGGAAGCAGTTGTTCACAGTTGGTTTGGATGAAGCAAATGCTCACAGAGTACAGTGTCCCACAAGATGTCATGACATTGTACTGTGACAACTTAAGTGCTATTAACATATCAAAGAATCCTATCCAACATAGCAGGACCAAGCATATTGATATCAGGCATCATTTCATCAGAGATCTTGTGGAAGAGAAAGTGATCTCATTGGAACATGTAGCTACAAATCTGCAATTGGCTGATATATTTACTAAAGCTTTGGATGCTACCCAATTTGAAAACCTAAGGGGTAAATTGGGAATCTGTTTATGTGAAATATAGCAGTTATGGAGATGTGCCAACATGTCATATGACATCGTGTGGCATGATCACCAGATGGCAACACCAGTCTGGTCAAGGACTCTAGGTATTCCACTCCTAAAATTTCTCCAAGTAACGGCTACTTATAAAAATATCAGCTTGTTCTCAGCTATCCATCTTCTCATCATCCTCTCAAAACGAATTGCATTCTCTAACTGTTTTTTCAGAACTCATCAAAATCATTCAAACCTAAACTCTTCATCCACCACTTTCGAAAATGTCTCAACATCAAAACCCTAATCTCTCTGAAGAAATTCTCAACCAAGAAGATGTGGTGCATGCAACCCCCATCTCTGTGGTACCTATGGATTCAACTCCAATAGACGAAATCAGAGGAAGTGTTCCTCTTGCTCAAAAGCCAAGAACCCCTACTGTGAGAAGGGCAAAGGAACCTGTATTCAGCAAAGCCAAAGGCATGCCTTCATCCTCAAACACTACTCCAAAAGCCTCTGAATATGTGGATGATTCTATAAAGGAACTGGTGAACAGGATTTTGTCTGAGCAAAGAGTTGTGAGTGGCATATCTATCCCTCTGAACACCATGCCAGCTCCACAAGAAGAACAACAAAATCAGGCTGAAGAGGACACTCCTGCTCAACAGGATGTCCCAATAGATGTTGAAACATCTGAGGACCAGCAAAAGGCCTCCACTGATGATGCTGATGAAACATCTGAGGACCAGCAAAAGGCCTCCACTGATGGTGATGATGAAACATCTGAGGACCAACACAAGGCCTCCACTAAAGATCAAGCCTCTGTTGATCCACCTGCTGAAGAGGAGACTGCTCAACCTCCTCCTGTTGTAAACTTAGAGCATGATTCTAACACAGAAATCATTGCTTCTGTAAACCCTAGCATAGCCAAAAGGCTTAGGACTAGGAAGGAAAAGAAGACTGCAGGACATGCAACTCCTGAGAAGAAGCAACCTACACCAAAGAAGGATAAAGCTAAAGTTGTTTTTGGTCCTACCAAACAATGGAGCAAGGTGAATACACAGAAGAGGAAAGCTGTCACCCCTCCAGATTCAGATGTTGAAGAGGATGTCCCAACATCCCCACCAAAGAAGAAATCAGCACCCTCAAGGTCCTCCTCTGTTGTTCCAGAAGCTCCTCTGGACAACATTTCATTCCATCATGTGTCAAGTGTGAGCAGATGGAAATTTGTCTACCAAAGAAGGGTAGCCCTTGAAAGAGAGCTGAGCAGCAATGCACTTGAGTGCACTGAGGTAATTGATCTCATCTCTTCTGCTGGCTTATTCAAAACAGTATCAAATTTCTCTCCTTGTTATGAGCTGCTAGTCAAGGAATTTATTGTCAACCTCCAAGAAGACTGTGTTGATGGTAAGTCAGCCGACTTCAGAAAGGTATATGTAAGAGGGAGATGTGTGGAATTCTCTCCTAGGGTTATCAACCATTATCTAGGAAGAGAATCTGATGGACCTAATTAGTTAGGGAAGACTGATAACCAGGTTTGCAAGGTCATCACTGCTAATCAGGTCAAGACTTGGCCAGTCAAGGGGAAGCTTTATGTTAGCTTGCTGACAAGGAAGTATGCAATGCTGCATAGGATTGGCACTGCAAACTGGGTCCCTACCAACCATACCTCCTCAATAGCAACTGGATTGGGCAGGTTTATATATGCTGTGGGCACCCAAACAAAGCTGGATTTTGGGGCTTATATTTTTTATCAGACATTGAAGCATGCTGGATCATCTGCAACAAAACTGCCTATTGCCTTCCCTTCTCTGCTGTGTGGAATAATACTTAGCCAGTATCCAGGTATCCTCACTGAGAAGGATTCAATCTGCAAAAGAGAGAGTCCCCTGGCCTTCCACTACAAGCTGTTCTTAAGTCATCATGCAGCTGATGTTGAAGCTCCCTCTGGGACATCTGCTGGATCTTCAAAGGCAAAGAATCCAATCTCCAAAGCTGCTTTGATTGCTGAGCTGAAGAACACATGCAAAGAACTGGATGCCAGGAAGCAGAAGCTTGAGGAGATTATCCAAAGGCTGGTGATTGAAGAGAGTGCTCAGAAAGTTGTTGCTTCTGATGAAGAAACTGAAGAAGAGGAAGACACTGAATATGAGGATTCTGAGTGAAACATGTATGTGAGGAATATGTAATGTCTGCTCCAGCATTGTATTTTGATTTTGCTTTTGTAATTCTTCTGTAAAACTTTAGCCCCAATTTATGTCTAACAAGGGGGAGAAGAGAACTGAACAATGTATGATGCAACTTACTGATTAATGAAAAACTTCTGTTTGCTTCTGAACTAAAGATGTGTTTTTGATGAAAAATTTATGTTGCAACAAGTCTGAACACATGTAGGTTTGAGGGGGAGTAAACTCTCACATGACTCAACAGAAAAGAACTGTTGTACTCTGATATAAGAAATTCTGCTGCACTCTGATAAACCAGAAAAGTATGTTAGCCAAAAATTAGCCAAAGGGGGAGTTTGTAGATGTTTAGAATTGGCAAAATTTTTGACCAACAAGAAGTAATGAATTTAGTTCAGGATGTCACACCAGATGTTGTGACATTATCAAACAGAGTATAAGTAAATGAACTGAATTCAGGATGTCACACCAGATGTTGTGACATTGTATCAGTTAATGAAGTAAGTTCAGTTTACAGGATGTCACACCAGATGTTGTGACATTGTATCAGTAAATGAAGTAAGTTCAGTTTTCAGGATGTCACACTAGATGTTGTGACATCTCAAACCTGCTACCAAAATTAATTAATGATTAACAGAACTGAGTAAATTAAGGGAAGTTATCTGGAATTAATTATGATGGATGAAACAGAAGAAGGCGCATCTGTAGGGAGTTTTGTTATGTGACTTCAGCATAATCAGAAGAACTGAATCACCTAGAATATAGGAAGTAACAAACCCTAATTCAAGGTGATGGCAGCATGCGTATCAGGATTGGATAAACCTACAGAAAGCCCAAAATCCAAACACCTATTTAAGCAACAGAAACTCTCAGAATAGAGGACGAAATTAAGAAGATCAAATAGGGTGTTTTGTGTTTTAATAGCAGGTTGATTTTGTGTACCACTTTATGAGCTTTTAAGCAAAAGTGTATTTGTGTCTTGATTGAAACTGTGAAGTAAGATCAAGCTGTTTTGTTTGAAGTATGACTTCAATTTTATTAAACTTGTAAACATATCACTGTGTGATTGAGGGGGAGTGAGTTGGTACTCATGTCTAAGTTATGTCTTAGGTAGAAATTGCATTGGGTAGATATTAAGTGAAAGATTAAACTGAGTGGCTTAAGTCTAGAATTAATATTACTTATATTGGATTTCCTTCCTGGCTTGGTAGCCTCCAGATGTAAGTGTGGTTATACACTGAACTGGGTTAACAAATTCATGTGTTGTTTAATTTTCCTGCACTTTAAGTTTTGGTCAAGTTGTTAATTGTTTAAACATCTCATTCGACATCACGTACCTAATCACAGAATTTCAGATCTTAAGCAAGATTGGAAGTGGGCTAGAAGATTGATGGGGTTAACATCTAACGACATAGCCTGGGGATGTAGCAGAAATTTGGTATGAAAGGAGTTTATTACAAGGTGTGGTGAGTTTCCCTATGTGTCGTTGTTAGGAAGAAAAGGAGTAATAAGTCATAACCCTGTGTTGTCTAGAAAGAAATTTGGTTATCCACTGAAGGATCCTCCAACAGATGAAGAAATAGCTAATACTTTGTATTTTCCAGCTGAAGATAATGAGCAGTTAGTTATTCAAGTATTTCAAGCTTGGGAAACAAGGGTTAGAGAGGGTAAGAAAGAGTTCGGAAAGGTAGACCCTAAGACTTATCCCTCTTTTGCTGCTTGGATACAAGGTAGGGTTGATACCTTTTTCCTTCCATTATCAGTTGAGGTCCCACTATATCCAAAAGAGGTATTGGTACAAACCACTGTTTCTCTTGAAGATTACAAGAAATTGGAAGCTCAGTTGCACGAGGTTCAGGTAGAGAACTCTGAAATGGCTAGTGTGTATCACCGTGCCAACCAGGCTAAGCGAGAAGCAGAAGAAAAGATACAGATGATGTAGGCTACCTTAGAGGCTAAGGAAAAGGAGTTTGTTGGGAGAGAAGCTCATTTCCAGAGATTGGGTTTAACAGAGTCAAAGAGAGAAGTAGAGCATAAGAAGATTGTGAAGACTCTCAGAGAAGCTCGTCAATCCATTGCTTGGTTACAGGGCCAAAGAGAACAGGAGAAAAAGAAGTACAAAGAAAAGGAAGAGTTCTTTGAAGCACAGATGACATTCAAGAAGGAAGAGGTCGAAAAAGTTCACAAGATACGAAGGGAAAAGACTCAGCAATTGGAACAGAGCCAACTAGCCTTGAAGGAAGAAATGAAGGATATTGCAGATCTTAAGCTGAGAGCAAACGTCAAGAAGAACCGGACAAAGGTAGTGACTGCAGGAGAGGAGTTTGGATCTTCCTTCAGCCTAGGGTTTTAGTTTATTGTTATTTACATCCAGACTACCTACAGGCTTGTTGTAGGAGTTTTGCTTTATCTTGCTGTCATTTGTATTAAATTGTAACCCTTTTGGGAATTCTGTTTTTGTCTATAACTCTGATGGTTGGTAGTTTGTTCATGCTATGCAATGATACTTTCCAGTTACCGTTTCTGAATGAGCAAATTTGGTTGTCCTAAGCCATCAGGGTCTGAATACTCCTAAAAAGAGTTTGAAAAGTCAGTTTCCAAAAGGTCATCTGGAGTATTTTCCGTCAAAATACCAGAACTGGGGCATGTTAATGCCTGAACGTGGAAACATGAATAGTTACATTGCATGCATATAACGTGTTTGCTGTTTTTCAGGTATGTCTCCAGTGTTCTAACATTCATGTCACTTTCAGGCACTATAGCTCCTAAGAAGGATCAGAGACAGTCAGCGGTGCACAGATACCCTACAAAGGTGAATAGAGAGAGCAATGGAGCAGATGCAAGCAGATCTGGCTGACTTAAGGACGAGAATGGACAACTTCATGACCCTGATGGCTGGGATGGGTCAAACTCAAGAGCGTATGCACGAGATGGTAAAGAGCAATCAAGTCAGGAACAATGGGATAGTAGATAGAGGCAATCGCAATGGGGCTGGCGCCCGTCATGTTGAAATCCCTGCGGTACTGTTGCACCCCAAAATTTGCCCTCACAAGACAAGACTTTGTGTACTAAGAGGCTCACAAGGTTCACAAGGTTCACAAGACCTCCCATGAGGTTCACAAGGTTCACAAGACCTCTCTTGAGGTTCACAAGACCTCTCATGAGGTTCACAAGGTTCACAAGACATCTTATGAGGTTCACAAGGTTCACAAAGTTCACAGTTAGTCAGAAGATTTGACAATTCCCTCAGCCAATGCACCCTCCTAAGCAGTGCATCCTAAACTAGGGTTTTGACTTTAATCAGGCTAAATGGATTTCCAAGAATTCAAGTGAGCTTCATAACATCTTATATGTGTTTAAGAGTCCTCATGACAAGTTTCAAGACTTTTCTCAAAGGTTTGCTCAGTCAGATGATCAGATAGGTCAAAATCAGTCAAAGTAGTTAAAAAGTCAAACTGAGGTCAAATATGGTCAAACCAAAGTCAAACTTCATGATTTTTTGCCAACATCAAGTATATGGAGTAAAATTCATCATTTGACCAAGGTTTGATCATGATTCATCAAGGAGATTTCAGATCATCAAGAATCAGGAGTTTCTAAATTAGGGTTTTCATAGGAAAAGTCAACTGAACTTTGACCAGCCATAACTTTCACATGCTTCATCAAATTTTTCCCATCAAAAGCTCATTTTGAAGGAAATTGAATTCTCTACAACTTTGTGTCTCACAAGCCAAGCCCAAAAATGCTTCATTTGGAAGGTATGAGCTAAGACATTATAGGTCCTTTTGAAAGTCAACAAAAAGTCAACAACTTCAAAAGGGCATAACTTGAGAATGGTAAAAGATATGGACATGAAACCAATGGGGTTGGTTATAGGACTCTTTAAGCTTTCCAAAATGTCCAAGAACACTCCCATAGCATTAAAAGTGAAGGATTTTTGCCCTTGCAAAGTTGGGAAATTTTTTAGTGGTTTATGAAGTAAATGGGGTCTTAAAACCATAATTCTTCAAATGGGCTGACTTTTTTGTGACCCAATGTGTTCCATGACATCATGCACGAAATTTATTTAATATTTTCATTATTTTATTCATTTTATTCATTTTATTTTATTTATTATGATTTTTTATATTAAAAATCATTTTAAATTCAAATAAAATATAAAAATATGAAGATTTAAAAATATTTTGATTCTAGAAAGTCATGAAAGCTAATTGGATCAGATTGATATGAGAATTATGGTGATTGTCTTAAAATAGCAAGGTTATATCAAAAATTATTTGAATTTTAAGGCATGATCTTTTTCAATCTCCTTGATCCAAAAAGTCCAAAGAACAATCACTTCTCTTGACCTAATTTCACTCACTACATATACACAAACATAACACAATGCCAAGGACACGATTTTGCAGCCTCAAACCATAACTTCAAACTTCACAAAATCCTTCAAAAAACAATTTTCGGTTTCAATCCTAGAAGAGGTTTCAAGGTATTCTAAAGACACTACAAGCTTCCTTGAGCTTCCCTGAATCAAAACCAACCCTTACATGCCTTTGAATCATGCCATAATGCATAACCCGAAGCATTTTTGTTCTTGAATTATTTTTTTTCGATTCCATAAATTCACGGCGTTTTAATGTATTTTGTTTGTTTAATCATGTTTATAGTGATGTGTAGAACGTTTATGGATACTTAGATCAAAGCTTCATGGCCGAAACCTCATTCTGCCATTGTTAGGGTTTTGTGGTTCATTTGGGGTTTTATGATTTAGTAAATATAAATGAATTTTAATTGCTTAAATGAACTGTATTTGATGTGGGTAACACCATGGTGTGTTCAATTTGAGGAAAAATTACAAGTATCATGAGTTTCGAAGAAACCTAGTTTTCATACAAAACTGGATTCGCAGGAAATATGGTAGGAGATTTCGCAGGAAAATTCGTAAGAACCAAGGTTGAAGATGACCATCTGGCGCGAAAAATAATTCAAAAAAATCTAACTTAAAATATTATGTTTTGTTTCTAATTATATTTCAAAGTGAGCGCGTGGCTCAGTTGGTTTTGATGCTTGTATGTGATGGTAGAGGGCCTGGGTTCGAATAGTCCCCAGCCCCTTTTATTTTTTGGTTATTTTCAACATGATTGCAGGAGAAGAAGCAAACGGCATTGGTGTCCATTCCTTAACACAAGCGCACGACTTGTCCCAGTGGTTGGCTGTTTGGTCTTGGATATTCAAAGCCTAGGGCCTGGGTTCGAATCCCAGCCCCAGGTATGTTTTCTTTCTCTTTTTCTTCCTTTTATTTTATTTGCTTATATTTTATAATTAAATTTAATTAATTTATTAAAATGTTAAAATAAATATATATTATTTCTTATACCTAAAATTCATGTTTTTTAATCAAACTTTATTTTCAAAATTTAATTATTTATATTTTATATGTTCATATTATTAAATAAATATAATTTGTAAATAAATGAATTTGTGTTGTAAATTAATAAATAAAACCCTAATTCTATTTTCTAAACCCATAAACCCTAATTTATTTTGATTAACCTTAATATTTTTATAAAACCTAATTATATAATAACTTTTAATTTATTTATTTGTATATTTATTTTATAATTTGTATATAGTTTTTATATGTAAAAATTTAATTAATTAACCCTAATTTGTTAAAAAACCTAACTTTATTTTATGAATTTAAATTATTATTTTTATATGCTTACTTAATTATAATTAACAAATATATGTAAATAAAATTAAATAATTAGACTATTAATTTTATTAGTATATAATACGTATTATTTATTTCTTTTTTTATTAAAAATCTAAAAATAGTTATTTATTTAAAATTGAACCTTTTTATATTATTATGCTAATTTCTTCCTCTTATATTTATTTTGTTTATTATTACTAACTTCTTTATTTATTATGTGATTATTTATTTTATTATTATTATTACTAACCCATTTAATTATTTATTTATTTACTTATTTATTTTAATTATTTTAATTATTATTATGTAATTGTACCATTTATGTAATAGTTGTAGTATATTTTTTTTATTTATTTTAAATGTCATGGTTAGTAAAATAGGGAGTGTAAAGCATGTTTGTATTTAAAATTGGATTTAGATCATTAATCTTAAAGATAAATATTTGAATTGGTACACTCACACACGTAAGTCGATCCTGGATCGCCATCTCACTTCTTAAGGGTTACCTCTCAAGTTGCCTAAAGAAAAAGGTCAAGTAAGGTGTAAAGCAAAGTCCCTTCTCTCATATCATCTAGTCCCTTAAAAGATAAAAAGATCAAGTCCCTTCATGGTTGCCTTCGTAAATGATCTTGTCCCTTTCGAATAAAGATGATAAGTCCCTTCGAATTGCTAAATACACCTTACAGTTGCCTAATCAAAGATGTCCCTTAATTTGTCCCTCATACATCCAAGGTAATGACTACCTATTCCTTAATAATAGGGATAGTCTTACCATTTAAAGGATATTTAAGAACAGAAAAGATTTAACTTAGGGTAGGTTTCTCTTATGTACTTGCTCACCTTTTCAAAACATTTCAAATACACTTCACATTTCAAACAATTTTCAAAACAAAGGCTTTATATATATCCGTACATGGATCATTATAAAGTACTTAAGAAAATTTCTAAACACACACTACACTTCTCAAAACAGTTTAAAGTGAGTTAAGTAACTAAGAGCCCTTGGATAACCATGGATGTAAAGGGTGCTAACACCTTCCCTTTACATAACCTACCCCCCGAACCCAAAAATCTTTTAAAGGTCTTTCCTGTTCTTTTATGCCTTTTCTTTGGATAAAATAAAAGTCGGTGGCGACTCTTGCTATCCGCAACATAACTAAAGGTCAGTTCTCCCACCATCTTACAGGTACAACCAGGGGTCACTATTATCAATGATGGAGTGAATAACCTGCAGATGGATGGGCAAGACGAGCAGTTCACTTTGTTGGATGAGGCAGAAGGCCAAGGGGTTAACATGAATAGGAGGTTTGAAGAAATGGCTGAGCAGATTCGTTCCATTCAATCTCAGAGTTCTCTAGGGTTTGACATCACTGATCTGGGCTTGGTGCCAGGGGTGAGAATTCCCTACAAGTTCAAGGTTCCTACTTTTGATAAGTACAACAGCATGGCGTGCCCGAAAACTCATCTTTAGTCATTTGTGGGAAGGATTGTTGCGCATACAGATGATGAAAAGTTGTGGATGTATTACTTCCAGGATAGTCTTATAGGTGCTTCCTTGGAATAGTACATGAAGCTTAGCAGGGTCAATATCCAAAGCTGGAAGGATTTGGCTGAGGCGTTTGTGAAACAGTATCAGTATAATTTGGATATGGTTCCAAATCATACCCAGTTGCAGACAATGTCTCAGAGTGCTAAGGAAGGGTTCAAAGAGTACGCCCAGAGGTGGCGTTAGCTTGCTGCTCGAGTGCAACCTCCCTTGTTGGAAAATGAAATGGCGGATATGTTCATGGGAACGCTGCAAGGGGTGTTTATTGAGAGACTGGCGTCTTGTTCGGCAACAAAATTCAACGACATCGTGATAGCTGGAGAGAGGGTCGGAACTCTGCTGAAAATGGGGAAGATTAAGGACACTGGTGCAAGTGGCTCAAGTGGTGTGAGAAAGGCTTTCAGCGGACCTCCAAGAAGAAGGGAGGGAGAGACTAATGTTGTGTACGGTCAAGGTCGGGGCCGCGGATACAGAGGATCCTACGAGTAGGTGGTAGTTGTCACCATCCCCACAGGTCCTGTGTAACAACAACATCAACAGCAGCAACAGCTGCAACGTAATAACTATCAGCAAAAGCCTTATCAACAGAGATAAGCTCGTCCAGCTAACAGGGTGCTCGAAGCTATCCCAATGACGTACACGGCACTACTCCAGAGATTGTTAGATTTGAACTTGGTTCAATTGAGGACATTAGCACCACCACCACCTGGAGAACTTCCAGTGGGTATGATGCTAATGCAAGATGCGCATTTCATTCAAGAGCTCCCGGGCACTCAACAGAGAAGTGCAGGACATTGCAGCATAAGGTCCAGGACTTGATTGATTCAAAGGCAATTAACTTTGCACCGCCTCCAAATGTTACATCCAACCCCATTCCAATTCATGGAGGAGCCAGGATAAATGTCATTGATAGTGGTGAGAGGTTAGACCTGATCTTGAACGTGGATGAAATGAAGACTTCCTTGCTAGTCGTGAAGGACAGATTGTTGAAAGGGCAGGTTTTTCCAGGTTGTGATTTTGACTGTGAGGGTTGTTTGAATTCGGTTAATGGTTGTGGGGATTTGAGAGCTGGGCTGCAGTGTTTGATTGATAAGGGGTCGCTACAATTCGATAGAGTTGATGATAGAAGTGATTGTGTGTCTATAGTGACAATCCATTTTGATCCTACTGGGGTTCCTGTCCGGAGAGAACCTGTGACTATCTATGTTCCAGAAGTGAGTCCTGTTACCATTACTGTTCCAGGACCAGTCCCTTATGCTGATGACAAGGCCATCCCTTGGCACTATGGCTCGGATGCGTACGCAGAAGGCCAGAAAGTGGAAAGTCAAGCAGTAACAATTGACTCGACTGTTGTGAATGTCGGAGGAGTTGGAGGATTTACTAGGAGTGGGCGTCTCTTTGCTCCTCAATTTCTTAGAGGCAATCCCGAAGTTGAAGCATCTACAAAGGCTAAGGGTTAACAGATAGCAACTGAAGAGGTGATGACTCCTACTGCCGGTCAGGGCACTTTTGAAAAGGAAGTCGAGGAATTCATGAGAATAATTAAGAAAAGCGATTATAAGGTGGTTGAACAGCTCAATCAGACCCCGTCTAAGATATCCATTCTGTCATTGCTGATGTGTTCTCAAGCTCATCGAAAGGCGTTGCTGAAAGTTTTGCAAATGGTGTATGTACCACAAGAGATAACTGTCAACCAGTTGGAGGCCGTGGTAGGCAGCGTAAACGCCAACCATGGGTTGGGATTCACAGATAGAGACCTTACTTCTGAGGGATGTAACCACAACAAAGCCTTACATATCACCATGGCGTGTAAGGGCGCTGTTCTATCACACGTCCTGGTAGATACAGGCTCTTCTCTCAATGTGCTCCCTAAGAAGTCCCTCATAAAGCTGGATGTTGATGGCATCGTCTTGTGACCTAGTGAATTTATTGTGAAAGCCTTTGATGGGTCCCGAAGATCTGTGTTTTGGGAGGTGGAGCTACCAGTGAAGATTGGGTCTTAGGTATTTAAGAGTACATTCTATGTTATGGATATTCAACCCGCTTATAGCTGCTCGCTGGGATGTCCTTGGATTCATGTTGCTGGCGTAATAACATCCACGTTGCATCAGAAGTTGAAGTATGTGGTAGACGGCCAAGTTGTTACTGTATGCGGAGAAGAGGATATTTTCGTAAGCCATCTGTCAACATTCAAGTATGTAGAAATGGACAGGGAGATCCATGAGACACTTTGCCAAGCTTTTGAGACGGTTAATGTCAGTACCTTGTCTCCAGCGGTTCAGAGCAATGAGAAGGAAGGGACTCATATCTACTCTTATAAGAAAGCTAAGGAAGTAGTCCAATCTAGAAATGCCCAGGGTTGGGGCAAGTTGTTAGAAGTAGAAAAGAAGGACGACAAGTTCGGTCTCCGATATCAACTTGGTCAGTCCAGCTGGTCTCAGGACAGTAAGCCCATAGCATTCACTAATGCTGGAATGCTCGACTACAACAATGTTTGTGCAACAGATGCAGATGGGGATAGTGACTGCGACTTGGATAACTGGATTCACCCATGTGTACCTGGGGAGGAGCTCCAGAATTGGTTTGCTGAAGATTTTGTTCAAGTTACTTGGTAGTCAAAGTAATTTTCTTTGTTTCCATTTTTATCATACTACATGTCAAATCCTGCACTCTACCCGAGGTGTACGGATCCATTTGTAGGGCCACCATGTTTTTAATGCATTTACTTTTTCCATGAAATAAAGGACATTTTTCAAGCAAATTGCGTTCTCTTTCTTTCGTTTTAAATTTTTTACACAAAAAAAAAATGGCAATGTTTTTCTTTCGAGTGTTTTTGTGTGTTTGCGTCTCCTACAGATTCTGAAATAAGCACATCATTTGTGCAGTGTTGATCATCCGGATTCTCGTGATAACGTTCCTAGTATGACTATGCATGACTTCGACAATCCTATCTACCAAGCTGATGAAGGGGTTGAGGAAAACTATGAACTCCCAGAAGAATTGGTCAGGTTGTTGAAACAAAAGGAAAGGGTCATTCAGCCTCATCAGGAAGAAATAGAGATCATCAACATTGGGTCTGAGGATGTAAGGAAAGAGATAAAGATTGGGGCCAGTCTGCAGGCCGAGGTAAAGAAGGATTTGATTGGTATGCTACATGAGTATGTGGATATCTTCGCCTGGTCGTATCAGGATATGCCAGGGTTGGATACTGACATCGTTGTGCACAAGATGCCACTACAGGAAGACTGTCCTCCCGTGAAACAAAAGCTGAAAAGAACTAGCCCTGACATGTCTATGAAGATCAAGAAGGAAGTTCAGAAGTAGTGGGATGTCGGGTTCCTTGTTGTGACTAGTTACCCACCTTGGGTAGCTAACATTGTGCCTGTACCAAAGAAATATGGCAAGGTCCGGATGTGCGTCGATTATCGGGATCTAAACAGAGCAAGTCCAAAGGATGACTTTCCATTACCTCACATCGATGTGTTGGTAGATAACACCGCTCAGTTCTCGGTATTTTCTTTCATGGATGGCTTCTCCGGGTATAATCAGATCAAGATGGCACTGGAAGACTTGGAGAAAACGACGTTCATTACCCCGTGGGATACATTCTGTTACAAGGTTATGCCCTTTGGATTGAAGAATGCCGGGGCAACGTATCAACGGGCTATGGTAACTTTGTTCCACGATATGATACACAAAGAAATTGAATGCTACGTGGATGACATGATTGCCAAGTCCCAGGACGAAGAAGGGCATCTGGTCAATTTCAAAAAGTTGTTTGATAGATTGATAAAGTACAGACTGAGGTTGAATCCAAACAAGTTCACTTTCGGAGTGCGTTTCGGTAAGTTGCTGGGTTTCGTTGTTAGCCAAAGGGGAATTGAGGTAGATCCTGCAAAAGTAAAAGCAATACAAGTCATGCCTGCACCGAAAACAGAAAAAGAAGTGTGTGGGTTTTTAGGGAGATTGAACTACATTTCGCGGTTTATATCTCATCTAACTGCCACATGCGAGCCAATATTCAAATTGTTAAGAAAAGAACAAACGGTCAGGTGGAATGAGGACTGTCAAAGAGCCTTTGAAAAGATAAAAGAATATTTGCAGGAGCCTCCGATTCTAATGCCTCCAGGTCCAGGACGGACACTTATCATGTACTTGACTGTGTTAGAAAGGTCGATGGGATGTGTTCTAGGCCAATATGACGAGTCTGGTCGAAAAGAGCATGTTATTTACTACCTTAGCAAAAAGTTTACCAACTGTGAATCCCGTTACTCACTACTTGAGAAAACTTGTTGCGCTTTGGTATGGGCTGCTCGCCGACTGAGACAGTACATGTTGACCCATACCACACTGCTAATCTCAAAAATGGACCCCGTCAAGTACATTTTCGAGAAACCAGCATTAACCGGAAGGGTTGCTAGGTGGCAAATGATCCTAACAGAGTATGACATACAATATACTTCCCAAAAAGCCATCAAAGGAAGTGTATTGTCGGATTATCTTGCACAGCAACCACTTGAAGACGACTATCAGCCGATGAAGTTTGATTTCCCTGATGAGGACATCGTGTACCTCCAGGCAAGAGATTTTGAGGAACCACTTCCGGAGGAGGGGCCAGACCCTGAATCCAAATGGAAGTTGATGTTTGATGGGGCAGTCAATATCAACGGACGTGGAGTTGGTGTTGTTCTTATCACTCCCGAAGGTGTTCATTTTCCCTTCGCTACCAAAATTACTTTTGGCTGCACCAACAATGAAGCGGAATACGGGGCATGCATAATGGGAATAGAGGAGGCTATTAATCTTCGGATTAAGACCCTTGATATATTCGGAGATTCAGCCCTCGTCATCAACCAAATTACCGGCGAGTGGTATACACATCAAGAACACTTAATTCCTTATAGGGATTACGCCAGAAGACTGTTAACGTTCTTCACAACAGTTAAGATTCAGTATATACCACGTGATGAGAATCAATTCGCCGATGCATTGGCCACTCTTTCTTCGTCTATCAAAGTCTTGTGTTGCAACTATGTGCCCGTGATTGACATTTCCAGGCTTGACACACCAGCCTATGCTTTCTCTGTAGACGCAGTGTCTGATGAGAAACCTTGGTATTTTGATATCAAACTTTTCCTAGAAAAACAAGAATACCCAGCTGGGGCATCATCCAACGACAAGAAGACCTTGAGACGACTTGCTGCTAGCTTCTTCTTGAATACGGATGGGGTTTTGTATAAGAGGAACTTTGACATGGTTTTGCTCAGATGCGTGGATAGACACGAAGCAGGCCTGTTAATGCAAGAAGTCCACGAGGGATCTTTCGGTACTCATGTAGGAGGGCATACAATGGCTAAGAAGTTGTTGAGATCAGGGTACTATTGGCTAACAATGGATGCAGACTGTTGTTTGTATGCCCATAAGTGCCACAAGTGCCAGATTTATGCAGACAAAGTGCATGTTGCTCCTAGCCCGCTCAACGTCATGTCATATCCTTGGCCCTTTTCTATGTGGGGCATTGACATGATCGGGAAGATAGAGCCTACTGCTTCAAACGGTCATCGTTTCATTCTGGTTGCGATTGATTACTTCACCAAATGGGTTGAAGCAGCATCTTATGCCAATGTCACTCGTCAAGTGGTAGCTAGATTTCTGAAAAGAGACATCATTTGCAGATACGAAGTGCCCGAGCGAATCATTACTGATAATGGTTCCAACTTAAACAATAAGATGATGGCAGAGCTGTGTCGGGACTTTAAGATTCAACATCACAATTCTTCTCCTTACCGGCCAAAGATTAATGGCGCGGTAGAGGCAGCTAACAAGAATATTAAGAAGATTGTGCAGAAGATGGTTGTCACTTACAAAGATTGGCATGAGATGTTACCATTCGCATTGCATGGGTATCGAATGTTAGTCAGGACGTCGACTAGGGCAACTCCTTTCTCATTGGTATATGGCATGGAGGCAGTCTTGCCTGTTGAGGTGGAAATTCCTTCATTGCGTGTGATGATGGACGTGAAGTTTGATGAGGCTGAATGGGTACGTGCCCGATACAATCAGTTGTGCCTAATTGAGGAAAAGAGATTAGCGGCCATCTGTCATGGTCAGCTTTATCAGAGGAGAATGAAGCGAGCATTCGACCAACGAGTACGTACTCGAGAGTATCAAGTAGGCGACCTTGTGCTCAAGAGGATCATTCCTCCAAGTTCAGATCACAGGGGCAAGTGGACCCCAAACTACGAAGGTCCATTCATAGTGAAGAAAGTTTTCTCAGGTGGGGCGCTGATGCTCACTACTTTTGATGGAGAAGATTTCCAGTCTCCTGTTAACTCAGACGCAATTAAAAAATACTTCGCATAAAAAGACCCGCTGGACACAAAAACAGAATTAAAGTCCAGGCAAGAAAAGGGCATCCAGGCGAGCTAAAAACAGAATAAAAAGCTCGGGCAAAAATTAGGGAAAACAAATAAAAAATGTACACCCACTGAGTTGAAAAGCCACATCGGACAACTCAAGCAAAAAAGGGTATCCCGGTGGATTGAAAACCCGAAAGGGAGATCCACACAAAATAAGGGAATAAGCGAACAACTGCAACCCGGGTAATCTGAAGCAAATCATTGTTTTGTGAAGTCTGACAATATCAGAAGGATATGAATCAGTCCCCTCATCTTCTTCAAAAAGAAAAGGCAAGAACAGAAAGTCTTGAAGACATGTTGGTCATAGCAGGAAGGAAACTCATTGGAATGCCGTGTACATTGCCATTAGGATAGTTTCGTTTCTCAATTTTATGGTAGCTACCTCTTTCCAGGTAGTTACTTCCTGATGTAAAACTTTTCCTATTCATAGGCCTCTCAATAAATGAATATTCAGTCAAAAGCCGTGTTGTGTTGTGTTTACTTTGTTTCTAAAAATGTCCTGAATATTTGGAAAAAAAGAACATTGCATATGAAACATGTTGATTTTTCTGGAAAAAAATTTTTTGACATGGCAGGGAAACAGTTAAAGTTATCTTTGAGTGTTGGGTGACAATGGATGAACATATCATACCATGCAAGTCCCCAGGGCACCTGTGTGTATACTGTTGTTGCAGGTTTTGTAGGGCGATGTTGCATTTCCCTAAAAAGAGAATGCTCCCCAGTTGAGTTATGGAAATTGGAACCCCTAGCAGAATTTCAAACCTAATCAAAGAGGTGTCATCCCCAAGTGGTGGTTGTTCTTCACGAGAAAGACATGGTCATCCCTAGTAGAGTTCGGATGGAACCGTTCCCAGCTGAGCTAGAGCAAGTGGGATCCTCAGCGGAGTTGCAAACCTAACCGAAGAGGTTTGTCTCCAATCGGAGTATTTATGGGCTATCCCCAGCGAGCAACTGAATGCTTGTTTCCCCACAGAGTTGAAATGTTCAGAATTCCTTCCCCAGCTAGGGTCTGACCAAGCATCATCCCCAGCCGAGTCTGAAGGTCGTCATTTCCCCGCAGAGTTCATGATCGAGATTCACTCCCGTCATTGGGGTATTCCTTAGAGAAGTTGCCAATCTATTTTGACCATGTGATGATATAAATCGTCATTCATCTCCCCAGTCAGAGATGTGCATCGTCAAAGCCTCTTGACCCCTTTTCCCCTGCAGAGCCAGGATTATTGTTGCCAATCAGGGCATTCCGTTTGGTGCTCGTCTGCATTTCTTGGCACTCGTCTGTGTTGAGTACCTGTTTTGTGCTCGTCTGCATGCTCTACGACACTCGTCTGTGTTTGATGTGTGATAAGTGTTCGTCCGCATTCCCAGCACTCGCTCGTTTGCGAAATATTCTTCATTCAATTATCCCCGGCAGAGTTGTGTTTCTTATTGGGATGGTGTTGCTCGCGGTTGCCTGTGTGTGATGAATGTGGTTGCTCGTCTACTTTCCCCAACACTTGTATGTGTTTGATTTGGTTGTTGTTCGTCCGCAACTCTTAACACCCGTCCGTGTTTGATGTCTGCTTGATGCTTATGTGTTTTATTTGGTTGTTGTTCGTCCGCAACTCTTAACACCCGTCCGTGTTTGATGTCTGCTTGATGCTCGTCTGCATCGCCCCAACACCCGTCTATATTCACACTTTGTCGTTGCTAGTATGCTTTCCCGAGCAGTCGCCTATGGTTGATAGATGTTGATGCTCGTCCGCACTTCTCAGCACTCGTCTGTGTGTAACATCCATTTGATGCTCGACACTTGTCTGTGTTTGAACTTATGTGATGCTCATATGCATTCTCCAGCACTCGTCTGTGTTTGTTATCTGTTTGAAGCCTGTTTGCATTGTTGGATACTCGTCTGTATCATCCTTCCCACCCGTCTGTGTTGAATTATACCCATATGTACTAATTTGATAGTCACCCCAAATGCTCGTCTGTATTGGATTTCTGGTATTTGTCTGTATCAGTGGCTGGTATTCGTCTGTATCATCGCCAGAAGCGCTCGTCTGTGTTTCTTAGATCATCATTTGATATTCGTTTGTATCATTGACTTCTTGCGCTCGTTTGTGTTCCCTTGATGATCACCCAATACTCGTCTGTATTGAAGAGGTTTGAAGCCCTGACGGTGGGATTAAACGTCAAAATGATTACCGGTCCTGGCGTAACATGTATATTCGAAGGAGGTTCGTCTGTCTCAAAGACAACTTGTCTACGCAAGATTTGTGATGAGGGTTCGTCAAATCCTAATGTTGCACCTGGCGTAACAGGTTTATCCGAAGAAGGCTCGTCTGTCTTAGACCATATATCCACGGATAATATATGAAGAGGGTTCATCTATCTTGATTATGCATGTCTATCCCACAGACTTAAGTGCATTACCGGTCCTGGCGTAACAGGTTTATCCGAAGGAGGTTCGTCTGTCTAAGATCATATATTGCAAAATGTATGAGGGCTCGTATGTCCAGCACCTGGCGTAACAGGTTTGTTCGAGGAAGACTCGTTTGTCTGGGTTTTCCTATCTGAAATAACAATTCAGGTTGGAAGGAGCTCGTCTGCTTTGTCCCCACTTCAGTCGCCAAAGCGTCGTTTGGTTGGGTTTATTTCCCATTGCTTGCATTCTCCAGAAGAGTGCAAATTTCAGGTCTTCTTGGTATTCAATCACAGTTCATCTTGAACGATCGATAGCCGTGCTACCGTCCTCTTCAGATTAACAGTTGCTTGAATAGGGGCAGCTGTAATACCCCAAATTTACCCTCTCCTGTTTAGCATCATCATCATATCATAATCATCATCGGCATGCCATGTCCTTAGCATATTGCATAGAAAAATGAAGCATAGCACTTGCATGTTTCAGCATAAAGCATATGATCAATCATCAAGAAAATTCAAAGCTCACATGGCATGTTACAGGTTTGATATCATGGTCAAGGCCTTAAAAAGGGACTGGGGATCAAAATCAGATCAAAACGGTTGGCGCCGGGTTATTCTTGAGGTTTCCCACCAAAAGGAGGGAAAATTCAAAATTCATTGGCGTTAACCGGTTAACGGATTGGTTAACCGGTTAACGACTGCGAATTTTGAATTCCAACAGCATTTTCAGCATGTGCTTTGGCTCCATATTTCCAAATTTCTGATTTTTATTCATTTGATTTAAAGAGAAGGATCTAGAGCATTTATCCAAGCCTAATTCCATTGTTAAAACCTAATCACATTGCCAAACCATATTTTTTGGATCCCAAGCCTAAATTTTGGGCCCCATACCTAAACCATATTTAATCCATTTCTCTCCAAACCAAGGGGGGCTCTCACACAATTTTCATTCTCATTCTGAATTTTCACTCTTCTCTTTTACTTTTCTCTCATTTTCTCTCCCACATTTTCCAAATTCACTAAAAAAGTTCCTCTTTGAAGATCACATAACCTTGCCTTGAGGTCTGTAGATCTTGGAACTAGACCACCATCCATAGCTTCTTTGCATCATTTTGCTGGTTTAATTGGTGATTCATATCTGATTTGGGATTTAGAAGTGCTTTTGGATCCAAAATTCTGCATCAAGACCTTGTTCTTGCATTTATTTTGCATGGAGTGTGAAGCTTAGCACCAGATCTTCAAAGTTCTCTGTGAGATCTCATTTCCAGCTCAAACAACAACTACCAAAGCATACCTCCGCTTTGTAGGTTGGTTAATTTCAGATCTAGCTCTGTTTTAGCTTATTTGCATACTTGTGCTTTAGATCCACCATGTGCTTGTGTATTTGCTTGTGTTGCTTGATTTCATTTGTGACCGGATCCATGTGCTAATGTTCATGAGCTTAATGATGCCATTTAATGTGAATTGATCCTCTCATTTCATGCTCAATTGATTGCTGGTCTAGTGTGAGATTATTTGGATAAGCTGGATTTGAGTTGATTTTCATGCAGGAAATTGTTGTAGTTTCTTCAGTGTTAACCGGTTAACGGATTGGTTAACCGGTTAACGTACCTGTTTCTGTACTGGTTTTCTGCAGGCTTGGATTGGTTAACTGGTTAACGCTTTGGTTAACCGGTTAACACTGATGCAGTGTGCCATATTTGAGTTATTTTTAGCATGTTTGATCCCCTTACTTGTTTTAAATGACATGGATCATTGTATGATCATTGAATATGATTGTTTAGGGTGATTTGCTTGCTGGTTGATGCATGCTTCCATGTTCTCGACACGTAAATGCTTGCATGTGCAAAGTTTGACATGTTTGTTTAACTTGGTTTTCTAGAACTTTGAGCATGCTAATTCCATGATTTTATTGATGAACATGTGTTGGATTTTGCTAACATTTGCAGGGGCTCATGGTAAGAGAAGTGTGGATGTTTATCCACATTTCAACTCTTCATCCTTTTCCTTTTAAGTTGATTTCTCTTTGTGTTTTTTGAAGTGCCTTATGCCATCATGTGAGGCAACTCTTTTCTTCCCCCTTTAGGAGCAACTTACCTCCTTTAGAGGAGTAAGTTGCTTGCTAGCTTTCCTCCTTTTCTTCTTGCTCCTCTTTGGTTCTTCTTTTCTTCTTAGGATAGTTGAAACCTCACTAACCTTAGGACCACCTTTTGCATGACAGCATTAGGTTTAGTCTTCCCCCATTTTAGATTTTACCTTTTTGCTCTTTTAGTTCTTTCTCTTCTCATCTCAAAAACAAAAACCTAAAAAACATTAATAAAGAAAGAAGTGACTTCTTGTGTAATAGTCGTATTCCATGGGGAATATGTATTCATTCCATCTTGGAATAGTGCATTTTTCTAGCATGATGCACAAGCCAGATCATGAAGTCATCTTCATCAAGAAAAACCCTAAAAAATACTTCTTCATTTTTAATCACCAAAACACCTAATAAATTCAACAAGTCTTGGATAAATTCTCCTTACTTGATGTGCTTGTTCTATTATTCCATCTTGGAATGTAGTAGCAAGTACACATTCCATAGAAAAGAGCTTGAGTTCATTCTCTTGTGCCACACCAAATAAAAGCTCATAAGAAAAACACAAACAAACAATAAGCGTCTTTCCTTCGGGAATTCTTTTCTCATCTCCTTTGCTCTGTTCGCAAACTTGCTTCTTCTTGTCATTATGCAAGACGGTTACACACTCGTCGTCCGAGTCTACAACACTTGAGCATTGGCATAGGCAGTTCAAGCCTTAATTCACAAGCAATTTTTCCACCCCTAGTTAGGGGAACTACGGCGTCTCTGATCCTCATGTCCAGATGAGGTACGTAGGCAGCGGGGTAGGGCCCGTTCGAGCACAATCTTTATTTTCCCTACATTTTTCCTCTTTGTTTTCTTTTTCAGTCCCCTTTTATTTTCTTTTTATCCAGTTCAGTTCCTTTTCTTTGCAGCAACTTTCATTTCTTCACCCTTTGAAACAGTTTCCTTCGTAAGCGTGGATCCCGTCGGGTACGGAGGACGATCTGGGGTGCTAATACCTTCTCAGGTCGTAACCGACTTCCGATCTCAGATTCTTTGGTTCGCAGGACCTGTGTCCTTCCTCTTCTTTTTTCTGGTTTGTGCAGCATTACCATTCCCGTTCCTTCGGGATAAAAATGCATGGATGGCGACTCTAACCTCTTTCCGCGCCACTTTCGCGTTTGTACCAGGATGGAAATCCAGGGAGAGACACACGGGTATCGAACTTCCATCAGAATATCTACTGGGGCAACGCCTTATCAACTTGTGTATGGTATGGAAGTCGTTCTACCTGTTGAAGTTGAATTGCCCTCCTTGCGAATAATGGATGTGAAACTGGACGAAGGAGAATGGGTATGATCTCGTTATAATCAACTGAGCCTGATTGAAGAAAAGAGATTAGCAGCTATTTGTCATGGTCAGTTATATCAAAAACGGATGAAAAGAGCCTTCGATCAAAAGGTGAGACCTCAGAAATATCAAGTGGGAGAGCTTGTACTGAAAATAATCCTTCCTCCTCATACAAACCACGGGGGCAAGTGGACGCCAAACTATGAAGGTCCCTACATGATAACTAAAGTCTTCTTAGGCGGAGCACTGATGCTCGCAACCATGAATGGAGAAAATTTCCCATCTCCTGTGAATTCAGATGCAGTTAAAAAATACTTCGCTTAAATGACCCATTGGACATAAAAATAGAATGTAAGTCCAGGCAAAAATAGGGCATCCCGGTGAGTCAAAAACAGAATAAAAGACTCGGGAAAAAATAGGAGAAAATTAAAAAAAATGTGTGTACACCCGCTGAGTTGAAAAGCCACATCGGACAGCTCAGGAAAAAATGGGTATCTCGGTGGATTGAAACCCCGAAAGGGTGATCCATGCAAAATCAGGGAATAAGCGAACAACTGCACTCTGAATTCGTCTGTATCATACTTACATAACCTGGCAAGCTTCGAAAGGACAAAGCGTCAACTAGAATCAACTTTCTTCAGAAAGCAAGATAAGAAGAGCGTTCAAAGTCATACAGGTCATAGCAAAAGGAAGATTGGAGCACCAACTTCAGCATTGCCAAATAGAATACTTTTATTTTCTCAATTTTATAGAAATCTCCTCATTTCAGGGATTAGCTTCTTCAAATGTACTCGCCTGTTCAGGGCACACAAGTCAATAAAATCAATATTCACTCATAGTCTGTTTTGTACTCTATTGTTTTATTTACAAAAATGTCAAAAGTTCGTAATACAACATTTTCATAAATGCATGCAGGAAATATGTACTCTTAAGCAAATCTAACTCCTATGACGGAATCCGGTTGAGGATGCCTCAGGACACTTGTGCGTTTCCTTTGTTTAACAGGTTGCAGGTACTCAAGGCAATTAATCTTTTGCAGCATGGGGCATATCAGGCACTATATCCCCAACCAAGTCAGCAGTCACATCATCGGCAGGATCACTTGACAAAAGCACCCCCCACAAAGCTCATCATTCCCCCCAGGATACAACCTGAATGAAAGAATTACAGCAGATTACTTATCTCCTCCCCAAGCGGGATCTCCCGAGCAATGACTGGATTTGTCTCTTCCCCAACAGATGCAATTGCCAACACCTTGGGGTTTCTCTCATCCCCAGTTTGAGTTTCCCCACAGAGTTCTCCAGAAGGATCGCCCAAAGATCCTTTCTCCCCGCATAGTTCAGATCCCGGATCGGCTCTCTCATTTGCATAATCATAGCATTCGCATCATCTTCCCCAAGTAGAGCGTAGCATTCCGTCTAATACGGAGCATTACGGTAAAAATCAAACATGCATGATCATAAGCCAGGTTCGAACCATTCACCTATATATACAAAAATCACTCCTCCAGCGGTGTACAAACAAAAACATCTTCCCAGTAAAATCACCAGAATACCTTTTGCACTCTTGTTCATACTTATACAAAGTTCTTCCGACACTCGTCTGTGTCCTACGCATACTACTCCCCAGCAGTATACAAAAACACCTTTCCCCTGCAGTCGCTAGAATACCCTTTTGTACTCTCAATACAAATACCCTTATACTACTCTCTAGCAGACCAAACACTCGTCTGTGTTCCTTGCTTAAATCGATATTCGTCCATATCATCATCCCTAAACACGCGTCGGCGTTTGTTTCTATTGATACTCGTCTGTATCGTGGTCCTAAAGATACTCTTCCGTATTTTTAGTCTATACACATTGTCGAAACACTTATACCATTTTATTTTTGGGCTTAAACACTCGTCCGTGTTTGTTTCTTCTTACAATGAAACTATCTTTCTATCCGGCATTCGTCCTATGTCGTGATATTTTCAGCAGTCGTCCCCTGCTAGGTGATCGGCCTTCACCTTTTGATGGCCGTCCTTCATCATTTATCTGATGGCCGTCCCCATCATTAATCTTTCTATTCGGCATTCGTCTTATGTCGTGATATATTTCAGCAACTGTCCCCTGCTAGGTGATCGTCCTTCACCTTTTGATGACCGTCCCTCATCATTTATCTGATGGTCGTCCCCATCGTTGATCTTTCTATCCGGAATTCGTCCTATGTCGTGATATTTTCAGCATCCCTACCCTGTTAGGTGATCGTCCTTCACCTTATGATGAGCGTCTCTCATCATTTATTTGATGGCCGTCCCCATCGTCTATTTTTCTATCCGACATTCGTCCTATGTCGTGATATATTTAAGTAGCCGTCCCCTGCTAGGTGATCGTCCTTCACCTTATGATGATCGTCCCTCATCATCATTTCGTTAGTTTATCTGATGGTCGTCCCCATCGTGGATTTCTATTCTTTAGCCCGATGGTCGTCCCCGTTAGTGCATCTCTCACTTTTTAATCCCCCAGCAGTCGTCCTCTGCTCGATGGTCGTCCTCCGTCGCTATCATTCGATGTTCATTCTATATCATCCGGTTTTGTAAATAACAATTTATATCCCTTTTCTTCTTATACCAGAGAGCACAAATTTTGGACTGTATTGGTATTCAACCACAAGTTATCTTGTTCGTCTGCTAAGCCTGGCGCTTACATCCTGCACAGCTAACTCACGCTTGAATAGGGCCAGCTGTAAACACCCCAAATTTTCCCTCTCCCTTTCTCATGCCTTGGCTTATGATCACACATATTGCATAGCATATCACTGCATCTTACATTGCATATTCACCTTCAACATCTCATTGCATCTCTGCACAGCTAGGGTTTGTGATCAGATGAATCTTGAAGAGAGTATGAGGTATCTCAGAGGCCATGAAGCATGATAAGAAGATCCTTGAGTGTTTTAAGGTCATATTGTACCCCCAAGGGTTCTTGAAAGTCAAAAGATCACAAGAGATTGCAGAACCACCCAAGCAGGCTCAAGGCTCCTACACAGATGACCTAAAATTAGGGTTTTGGGTTTGAAGCCCTCACACCCAAAAAATTTGGTCATTCTTGATTCAAATCGTCTTTATATGATATAAGGAGTGTGTGGATGAGTTTGATGAAAACATTCAATGTGGAAGTCATCTGATCAAATGGTAACTTGTTGTGTAAGAAAAGTCAGGATTAGGGCATCTGAGGCCTCCAACAAGGGCCCCAAAGGTTCATCATCATCAATTTGAGGTCCTATGACCTTTATTTGGTCTTAGAAATGTTTGAAAGATCACAAGATTGAAGAATTTTGAGTCATTGCAAAAGTTGCCATTTTTGGACATGACTTGAAGTGAAAACTTTCCATTTTGGGAAAGATTTTCAACCTCCTCTTTCTTGATCAAAAAGGTTTCAAATGAATTTTCTTCAAACATGAAAGTTGTAGATTGGATCTTCCCATTTTCAAAAAGTACAATAACTCCTTTTTATTAATCCTAGAACTCAAGATATGGCAAGTCAAAGTTGGGGAAAATCTTGTAATTTTCAAGATCATGTTAAAGAAGGAAATGTGCAAAAGTGAATTCCAGGCCTCTACATGACTTCTAATCCACTCAAATACATCATGGCATGATCAAACAACATCTCAAAGTCATAATTAAGCTTTGAACCAAGGTATTTCATGACTTGTTTCTCAAGAAATCACAAAGTTGCAAAATTGCAAAACCTATGCAAACTCTTGATCCAAGCCATACAGCTCAAAGCAATCGTAATGGCACCTTCTCGAAGCTTCATACTCCATCATCAATTTTTCTATTCTCCTCCGAAGATCAAGGACAGAAAAATCTCAAATTCTTTAACTCTTCAATCTTCGAAATCACCATTGTTCAACGTTTTCAAATCTCCTTCTTCTTCAATCAATAGCAACAAAACTTCATCAATCCCTAATCCATCTCCGAATCTCCATCGAAAATCTTCCAAGATGTGTTGACCTCTAACATCAATCCCTAATATCTAAGGTGGATCCCAAATCTCTTACAATAATCCCTTTGTAGGGATTTTATCTTTGCAAGAATTTCTAAATTATATTTTCCAGCTAGCCAACATCCTAAATTTCATGTGATCGGATACACTTGAGCATTGTCTATTTATATTTTCCAGCAAGAATCCCTCTGTAGGGATTGGATCTTTGCAAGAATTTCTAAATTATCAGATGTTAGGGATTAATGTTATAGGGTAACACATTTTGGAATATTCTCGATGGAGATTCGGAGATGGATTTGGGATTGATGAAGTTTTGTTGCTATTGATTGAAGAAGAATGAGATTTGAAAACGTTGAACAATGGTGATTTCGAAGATTGAAGAGTTAAAGAATTTGAGATTTTTCTGTCCTTGATCTTCGAAGGAGAATCGAAAAATTGATGATGGAGTATGAAGCTTCGAGAAGGTGCCATTATGATTGGGTCTTTGGTGAGTTTGTTGGAGAGTGGAAGTGATTTCCAATTGATGAGGATTGAAGGAGTTTTTCTGTAACTTATCTCTTGCTTCTGCATTTCTCTCTTTTTTCTTGTTGTGCAATTTTTTCGTCCTCGGGCTTTCTGATTTTTTTCTCACATCTCCCCCTGTGATTACCAAAGTATCTCCTACAATGGTCTCCCTCAAAAAGATGCTAAAGTTGTGGTTGAAGAAGGTGGTTATACTATTTGGGGTCAGCTTCCTGACATTCCTTACAAGTCTGACAAGTTTGGTTTGGGTTTTACTGCAGAATCTCAAAAGGTTGTTTGTTGTGCTTGTGCTGCTCGTATCACTCATAGAGGAATCATAAAGGACCAAGTATTTAGAACCTAAGGGTTTCCCTTGAAAATACCTTGACAAACAACTCCATCTTGAATCTCTTAGTCCTTTAAAATAGCTTCACCTATGATAGCATAATATTCTATAGAATATTCTGCATAATTTAAATCATAAACCCATCACTCCAACTCCACAGACCAAGACGTCATGACATTTGTCTTTGACATCTGTCTGAAACATAAGATAGTAATATTGTCATGATAGTTGCAGATGGGTAACATACGATTCTAACAATGTCTTTTTTGATATCCAAAATCGTCGCATTTTTCACCTAAATTATTGTTGCTTCGATCCATTTCAAAATTGTCATCTGAGAAAGAAGGGTTTTGAGAAAGAAAATAGACAATGGGCCTGAAATGGAGAACATCACGAAGAGGGGTGGGCACATATAAACTTTGAGCCTATATCCTTTGTTTTTGTAACCGTGAACCAGGCCACGATACAACCCTCAAAAGTCCTAACTGAAACAAGGTTAATTTGAGAGCGTACTACTACGAGACCGCGTTCCTGACTCCTATGAGTTATGCTAAAAGACATTTGTTGGTATTGCATGTACATACTTTCATTCAAAAATAATGTCGTATCTTAACCAGTGATTCGCTCACAAAGGTTTGCAACACCTTTTCAATAAAGAATTTAAGATTAACATGCGTGTTGCATTAGAATTTTCATTCTAAGAATAAACATTTTTGGCTTGCATACATTTGTTTGGCATCACAAATGGTTCACATGCGGAAATTCAGTTCAGAAGCTTAAGCTTGCCAAGTTGAGAAGTCTAAAACTTCTGAAAGATAGTCACTTCGAGGTGCGCTTTTCTGAGAAAGCTCCATTGAGTAAGGACTTTCCCAACTAGTCATGGTAAGAGCTAGCCAATCTGGGGAAATTAAGTCGAGCAATCTCTTCAAAATTCAGCCAAACTGGGGTAATCACTTCGAGATTCAAATCTCTCCAAGAACAAAGATCAGTCAGTCAATGGCAAAATTTTCAAATACTCGTACTGGGGTAGGCCACCCCAATAGCACGAGAATTCATTCTTTCTCGAAGACAGACAATCGGAAGCATTTATCTAGAGTTCAGAGTATCGAGACAAATTTACTCTTGAAGGGTTTCTACGACACCCTTTCGTCACAAATTTTACTGATTGAGTCCATTACTCATCTAGCGGTCGCTCGTCAAGCCAATTATCTTGTTCAGCGCTTCCAAAAGCTCCAAGCTCATCTGTGTTGAAAATGGCTACCTCCCCCAGCAAGGTTACTACGCCAATTTATGTAGTCACTGCAATACTTAAGATTTTAAAGACACTAAGTCTTTTGTAAAATCCTCTTAAGGCAAAGTCCCAGAAAAAAGCAAATGATCCCCAGCACGAGACGACTTAAAATCCTTCCTCCCCAACAGGACGTGTCGGTTTTGTTATCCCCAGTAGACGGGTGGAAGTTATCCCCAGTAAAGTCGCCAAACTTTTTTCTTCAATAGGTTTCTTGGATCTTTTTCCTCAACAGATCTAAGGTGGATCATATTCTCTAGCAGATCTCAGACAAATTTCTCTTCCCCAACAGATCTTGGAAGATTTCATTGCTCCAGCAGAGCAACAAGGACTAATAATTTAGTATTTGTCACTGGGATGCCCTTATTTTTGCAACTTATTTTCATCTTCAGCTTCTTGCAACCTCTTTTTCTAATTTTCTTTTCTAAGATAGGAACCACTCGGCAAACACAGGTTTTGAGTTTCAAAAAGAAAAAACACAATCCTCTCCACAAGATTTATTCTTGGGAGTAGCCAGTAAATCTTAAAAGTTTTTAGTAGTTTGAACTATTGAACAATAATATGTCATGACATCATCAATTTGAAAAAGAAGCAACAATAATTTAAGATTTCGGGAAGAGCCTAAGATAGGAACCAACTCCACATTGCTTGATACAAGTGAGCTAAATGATCCTACACCAATCGTTGCCAAAGAAGTGAGCACTTTCTTTCCTTATCAGGGATCTTCCTCAACTGCGACACCTTGGTTTCTAGGAGAAAGACTTCAACAGGTTTCGTGTGTAGCGCCTCCATCGGCAGCAATCCGTTATCAATAGGAGCAAGAAAGGGTTATTTATCTGGTACCCGTGTCTTACGTTGAGTTGTGTATGTTACTGCTCAAAATGGGGTTGATTGAGTGTCGCAAGCTAACTCCTCCTTCTAGTAAACTTCACCAAGGTTGGAATCCTTACGCCTACTCTTTTTTTCACTCTAGAGCTCCTGGACATAATGTTAATGATTGCAAGGTGTTTAAACATCAAGTGCAAGACTTAATTGATGAAAGGGTAATCACTTTTGGACTGACCGAGCCGGAAGTGCCGCAAGATGAAGCATGCAGGAATACAAAAGAGGTGGTCAACTTTCCTTCTTCTAGAATCATTTCTCAGGCCAAGTTCTCATACTTCAAAGAAGGTGCCATTATGATTGGGTCTTTGGTGAGTCCAACTTGACCATAGATAAGCAATCAGTTCACACCAAAACATCCAATAGCTCTGTTCATGTATGTAATTGATTTGGTACCCGTATCTTAAAGTCTAGCCACTGACTGGCCAAAGTCCATCTTCGGGTGGCAAATTTCTAAATTCCCCCGCAGTGGGCAAAAGTCTCCCACAGTGAGCAAAAGTCCAGCCACAGACTAGCCAAAGTCCATCTTCGGGTGGCAAATTTCAAAAGTCCCCCGCAGTGGGCAAACGTCTCCCACAGTGAGAAAAGTCCAGCCACAGACTGGCCAAGGTCCATCTTCGGGTGGCAAATTTCTAAAGTCTCCCACAATGAACAAAAGTCTCCCACAGTGAGCAAAAGTCCAGCCACAGACTGGCCAAAGTCCATCTTCGGGTGGCAAATTTCAAAAGTCCCCCGCAGTGGGCAAAAGTCTCCCACAGTGAGCAAAAGTCCATCCACAGACTGGCCAAGGTCCATCTTCGGGTGGCAAATTTCTAAAGTCTCCCACAGTGAGTAAAAGTCCAGCCACAGACTGGCCAAAGTCCATCTTCGAGTGGCAAATTTCAAAAGTCCCCCGCAGTGGGAAAAATTCTCCCACAGTGAGCAAAAGTCCAGCCACAGACTGGCCAAAGTCCATCTTCGGGTGGCGAATTCTTGAAGTCCAACCGTAGATTGGCCAAATTCCATCCTCAGGATGGCGAAGTATCTTGAAGTCCAACCGCAGATTGGCGAAAGTTCTTCCTTAGGGTGGAAAAGTATCTTGAAGTCTCCCGTAGCAAGCAAAAGTCACCCGCAGTGTGGCAAAGTATCAAAAGTCTCCCGCGGTGAGAAAAAGTCCAACTACAGATTGGCAAAAGTCCATCCTCAGTGTGGCAAAGTATCTTAAAATTCGATCGCAAATTGGTGAAAGTCCACCCGCAGCGTGGCAAGTCGTTAGTCGTCTGACTCCATCCGATAATACATCAATAAGGCATTGTTACAGCATATCAAAGTCCACCCGCAGCGTGGCAAGTCAGTAGCCATCTGACATCACTCAAAAGGCATCCCCTGTTTACTCTTCTTCTCGTCATAATTATATCCAAGCGGAGTTCATTTGGTTGAGTTTATTTCCATGTTCTTTTGCCATAGAGTGCAAATTTTATGGTTGTTTCTGGTATTCAATCCCTACATACCTCAAATGTCTGAAAGCAACTGCTATCATCCATTCACGTCTATAGTAATTGAATAGGGGCAGCTGTAACACCCCAAAATTTTCCCTCTAAATTATTACTATCAAACTGGCTTATGCTTCGTTCATCTATTTCTTTCCTTAGGTCATAACAATTGCCATCACACATTTTCATTGGGCTCCCAAAACATGGGATCAAGAATCCCTTTGAATTATGATTTCTTATTTACTTTGAGGATCTTTCACTCAAGTTGAAGCAAGAGATTGAGTTTTTCCCATAATAATCATTTAGCTGGGGTTTATTTCCCTAAATCATATGATTTTCAAAAATGGATCTAGTCGTGCAGGGTTAACTCATTGGCAATTTGGTCAAGAGTTCGTCAGTTCTATGTGAAGTTCATTCTCAATTCATAATTGTTTTCAATGACTTTGAATTGGTTAATGGATCGTCATATTCCAATTGGTTAAATTTCTAAGTTTGTTGTTAATTGAACTTACTTTCTTTTAACGATAAATTTAGTTATTATTAATTCCATTCTTTTAAACCTCTACCATTTTCAACACCTAAATCCACCAAAATCTATTGAACACACATCTTTTCTAAACCATACTATTTTATTAACTCAAGCCCATTACACATTTCTATTATATCCATTTCAGGCCCATTGTCTATTTTCTTTTTTTAGCAATTGTCAAATAAATAAATAAAAAGGGCAAAGTCATGAAGTGCTGAAAAAATGGGTGGTGGGCATATGGAAATTCAAAAAAACATTAATGGAATCCTGACATAAGGATGCTGGTAGAAAAACAGTAGGATTTACAATTCACCAATGAATCAAAATATATAACAAAAAAATATTAACAATAATCAGCTACATGATTCAGTGAGAATATTTACACCAGAATAATATTAAAAAAAAGGGTTCAGTTATAGGTGGATTTTTACAACAGAAAAATTAGGAAAAAATATCAGTTATAAAAAACTGTAACAGGAAATCACAGGGGGGAGATGTGAGAAAAAAATCAGAAAGCCAGAGGACGGAAAAATTGCACAACAAGAAAAAAGAGAGAAATGCAGAAGCAAGAGATAAGTTACAGAAAAACTCCTTCAATCCTCATCAATTGGAAATTACTTCCACTCTCCAACAAACTCACCAAAGACCCAATCATAATGGCACCTTTTCGAAGCTTCATACTCCATCATCAATTTTTCGATTCTCCTCCGAAGATCAAGGACAGAAAAATCTCAAATTCTTTAACTCTTCAATCTTCGAAATCACCATTGTTCAACGTTTTCAAAACTCTTTCTTCTTCAATCAATGGCAACAAAACTTCATCAATCCTTAATCCATCTCCGAATCTCCATCGAGAATCTTCCACAACAAAATTTTGTTTCTCCTTCATTCACTCTCCATCACCGTTTTCACCAAACCTTCATCAATTGACAACAGAGCCTCACAATGTAAGAACAATCAACAACCTCTCTTCATCTTCATAAATCAACAATCAACCTGCAGCATCAAGCAAGAACCAACAATAACATTCAGCAGTGCATCAGCATATCGATGAAAGAACTTTGTAAGTTCAATATCAAGATCATACCTTGAGTCGACAAAAACTCAGTATTGTAGAATCATCATCCACAAATCAACACGGAACTCAGTGCAATTCAATCAACAACTACATGAATGGTTCAACATCGCCATCATCAACGTACATCTTCACTGCAGCTTCTTCATCAGTAAATCTCCAAACTCCACTTCAAACTTCATCAATCCTTCATCTTTGAGAACCTACAAATCACAATACATAGTATATCAACGTGTCAACAATATCCAACATCAACTTCAGAATCAATCTCTTCAATCGTAACGAAAAATGCGTAGAGGATACCTGCGGAATATTCTAATATTGTGACAATAACAAAGGCTCTCTCTATCTCAATTAATCACATTCTTGGAAATTGCTGCCACTTTTATGGTGATTGATTAGCAGATCTTTATAATTCTTCGGCACCTTTCCTCCAACGTGAACGTGTTCGTCTTCGTCAATTCAACAACAGTTGATACAAGAACATGAAAGTGAAGAACGGAGAAAGGAATTCATAAAAGAGGATCGCGTTTTTGGCTATTTGTTTCACGATTTTGTTTGAAGTAGAGAGAACGTGGTATATCGGAGAAGAGTGGGGGCGAGCCGGCGGCAAGAAGCTGGAGACCATTGTGGTGCAAATGAAGCTTTTGGATCGTCAAAGAAGAAGATCAGACGGCGCGTTCAGGAAGAACAGAGTGGAAGAGAGACTGACTGGAGAGAGACCGCTGCGGCGACTAGGTTTTTGTGAGAAAGAAGTGGTTGAAGAGGAAGAACGTGTTTTTGGAGGTTTGAAATTTTCTCTTCCTTTTTTTTTAATTTATGAAGTTTTGAATTCTGACCTTTTTTATTGAAATAATTAATGAAAATTCCTAATTGTGATTAACTACACCATTAAAAATCATAAAGAACCGTAAGACTCATAAAATCCCCAATCATCTCTCCACCGTCCTAATCCTTTGGTGATAAGATTCTTGGTGGGTGGTCCACTCCGACAGTGACACTTGTCACCGTCCGGTTGGACCACCAGATTTCATTCCCATGCATGCTACTTCACCATAAGAACCATACGCCCTTCCATCATAGTCGTGCATCGCGTTATTATCATTATCAGACGGATGAGAATAGGTCAACTATGTTGACTGAGAGAACATGGTAAGACCTTCGAATTCAGTGCGTTTTGGTCCTTGGAATGATGATATCTGCACCCCCCCCCCCCCATTCGGCAAGCCCATTCATCTTTTTAACCAAATAATTACTTTCTCACCCCCCCCCCCCTCTATTTTCTTTCTTTTTATATTTTCTGTTTTAATACCTTTTCAATTTAAATCCATAAAAAATACTAAAATTCATAATAAAATTCCCCAAAAATTATAGTAGCCTTTTAACTCATTTTAAAAATTTTCTATGTTTTTAATTTCAGAGTTTTGCCATTTTTCAATTTTATTTATATTTTCCATTTAATTTGTTTTCTATGGAACTCTTTCATCTATACTTCATTTTGTACATTTTATTTCTCCCACTTCCTGTTTGATTTTTGTCCCATTCTTTTTTCTATGATTAGAGGACTAATAATAGAACTTGGAATAATTTTTGGTATATTTTTTAGGCTATTTTATCCACTGTTTTGATAGTGTTGTTTGAGTAAAATTGTGAATAGATCTTAGGTAGATTTAAGTGACCATTTGACATAGTTAGGTTATGGATTTTTAGGAGATTTTTTAACACAATATTATATTCAGGTTAGGAACCTTAGAGAATTAATTTCATATTTTTCCAGGACTTTTACTATTTTTTTTAGTGCATTGATTTTAGTCAACTTTTCCATTGTAAATCCATCTAGTTTAGCTTAGGATTTTATGGGGCATTAGGACATAGATGGATTGAGTTTGATCTTAGAATATTAGGATGACTTAGTATGGTTTAGCTACTGATTTTAGAATGATGATATTAAGTAAGATTCTTTAGTTTGAGGACTTAGGCTTAGAAATCGTTCAAGTGTGTTTACAGGAAGCGATTAGCCTTTATATTTGTTTTATGTGCTTTATGTGCATTTTAGAAATTCTTGCAACTTTGCCTTTAATTCATTTTCGCCATATTTTTGCATCCTCATCTTCATTTCATTTATTAACATCTTCTTTTTGTGGTGCAAGGTATTTTTCGAGGATTCGCTTATGGATTTGGACTATATTTTTATTATGCCTCGATTATATTTTTTTGTGGTTTATACTTTGTGATGTAATAGTTGGAATTTTATGTGCAATTTCTATAATTAGGATAGAAAAAGATAAAATGAAGCATTAGATAACCAATTTTCAAAAATAAAGAAAAGGAGTTATTCGACCAAAAATCGAAGAATTTCAAATAAATAAAATAAATAAATTTTCATGTGACATTAGGATCCCTCGATTATCATCGCTCCACTCCAATACACCCAAAAGCAAGCCTTGTATGTTTCACACCATAAGTCGTGCGTCTCAGCACCATGCAACCGACCCACCCGATCCATCGTTTCATCTCATTTACGATTTATACACGTTTTCACCCATCATGACGTAGGAGGGCCATATCATTCACTATTAATTTCCGTACTCGCATTTCTAGTCTAATATCCGCTTAGGTAGCTTTAATCTTTCAAGCTTCACTAACCATAGGTTACCATTAAACTCAATTAACTTAGGGTAAAGTCTAGTTTCCCTTAGAGTTTTTCCTTTCACAATTTGAGTCTCACTTCTCACCTTTAAAGAAAAATCAAAAAAACATTTAAAAGGATAGTAGGTACAATACGCCACGAGCCTTAAGCCATATGGGAAAGGATTAGGGGAGGTCTCCTCCACTCTTGAAGGCAAAGCATTCGACAATTCGACAAGTAATGTTAAGATATTCGACAGTTTGACAAAGGAGATGGTATCTTGTTGTTTTGACATGGTGAAGGGGTGCGTTATTTCAGCCTTAAGGAAAAGTTCAAATTTGAACCTTGGTTTCGTTTGGAAAAAGAATACGTGGATGTTTTAGGAACATAGAGAAAGCCAAGTGTCAAGTTTTTAGAGTTTTTTCATTAGTTAGCAGTTACTTTATTTTGTATAAATAGGGTAGCATTTGTTAAGTTTTAGTGGGTGAAAACTTGTACAGAAAATTCTAGTGAAAATACTCTGAATGCTTGTGCGAAAGAGAAAAAGAGATTTGTTTGGAAATGTATGTGTAAACACCATATTTTATTCCAGTTTATGAAAGTTTTACAATTTCTTTATTTCTTATTATGTTTACCAGTTCAATTTATCTTCCAGCATTTACTCTCAAACAATTTTAAGTCTTTTTGTTTATCTTACTAGATTAAGGACGTTAACTTAACCATATAATCACAAATCAATCTTAATTAAAAGAAATTAAGAGATTATATAGAAGAGTTAAAAACGTTTGTCTTAGGAGTTTATAAAATATATTCAAATCTTAGCACATGTGTCCTAGGACTTGTTTGGTTGGTCTTGCAAGTTATCCAAATTCAGTAACATTGGAAAACCAGATATTGTTCGTTAAAATCTACTGCGAACAAATTGGCACGCCTGGTGGGACCAGTGCTAAAGTTCTTAAAGAATTCAATAAAGTGACTCTTAATTTGAAAACATTTACTACTGTCGCTCCTGGGATTTTCATCCTAGTATAAACGCGAAAGTGGCGCGGAAAGGTTAGAGTCGCCAGCCAGACATTTTTTATCCCGAAAGAATGGGAAAGGTAATGTTGCACAAACCTGAGGAAGAAGGAAAAGGACGAGGCCTTGCGAACCAAAGATCTGAGTTCGGGAGTCGGTTACGAATTGGGAAGGTATTAGCACCCTAATCCATCCGTCGTACCCGACGGGATCCACGCTTGCTTGTTTTGTTTCAAAGGGTGAGAAATAAAGAATGCTGCTGAATAAAACCGCTAACTGGAATGGGAATGAGAAATGAGGAAAGAACTGAAATAAGAGAATGAGAATAAAAAGGGGAAAATGTAGGGAAAATAAAGAGTGTGCTCGAACGGGCCCTACCCCGCTGCCTACGTACCTCATCAGGATAATGAGGATCAGAGTCGACGTAGTTCGCCTAACTAGGGGTACTAAAAGGAAATTACTTGTGAATTAAAGGCTTGAACTGCCTATGCCATTGCTCAGGTGTTGCAGACTCGGACGACGAGTGCGTTACCGTCTTGCAAAATGACAAGTAGGAGCAAGTTCGCGTACGGAGCGAATGAGGTGAGAAAAGAAGTCCCGAAGGAGAGACGCTTATTGTTTGTTTGGTGTTTTTTAGAAGCTTTTATGAGTGAAGTTTGAATAGGTAAGTGTACCCGAGTCTTACTCGATGGGATGTGTACGTCTCACATCATCCCGAAATGGAATGCGCAAGAGGCACACCTATCTATGGAGGAAATCCCCAAAGCTAGTCCCACAAGTGAAGGCTCAAGCACACTGGCCTATTACCATTATTAAGTGTTTTTGTGGTTTTATGATTAAGAAGTGTTTTTTAACTTTTTCTTTGTGAGGTACTCATGTTAAGACCTATCCACCACAAGTGATGACTCACACCTCGCCCCGAAATGGAACGCATGCAAGCATCTCATAGCAAAGTCTCATGTCACATGAAAGTACTCAACCTTTATTAAATGAATTAGAATTAAGTTTGAAGATGAGAAGAGAGAGCACCAAAGGATCTCAAAGGAAAAATTCTAAAGGGGGACTAAAATAATCCTAAGTGTTAACATGCATGGATGCCCTAAGGGTTAGTGAGGTTTCTATCCTAATGAAGAAGAGAAGAAGAAAAGAAGAAGATATAAGAAGAGATGAGAAAGGCCTAAGCCCAACAACAAAGGGTTAATTCACATAAACATAAGAGGAAGAAATGAGAATTGGAGATGCGGAACTCAATTTCCACATCTCACACTTACCATAGCCCCTACAAGGTTAGTATGCATACAAATGAAATAAAATGAGTAAGATAACATGCTAACATCAAACAATCAGAAGTGACATGATATGAACAAATACACAATGCAAATTCAACTCAAAGAAATGAAGATAAGAGACTTATGACTTAAAAGGATGCAACATGAATACATATGAAAACAAACACACACTTATGAAATATGTAATGCAAAATGCACAAAATAAAAGCACAAAGCTCAAGACCAGAACCAAAATGAGATGAAGAATGGATTAGGAAGCCATCAAGATGAAGGGAACCAAGATACAAGGCCAAACAATGCCAAATGGGAGCAAGAGAAACCAAAAGATGAAGTTAAAACACTTAAAGAATCAAATGACTTAAAGAAGAAGAAACTCAAAAATTCAGAAGACACAAGACCTATCCTAGGACCAGGAAGGTACCCATACCCCAAAGGAACCCCAAATGAGAAGAAGAAATGGGTACAAGTGGTTTTTTAGGCTTATGAGAGGCTTAAAGGTTCAAAGGAAGCAAAACGGGACAAGGTTCAAGATAAAATCCACAAATAATCAAACAGCCATCTAAAGATTCCACAAATGAAACCAAATGGTCTTCAAACATGTTATATCAACTAACCAAAAGGATTTGCAAAAATTCAGAAAGGAACTAAGTCAAATGGAGGCAAGAACACAAGCTAAGACAGAAAACTTACATCACAAGTTTCCAGACCAAGACTCAAGAAATAAGTTTCTAAAAATTCAGAGAAAAATCACATGAAAAGAAAAATGAATTAGGAACACAAATCAAAAAGAATGGGATAAAAAATCAAAATATTGAAGGCTATGGAAAATGAACAAGGCAGACTGGTCAAGAAAGACTTAAAAAGAAGCTATGAGCAATGGAGATTTAATTCTGGCACGTGGATCAATGAAAAAAAATAAAATAAAAAAATGAAAAAATATTAGAGACATAAAAGAATGTTCAGGATTTTTTTTGGAATTTTTAGGTGATTTTTAGTATTTTACACGAATTAAAATGGAACTGATTAAAAGAAATTAAGTTGAAGAAAAAGAAATAAAAAGAAATAAAGAAGGTGGTGTAGGAAGTAAGCTTTGAACGTGTAATTGTTTGGGCCAAGGAAGCTGGGAGGTGCGAAAATGAAACCTGCTGAGCCCAATATGCGCTGATGGTGCATGGTCTTAGTGTGGATTTAATTGATTTTAATAAAAGAAATGCATGGAATATTCTGGACCGCGAGATCAATCAGAAGGTTGTGGTTGCCAACCTCATTAATTGAGGTGGCACCATGCTGTTATGTGACTGGTTGCTATTAATGAGCTCACAAAAATTAGCATGCACAAGGCTACACGAATTAATTAAATAAAATCAGAATTTTATAAAGAGATGGAAGGGAAAAAGGGACACGTGGCGCGCTGTGAGGCCTAGGATCGTAGATCCAATGGCTGTTGTGCTTCTTCTCCAATGGAATTTACAAGACAAATTCCGGCGACCGGAGTTAGAACTCCGGTCATCGGAGACCAAACCAGTATCAAAAATTCATCAAATAATGTGAACCAATAGTCCAAATTGACTAACTCGACATCACTGAATCCAAATATGACATCAAAAATAGCTAAAACTCAAAGGATCGGCCGGATCGAAGCAAAACAACATTGATCATCAAACTTTAAATGCACATAACTCATGATATAATGCACCAAAATCAAATCTACAAAGTGCAGCATGATCAGGGAAGCACAAGGAACACATATCAACCATAAAATTCCATTTCCAGAACAAAAAGTTTCAAGCCATACCTGAGATGGAGATCTCGAAATGTTGAAATAGAAAGCCAAATAATCCGTGCAAATGACTCCTCTTGCTCCTTAGATGCAAAATAAATGCATCTAAGGTCTTGAAATGGTGTAGATATGAAGTTTCAACACAAGAGGCTTTGAAATGGTGAACCTCAAATTCTGTGATCTAAGCTTGAATGAGTGGATGATTCTTGATCTAAATGATTCAATGATCAAGAATATGGAAGAGATTTGTGGAGAATGTAAAGGAATGGAGAGGTATGAAGCAAAATGCAAAAATGCAAGAAGGTTGAGAATGAGAGAATGAGAGAGATTCAGATCTGGTTTTTGCTTCTTTTTTCTTTGTTATGATCTTTAGAGTGAGTGCTGAAAGTGTGGTGAAAAGTGCACGAAAATTGAATGAGAAAAGTGTGAATATGCAAATTATGCACAAAGTGAGATATGCATGCTTCCCTCATGCTTCCTTGGGCTTCTCAGCATGTGTGAGTTGAATTCTCCACCCTTGATCCAGATCCATTAACTCCTGGCCCTTAGATCAAACTCTCACACTTAATTCATGATTTTTGCAATTTGGCTTGTTTTGGAGGGAGTTTTCAAAAGTGTATGAAAATGACTATTTTTTTGGAGCAAAATGGTCTTAAGGCAATGTATTTCAAGTTAGAAACAAGTTTGGGCCTGAACCAATTCACAAAAATCAAGATTGGAGCCTTCTTGCACATGATGCGCTTTTGGAAAAGTGATTTTTTGCCCTTGGGAGAGGAATTTTCGAATTAGGTACAAGGAGATTGGTAAATTCGGTGAAAACGCACTTGTACTTTTTAAAAATGGCAGCCCTTACTCTCCAACTTTCATGTTTGACTTTGGTCCATTCGGAGAATTTTTGATCATGTTAAGGCCACCTGAAGATTAGGGCCAAAGTTGCCAAATTTGCAAAATTTCAAAAACCAACTTTGTACCATTTTTGCAAAACCCTTCAAATCTCCATGATCCTTGAACTTTAGGTATTCCAAACCTCTTATAACATTTTAAGGACCCCTCTTTGCCAAAAAAATTGGGTTAAACCCCTTGAAATTGCACAGTTGACTTTTTGTGGGCTCTGTTGACTTTTCCCTTCATCTGCAAGCAACTGAGGCATTGTCTGACTTCCACATGGAATTTTCTCATGAAATTTGACACATAGGATCCTCTCAACATATAGAAGATTTGGCTCACAAGAAATGATCAAAGTTGCGAGGTCTTGGTGATCGAATCCCAAACCCTAATTTGAGTGATTTGCATAAGAGCTTTGACTTGTCCTGAGACCTCTGATGATCATGAAATCTTCTGAGCTTTTGTCAATGGACTTGATCTTGTAAATGGAGTGTAGACTCACCATAGAACTTGTACAAACTCATTGGGACCCTTTTCATGGCTTGAAAGGCTTCTGGGAACTCCACAGATGACCATATGCTTATGCTAGGACATGAGGGATGTTATGCTTCATCTTTCCATGATATGATGCTGAGGAAATGATATGAGTATGATGCCTATGATATGATATGATGCTAAAGATTAAGAGGGCAAATTTGGGGTGTTACAGCTACGTTGTATGATTCTGAGAAGCGGTAAATTAACCATAACTGACATAGAGAGACCAAAAAGAACTAGAGTAAGAAGAATGGAAAATTCAACGCATAACCAGAACGAAAAATAATACAATACTTACCCCCACTCCTTTGATTGGAGGAAATACAGGGCCAGTTTCTGTGTCAGAAGCCATACCCTCTTCTTCAGGATCAACACCTGCGTTTCCAGTGCTTCAAAGTGCGCCTAGTTTTTCTTCCATGGGGCCCCAAATGTCCATGGGAACACCCCCTATAGGAAACGTTCACAAGCCTTTTGTGATGAACATTACAATACCTTTGTTTGGTAGGGAACAACCTTATGGGATGCCTACTACCACTATGGAAAATTTACAAAATGCATCTGCAATCTATTCTGATTCCTTATTAAATAGGTCATCACCATTACAAGGATCAGGATCTGGTGGGAATATGAGAATAAATCAACCCCCACTAGGCTTCCAAATGCCAGTAATTACAAATAATTCTACGCAAATAATACGACAACAAATGGACGAAAGTAACCATGATATGGTCCAAATGTTGACAGAACAAATGGGAGTAGTTTTCAATCCTTTGATACAAAATACTACCCAAACAAATCAAGTATTGGCAGCACAAATGGCGCGTATTGCTGATTTCTTTGGTGTCCCTCAGATTCGATAGAGAGAACCTGTAATTCAGAACCCAGTGATCAATGTCGAAGAAGAGCCTACAATAAACCAGAGGCCTCTAAACAATCCCCAGGCTAACCTTAGGATCCAAGAAAAGGTGGTCGAACAACCTCGTGTCGAAGTCCCTGTTCAACAAGAACCTAGAAGGGTACTAATCCAGAGAGGTCAAGATGCTGATGATGTTTTGCAACAGAGAATGCACTATAATAATTTACCTGTCGAAAATAATTTGGCAGTCATGGTCGAAAGAATAATGGCGCAAAATGGGGTAAATATAGGATTTCAAAGGCCTAGCTATACTTCCCCATTATCTGAATATGTTTTACAACAGGAGTTACCTCCAAGGTGGAAAATCCCCAAATTTACCAAATTTTCAGGAGACACAAGTGAATCCACCATAGAACATATAGCGCGTTATTTAATTGAAGTAGGAGAAATAGCCCATAATGAAAATCTAAGAATGAAATACTTCCCAAGTTCTTTGACGAAGAACGTGTTTACTTGGTTTACATCCCTGCCATCAAACTCCATATATACATGGACTCAGTTGGAAAGATTGTTCCATGAATAATTTTACATGGGACAAACTAAGATAAGTTTGAAGGAATTAGCCAGTGTTAAGAGAAAGTTTTCAGAGCCCATAGATGATTACCTAAATAGATTCAGATTGATGAAGGCAAGATGTTTCACACAAGTTCCAGAACAAGAATTAGTCGAAATGGCTGCATGAGGTCTAGATTATTCCATAAGAAAGAAGCTAGATACCCAATATTTGAGAGACATAGCACAATTAGCAGATAGGGTAAGGCAAATTGAAAGACTAAAAGATGAGAAATTTAGGGCAAACAAAAGTAAAAAAGAGAGAGTGGCCTACGTAGGAATATGCCAAGAGGACGAGGGTGACGAAGATGAGCCGGTTATCTTCGACGAACAAGAAATTAATTTGGAAGAATTGAAACAAGGCCCACCATACACTTGCAAAATGCTAACTCCGTTGAACGGAAAAAACCCAGTTCAACCAGAAAAGAATAACAAGTTTCCTAAAAGAACTTACACTTTCGATGTCACCAAGTGTGACGAAATTTTCGATTTGTTGGTTAAGGATGGTCAGTTAATAAGACCACCAGGAGTTAAAGAACCTCTTGTTGATCAACAGAAAAAGAGAGGTTTTTGCAAATACCACAACTTTCTTGGACATAAAACTTCTCAATGTTTCCTTTTCAGGGATCTTGTTCAGAACGCAATTCAGGATGGAAGGCTGAAATTTGGAGACAAGCCAAAGCAACAAATGAGGATTGACAACAATCTTATGCATGTGATGGAGGCCAATTATGTTGAACCATTCAATGTGAACATGGTCGAAATGAAAAGATGTCTGAAGACAGCTTTGAGATGATAGAAGCCACTGAAGGTTTCGACACCCACATTAACATGGTAGGGATTGTTGAGAATCTCCTAAATCAGGCCAAAGTGAAGGAAGTATCCAAAGACCATGTGACCATGCCAATGATGACCAAGATTATTGATAATCTTGATGTGAAGACGCTGAATGACTGCAGCCAAAACAATGTTGAGACTACTGAGAGTTTTTACAACCTAGGCCACGTTGAGATCACTGAAGATTTCAACAGTCTAAATAGTGTTGAGACTACTGAGAGTTTCGACATCCCACACAATGTTGAAGTTACTGAAGATTTCAACAGGCAAAACAAGGTAGAAACCACCGAAGGTCTCAACAAAAGAAATAACAGCATACCTGAGAGTATAATAATATGGGAAACTCTGGGAGAGCCAAGTGGGAAGTTTGATTACCTTGTGAAATACATTGCCCCTGCAAGTTCTCATGTTGACATCAACAAAATACAACCAACTGGATGGGAAAATGTCCCTGTGAACAATAAAGAAGAATATGATAGTTCTTATATAATCAAAAAGAAGGTTGTTGAGGGGCCTCACCATGGGAGACAAGATTGATGAAGGTTTCAACCTTGATCAAACAAAAGGAAAAGATGTTGTAGGCAACACCAACACTGTAAGACTTGTCAATAAAAACATTGCAAGAATTAAGGCAGAATCCGTCAAAGGCCCTGCAAAACTAGTCCCCTATGGGATACTACGTAGGACCATTGAGGATCCAAGAAAGCAACAAGTCAAAGAAAAAAGTCTTTTTCTGACAAAAGGCCAAAATGAAGTCGAAGAGGCTCTTATTAGAAAAATGAATACATTAAGTATTACTGAAGGACAGAAAATAGATATCAACATGGTGGATTGGTCTCACAAAACCCAAGAGGAGGCTGATGAAGATCATCGTCTAGAAGAACACCAGAAGCTGGCATATCCAAGGGAGGAAGAAAATCTGGCAGAATTCATCCAAAGATGTCAAAGGAAGAAAATTGAAGTGATGTTATGTCCACGTTGCAGTGTAATCTTCGACAGGAAGGAAGCAGCAAACTTAGAAGCAATGTATAAATCCCAGAAAAGGGGAAATTGGGGGAAAATCCCAGCAATCAAAACTGGAAGATATGACCCAAGAAGAACTGAGTACCACCTCCAGAAGTTTGGAGAAAGGCACTACAATACCTACAAACCCTTTGGAGAATTTGTTGGTAATAGATGGATCCAGCCCATTAGGGGTGATCAAGGGTCAAATAAGTGGAGAAACTTTGAAGTTCAAAGAGGATCTTCTGTAGAAGGAAAGAAGGAAACTGAAAGACCAAAATCTAGACCATATCCATCAAATAAATACAAAGGAAAAAATCCTATGTCAAGATCCCAATGGAGAAGATTCCAGAGACAGAAGAAGACTGAAAAAGAAGTTGCAGAAGGAATCATTGTCAAGAAAAAAGGTGCTAACAAGGTCGAAGAAGAGTCAAGCAAGGACGCTCAAGTTGCAGGCAAAGGGGAATCATCTCAAAAGAATAACACAAACAGCTTGTCACAAATATCAGCACTCAACAACGAAGTTATAGAAGATGATGAAGTAACTGATGATTTCAAGTCTGATTCAGGGGGATCATTCGACGTGGTTTGCAACGTGGTGTTTGTCCTCCCTAGAGACTATGACAAGATCATGGAAGTCGAAGATGAAGAGGAGAGCATGGTGGATAACACAGTGGCACCTAGACCTGTATGTTACTACATAATGAACAACGGCCATATCGAAGAATAGAACTCCTTCTTTGAAAAGCCAGACAAATCAATGAAGGGACACTTGAAACCTTTGTTCATCAAAGGGAAAGTTGAAAATGTTGGTGTGAATAAAATACTAGTGGATGGGGGAGCTGTAGTGAATTTAATGCTCCATTACATGTTAAAGAAAATTGGAAAAGATGATTCTGACGCGAAACCCCACAATATGGTGCTGTCGAATTATGAAGGAAAAGTGGGCACCACCATGGGAGTTATCTAAGTAGACTTGACAGTTGGAACCATAACTAGGCCAACAATGTTCATAGTCATTGCTTCCAGGGCTAATTATAACGTGTTGCTTGGAAGGGAGTGGATTCATAGAGTAGGGGTTGTACCTTCTTCAATGCACCAACGCATAGTCACCTGGCATCCTGATGGAATTGTCGAAAACATAGAAGCAGATCAGAGCTATTTCATGACTGAAATAAAAATGCAAACAGTCGAAGCTTCGACAGAAATTTGGCTGATATACCTCCCTGCAATCCAGCAGAATTCAACTTGAAAGCAACTGACAACGCCTATTGTTCCATGTACCTTCACCCAACACATTGTTTTCAGTGGGACAAAGAGGTAATTGGCGAACCAAGCCACATATGGGGAACTTATCCTATTGAGTCAACAGGTTGGGGAAGTTAATTTGACGATGATGACTGAAGAAGCAGCATTTAAAAGATTGACGGCCTATATGGCTGAAAATAAACTCAAAGCGGCTCTTGAAGCAGAATTAAAATACATGGTTGTAGAAGCCAACAAAAAAGAATTGAACAAACAATGTGCTCAAGGGGACATTGACAAAAACGACAATAACAACCAGATGGGAGAATGGCAGAACCATAAGCTTGACGCCATCTATGTTGACGAACCACTACGATTCGAAAATGATCCAGTCTCAACAAGCCTGAAGATGGTGGCACATGACCCATTGGAAGAAATTAATCTGGGGTTGGGGCAGAAAAAAGACCAACCTACATAAGCGCTAGGATGGACCCTCAATTCAAGATCGAATTGCTTCGTTTGCTGAAAGAGTTCAAAGACTGCTTCGCATGGGACTATGACGAAATGCCTGGTTTAAACAGGAGTCTAGTCGAACTAAAGTTGCCTATAATAGAAGGAAAGAAGCCTATAAAGCAAACTCTAAGACGCTTTGCGCCAGAAGTCCTGTCAAAAATAAAAGAAGAAGTCGAAAGGCTTCTCAAAAGCAAATTCATTCGCCCTACCATGTATGTCGAATGGATTGCAAATATAGTACATGTGATTAAGAAAAAATGGCAGTCTAATGGTGTGTATTTATTTTTGAGACCTGAATTCAGCCACCCCAAAGGATGAGTATCTTATGCCAGTAGTAGAAACGCTAGTAAATTCTACAGCAGGCCATGAGTACCTAAGCATGTTACATGGATACTCTGGCTATAATCAAATTTTTATTGCAGAAGAAGACGTCCCCAAAACATCCTTTCGTTGTCCTGGAGCAATAGGGACCTACGAATGGGTAGTAATGCCTTTTGGTTTGAAAAATGTTGGAGCAACTTACCAAAGGGCTATGAATTATATCTTTCATGATTCTATTTGAAACATTCATGCAAATATACATTGATGATATTGTAATAAAGTCTGTTTCAGGAAAAAATCTTTAGACCATCTTCGACAATCTTTTGAAAGAATGAGGAAGTTTGGTTTAAAAATGAATCCCCTTAAATGTGCTTTTGGTGTGCCGGCAAGTGATTTCCTAGGTTTTGTGGTCCACAAAAAAGGAATTGAAATAAACGCCAACAAAGCCAAAGCCATAATGGAAGCGAAAACGCCATCAACAAAGAAAGGATTGCAATATCTGCTAGGGAAAATCAACTTTCTCAGAAGGTTCATTTCCAACCTTAGTAGAAAAATGCAAGCTTTCTCACCTCTGCTTCGACTAAGGAAGGAAGACTTCACATAGGGGCAAGAGCAGCAAGATGCTTTTGACAAGATCAAGGGATATCTAGCCAGTCCTCCAGTTTTGATGCCTCCTTGTAGGAAAAGAAGTATGAGATTGTACATCTCAACATCATACAAGACCTTAGGAAGCATGTTATGTCAGGAAGATGAGAATTGCGTCGAAAGAGCCATCTATTATCTCAACAGAGTCTTAAACGATGCTGAAACTAGATATAGTGTAATAGAAAAATTATGTTTGTGTGTATATTTTTCTTGTACAAAATTAAAGCACTATATAAGACCAGTTGATGTATATGTCTCCTCTCATTTCGACATAATAAAGTTTATGTTATCTAAATCCATTTTACATAGTCGAATTGGGAAATGGGCTCTAGCATTAACATAATATTCCTTAATATATATCCCTTTAAAGGTTGTTAAAGGGCAAATGGTTGCTGACTTTATAGTTGACCACTCAATAGATGAAAATGAGATAAAATATGTCGAATTAAGGCCATGGAGATTGTATTTCGATGGTTTCAGTCATAAGAATAGAACTGGCATTGGAATATTAATTATTTCTCCTGACAAAATTCCAACAAAATTCAAGTATAGGGTCGAAAGCTTATGTTCAAATAATGAGGCAAAATATGAGGCTTTGATAGCTGGACTTGAAATATTGTTGGATTTGAGGGAAACAAGAGTCGAAATAATGGGTGACTCTGAATTGGTAATAAAACAATTAACCAAAGAATATAAATGTGTCAAAGAAAATATGATTATGTACTTTGTAATAGCCAACAGACTCCTCAAAGCATTCGACAATGTAACCCTTCAACATATTCCTAGGATAAAAAATCAGGAAGCCAATGACCTAGCCCAACTTGCATCAGGCTATAAAGTGTCGAAGGAAAATTTGGAGAACGCTATTGAAGTAAGGGGAAGGGTTATATCCACCAACTTAGCCCCATCAGATTTAGAGACAATAAAATTAGGTTATGGGGATGAGGAAAATTTTGAAATTTTCAATATAGATAGTCCAAAATTTAAGGATTGGAGAAAACCTTTAAGAATTATCTACAAGACCCAAACCATAAAGTGGAAAGAAATGTAAAGTACAGAGCTCTAAGCTACATACTCTTTGGAAATGAGTTATTTAAAAAGACTGCAGAAGGAGTTCTATTGAAATGCTTGGGCAAAGGAGAAGCTTACATAGCTTTGTCGAATGTGCACAGTGGTGTGTGTGGCGCACACCAAGCAGGGCATAAGATGAAATGGTTATTATTTCGACAAGATTTGTATTGGCCAACCATGTTGAAGGATTGTGTCAAATTTGCAAAAGGGTGTCAGGAATGCCAAGTACATACATGTATACCACATGTCCCTGCAAGTGAGCTGCATTCAATTGTAAAGCCTTTGCCCTTCAGAGGTTGGGCTTTAGACTTAATTGGAGAAATTCGACCAGCTTCGTCAAAAGGGCAGAAATACATTTTGGTTGGAGTAGATTACTTCACTAAATGGATTGAGGTCATACCTCTGGTAAACGTAGACCAAGAAGCAGTCATAGAATTTATCCAAAAATATATAATTTATAGATTTGGAATACCAGAAACAATAACCACCGATCAAGGATCGGTGTTTTCTAGAAGAAACATGCAAACATTTGCAAAGGAGACAGGTTTTAAGCTTTTGACTTCTACACCTTATTACGCCCAAGAAAATAGACAAGTCGAAGCAGCAAACAAGGTTGTGATAAATTTGATCAAAAAGCACGTGGGTAAAAAACCCAGAAATTGGCACAAGACTTTGGATCAGATTTTGTGGGCTTGTCGAACGTCTCCTAAAGAAGCTATAAACTCCACTCCATTTAAATTAACTTTTGGACATGATGCAATGTTACCAGTCGAAATTTATTTACAGTCTGTATGAGTTCAAAGGCATCATGAAATTCCATCAGAAACATATTGGAGCATGATGATGAGTGAAATAGTTGATTTAGATGCATAAATGTTACGCGCGTTAGAGTTGATAAAAAGACAGAAAGAAATAGTCGAAAAGTTTTACAACAAAAAAGTAAAATACAAGAACCTTTGTATGGGTGATCTTGTATGGAATGTAATTCTTCCCATGGATCGAAAAGATAGATTAATGGGAAAATGGTCCCCTAAGTGGGAAGGACCTTTCAAAATCTTACAAGTTTTTTTCAAATGGCGCGTATGAAGTCGAAGAGATAGGTAAAGACGAAAGGATACTAAAACTAAATGGCAAATATTTAAAGAAATATAAGCCAACTTTGCAATAAGTGAAAATAAAAATAGAGTGATTATATAAAACAAATAAAATGATTCGCCAAATAAATGGCGTTAATGTCATTACAAAGGAAATGCCTCAAAGGCTGCTAAGAAAAAACTATTTCTATTACAATTTAGTCCTAAAGGAAAGACTCTTTGAGTTCTTCAAATTTCCTCTTTTGAACATTAATTCAACAGTCACACAGGCTTTTGTTGTAAGAGATGTTTTCAATTTCCTGACTTAATTGATGGGCTCTGTCTGCATGATGAAGTCCCACTTTGATCTCTTCGTTAATCTTCTCATCCTTGGGCTGCTGAAGTTTTGCTTTGCGCTGCTTTTCTTGGGAAATTTTGAGTTGAAGTTGGGCTATTTGATCTTCAAAGCTTCAAATGTTGTTGTCACATTCAGTAGCATTTGTGGAATAAGTCTCAGAAAGCCTTTGCAACTCTGAAACTTTATCAGTTGAAACAGCTACATCATCCCATTCAGTAGTTTGAGTTTCAGTCTTGTTAGAAATCTGTTGAGAAAACTCTTTTTGACGATTGAGGTCCGCACTCACTATATCATTTATTTGGGCAAGATCCATCACCAGACAAGTTTCGTCAGCAGAAGCCTCCAGGACATTTACTTGTTTAATAAGCTTCTTCAGTTCAAACTGAGCAGTAGGATTTTCCTCCAAAATTTTGAATAGATCCACACCAAGTATTTTGGTTTTGACTTCAGTTATGATAGAGTTCAGGGATCTAACTTCAGAGGTGGCTCTAGAGGTAGTCGAACTACTATAAGAAGAATCTTTGAAGTTGTAGCGGTTACTGAGCATGGCTTTCAGGTAATATAGAGGTTTCATCACTTTCAAGCTTTCAAGCTCCTCACGTGAAAATGTAGTCGAACCAGTAGATGGAGGAATGCTTTGAGGTTGAGAAGAAATTGGTTGAAAACAAGGCCCATCAGAAGATCTAGTTTCTTTCTCTGACTGATCTTTGGCCTCAACAGTTTTTGCTTTGGTGTTTTCCTCAATTTCAGCATCTTGTTCCTTCTCCTGTTCCTTTTCTTCGACGGCTGGTTCGCCATCATCCTTTTCACCTTTACCATCCTTGACAGAACCTTCATCTTCGCCAATATCTGATTTTGGGTGAAAAGGAGAATTGTCACCAGATGGATCATCCATATTGGTGTCGAATTTAGCTACAGTTTGGTGCTCAGGTTCATCATCTGTGGGTGCCTCTTCTTCTTGAACTCCCTCCATCAGATTGTTATCACCAAGAGTTTGGGTTTTGTCTAGGTCCTTTGTTGCGCCTGATTTCTTAGTCGAATCCTTTGGAGAATGAGGAGTAGAACTGGTAGGACGTTCTTCAACCATGACTTGAACCTGGAAATGAAAGAGGGTAAGAAAAAGAAAGTGCAAGGAAAGTGACATCAGTCGAAATATAACTTACCTGAGGAATCTCAGTATGGAGGTTGGAGTTTCCACTTTCTGTATCCTGTACAACTTTGACTATTGGCCTGGCAGGAGGAGTTCTCTTCACAAATTGGACAAGAGATCTCTGAGAAGCAAATGTTTTAATTTTTAAAGCTTTCTTTCGTTTGAGGGGTTGTGTGTCTGGAGATTCATCCCCAGATTCATCAGGAATCACTTGTGCTTCCTCTTGTTTTCTTTTTTGAGGGGTTGGTGGTTTTTCAACTTGCCTAAAATACCAAAAAATGATTTGACAAGTATAAGTAATAAGTTTATATTGTGAATAAAATAACCAAAGGTTGACGTTTGTTGAAACCTTTTTCACAATAGAAGCAGACTTTTCGATGACCCTTCCAGGTTTGCTTTCGACAGTGGCCTTTTTGGCAGTAATATTGACAGCTAAAAAAAAGGGGTAAGAGAGTAAGTCAGGGAAAACATGAGCATAAAAATGAAATGAAAGAATTTTTTTTCTTTAGCACCTTCAAGAATAGGAGATTCCACGTGTACGTGTTCTATTCCAACATGAAGGTGCCCTGGGTAATTATCCAAATGATATTTGGTCGGAACCACACGCTCAACAGGTTTTTTACGAGACTCCTGAAGCAACTTTAAATCAGATCCACAAACAAACCAATCTGGAAATGGAGGGCTCAAGGCCACACCAAATTCAGCAGATGGTAGTGGGGGAAATTTTGGTGGATAATAAATATATGCCAAGTCATAACGCACGTCTAGTCGAACATATGAAGGCATTGTTAATTTCCCCAATTTTTCTGTGAATTTATGCTTCAGAGTCACTGTTGCCTCGCATATGGTTCGCCTAATATCATCTGGCCTATAAATAGTTTCAAAATATTTTTGAAATTTTTGGATCTCCTTAATATGTTGTTGAGTACCTTTTTGGTTCGATCCTGCATAAAAGCAAAAGCGTTCATCAGGAGAGTTTGAAAGGTCGATACGTCATAGAATCTGGTAAGGTAGTAGTCCCTCCACCAAACGTCGAAATCTTGAGTGAAAAGAAAGCTGGGTTGAAAGACCACTGGTCAAATTTCCAAGGTCACATCATTCAATTTCTCTGATGTCTCTAAGCTTTTTGATGCATTGAGAAAAGAGTTGTAGAAGAGGATGGAGCCTTTCTTTGGATAAATGGGTTTGGGTTTTATTTGGATCAACCCAAACTGTCGAGCGACAAGGTTGGGTTGATAAACAATCAAGGCAATTTTGGTATTGGTCATGTTTTTATGGGAAAATAGAAGCCTTAGTGTCAGAAATGATTCCCAAAGGTCCAAAAAGGTGTCTTCATCTTTTTGTAGTTCGAAGGGAGGCTGTTTGGTAAACCATTTAGGCCTAACATTTCTGTTGGCAAAGGGTGCCATGTTGGGGGTAAAAATGTACCTTTTGGAAAACATTGTCACGTAGCTGGTAAAAGATCTTCGAAGGACAATTCCTTCTTTAGAGGGGGTTAGTTGCGCTAACCGAGACCATTCAACAGTTCTGGTTTTGACACCCTCTTCATCCACTGTGTTCTTGGTAGGAAGTGAGGCTTCAAAAGTGGCATTAAGCCACAATTGCAGGAGCTAGAAAGGGCCTGCTAAGCTTAACTTTCCTTTCTCCTTGATCAGTTTTAAAGATTCAACACTCTCGCTGATTGATTCGTAGAGATTCGCCAAGATCATTTTGCTTAGGCAGAGTTTATTACTAGCGTGAAGTTGGTTGGCTATGGTGAGATATTTTTTAGCCACTTGAAGGGATCTTGAGCAGAACACGAACTTTGATAGCCAAAGGGTTAAAAAAAGCTATATATTTTACATCAAGTACTTCAGAGGAGCTTTTTTCATCAAGACAACTTGAGGGGGACTTGTCCATTAAACACTAGGGTTAGTCCTTCTTAACCATAAAGGAAGAATTAGAACCCTAATGTAAGGCCCAAGTTATAAGATGAAGTCTTAGTGATTATCAAGGTGATTTGATTAAGAGGTTTAAACAAATTAAAGGTTTAACACTTAGGATTAAAGTTATACACTCCATCCTAAGAGAAGGATGCAGGCATAACCCTAATTCCAAAGTCCTAAAACTTTAAGATTTTAGTCTCTGATTATTGAGATGAGAAGAGAGACTCAAGGAGACTCAAAGGTGAAAACTAAGGGGGACTAATCACAACCCTAATTATTATCATGCTTGGATGTTCCTATGGTTTGTAAGGATTGAGGAAGATCTTCAAGGAAGCCACCAATGGAAGGAGCAGATGAAAGGAGGATGAAGCAGAAGAATAAGTTACTTACTTCACTGAAGAAAATAAGTAGCTTAAAGAAAGAAAGTGAGAGAGATGGAACACATGTGAACAAGTTCACTTAAAATACAAGTAAAATGCATATGAATGAGATAAAGAGAAGTGAAAAGTGAAGGCAAATCCACTTCTCAAAGTAACTTACCACCTGAAAATGTTAGCATGAATGCATAAAGTACTAAGCATAAAGAAATGAAATGAAATGAGATGATATGAGATGAAATGACCAAAGTCAGAAGTGTTTATGCAATGATAATGTCATGTAAGATGATGCAAAGGCATAAATAGTGCATATGTATGATCATACAAAGATGAGATGCAAATGGAAGCATGCTTTGAAGTTTGAAAACACATGAAAGTTAATGAAATGAAATGAATGCAAACCATGGAAAATGAATGAAGAAATGATCAAGCATGGTTCTAACATGCCCTAAGATGTCTAAGATGACTTATTAATGCAAGAAATGTCATGGAAAGTTCATGTAAGGATGCATATGCAAGATGAATACAAATGAACATGAGAAATTAGGGTTATATGGAAGTATGAGATGCAAATGAACAAAACAGAAGCATATGACATGATAAAAATTTGAAATAAAACTCAAACAAACCCTAATCCCATACTAGGTCACACCCCAAAGGAGAAGATCAGAAGCCTAACCAATCACAAGTTATGAATTTCTTAAGTTTCTAGGGTTTTTTGGGTGGTTCAAAGGAAAAAATGCAAATCAAATTTAAAATGCAAGATATATTTATGAGATAAATGTCTTATAAACTACATGCAACATGTAACACAATGCAAAAAGAATCATTTTCAAAATCTTCTTGGTTAGGCAGAAATGATTTTTTAAAGTTAGGGTTCAAAAAGTGAAATTTAATGACCCTTAATTCAAAGAAAATTCACAAACTATGATCAAACCTAAAAAGAAATTTGTGTGAAGAGTTTGAAAATGTTTCTAAATGCAATGGGATGATTCATGATTTGTTTTTGGTGATTTTTAGAAACCTAAATGCATTTTTAATTAATTAAAAGACTTTAATTAATTAAAAATAACATTTAAATATTTTAAAAATACTTTTTTAATGCAAAAAATAAAAATAAAAATGTTTTCAGGTGAAGAAAAATATTTAAAACAGAAATGCAAAGTTTCATATTTTTTGGATGCGTTTTGATATTTTAAAATAAATATGCAAAAGAAATAGAATAAAATGAAAATAAAATGAATAAAATGCAAAGTAAACGCATCTGAGGGCTGAGATTCAAACTCAAGGGGGGAGGGTTGACTGCGCGCGTGATTGTGTGGTCCAGATCACTCCTAACTAATTAAACCTAATTAATTTAATTAATTCTATTTAGGGTTTAATGACTCAATCTCAGCCATCCACACACGCAGGCAAAACAGATCCAAGGGCCACCATTCAAACTGGAAACTAAACCCTAATTAGAACCCTAATCACTTTCAGGTGACCGAAGCTAGCTCCGGTCATCTTCTCCGGCTACCCAAAAATCCCAACTTCTTCCCTAGGTCAAATTAACTCCTCTAAATCTCCAGAAATGATCTAACACCCTCCCCAAACAAGAATCCAACATCATATATCATTTATATTTCATCAAAAGAAAGAATCGAAACAAACAAGTTTCACGGGCAAAATTTCAGAACAAGCATACATGGCAATTTTTCACTCATTTTCAAAACAAATCATATCATGGTGATCAGTAAAGCATAAGGAATCATTTAGAAACTTAAAATGGGAGTTCTGGAAAAAATGTTCATGAAGCTACCTGAGGTTGAGCTTTCAGTTCTTGAGCTTTCTTACCCTTTCTTTTGTGCAAACCAATTCCTTTGATCCCTCTGAGCCTACTGTGATGCTTGGAATGAGTTTATTTGGCCTCCTTTGTGAGTTTCAGTTCTGAGGTTGCAGAAATCGTGTTTGAGTTTGGGGATGTTTCAGGCTATGGTGATGGGTGCTTTGTGATTCTTAGGTTATGTGGAAATGATTGGTGAAAGAAAATTGAAGTTTTAGTGGTTGGTTCTTGAGTTTCGAAGAAGGGAAGTTTTTGACAAGTTTTGGGGATTTTGAGTTCTAGGATGATTCAGCTGCTTGTATCTTATGAAATGTGTTCCATAAGGTTAATATAGGCCAATGAGAGTGTTCAGAAAGTGGGTGGTGTTATAGTGTGATTGGTATGGCCCAAGTTGCAAAAATGTCAACTTTGTGTACTTGAGGTATGGGCATGGTGCAGGCCTGGTTTCTTGGGGTGTCTGGCCTCAGCTAACTTTGTGGATGGCCCTTGGATCAATAGAATGCAGTTGTAATGCCTTGATCAAGAGTTTGCAATGTTTATGCATAAATGTCATTTTGTGAATTTTGTGACATTTGGTCATGAAAGTGTCTTGTTCAATGCTGAATTTTGGTCATGGCATGTTGCATAATGTTGTTATGGTGCATTGAGATAAGTTAGAGGTCATACAAAGCCTTAGAAATCACGCTTGCAAAAATCCCTCTTTTGAGAATTTTGTGAATAATGGCTTATGGAAACTTGTGATCCAAGGCAAGATTTTAATCTTGTAATGTTGCACCATGTTTGGTTGATGTCTAGAAGTCAATTAGAGGTCACTTGAATGCTTGAAACTTGATTTTGCAAAAAATCCTCTTTGGCATGAACTTGAAAATTATGGGATTTTTGCCAACTTTGAAAGGCCATATCTTGAGTTCTAGGATGAATCAAGACATGTTCTTGTACTTTTTGAAAAGGGAAAGACCTAATATACAACTTTCATGACCAAGAATTTTTCATTTGAAGCATTTTTTATCAAGAAAGAGGAGGTTGAAAAACTTTCCCAAAATGGAAAGTTTCCATTACAAGTCATTTCCATTTTTGGCAAGTTTGCAAATGGCTCAAAATTCTTCAATCTTGTGAACTTCCAACTTCTTCTAAGATCAAATAAAGATCATAGAACTTCATTTTGATGAAAATACCCCTCTGGTTCCATTGTTGGGGGCCTCAGATGCCCTTATTTTGACTTAACTTGCTCAAGAAGTTACCCAGTGATAGATGACTTCCACAATGAATTTCTTCATAAAACTTGGTACATATGATCCTTATAACATCTTAAGAGCATTAGAAACAAGAATGTCCCAAAAATTTGGAGTTAAGGCCTCTGAAACCAAAACCCTAATTTTGGTCATCTGTGTAGTGAAAACCCTAGCTCTGCTTTCATGCCTTGCCAGTTCTTGTGATCTCTTGTCTTCCATGAACTTTGAGGGACATAATATGATGATAGAACACACATGGACCCTCTTGGAAAGCTTTTAGGCCCTTGGGATGGCTCAGATGGAATCTTGGATTGCTCAGATCACAAACCCTAGATGCAGATGAACTTGAACTTATGCAGATGAAACATATATGCAATATGATGTGGTATGCTTATGCTTATGCAAAAATGAAAGATCACAAGTCATGGTGCGATATGAGTGAGGGCAGATTTGGGGTGTTTACATTGTGTAAACACCATATTTTATTCCAGTTTATGAAAGTTTTACAATTTATGTATTTCTTATTATGTTTACCAGTTCAATTTATCTTCCAGCATTTACTCTCAAACACTTTTAAGTCTTTTTATATATCTTACTAGATTAAGGACGTTAACTTAACCATATAATCACAAATCAATCTTAATAAAAAGAAATCAAGAGACTATATAGAAGAGTTAAAAACGTTTGTCTTAAGAGTTTATAAAATATCTTCAAATCTTAGCACATGTGTCCTAGGACTTGTTTGGTTGGTCCTGCAAGTTATCCAAATTCAGTAACATTGGAAAACCAGATATTGTTCGTTAAAATCTACTGCAACACCTACATATGAAGATTAAGATGGTGATTAGATGTTAGTTGGATATGTTCCATGGAACTAATTCTGTTAATGGTGACACACAGATTTACATAAAGGAAGGAGATACAGAGAAAATCCATAGCAAGAGAGAGAAAGTTGTAACAAAATCAGTTATGGATAAAGTGTAATCTGCATTAATTGATCAAATAGATTACAAATAGTATATATATTAGTATACCATGTTCCAATGAGAATGGAGCTAATGTAACTACCTAGCTAGAGCTATACAAGTATAGATACAATATAAAATACCAGAAAGAATACACTATGGAAAGTAAGAACTACTTATCTATACTAATAGCCCCCCTCAAGTTGGACTTTGGATACTACAAAGACCTAACTTGAGCAATGATTTATTGAGAGCTGGAGAATGCAAAGGCTTTATTAACATGTTTGTTAATTGATCATGTGTTGATATAGGAAATAGTCTAATCAGTTTGGATTGTAGCCTCTCTCGAATCACATGACAATCCAATTCGATATGCTTAATTCTTTCATGGAAGGTAGGATTGTGTGTCAAATATATGGAAGATTTGCTGTCACAATAAATGGTGGCGGGATTGGGAAATTCAACAAGTAAATCTCGAAACAAAAATTGAAGCCACTGAATCTCACATGTAATATACGCCAAAGCTCTATACTTAGCCTCAGTGGAGGACCTTGATGTATTATGTTGTTTCTTGGATTTCCAACATAATATGGATGCCCCTAACATGACACAAAATCTTGTAATGGACTTTCTCGTATCAGGGCATCGAGCCCAATCAGAATCAGTAAAGCCAAGCAATTTTAGGTCACTTGATGCAGAAAATAAGATGTCAGTTGTAGGGACAGACTTTAGGTATCTTAGAACTCGAGTTGCTTCCTGGAAATGTGGAATTCTTGGTTGAGACATGAACTGACTCAGATGTTGGACATCAAATGAAATGTAAGGTCTTGAGTTTGTTAAATAGATGAGTCTGCCAATCAATTGTCTATAGGAAGAAGGATCATCCAATAATGTGCCCTCATTGAGAGATAATTTGCAATTGGGATCAAAAGGTACTGAAGATGGCTTTGCTGCAAGAACATCAGCATCTTGAAGCAACTCAAGATTATACTTCCTTTGATTAGAAAAATGCCTTCATTTGATCTGGAAATTTCTAAATCTAGGAAGTATCTTAGCTGACCCAAATCCTTAATTATGAATTGTTGATGGAGAACTTGTTTAACATGCTTAATCTCCTCTAAAGAATTACCTGCTAGAACAACATCATCCGCATACACCTGAAGAGCAGTAAACTTAGGAGAATCATGTTTAACATATATATAATAATCAGCATGAGACTGGTGATATCCTAAGGAGATCAAGAAGGTAGACGGTATAGAGTACCACTGTCTACTAGCTTGCTTCAAGCCATACAAGGATTTTTGTAACTTTCAAATCTTAGGAGATTCATATCCAGATAGGCCAGGAGGAACATTCATGTAAACTTCTTCATGTATGTTTCCATGTAAGAAGGCATTGTTACATCTAATTGTTCCAAGTACCAACCACTTATAACTGCAAGTGAAAGGAGAACTCTGACAGTTGTAAGCTTAGCAACAGGTGAGAAAGTGTCAAAATAATCTATACCTTCCATTTGAGTATAATATTTTAACACTAATCTGGCCTTATATCTCTCAATAGATCCATCAGCTTTATGTTTAACTTTGTATACCCATCGACAACCAATTAGCACTTTCCCAGGAGGCAAGTCCACTACAGTCTATGTTTGGTTTTCTGCAAGAGCTTTAAGCTCCACATCCATAGCTTTGATCCAACAGTCATGTTTGTTGGCTTGTTTATATGTGTTAGGTTCATGGTTAGATGAGATTGCACAACAAAAAATTTTATAAGAGGTTGAACATTTTTCATAGGAAATAACAGAAGAAAGAGGATAGACAAGATGAGAAGATGATGATGAAGTACTAGATGATTTGTCTTGAGTTAAATAACGGTGGTATTCTGCTAGATAACTGGGAGGATTAGATGTGCGAGTAGATTTCCTAAGGGGAAGTTCCAAATGTTCAGTAGGGTTGGAGGGGGATGAAGGGTCATAATTTGTGTTGGGGGAAGAGAAAGAGCCAGAAGATTCAATGGATAAAGGAGGGCTGGTTGTGGATATAGGATTGTTTAAAGGAAACTTGTTGAGAAAAGGACTAGGACTAGGAATATTTAAAGGAGTATTTAATGGAGACAGGCTGGTTGCAGGAAATGGGGTAGCATCAGGGCCAATAGGTTGTACCAATGATGAGATAGGTGAAGTAGGTACAGAGATATTATCAAAATTGTTGGAATTTGGATTTTGGAGGGTAGTGGATGGTTGACTGTTATCAGAAAAGGCGCTGACATCAGTAGTGCTAGCAGTGGGATTTAACATGTCATGATCAACATATATGGGAAACTAGTTATGAGGTGTGTTGGAGGGATATGTGACAAAGGATTATGTAGTATTAAAAGGGAACACAGTTTCATAGAACACAACATGTCTTGACACAAATTTTATTAGTTTGAAGATCATACAAAGTGTAACCTTTTGTCCCACCTTTAAAACCTAAGAAAGCATTTTTTTTCTAGCTCTTTGATCAAATTTGGTTTTGTGAGGTTGATTAGATGTTGCATAGCTCAAACATCCAAAAACTTTGAGGTGAATGACAGATGGGGGTTGGTTGTATAGAAGCTCATAAGGGCATTTGAGATTAAGTAAGGGAGTAGGAAATCTATTAATGATGTGAATGGCATGTTGAACACAAAAGTTTCATATGTTAATAGGAACCTTAGAATGGAAAAATAAGGATCTAACAACATTTAAGATGTGCTGATATTTTCTTTCTACCACCCCATTTTGTTGGGGTGTATAGACACAAGACTTTTGATGGATCACACCTTGGGACAAAAAATATTCATATATGGAAAGAAATTCAGAGCCATTGTCTGATCTAAATTTTTTTAAAGACATGTTAAACTGGTTTTCATTGTAAGCTATGAATTGAATGATACTTTGTTTGGTTTGGTCTTTGGTTTTCAAAAAGAAAACCCAAGTAAATCTACTAAAGTCATCAACTAAGGTTAAAAAGTACTTATGAACTAGCATTGATAGGGTAGAAAAAGGACCTTTTGCGGCGGTTTTGAGAGCAAATTACGGCGGTTAAAACTGTCGTAACACAGAGATTATGACAATTTTGCAACCGTCGTAGAACTTGGTGTCGCGAGACCCATTTGCGACGGTTTCAAAAATCATCGTGCAAACTGTCGTTGTATGATTGTGGCGGTTTTAAACCGTCGTAATGTTGATTTTACATATTAAGTAATAATACGACAGTTTTAATCGTCGTAATGTTGATTTTATATATTATATAATATATACGGCGGTTTTAACCGTCGTTATTTACAAAATATTTTTAAACTATTTTTGTGAGGGTTGGTAATCCCCACTAAATATATTACTTTTTAAAGAGAATTGTGATGTATGATACAACTATACAATATAATGCTAAACCCAAAATTTAAACTCGTATGTAACTTATATTTTATTGTAAATATGTATTATAATATCAACAAATATTACAAATGAATAATATAAATTAAAAAAAAACTAATATCTTAAGACTTCTACAAGAGCACCCATGGCCTTCTCAAATTTTACATGAACAAATTCCCTAGTTAAACTTTGACTTCGCTACTGTTAGTGAACCTGTTTCATCTTAACTAGCATAGATTATTTTTTCTGGAAAAATAGCATATACAACTGTAGCATTGCTAAGACTTGAGTCACTTGACAGACCAGAAAAACCATTAGTATGCATAATATCCAATTTTCCAGTCCTCAGACCTGCATGCATAATCCGAAAACAACTGAGTTGAAACAACAACCAATAAATAAGAATAAAAAAGTACCCAAACCATGCATTTTGAATTGTAATTCACATCACCAATTGCGACAATATAATTGTTGATGGGCAGTATCTATAACGTTACCAGAATCACGATTGTAGTGTTATTTGAAATATCAGGAACACTACTTATGTACCTTGGATCAAACCATTATCCTATGAGATAAAAATAAATATATATCACTATTCACGTGTACTCATTTGAATTTGTTCTTCCCTGCACAGTAACAAATTTCAGTAGGTTTCTCATAGGTTTTCTAAGGAAAATGTTGCATTATGTCATCAAAACATGTTTTCGACTCGTATATCCCACCATCAAACACATCATAGATAAAAAAACAAATGTTACCATTGGCAGAGATAATTTACCTGAATAAGACAAACAAAAGACCTAAGCATCGACGAACACGCCCCTCATATTCCACATAACATTGAGCTAAATAATCATTGACAGATACAACTGCAAAGACATAGCAAGCCATTTTTGTAAAACCAAGTGCTTGCAGCATCTAAAGAAATTTTCCAACAATCTATCAAAGCTTTAAAGTGTTGTTGATCCCACTGAATTCCTAACAAGTAAAAACACTGAATAAAAAAGTTGCAATCAAATTCAAATAAAAAAAGCACAAAAAGGAAGAATAAGGTACCAAAAGGAGTGAGAGGAGCACGAGGAAGAAAAATTCCACAGCATGACTTAATTGGATAGGTGAAAATGTTTGTAACTTTAGCTACGGGTGATGCTAATTCTGTTGCAACAGATGGTGTTGATGCTACAACACCCATGTTCCTCTTATAAAATGAAAAACATTGAATGAATGCTTTCCTTTTATCACTTTTTTTTAGTGTTATTATTTTGTTTTATAAAATACATATGGTCCTTCAATTTCAAACCTACATAAATTCCATTCAATAAAAAATGGATGTTATCAATTCAAGAATGTTTCTAATACTATGAGTAAGAATAGATCATATCAAACTTTGTTTGAATAGGTTAGATCTAATAAGAAAAATTATAACTTAAGTTGACTTATTATCTTAGAGTAGATAATTTATTTATGTTCGATCTCACATTTATAAAAGTCTGACTTATCCTAATAATGTACTTAAAAGTTTATTTTATTTTAATATTTTAAATTTTTTTCCTATTATATATATAGGGGCATATAGAAATTGTCCAACAATCTATCAGGGCCTTAAGATATACTGCTAGTGGGGACACCAAGGTCTTCCCTTATCCTGTTCTCATCTCAACAATTACCCTATCATGTAGATAATCTAACAACATGAAATTTTCAGTTAGTTATGGCATTTTGTTGAACAAATGATGTGCACATAGAGCAAACAAACCTTAATGGACGAGGCAACAACTAAAACGGGATAGAAACGACGTTGTGTAGAGGAAAGCCCAGATAATACTTCCTTTATTAACCTGAAAAAATAAACATATGTGAACAACTTAAATAGGATTCTGGTGTATGTTCCATGAGTACTTTTCCTACCATGAAGAGTATGTTGTTTGTGCTCAGTGCAAACAACTTAACAATGAATGTCTAGCATAACATGTATAGTTCAATTCATCAGCGAAACTGACTCCACTTAACTTCTTATTTTCATAATGTAGAGAGAGAGAGAGAGAGAGAGAGAGAGAGAGAGAAGTGCAATGGCATGACATAATCCAAGAATAAAAGCTAGGTTGACTCTAGAATGCTACAAGTTTTTCGAAAAATCTACACCATAATTTAATAAGTATATTGACATTATTTTAGTAGCATAAATTTTTCCAAATTCCAACAACTAGAAACCTGTTTTCTACATGTGATATTGCGGAATGATTTGAAGGATTATCTAGTAGCAATGCAATTAAACTACACAAATCAATAATTGGTCCATTCCATGGATAAATTTCACAAGGAAAATAGTTTCACAACACTTACAACTCAAAACTCACCAATTCTTATGGAATACATCTCTTCCATAGAGGATGGTGCATCCAAAATGTAGTCGAATTTCATAATATCTCCAAGTCTATGAAAAACCACTAATCATCATCATCATCATAATCACTTAAGTAAACATATAATTACTAATAATTAGGAGATTAAAATGTTACATGGACGAATGGATATTATATGATGATAAGTTTAAAAGGATGAAGAAAAATGAATCAAGTATACAAATACAAAAAGAGAAAGCAATATGGAAGTTTTGTAACAATGGGGAAATATGTAATACAAATTTATAATAATTTCTCAAACCAAACAGACCTTAAACAATTACTCAGGAAAGACTATATGCTCTAACTATACTAATGTATTTGCTTTTATAATATTTTCCAATACATCCATGTTACAAAATACACTTAAAATATCTACTTTATTAAAATTCCTTTAAATTGTGCAATAAAAGCTTTTATATAAAAAGATGTAAATACTTAGTTTGTTTTCTAAATGACTAGAAATTCCTTTAAATTGTGAGATCATTAAGCTTCACATATAACTACTGAATATCAACGAAATCAATGTTGTATGGAAGTCACATATAGCCACTTACATGGGTGTGTGGTGTATTAATGAAATCACATTTTTGTTTGTAAGTCCATTAACATGTCTATCATAAGGATAAATATGAACATCATATATGCTAGTTCCATAATTCGCATGTTCCTTAATTTGTGATAGAGTCAAGAAATTGGAAAAGCTGAGACCTATGAAATAGGAAGAAAACAACAATAAATGTACATGTACAAACTATGAGCGTCAAAGATTGAACATAAACAGGGAAAAAGAGAAAATGATGGATTTAATGTAAAAGATGATGGATTAGTCAGATTTCACAAATACTGCATCAAACTTTTGTTCTCTGAAAACTCCATCGATTATAAACTACTATACAAAAATTTCACAAATTAAAAAAAATGAAATTGAGACAACACATGGGGAAATATAGGGATCTAACACAACTAACTCAATGAGTTGCAGCAACTGAGTCGAGGATCTAACACAAATAATACTGAAACTTACAAAGAATCCCAGTGTTTGACTTAAAACTCAGCACGATGTCCTATTATTGCCGGATATTCAATGCACAAGAACTGCATCATCTGTCAGAGCATTCTATCCACCCAAAAAATATGCAGTTTCAATAAAATCAACATTTTTGTTCCATGGTTCAGGTCCACCAACAAGTAATAAGTCTAAATTTGTCCCAGGGAAAGATATAGCTCCTCTAAGTTATGCCATTAATTATTATTTTCAGCTTGAGCCAAGTCAAGCCAGTAACCACCAATAGTGGCAACACCAGCTAACATTGCAAAAGGAGGGGGAGCCAAATCAAAACCACTCACCCTTTTTTCTGTAAGTAAATAATATTAGCATTAAGAAAAAGCTACCTCACACCAAGAAATATTGCATCAGGTAGTTATAGTGTTAGAATATTGAACTATAACAATGAACTTGTCGTCTAACATGTGTTTTTGAAGAAGGAACATAACTTAATGATTTCCCGAATTTCCGAATAGCTACACCTGCATACATGAGGATCTTTATCCTTTATGTCACGGTGTTGATGGTTGTAACACGGTGGGAGAACTGACTTTAAGTTATGTTGCGGATAGCAAGAGTCGCCACCGACTTTTATTTTATCCAAAAGGAAAGGGTATAAAAGAACAGGAAAGACCTTAAGAGATATTTTTGGGTCCGGGGGGTAGGTTATGTAAAGGGAAGGTGTTAGCACCCTTTACATCCATGGTTATCCATGGGCTCTTAGTTACTTAGCTCACTTTTGAATTGTTTTTGAAAGTGTAGTGTATGAATAGAAAAATTTTCATAATAGTTAATAATGATCCATGTACGGATGCGTAAAAACTTGTTTTTTGAAAATTTGTTTGAAATTTGTTAAGTGTTTGAAAAAATGGAGTGAGCAAGCAACTAGGAGGTACCTACCCTAAAATTTAAGTCTTTCTTGTTCTTTATCCTTTAATTGGTAAGACTATCCCTACTATTAAGGAGTAGGTAGTCATTACCTTGGATGTAAGGGACATGTGAGGGACATCTGTTTTTATGAAGGCAACTGTGGGGTGTATTAAGCATAATAGGAGGGACTATCATCATTATTCGAAAAGGGACTTGATCTTTAAAGGCAACCATTAGGGACTTGATGATTTTTCTTTTAAAGGGACCTGCTTTATACACCCCACTTGACCTTATGATTTAGGCAACTTGAGGGATAGCCTTAGAAAGTGAGACGGCGATTAAAAATCGACTTACGTGTGTGAGTGTTTAATATTATTTATCTTATGATTAAAGTGATCTAAATTAATTTTTAAATAAAATACATGTTTTGCACTCCCTAAATTACTAACCATAAAAATTAAATAAATTCAATATTTACAAAATTACACCAAGAAGCAATTACATAATTAAGCAAATTAAATATAAATAGCAAAATAAATATAGAAGCAAAAATATAAATAATAGGTGAAAAATAAATAAGCAATAATAATAAAATAATGGTTAGTAAATAAAAATAAATAAAGTTAGTGAAATAATAATAATAATAAAATATATAAGATTAATGAAGCAAAATAATAAATAATAACATGGTTAGTAACAATAATTAGAATAAATAAAATTAGCCAAAATATTATAAGAATAAAAAGATTAACAATTGATCAAATGATGAATTTTACTTCATATACTTGATGTTGGCAAAAAATCATGATCAACCCTTGATCAAATGATGAATTTTACTTCATATACTTGATGTTGGCAAAAAATCATGAAGTTTGACTTTGGTTTGATCACAGTTGACCTCAGTTTGACTTTTTAACTGTATTGACTGATTTTGACTTATCTGATCATCTGACTGAGCAAACTTTTGAGAAAAGTCTTGAAACTTGTCATGGGGGTTCTTATACACATATAAGATGTTATGAAGCTCACTTGAAGTCTTGGAAGTCCATTTAGCCTGATTAAAGTCAAAACCCTAGTTTTGGATGCACTGCTTAGGAGGTGCATTGTCTGAGGGAATTGTCAACTCTTATGACCAATTGTGAACTTTGTGAACCTTGTGAACCACCATAAAATGTCTTGTGAACATAATGGGAAGTATTGTGAACCTTGTGAACCTTGTGAACCTTCATGAAGTGACTTGTAGACCTCATGAACCTCATGAAAGGTATTTGAAAGCATTGTGAAACTTGTGAACCTTGTGAACCTTCATAAAGTAACTTGTAGACTTCATGAACCTCATGGAAGGTCTTGTAAATGTTGAGAAGCTTGTGAACCTTGTGAACCTTCAAGAAGTGACTTGTAGACTTCCTGAATCTCATGAAAGGTTTTGAAAGCATTGTGAATCTTGTGAACCTTGTGAACCTTCAAGAAGTGACTTGTAGACTTCCTGAATCTCATGAAAGGTTTTGAAAGCATTGTGAATCTTGTGAACCTTGTGAACCTTCAAGAAGTAACTTGTAGACTTCATGAACCTCATGAAAGGTTATGTAAACATTGTGAATCTTGTGAACCTTGTGAGCCTTCAAGAAGTAACTTGTAGACTTCATGAACCTCATGAAAGGTTATGTAAACATTGTAAATCTTGTGAACCTTGTGAACCTTCAAGAAGTAACTTGTAGACTTCATGAACCTCATGAAAGGTTATGTAAACATTGTGAATCTTGTGAACCTTGTGAACCTTCAAGAAGTAACTTGTAGACTTCATGAACCTCATGAAAGGTCTTGTAAATGTTGAGAAACTTGTGAACCTTGTGAATCTTCATAGAACACAAAGTCTTGTATTGTGAGGGCAAATTTTGGGGTGCAACAATGGTCTCTATCGCGAGGATATATTTCCTTCTCCTCATCACAATCCAAGATAAGAAATACAACTCAGTAGAAAGGAATTTGTTATAGCTCAAAGTAAAATGTAGACCTGGTTTTGGAGCATGTAGAAAATAGGCCTAAAATGTGCCTTGTTTACTCTAAAAAAATAAGAAAATAACAAGGCGAAATAGAATTTATCATAGAGGCAGATCTGAGGTAGGACAAATATGCATTGGCTCTAAGGCCGGTAAGGAAGTTCATCTACAAATTTGTGTCTTTGTACTCTGTAGTTTCTTGTAATGTTTGAGATTTTGGTCATCATATGTATATCAATACAGTTTCCAAACCCCAGTACTAACATTTGACAAATATGTATAAAAAATAGAGCGAGAAAGCTTACATGTTGACGCCAAAGAAACTCTTTTTGAGATATTAACAACTGACCTTCAACCTTCTATGTAATTTTCTTAGTTATAAGTATTGACTATTAAAGACATGCACATGTAGAATTAGAAACAAGTGATCCAATGCTAGAATTAGTGTATACCTATAACAAAATTCCATATAAATTAGTATATACCTATAACAAAATTCCATATATATTAATGTGTACCTATAACAAAATTGCATATCAATTACAATGCTCATATGGATTTTCCATGTTTCTCACATATTATTAGTAGAAGTGTGGAAGTTACAAGGATTTACCAACTCCAACACAAAAATAGGTTCTGCTGTTGTTGCTTTGATGAGACATGTAATCTACGTCATGCTCTATTTATTCCACCTATATATTAGAAAAACATAATCAACCCAATATCTTCAAAGGTAGAGATTAAATCTCATTAGTGATTAAATAAGAAGGGAAGTACCACAAATAATTGTTTCCCTTTAATTATGGAGCTAAAATGTTAATTTGAAATCAATAAAAATAGAGTAATGAATTATTAAGATTTAATAATAAAAATAGAAAATGTGTAGTTAAAACAATCAACATTTCTATCAATATTTGTCTTTGACATTTCTCCAATAAGTAACAGACTGCATTATATGGGATGGATAAAAGCACGTGCTAACTCTTAAGTCTCAACCACATTAATAGAATAAGCATGCATTAATTTTCCAAGAACAACATCAAAAATTATAAACTCAGCCAAACCTTGCTCCAATGACAAAGGCCTTCGTGTTAAGAACTTGTGCAAGGTAAGGACTAGCGTATCCCATCTGATGTTGTTGGTCTCTTGTCCGCGCAAACAAAATCACAATTTAGCAAAGCAATGTATGTATAATTCAAACATTATACACATCCACATACAACCACAAGAACATAGTCAAATTAGAAAATCATTAAGATTGGAACCTCCAAATATTGAATAACAAACAATTCACAAAAATAGATAAATACAACTGGTTTATAACAAAAAGAAGATCCACAAGTGTTATCTATACAAGTTGGCACCCAATATAAGAATAAAAATGATCCACATCTTTAAGAGCTAGTTTATACGTTCTGCATGAGAAGGAAAATAATCTTAAATTTCATGTAGATATAATTTTTCATATAACATTACAAAATAATATGTTGGTACATACAACTTTGTCCCACATATCACAATGTCAGAAGCATTAAATATATTTAGTAGTGCAAATCCTTCAAGCTTGATCTTTGTCATGTACCAAATATATTCTCCAAATGATCAAACCCGGCATATAACTTTTGTTTAAAACTATCATTTGGTTTATTTTATTGAATCATGTAATCTTAAGAGTAAGAGCATTCTCCATCAGATTATGTAGAACTTTCAGGCCAACTTGGATGCTTTCTTATCATTTTTTATAAATAGAAAAGTGACAAATTGAATTTAACATGAAACTTTATATGCACATATACATCAGCAGATAACGAGTTAGAGGATTTTCTTAGCAAATGCTTTATAATGTACTGAACAAAATATAGCCCAATTTCTTCCAAAATCAATTCGCGAAATAGATCTCTAAATTTGAAGTGAGGGAGAAATAGAACTAAAAAAATACTATCTTTTCTTCCATGTTCTAAATCTATAATTATCCAGAAGGTCGAACACAATATAATTGGCAAAATATTCAAAATAAACAAGAAACATCATAAAATCATAAAACAATATGTTTAAGTAAAACAAAACCCACTTAGAACCTAAACCATGGCAGTGTCTCGACAACTATCAAATGATTTTGTTTGACTTAGCAGCAACAAACAGAAGGATCGAAAAACCACCTAAAAAGTCTTCTTCCATGCTTCTTGATAACCCACAACGAAGATACATAGAAAAAGGGAAATGATAATCACAATCTTGATTAAGAAACAAATAAATGTATGAAAGAAGTAAACAAAAGAAAAGGAGAAGTTAGGGTTTTGATTTTACATGTGCACAACAAACATTTGATGGAACCTTCGTTATGAAATTAGGGATATTCTCCTTCAAGTTATTCAATAAAATCATGATAGATTTAGTAATTTCGAATCAGTAAGCTAAAAATTTTGAACCAACGAACATGCCTCAACTAAGAGTCAGCGAAAATTATTAGAAAAATCAAAGATATGAATTTGGATTTAGGAAAATTGAAATACCGGCTGGAAGTAGCAGCGACAAGATGAGTAAAATTGAAAATGGAGTTTAGAAAATTAGGTATGATAAAAGGGGATTGCTATCTTTGTGGGAGCATACCTGGATTGCGAGTCTTGGACTGTGTTGAAAAGCTAAGCTTAATTACATCCAAAAACACCATCCAACCCTATTCAATAGAGTCTTGGTTGATTGTATTTGCAAATAAGGAAACATACATATCCTTGGAGGGAAGCTTAATTTTTCAGAATTTGGGTGGGAGGTGAAAAGAACATCCAAATGGGAGGGCGGTTTATCACCAACCGTCGCAACCCTGTATTATCTCTATGAGGCATGACATAAGTATCAAATAAATAATATGTATCACTTAAATTAGACTTCGACCGTGACTAACAATTTTCTTAACCGTCGCTGGTCACTTATTAGGACGGTTGATATTATAACTGTTGCAAAATCTCTTTATATATTTCAAAATATTACGACGGTTAGTAAAAATTGTCGTGCCAACCGTCGTAATACATGAAGGAGGACGGTTATGGTAGAACTGTCGCAATGAATATGTCGTAAAACATTTTTTTTCTTGTAGTTCTAATTGTTCCAAGTACCAACCACTTATAGCTGCAAGTGAAAGGAGAATTCTAATAGTTGTAAGCTTAGCAACAGGTGAGAAAGTGTCAAAATAATCTATACCTTCCATTTGAGTATAATATTTTAACACTAATCTGGCCTTATATCTCTCAATAGATCCATCAGCTTTATGTTTAACTTTGTATACCCATCGACAACCAATTAGCACTTTCCCAGGAGGCAAGTCCACTACAGTCTATGTTTGGTTTTCTGCAAGAGCTTTAAGCTCCACATCCATAGCTTTGATCCAACAGTCATGTTTGTTGGCTTGATTATATGTGTTAGGTTCATGGTTAGATGAGATTGCACAACAAAAAAATTTATAAGAGGTTGAACATTTTTCATAGGAAATAACAGAAGAAATAGGATAGACAAGATGAGAAGATGATGATGAAGTACTAGATGATTTGTCTTGAGTTAAATAACGGTGGTATTCTGCTAGATAATTGGGAGGATTAGATGTGCGAGTAGATTTCCTAAGGGGAAGTTCCAAATGTTCAGTAGGGTTGGAGGGGGATGAAGGGTCAGAATTTGTGTTGGGGGAAGAGAAAGAGCCAGAAGATTCAATGGATAAAGGAGGGTTGGTTGTGGATATAGGATTGTTTAAAGGAAACTTGTTGAGAAAAGGACTAGGACTAGGAATATTTAAAGGAGTATTTAATGGAGACAGGCTGGTTGCAGGAAATGGGGTAGCATCAGGGCCAATAGGTTGTACCAATGATGAGATGGGTGAAGTAGGTACAGAGATATTATCAAAATTGTTGGAATTTGGATTTTGGAGGGTAGTGGATGGTTGACTGTTATCAGAAAAGGCGCTGACAACAGTAGTGCTAGCAGTGGGATTTAACATGTCATGATCAACATATATGGGAAACTAGTTATGAGGTGTGTTGGAGGGATATGTGACAAAGGATTATGTAGTATTAAAAGGGAACACAGTTTCATAGAACACAACATGTCTTGACACAAATTTTATTAGTTTGAAGATCATACAAAGTGTAACCTTTTGTCCCACCTTTAAAACCTAAGAAAGCATTTTTTTTCTAGCTCTTTGATCAAATTTGGTTTTGTGAGGTTGATTATATGTTGCATAGCTCAAACATCCAAAAACTTTGAGGTGAATGACAGATGGGGGTTGGTTGTATAGAAGCTCATAAGGGCATTTGAGATTGAGTAAGGGAGTAGGAAATCTATTAATGATGTGAATGGCATGTTGAACACAAAAGTTTCATATGTTAAGAGGAACCTTAGAATGGAAAAATAAGGATCTAACAACATTTAAGATGTGTTGATGTTTTCTTTCTACCACCCCATTTTGTTGGGGTGTATAGACACAAGACTTTTGATGGATCACACCTTGGGACAAAAAATATTCAGATATGGAAAGAAATTCAGAGCCATTGTCTGATCTAAATTTTTTTAAAGACATGTTAAACTGGTTTTCATTGTAAGCTATGAATTGAATGATACTTTGTTTGGTTTGGTCTTTGGTTTTCAAAAAGAAAACCCAAGTAAATCTACTAAAGTCATCAACTAAGGTTAAAAAGTACTTATGAACTAGCATTGATAGGGTAGAAAAAGGATCCCAAACATCAACATGTAGTAATTCAAAGGGAGCCTTAGATTTTGTATTGCTATGAGGAAAAGTCAATCTCTTTTGTTTACTATAGTGGCAAAGATCGCAAGGAAAATTATGCTCATTATATTTGAAAGGAATAAAGGGAAATGTTTTTGATACATGTTGTAATCCTATGGTAGAAAGATGCCCTAATCTTAAATGCCAAAGAAAAATCTCATTTTGCAAGGAAGAATTACAAGTATGGTATGATTCCTTTAGAACATACAATCCTCTGTCAAGCTTTGTTGAACCAATCATTGCCTTAGAATGATTCTATGGAATTTGGCAAGAGTTATTAGTGAAGTACACTATAGAGCTAGTAGCTTGTACACGTTTGGGAATAGAGAGTAAGTTGATTTTGAAACTAGGAATGTACAACACATTATGTAGTAGAATTAAGAGACACACTACCAGAAATAGAGGCAGTAACATGGGAACCATTGGATAGATTAACATGAATAGGAATAATAGGTGTGTGAGATATGAAATTAGCTAGATCAAAAGTGATGTGGTAAGTGGCACCTGTGTCAAGAATCCAAAAGGGAGAGGACTTACCATTTTCAAGATTGGATTGGGTGTTTAAAACAAATGAAGATGAGGAAATGAAGTTGACTTTAAGAGTGATATTTGACTATTGGATCAAATCCAATATCTCTTGAGTAAATCCAACCATGAGTGTAGTAGATTGCTGACTGGTAGGTACCAGTCTTGTTTCAACAGAAGCCACAGATTGAGATTGAGAATTGGAATTATGAGTTTTACCTTTACCTCTAAAACCAGGAGGATAACCATGCTTCAAAAAGCATATCTCAACTGTGTGATTTGTGCGATTCCAATGAGTGCAAATTCTGTTATTCCCTCTAGTGCTTCCATATCCATTATTCCTGCCTTTGAAAGAATTTTGACCAGACTTGTTCAAAGTATTTCCAGATGAGGCATTGAGATGTAAAGCTACAGATTCCTCAACACTAGTACTAGCAGAGATCTTAGTGTGAGAGTTGTTCAACTCGCATTCTTATTGAATAACAAGATCAAACGCTTTATCAATGTCTGGAAGCGGATTCATCATCATAATTTGGGTTTTGGATTGGGTGAATTTCTCATTCAAACCCTTCAATAAGCGAATAAGGTAATCTTGATCTCTATACTTCTGAACAGATCCGAGAGCTCCACATGAGCATGGTATAACACAAGAACAAGCAGCTAGAGGAGGATATTCCTCAAGTTCATCCCACATAACTTTCATTTGCGTAAAATAATTGGAAACGTCAAGATTACCTTGACGAAATTTGTAAAGATCTTCTTGTATATCAGATATACGAAAAATATCACCTTGTGAAAAGCGGATTTGCAGATTTCTCCATACTCCTACAACACTCTCAATCCATAGAACTGACATCGCGATTGACTCAGAGATAGATCGATGAATCCACGCCAACACCATTGTATTGCAACGAATCCAAGGCGCATATAGAACATCCGATACTGGAGGCTTTTGTAGTGTGTCGTCGATGAACCGTTCTTTGTTCTTGGAAATCAATGCAATATGCATTTACCTAGACCAAGTATGATAATTCTTGTCATCAAGAAGCGGTGTAATAAGAACCAAAAAGGGATTTTCATTCGGATGGATATAGTAAGGATTTGAGGAGTTTGTAGAGAAATCTGTGAAGCTCTGGAAAGCCATTAATGGAAGGTGTAACAAACGAGGATTGCGAAAAACAAAAGGGGATCGATGAGCAAATGCGAATTTTTTTACCAAAATGCCACACTCCCCAAATTAATATACCAAAATGCCACCTTTTGTAAAAAAAATACCGAAATGCCACATAAAAATAAAAGGTTCGTCCAACCTAAGTACAAACCCTAAAATTTCTAAAGGGGTTCGCCCACCTGGTGGACTACCTGTACGATGCTGCACCGGTTCGTCCATGCTAATGGCTTACCTATATTTTTAAAAAAATCCTTCAATGGTTCGTCCTTGTTAATGACAAACCCATTTTTTTATTTTTTTTTATTTTAATAATATGAAATTAATTTTCCATGTTATAATTTGATTTAAGAATTAATATAACATAATTAGAGGGTGATCCACTCATTTCACGTTTTTTTTATTCTTTATTTTAATAATATAACATTAATTTTAATATAACACTAATTAAAATTATTCTTAATTTTAATATAACACTAATTATATTATTCTTTATTTTAATAATATAACATAATTAAAATTATATACTAATATAATTAAAAATAATATAATTTTAATTTTAATATAACACTAATTAAAATAATAGACTAATTTTAATTATAAAAAGAAAAACATAATACACCAATATAATTTAAAATAATATTTCATTAATTTTAAATAATATTAATTACAAAAATAATATTACATTAATTTTTATTTCCACGGCCGTTGTGGTGGAAATAAACATGACCCAGTACCGCACCTGGTTGGAATTATCTCGCGTTCAGGGTGGGTTTTTTGTTGCGGAGGAGGAGGAGTATCATCCGATGACAAATCATCATCTTGATTTGTTGGACGTTGGTTCGATGTACCCTCCACGTAACAGTCATTTATGTCATTAATATTGAAGTCCGGAAGTGATACAAGATTTTCTTCCGTAAGTTCAAAGTTGGGTAGTGCTTGTGACGCTTGTGTGTATGACTGAGGTGGTTCCATTGATGGGCGATAAACATCTTGAGAGAATGAGGAGTGGTGGAACTTAGTTTGACTTGGTGATGGGTGGAATATCTTTTGTTGAGATTGGTAGGAGGCAAATCCATAGTTAGGTTGAGATGACGATGGGTTGTTTGTATGTTGTTGAGGCTGAGAGTATGAATGGTCAAAGTTAGGTTGAGGGATTGGAGTGTACTGGTAGGGTGGTCGTTGTGGGGTTTGGTGTTGAAATTGTTGGTGGTAGTAGTCGGCATGACGGATTGGTTGGTGAGGAGTTGGTTGTTGGGATGAGGTTGGTTGTTCTGTTGTTTGGGTGTGATGAAATGTTTATTGTGGGAATGTGTTTGGCTGTTGTGGATGTGGGGGAAATTGACGGGGGTCGGCTAAATATTATTGTTGTGATGGAAATATTAATGGAATATTTCTAAACCAATTAATATATTCCTGGCTATGCCTCCGTTGTTGTCGTCTTAAATGTTGACCAGTCAAAATCAAATGGCTTCTGTTATTCCACTCCTTGTTCTCTTCTTGGTTTAGAGTTCTCTAGTGAACACGCCAGGTGGATTGCATTTCTCTTGCGTGATGTTCTCTCAGACATATTGGGTTAGATGGAATATCCTGAGGAAATCCAAACATCAATTTGACCCGGTCTGATTGATGCATCTCAACAATATGAAAATATATTATTGATGTTGTTGCACTCCACACACGCATATCATCACGAACATCATCTAGATAATGAGAGTATGGTCTCCAGTTAAACTGAAACAAGAAAAAAAATTAGAGTGCAAATAATAATGTATGACATAAAGTAGTTATATTATTGGTTTCATGACTTACATCTTCCTGAGTCATACGATCAAAAGCATCTTGATATCCACGTATATAGAACCGGGGAGTATTGTGATACTGCATACCTCTTTGTGCAAACCTTGCATTTTCAAAATATTGAAACTCGTTAATTAAAAAGTATATGCGTTTAAAATAGTGATATTATAAAAAGAAATTTACCTGAGGGCGTATGGGTATGTTGGCATTTGGATGCTAGTAGGAGCTATCAACGGGATATGCCAATACGCCCAAATAGTCAGAAGGAGTACGCATCCTCCCATACTCACCACATCTTTGATAGCCGCCCTGCACATGTTTCTATAAAGGGTAGCTAAACAAGAAGAGCCCCAACTATAGGTGCCGCATGTTTGTAAATCCCCCACCAAAGGTACCCAAGAAGAATGTAACAAATTTTGTGATTTGTTAGGAAATAAAAAGGAAGAAATGAAAAGAAAAATATAAATTTTAGCATGGAGGATATTCTCCGCTTCAGTGGGATCAACCCGATTCTTAAGATAGTCTAAAATTTCGTGTAACCATGTAATTTTAACAAACTTTTTATGTCTTTTTTCAGGAGGGGGTTCCACACCCAGATGTTCCATGTATACACCATCCCCTAATTGAGTAGGTTCGTGAATGGTTGGACCATGTATACACCATCCCCTAATTGTGGATGACGATGGAGTCAACGTGATGTTTCAATGTCACAATACATTTCCTCAACTAGACACGATTGAGCTATATGTATGTGTCGTTGATGTCGAAGTATATCCAACTCAAGAATCACAATCACACCAATATGGAATGAGTCAACTAACTGAAGATGAACCAATTCAAAACAATGAACCTTTCATACCAAATGAAGTGGTTAGAGAATACAGTGAAGATGAACTCGATGAGGAAAGTCACGAAGATCTGTTCGGAGACAATGATGATGATGAGGATGCGAACATCATGGTCAATGCTACCCAGCCAACAAACTCGCAACAGATGAATTTGTACAATCCTCCTATTCACATGACAAATATTTGTTTGGAGGGTCAACCTATCTCAATATTTGAAGCACAAACTTCAACCACCGTGGGTAACGATTTGGAGGTAGGCATGATTTTTGAAAGTAAGGAGGCATGTGTTACGGCAATCCAACATTGGCATATAATCAATAATGTTGACTACGATGTCTATAAATCTGATCCTGGAAGGTATATTATCAAGTGTAACAACTCAGAGTGCAAATTCATGTGCAGAGCTTCTTTGCGTAAGAACTTAAAATGGATGATTGGTAAGCTTCATGGACCCCATACCTGTATGTCGTCTGCTATGACACAAGACCATGGAAAAATCTCTTCAGAACTAGTTAGTCAAAGCATCAGAGATCTTGTTAACAATGACACTTCAATCAAAATAAAGGTGATTGTCGCCCATATTGTTGAAAAATATGGCTATATAATATCATACAGGAAAGTGTGGCTTGCAAAGACGAAGGCCATTGAATCACTGTATGGGAACTGGGAGACGTCGTACAATGAACTTCCACACTGGTTGTTGGTAATGCGAACCTATCTTCCTGGTACCGTTCTAGAATTGCAAACGCTGCCTATTTTTACAAACGCCAGAACCCAATTGGGTGACAGGAGGAAATTCCACCGGCTATTTTGGGCGTTTCAACCGTGTATCCGTGGATTCACATATTGCAAGCCTATTGTGCAGGTCGACGGAACATGGTTGTATGGCAAGTATAGAGGTACTTTGTTGATGGTTGTTGCACAGGATGGGAATGGTAACATTTTCCCTGTAGCTTTTGCATTAGTTGAAGGCGAGACAAGGGATGGATGGAGTTTCTTCCTAAGGAATTTGAGAAAGCACGTCACACCTCAGGCAAATTTGTGCCTAATATTTGACAGGCATGTATCAATTAAAAATGCATATGATGATCCAGAAATGGTTGGCAACATCCTTCGTCTTCACATGTTTACTGCATCAGACACATCGCACAAAACTTTAGTCGTGAGATTAGAGACAAGGAACTACAAATTTTTTTTGTCAATATGGGTAAGAGTCTTCATTTATAATTACCAAAAATAGTTAAAGATATTGGTATATTCATCTTAACATACTTAAATACATGATATGCATTGACGGAGGCAACATTTAATTACTATCGAGGTGAAATTCGAAGTGAAAATATACAGGATGTGAGGTGGATAGACAACATTCCTCGGGAGAAATGGGCAAGGGCGTTTGACGGCGGACAACGTTGGGGACACATGACAACTAATCTTTCTGAGGTAATGAACTATGTACTTAAGAAGACTCGTAACCTTCCTATCACTGCTTTGGTTAGGTCCACATACTTTCGCTTGGGGGCGACGTTTGCCAAAAGAGGTCATGAGTGGACAAAGTTGTTGGCATCTGGTGAAAAATTCACAAAGAGCTGCAAGAAGGCAATGGCTGAGGAAGTCAGTAAAGCCACTAGTCATAACGTCATGCATTTCGACCGAGAGCACTTCTATTTCATGGTGGCTGAAAGACTTAACCACCACACTAGTAGGTCATTGGATACTTACAAAGTTGATCTCAAGACAAGACATTGTGATTGTGGAAAATTTCAAACGTTTCATTTGCCTTGCTCCCATGCAATCGCATCATGTGCTAGTATACGACAAGAAAAGCTTTCATGCAATTCCACGTCAAGAAAATTGGCCACAATATGGAGGATTTACTCTTTGCCATGATGAAACTATGCGAAGAAAAAAGAAAGGACGCCCAAATAGTACCCGAATTAGGACTGATATGGATGAAACTGAGAAAGAAAAGAGATTGTGTGGGATTTGTCGTGGAGTTGGTCATATACGTAGCAAATATCCCAATGTAGCAGGCTCGTCTAATCGACGATAGTGTTATCATCAGTATTGTAACAATGTCATATGTATGTCTTACTAATTCAACTTTCATTAGAATTATAATAATTAACAAAATAATTCGATCAACAAATAAACAAAAACAACTTGCATTTCAACAACATCATAACGATAACAATTCATAAGATCAACAAACATACATAAACAACTAACAACCTACATACTTAAAACAACACAATGCATCATTAGATCTATGCTATTACAACCATCAAGACAGCCTCACCCGGACCGAACATCATAGTGTTATCATCAGTATTGTAACAATGTCATATGTATGTCTTACTAATTCAACTTTCATTAGAATTATAATAATTAACAAAATAATTCGATCAACAAATAAATAAAAACAACTTGCATTTCAACAACATCATAACGATAACAACTCATAAGATCAACAAACATACAGAAACAACTAACAACCTACATACTTAAAACAACACAGTGCATCATTAGATCTATGCTATTACAACCATCAAGACAACCTCACCCGGACCGAACATCATCGCAAGGACACCGACATCATTTACTATTTTTCTCCACTTCATCACGTCTGACTCCACAACACGCTTCTCAATTTTCCTGATCTTTTCTTTGTGACCAATTTCACATTCCAGCCAACGGTTCAATTCCCTGTGCAAATGTTCAAGAGTCTGCATGTTTCATAGTAGCATCTTCATCAGAGGCTTTGTTGGTGAAAATATCACCAGAGCTTTTTTCTTCATAAGTGGAAACGTGGAAGCGGTTCTTCCATTGATGTTGATGCTGCTGCAGCTGATGATGATGAACCCAATGTAGACATAATTTTAGACTGAGTTGAGGATATTGGTGAAAATTATTGTGGAATAACTACCCAACACACACCCTTATTTATATATAACAAAAAAATATTAAAATAATATACTGGTAGTCCATTGACTGGACGAACCGAAATATTTTTAAAAGTATGGCATTTTTGTCAATAAATAATATACCCAAAATTTATTAAAATAAATAAAAGATTTAATCATATTAAAATATTATTTATATATTTTCTTAAACCAAATAATCAATTTAAATAATTTATAATTAATGTAATATTAAAATGAATTTTGTTAAAATGAATTTTATTAAAATATATAATTAATGTATAATTAAAATGTTAAAATTAATTTTATGTTATTAAAAAAACGAAAATAGGGATAAGTCAATAGCATGTTATATTATTTTTAATTATATTAATATATAATTTTAATTATGTTATATTATTAAAATAAAGAAAAATATAATTAGTGTTATATTAAAATTAAGAATAATTTTAATTAGTATTATATTAAAATTAATGTTATATTATTAAAATAAAGAATAAAAAAAACGAGAAATGGGTGGATCACCCTCTAATTATGTTATATTAATTCTTAAATCAAATTATAACATGTAAAATTAATTTCATATTATTAAAATAAAAAAAAAATAAAAAAAAATATGGGTTTGTCATTAATAAGGACGAATCATTGAAGGATTTTTTTAAAAATATAGGTAAGCCATTAACATGGACGAACCGGTGCAGCATCGTACAGGTAGTCCACCAGGTAGGCGAACCCCTTTAGAAATTTTAGGGTTTGTACTTAGGTTGGACGAACTTTTTATTTTTATGTGGCATTTCTGTACTTTTTTTACAAAAGGTGGCATTTTGGTATATTAATTTGGGGAGTGTGGCATTTTGGTAAATTAAGGAGCAAATGCAAGAAAAACAAGAGAGATGAATTGCAGTGAAGAATCGATCAAAGAAAAAAAGGTAAACGCAATCGAAAAGAAGAAAGAAAAATCGTGAATGGATCGATGGCTACCAGAGCTTTAAAAGCTCTAATACCATGTTAATGGTGACACACAGATTCACGTAAAGGAAGAAGATGCAGAGAAAAGCCATAGCAAGAGAGAGAAAGTTGTAACAGAATCATAATCAGTTATGGATAAAGTGTAATCTGCATTAATTGATCAGAAACATTACAAGTGGTATATATATTAGTATATCATGGTCCAATGAGATTGGAGCTAATGTAACTACCTAGCTAGAGCTATACAAGTATAGATACAGTATAAAATGCCAGAAAGAATACACTATACAAAGTAAGAACTACTTATCTATACTAATAAATTCCTATTTTTATCTCTTTCTATCATTTTAATCAATTAATTGTGTGATTTTTATTTATAAACTAAATGAAAGAAATTTGACAGAAGAATTATACTTTTATTTTTGCTGAGAACAAGTTGATGTTCTTACTGTAGGCTCCATGCCCATTAAAGTTAATGCGTTTGTCGGCTCTTGTGGTTTCTTGAAAGTTGGAAGTATACAACTTAACCCAAAAGCTTTACAACCGTAAAAAGGAGAAGCTGCTGCTACAAGTAGTTTTCCTTTTAACTTGTCATCTGGTTTGATCAACTTGGATTAATGTCTCTTGATTGTATCATGCAGTTAAGAAACTGTTTTTCTTTGATCTATTTCTGTTTCTAATTGTCATGAGTTTTCAAGCTGCAGCGTAGTCCTAAAACTTCCACAAGTTAGTCTCTCTTTTCGCAAGTTTTTTTAATAATTTCATGATTTCATCCAATATCTTGTGGGGAAAGCATGCAAAAAAACGTCTCTTCACTTTCATTTCATATTATTATATTCACCATATCTTTGTTGTGTTGTTAAGAATGTATGTGTTTCATTTTGAAGGTGTTGAAATGTAGCGAATGAGAGTTTATTGATTAACAATAGTAAGTTCTTTTGGTTTGTTTGTTTTGTCCAATATTGTGGATACATATTATACAACTTTCCTGCATTATTTAGTTTCTTCAGTTTCCTGTTTTGTCTTTTGTTCTTTTGGAGGATACCTTTCTTGGAACCATATTTTGATCATATCCGCCATTTGAATTGCAGGACAGAAAGATGAGTTTTGAGGAATTCACGAACAAGATGAAGGCCGGAACAGATTGGCAAAAGGCATCAAGGCAGTATTCGTGGGAGAGGTTTAATAGTCTGAGCCTAAAATTGATGAAGACGGGTCATTACAATAAAACAACTAAAAACAATGGCAGTCGATGACCTCATTCTTTAGAAAAATGACCATATATAGATGATAACAGTTTCAAGAATTCAAGAGGCACCTCTATAGTTATTGGTTATATATGCTGCAAGTTTGATTGTTGATAGCAGTTTCAAGAATTCAAGAGGCACCTCAATGATTGTTGGTTATAGTTGTTTTGTTTGATTGTTGATAACAGTTTCAAGAATTCAAAGGCACTTAAATGTTACTTTTTTTTTTCTTTAACTATTTTAAAGAATTTGCTATTTTATTTCTTACTAGCATATCATAGATAGCCAACAAGAAAGATAGAAACTTGAGACCTAACTATGGAAAAAATAGATAAATTATTTAAACGTGTTTGATTGATTGACGATACAAAATAAAATAGATGTGTAACTCTTAAAGTGAATAACTTTTGCATTATTTATAAATAATTCAAAAATCGTTATTCATCATTTCTAGAATGAACACAAATTTTATAAAATATAAATATAAATGTTTTCTCAAAATTAATACTGGCAGCGATATTTTGTTTGCACATTAACATTACTGATTGATTGACAACACAATCAATACTATGTCAGCAGCTTCACATGTTTTTGTTTATCACAATAAAAATGGATCTGATAACATGTCATATAAAGTGATATTTTGTGAGATCTATTTTTAAAACGCGTTGTATGAATATTTATAGAAAAAATAAACGAGTTGTTTAAATGTGTTTGGTTTAGTTGTGAATGTACATCCCCGAAAATTATGTTGATCAATCGAAACATAAACTCGGTAATACCCGGTATGTATAAGCATAAGCATAAGTAGCATATGAGTTGTAAATTTTAATAATTATTAGAAGCCAATATTCTCATTTCTGTTGGAAAAAACCAGAAATGGAGGGGTGAAAAATAGTGTGTTTGGGAAAGATGAAGATGATTATGTGAATAGAGAGAGATAGAGAAATAGAGAGAGATTGAGAGAATTGAATCATATGGCATTAACTTTCAACTATGACATACAATGTCTATTTATAGGGTACAAATTGGAACCACAAACAGGCCCAAGAATTGTAAGAAACTAAATTCTGCAGTTAAACTATTTTGGACACTTTTTCTACTATACTTCCACTGGTGGAAGTTTTATTCAAAAACTGCCTTTTTCGTATTTCTCTGTTTTTCACTTGCTCTATCAAGCATTTGAATTATTAAGGACTTCCAATACACCACCTTAATTCAAATGCTCCACACTCATCATGCTCAACTTCTTCACAAGTCTCTTGAACACATCACTTGTCACGCCTTTCGTTAACAAGTCTGCGACTTGTTCTTCGCTTCTGCAGTACCCTAAATGCAACTGTCCGGAGCTCACCAATTCTCTCGAATAGTGGAATCGCATTTCAATATGCTTGCTCCTCCCATGAGCTATGAGATTCTTAGCAAGGTTTATCGCTGAAATGTTGTCCACAAGTAGCAAAACAGCCCCATTTCTACTGCTGTCCAGCTCCTTACATAGATTCACCAGCCACACAGCTTGGCATGCACACATCGACGCTGCTATATACTCAGCCTCGCAAGAAGAGAGGGCTACAACCGGTTCCTTTTTCGAACACCAAGAGATTGGTGCCTTACCGAACATAAAGAGATACCCCGCCGTAGACTTTCGATCATCCTTATCTCCGCACCAATTGGAATCGGTGTATCCGAGTAACTCACAACTTCTTCCCATGTCGCTTGCCGGAAACAAAATTCCACAGCCAAGAGTACCTTTCACATATCTAAGGATCCTCTTAACTGCTGCCAAGTGTGATACCTTTGGCCTCTCCATGAATCTACTCGCAATACCGACACTAAACGCCAAATCTGGCCGCGTATTGCACAAGTAACGCAATGATCCTATCAATCTCCGGTATTGAGTAGGATCCACATCTTGTTCTTCTTCACTCTTGGACAACTGTAATCGTGTCTCGGCTGGTGTTGTGGCAGCATTGCAATGCTCCATATCACACCTCTTCAGAATTTCCATGGCATACCTTCTTTGGTGCATGAGCAGTCCCAATTTTGTCCTTTGGAACTCTATGCCTAAGAAATATTTCATGATACCAAGATCACTCATTTCAAATTCCTTCATAAGCTCTCCTTTGAACTTTGAAATGTTCTTTTCACAGTTGCCGGTAATCAACAAATCGTCCACATAAAGACAAAGAATTATTACTCCCTCACTTGCATTCGGTTTCACATAAACTCCATGTTCGGATACGCATTTCTTGAAACCAACATCGCTAAGAAATCCATCTATGCGTTTGTTCCAAGCTCTTGGAGCTTGTTTCAAACCATAGAGTGCCTTCCTCAACTTATAGACCTTTGCCTCTTGATTTTTGATCACAAAACCAGGTGGCTGTCTCACATATACCTCCTCATCAAGTGGACCATTCAAAAACGCAGATTTGACGTCCATTTGATACAACGGCCAGTTGTTGTTATTTGCCATCGCAACAACTAACCGAATGGTTTCATGCCTTGCAACTGGAGCAAACACTTCATCGAAGTTTATCCCTTCCTTTTGCAAAAATCCCTTTGCTACTAATCGAGCTTTATGCTTGATTATCTCGCCTTTCGGATTCGCTTTCACTTTGTAGACCCACTTCACACCTATCGCCTTTTTGCCTTTCGGTAAATCAACCAACATCCAAGTACTATTCTTCTCAATCGAATTCAGTTCTTCTTTCATCGCACACATCCACTTTGGATCGCTTAATGCCTCCTCCGTATTCACCGGTTCGGATTCGGCCATTAGAGCGAAGTGAGTAAGATCACCCTCATTGTTGATCTCGCTATCTCGGAATAATTCACAATCCCGGAGTCTTTGAGGCAATCCTCTTTGCCTTGTTGGTCGTCTACTTGATTCACCTGTTTCGGTTACAAAAGGTTGTTGTACAGCACCTTCAGCAGGCTGAGAATTCAAATTTTCCTGCATGAAATCGATTTCAACTTCACCAGAACCAATTCCAGCAGCTCCAGAATGCTGATCTTCCTGCAGGAAATCGATTTCATCTTGCGGCAAATCGATTTCCTGAACTGATATGGCAGATTTTCTGCTGTCAAGCTGCCGAAACTCGTCCACGATCACATCTCGACTTATCACAATCTTCTTGTTACTCATATCAAACAGCTTGTAGCCTTCGGTAGGATGATAACCAACCAGCAACATCATTTCACCCTTGTCATCTAATTTCTTTCGAATCTGACCCGGAATATGTCGAAACGCTACTGAACCGAAAACACGCAAGTGACTAAAACTTGGCTTATGTCCACACCATACCTCTTCCGGAGTAACCTTGTCCAACTTCTTAGTAGGACATCAGTTTATCAAATAGGCAGCTGTAGAAACAGCTTCTCCCCACAACTCTTTCGGAAGATTTTTCGCTTTCAACATGCTACGTACCATGTTCATAATCGTCCGATTTTTTCTCTCGACAACACCATTTTGCTGAGGCGTATAGGGTGGTACAACCTCACGCACAATACCCTCATCGTCACAATAACTCCCAAATTCCCTCGAAGTAAATTCTCCTCCTCCATCGGTTTTGAGAATTTTGAGTTTGTGACTACTTTGTCGCTCAACCATGGATTTAAATCGTTTGAACATATCAAACACCTCATCCTTCCTCTTGATTAGATAAATCCACAGCTTCCTACTGAAGTCATCAATAAACGTGACAAAGTATCGGTTACCTCCATATGAATTGACTTGCATCGGCCCACACACGTCCGAATACACCACCTCAAGGAGATGCTTGGTCATATGACCTGTATCCTTGCTGAAAACACTCTTGTGTTGCTTCCCTTGAACACATTCAACACACAACTCAGCTGGAACCACGATTCTTGGCAGCCCGGTCACCATACCATGTCTATGCAACGCGTCGAGGTCTCGAAAATTGAGATGACCAAGACGGTAATGCCATAACCACTCCTCACGACTTGCCGCTGTAGCTAAACATCGATGCTCCATTACTTTCAATGCTATCTTGAAAGTTCGATTTGCAGCCATCGGTGCTTTAAGTACCAAAACTCCCTTTCGGTCCAAAACGCGCAATACCTTGTTTTCCATGCGAATAATGTAATCTTTCTCGAGTAGTTGGCCAATGCTCAAGAGATTACATTTGATTCCTGGAATGTACAGCACATCCTTGATTAATGAACGACCACCATCTTTCTTCACGATCAAGACATCTCCAACGCCATCGGCGGATAACGTCGTATCATCGGCAAATCTCACTTTATTCTTCGTGGCTTGATTGATCTTGACAAACCAATCCTTTCTTCCCGTCATATGAGTCGAACAACCAGAATCCAAGTACCACTCATCGCTACTTTGAATTCCATCTCGAACCGTTACCATTGCGTTTTTCTCCGAACGCGTTTCTGCAGAATTGTCTGCATTGCTGCCACTGCTGTCCAGCCCTTCTCTCATGCCATAATTCTCTTCCGTGATCATCACAAGAAGCGTATTATCATCATTGCTTCTTCCCTAGCAACCTTCGCCTCATCCGCGCGATTTTCTCTTCGTTTTGCGTGGCAATACTTTGCGAAATGCCCAAGCTTTTGACAATTGTAACACTTCACGTTACTTTTGTCGAATGGCTTGTGGGTTCCTTGATCACCCTCCTTGGAGCTTCCCTCACCTTTTTGCCCCTTTGAATTTTGTGAGTCTCTACCACCAAAATTCTGGAAATTGAACTTCCCTCTCGGATGCCCTTTCCTCTCCGATCGTTTACTCTTCTCATGAAGTCGCGCTTGCAACGCTATTTCCGACTTCGCTTTATCGCTTCCCCTCTCATCCATTCGTTGTTCATGAGCTTCTAGTGAGCTTTGAAGCTCCTCCTTCGACAACAACGATAAATCCTTCGATTCTTCAAGCGCAACGACAATGTTGTCGAATCTTGGCGTTAAAGAACGCAAGATCTTCGACACAACATTCTGTTCTACCGTAGTTTCCCCGCACGACTTGATTTGATTCACCACACGCGTAATACGCGTCACATAATCGTTTATCGACTCCTTGTCCTCCATTTGCATTAACTCGAACTGTCGCTTGTGAGTTTGTAACCTCACCACTTTGGCTTTGGCAGCCCCTGCATAAGCCTTCTCAAGAATCTCCCACGCTTGCTTTGCGGAATCACAATCACCTACTTTTTCAAAATTGTCACCATCGACACAAGAATGGATCAAGAACAGCGCTTTGTAATCCTTCTTCTTCTCTTCTTTGAACGTAGCCTTTTGAGCATCCGTAGCTCCTTCGACGAGAGACGTAACACCCTCTTTGATCACCGCAAGAACGTCTTGATAGCCGAACAAAACCTTCATTTGCTTCGCCCATTTGTCGTAGTTTTTCGAATCAAGAATTGGGAGATTGGTGGGAATTCGATCATTAGAAACAGTAGCCATTATTGCAGCGGATTAGGATCAATAACCGGAGCTCTTGATGCCAAATGTTGGAAAAAACCAGAAATGGAGGGGTGAAAAACAGTGTGTTTGGGAAAGATGAAGATGATTATGTGAATAGAGAGAGATAGAGAAATAGAGAGAGATTGAGAGAATTGAATCATATGGCATTAACTTTCAACTATGACATACAATGTCTATTTATAGGGTACAAATTGGAACCACAAACAGGCCCAAGAATTGTAAGAAACTAAATTCTGCAGTTAAACTATTTTGGACACTTTTTCTACTATACTTCCACCGGTGGAAGTTTTATTCAAAAACTGCCTTTTTCGTATTTCTCTGCTTTTCACTTGCTCTATCAAGCATTTGAATTATTAAGGACTTCCAATAATTTCTAGCCGTATATATTAATAATAAAAGTTGTCTCGTGTATTTCAAGTCAGGATGGTCTTGGGTGAATTTTTCTGACATTATCTTTCTATTGTCTTCCTTTGTATAATGGTAAAACAGTAGCAGGCTGTGGTGGAAAAAGTGGAAGAAGATGGTGTATGCTTCACTCCCGCTTCCATTGCCTCCCCTTTTCACTCCCAAAAACACAAACTGCTTTTCACCTTTCCATTTTTCAGTAAGTAACCGCTTATCTCATTCTTGATCGGCTTCTAACTTTTCACTTCTCTTTTTAATTTTCCTTTTTCCCTTTGCAGGAACTTCCCAACAAATTGTGTTTCAAATCTTCGCCAAAGATTCTATCTTATTGCTTTCAGGTTCCCTTCACCTCACTTCATTTTCCATTCTTATTATTTACTTACCTGCTTCCAATCATATTGGACTATTTTACCATCATATCATACTATTTCAATTAGTTTCGAATAAACAATTTAATTAAAATGTATGGAAAGGATAAAGAAATTTTACATTTTGAATCACTGTTAATTTTTTTTAGATGTTTGATTTTTTCTTTAACCATATATAAAATATCATTTGCGAATATTTGCGATATATTAATGTATAAAATATTTTATAAGTGTATAACAATTATTTTTTATATAAATAATAAATGTATGTGTATATTTTATTACTAAAGTTATATAAGTTAAGTTGTTTTTACCGTTGAAAACAACTTATAATATGTTTCTATAATCTCTCAAAAAGTGTCACATCACAAAGGACTTATACTAAGTAGAGTAATAAATTCCCGATAGTGGCGTGGAACGTACAGCCCAAAAGTGTGTTAGCGGATAGCGTATCAAATAATGTCCATTATTGAATATTGACCACTATTTAATTATTTTTCTTTACAAATTACATATAATAATGATAAACAGATATTAATTAATGTAAATTTAATAAATAACTTAAACTTATAAAAATATTCATAAATCAAATAAGGAAACAATGGAACGAGAGTGGGGGAGACGACGGTTGAGAGGGATGCACGACGGAAAAAGGAAGAACGAAATGCGGAGAGTAATTTGATTGAAAAATCCAAAATTATCCTTAAATTATTTTTCTTTTTTTGATAAATTGGGTAAGAGCCAGAGAAAATTATATTAAAGAAAAAGTAGGTATAAAAATGAGGGGATATTAGCTGAAACCTCAATTATATCTCAATTATATCTGATCCTAAAGTTAGGTAAATTTAATCGGTTTCTAAAAAAATCCGATTGAATAATTGGATGCACATAATTCCACAAGGAAAATAATCTACTTCTAAACTTAAACCAGTTAGCAACGCACAATGATTCCTTCCCTATGTATGTAGCCAAAAAATTAATATTACGTAAAAGATATACAGTTGCCTCATACAACTAATATAGAATCCGACTACAGCTAAAGGTTAAGCCAACCAAAACTAAAAGCTTATTCAATCGCCAAAATCGCACCCATAAACCCAGCAAAGAGAGCACTAATGGATCTTAAATTGGACACAAAACTACTAAGATGGACACAAAACTACCAAGATGAAACCTCAGGTGATTTCTAAAAAGCCCACTACAAGCCGTCTTCTCCGGAGAGCCGTCGGAAGCACCATCAACATTAACCTAAATCCATCCATTAGAAGGAAGGCACCAAAAAACTTCCTTACAAACCTCGGGTAAAGGTTGATTGATGGAGAGATCAAACTTTTTCAGAAACTTAATTCACCATATTAACCGAGGAAGAACCTTTGAAAGACTTCCCGGCAAGCTGCGAAAGAGAATAAATAGAGGAGCATGTGGTTCGCCATGGAATGTTTTTATTCTGAAATCTAGCATGGTTCTGAGCCCGCCAAATGCCATTAACCGTAGCCAAAATCAAAGCACTATAAACAACACGACATTGAGCAGCAACCGGCCTGGAAAACGCAGACAAACAATCCCCAAGAGGGGATATTCTTGTGGGCAGCTGCAGCATGTTACCAAGCCAGCTCCAAATCTGAGAAGAATATTGGCAGTCAAAAAAAAGATGAGAGATAGATTCCTCGCACCCATCGCAAAGGTTACACAAAGAGGGACTGGCCATACCACACTTCCTAATCACATCATCGGTAGGCAATCTGCTCTTAGTTAATCTCCAAAAAAGAATTGAATGAAATGGAGGTATATTCGGGTGCCAAATAAAGTTGCTCCAAACAGCACTAGGACCGC